>OW618036.2:24383660-25033082 GCA_939531255.2 Thera britannica
ATTGGCAGAATAATAATTGACAGTCCTTGTGATTTTTTTCATCATTTTGCTTTGTCTGGATTTCTCCAAGTATATTTTGTACCTACACAGAGTGTTACCATTTCATTATCAGTGGATCAATCGATGTTGAGTGGTTTTTAGGGCGCTTCAGGCGAATCTTGGCAGTTCCTGAGACGTTCAATTCAAATTCGAAATGTATTTATTCAGTTGCATCACAAGGATCACTTTAAAACGTTTTGAATCTAGGTGAGCCTTGATGGTAGTTTCACGCATCCAAGCCTAGAACAGGCAACAAACTACAGCTGGGTGCCTACGGTTCTACTGTTGGATCCTTTTAAATGAAAAATAGCAGTAAAGTCCCAGGATAGTGTCACTCCAATTCAATGAGAAGTAGGCAATACAAAAGCAAAAGTTTCAAAGACGGCACACGCTACGCTTCAAAGTAATAAGTAAGTTTGTGGGAAAATGGCCAATGACTGGCGGAAGATACGCGCCGGCCGCCGTAACGGAATAAAGTAAGAGCGGGGAAGACCCGTTTACTATAATAGTAGTACCTAATAATGTGAAATCTATCCAAAGTCAAAGTCAATAATGTTTTATTCAGTACGATGCAAGAATCACTTTGAAACGTCTTAAAGCTACACTGAGAGAAATGTACATGTTAAAATAACCAAAATCACCTCGGTTAAATCTTTTTCGGTTGAATTTACTAGAAATTGGTAATTTTAACAACACTACCATGAAACCAACTCGTTTGGTATAACAAAATCAATTTTGTTACGATAACCTATATATAGTTAGTTAAAATAAAGAAAATGACTTGTTAAAAAAACAAAAGTGATTCGGTAAATTTGAATTTAGTTAATTTTACCATAAGCTTAACAGTGTGATCAAACTGATACTAAAAATATCGCTTGAAATAACTTATAATGTTGGTATTCGTTTAATAAACACGATCTAAAAAATTATACCAAAGTTTTAATAATTATAACTAATAATATTTGTAACTGTTCATTAAATCGAACCAAAAAATAATTTTATTTTCTGAATTGATAAGATATAGGTAAATTTAAATAATGTTTTTTTGTTTATTTTAACCAACATAATAAACGCCATCGTTTTGTTATATTAACAAATTATACCATTTCAATTAACCAATTCAATTGGTTAAAGTGAACAAAAAAAAACGTAAAATGTATCTTTGTTAGATTAACTTGAGTATTGCTTAATATACCAAATTTATATCGTTTAAACTTGTTAATATTTTTTATTCAAAATAACAAAATCAAGTTTGCAATATTTACAGTAAATAGAGTTAAATTCACTTATAATTATATGTAAAGATAACAAATTAGTTTGATGAAATCAACAACACATTTTTAATAAACTGAATCAAATTATATTTGTTAGAAAAACACATCGTTATCGGTTGATACAACAAAAGCTTTTGTTAAATTTTGATTTGTTGCATTTACCATATTGTTGCTTAATTTAACAACGACCTATCTGTAAATTTACTAGAAACGAGTTATTTTAACAAAACCAACCCATTTGGTATAACCAATTCAAATTTGTTATGATAACCAGTCTAAAGTTAAACTGATAAATGTATCTCTGTTAAATTAATCTATTTGATGCCTTATATAACCAATTTATATCATTTACAATTATCAATATTTCTTATTCAATATAACAAAATCCAGTTTGCAATATTTACAGTAAATCGAGTTACATCTACTTATCATTTTAAGTAAAGCTAACAAATCAGTTTGATATAATCAACAACACATTTTTAATAAACCAAACCAAATTATATTTGTTAGAAAAACCATCGTTATTGGTTGATACAGCAAAAGCTTTTGCTAAATTTTGATTTGTTGCATTTACCATATTATTGCATGTTTTAACGATTACTTTTCTGTAGTATTTACTAGAAATGGGTATTTCAACAAACCCAATTCATTTGGTATAACAAATTCAAATTTGTTATGATAACCACTCTTAAGTTAAATTGATAAATGTATCTCTGTTAAATTAATCTAATTGATGCCTTATATAACCAATTTATGTCATTTACAATAATCAATATTTCTTATTCAAAATAACAAAATCAAGTTTGCAATATTTACAGTAAATATAGTTAAATTTAATTATATTTTATGTAAAGCTAACAAATTAGTTTGATGAAATCAACAACACATTTTTAATAAACTGAATCAAATTATATTTGTTAGATAAACACATCCTTATCGGTTGATGCAGCAAAAGCTTTTGTTAAATTTTGATTTGTTGCATTTACCATATTGTTCCTTATTTTAACAACGACTTATCTGTAAATTTACTAGAAATGAGTTATTTTAACAAAATCAACCCATTTGGTATAAAAAATTCAAATTTGTTATGATAACCACTCTAAAGTTAAATTGATAAATGTATCTCTGTTAAATTAATCTAATTGGTATCTAATATAACCAATTTATGTTGTTTGAAATAATAAATATTTCTTAGTCAAAATAACAAAATTAAGTTTGCAATATTTACAGTAAATCGAGTTACATCTACTTATCATTTTAAATAAAGCTAACAAATGAGTTTGATAAAATCAACAACACATTTTTAATAAACCAAACCAAATTATATTTGTTAGAAAAACCAATCTTTATTGGTTGATACAGCAAAAGCTTTTGTTAAATTTTGATTTGTTGCATTTACCAATGATTTAACAACTACTTTTCAGTAGTATTTACTAGAAATGGGTATTTCAACAAACTCTAACTCATCATCAGGGGTATAAGGTCAACAAATTTAAAAATTTTATGTTAAATTAAATAGATAAGATATGTAGGTATCTTTGTTAGGTTAAAATTACCAATATTTATTGATCGAGTGAGCGAAGTGAACGAAGATCTTACAATCAACTTGGGCAATTTGGCATTTTATGTATTTATGCATATATGTATGTATTTATGTATGTTTGTCCAACGATAACTCTCGAACGGTTGATTCGATCTGCATGAAATTTGATAAATCGATAGCTTGGACTTGAAAAATTTACTGGTAGGTATTATGATTAAAATCCGATGAGGGGTTACTAAGATATGGGGTTGTATAAGGAGGCAAAAAATGAAACAAAACAATCAAGTTACATGTCATATGAAAGAACTTTGTACATCACAAAACAATTTTTACTTTTTTCTGGGTCGCTCGGTTATTGCTTTACATCAAAATCAAAAAAGGTTAAATTAAGATAACCAACGATCCAAGAGCTCCCATTTCTAAGAGTTTCGTTGCCATCAAAGTTTTTCTACTGGTCGCTCAATTCCTTTGCTTTTGCTAATATTTTTTTCTTGAAATAAATTAAGGAGTTACTCAGTTCTCATAAAATGGTAACAGCGGCCTGGTCTGATGATGGAGCCAAGGTCTGTTCAACGGAACTTTTCAATAAATTGGCCAATTGAGCTAAAATTTGTTTACCATACAAGTAGTCAGCGGTTACATACAATCAGTGGTTGATAGATGTAAGTACAAACGCTGTGTTTGGTATAAAAAAACTGTGAGGAAAACATCGTGAGGAAACCCGTAGCTTAGTTTGGTACGCGGACAGTTTTGTATAACGGACATGTAATCAATACAGCTATAGAACAAGGAGAAGAAACAAATACTGCACTCTTTCCATAATACTACATTGCGCTTTAAGCCATGCATTTGGTTTGAAATTCGGATGTCGCCCGTGCAATTGTTTACTAATTTTTGCGTACCTGAAACCGGGGGAATTGGTTATTTTAACAAAACCAACTCATTGGGTATAACAAAACCAACTTTGTTCAGACAACCAGTGTATAGTTGGTTAAAATAAAGTGGCTGCCCGTGGTTTCGCTTGCAAGATACATGAATGGTTCAACCTATCTCCATATCAAATTTCATCCATAGGTATCGGTTCAGCCGTTAAGTCGTGAAAAAGTAACAAACAGAGAGACATAATCATAATCATAATCTACACCTTGGGTTACATTATTTAAGTTTTGGTAAGGATCCCTAATTTTTTTGAAATTAGAATATAGCCTATGACACTCGGGAATAGTGTAGCTACACAACGGTGTTTTTTTTTTAAAATCGGTCCAGTAGTTTCGGAGCCTAATCAATACAAACAAACAAACAATCAAATCTTTCCTCTTTATAATATTAGTATAGAAGTATAGATATACGTGGTCGCTAACTATTAACTTAATACCTACACAAGCTCAAAGTTGAAAACGGGCTATGGAGAGAGCTATGCTGGGAGTGAGTTTCACAACGTGATATTAGAATCAGAAATGATGAAATCCGTAGAAGAACCAAGGTCACCGACAAAGCTCGTAGTATTAGTGAGTTGAAGAGGCAATGGGCAGGTCATATAGCTCGAAGAACCGACAACCGTTGGAAATAAAGGTTATCGAATGGTGACCACGAACCGGAAGACGAAACGTAAGTACCTAGGGCGCTTACCGCTTACCCACTGACTGACGACATTGTTAAGATCGCGGGAAGTCAGAGGATGGAAAGAGCTCAGAATCGTTCTTCCTGGAAATGTATAGGGGATGCCTATGTCCAGTAGTGAACTCCTTCAGGCTAATTAATGGTGAGGTATATAGTCTAAGACTAACTTTTTGACGAAAACCATAGATTACTTATATTTTTTGATTTTATAAGACGATGCCACGCTATATGGCCGGTTGATGGACGCAGGGCAGTGCATCATAGGGCACGCTCCTAACGTGCGTGACCTACGAGGCAGTGTTTTGTTATAGGCGATGGTTACCACTTAACATCAGGTGGCCCATAAGCTTGTTCCATCAAATAGTTAAATAAAAAAAAAAATGCTAGAACGTTATGGCGTCCAAACACTAAAATAAATGATATAATTTAAAATGTTACAAATAAAATTATAAAGTTGAAAATAAGAGTCATTTCATTACATACCAAATCAATGTCAATATATGAGTAAGTAGATAGTACCTACCTACCTAATAAGTTAGTGTCTAATAAGTAGGTACCTACCTAAGGTACCTACTTACCTAACTCAGGCATTGACTCTCTCCATCCTACCACTAGGTTCCTAGCCACCTAATGATCGGGTGTAGGTTGTCTAAGGGTGTAGGTAGGCCTACCTAGTCTAAGCACCTACTTACCCAGTCTATACCAGGTAGCAGTGCCGGATTAGCCACGTAGCAAGAGTAGCAAATGCTACAGGCCCCGCGCTGGCTTAATCCGGCACTGCCAGGTAGGTATACTACAAAACAAATTATCATAAACACTTAAATATATTATTATCATGACATATTTTATAATCTATTGTCTATGACAAATTATTTAGAAATTCCCCGTTCCCCGCCTCCATAAAACAGATAAGTTGACCTTCATCATGTTCATCGTGTAAAGGTCGATTTACATCAAACGAACACAGAGCTAGAGCTAGAACAAGAGCATTCCTTCGTGCTCTTTTAGTGTAAACGAAAACTTGTATTCAGCGTTTACATCAAACGAACAAAGAGCTAAAGCTAGAACTAGAGCAAGAACATAAGAACGCTTTGAAGAGAACGCTCAGGGGTGCGAGCACGTCCGAACACGCTAGAACGCTCTAAGCAACTGTTCGCGCGCTCTTGCGTTGCGCCGTTCACATCAAGCGAGCGAGCATTCTTAGAATATTCCATAGAATCTTTGCGAACGCACTAAGAACAACGAAGGAATGCTCTACGCCTGTTTACACTAGCTTACACTAGTTTACACTAGTTTACACTAGCCCTTTAGCCAGGCAAATAGATATAATCGGCCGGCAGGTAGGTAGTAGTAAAGTGTTTTGAGGTTAGGTTACATTAATCGGTTTTTCTCATTTCCGTGTAATGCCGGTGGTACCAGGGGGCAGGGGGACCCCCCCCTCCCCTCCCCTCCCCCCCCCCCTCCTCCCGTTTCCAGCCATACCTTGCTAAAGTTTTACCATATAATCACACTTGGATAAAGAGGCACCTACCTAAAATGAAAAATAAGTCTTATTGCTATTACGCCTAAAGTTCTTTATTATGCATATAACAAAAAACCGTTTGATTCAGATTCCCGCTCCCAGTTTTGGCTTTTGACCATACCCATACCTTATTAGGTAGTGTTTAGAATACCATGCTCTGATTGGTCGGGGGACTCGGACGCGCTGCCCGCTCTGCTCCCGCGCCGCTTTTCCCTCCCCTCATCGCCCGGGCAGACGCCACTTACGTCGCGCGCTCCTGACAAGTTGCAACCGCCGCATGCACTTCGTTCGTGTTTGTTTAAAGTACCTGTGATTTTAGGCTAATTTGTATTACCACTTACCAGTGTATTTGAAAATAGTGAAATATGGAGCTGAATGAAGTTTTGGAATCATGGGGGGTGTCTCAAGACACCATTCAAGTGTTCTGTGGTAAGTACCTACTCTGTTTTGATCTCCAAGGTGTGGTGCAGACTTTGGGCCCTGGGTTGATTGAGCAGGTAATGGTTAAAAAGCACTAAAAAACATTTCTGATAGCCCGATTCCTGTCATTTCCGAGTTTCTTTGTTCAAAGTTTACCCAATTACTTCTATGGTATAGGTGATATGTACTATTTTGTTTCGTTATACCAACCAAAGTATAGGTAGGTAGGATTTTACTGTTAATATGAATTCATCTGTGTACCTACATAAAATCAACTAATCGTGCGGCGTTCCTGGGGCCTTATTTTCGGGCCGACTGAGATAATTTCACGATGGAGATGACGTCAATGTGACGTCGCTGACGCCAAAAACTCGTGACAACCACTTATCGGCTAAGAGTTTTTGATCGAGATTGACGTCATGACCACCGCTTGAAAATGTCGGCCAGCCTGAAAGTAAACCTGATTTACCGATAATTTTAGTAATATCTACTATTATATTTCAGTTACAAGTACCTACCAAGTTATATATCAATAACCTACCTACTTACTCTAATTCATTCAAATGCTTTTCAGATAACAACATCGACACATCATGTCTCGAGGGCCTAGGTGACGAAGAATTAAAGATTTTAATACCTGAAAATCGACTCAGAGACAGAATTAAATTTAAACTGGGCTATAAAACATATAGAGAAGAGCTGGAAACTCTGCATTCTGTGAGTTCCTACCTTTGATTCTTTCTATTAATGAAAATTCCTTACTAACAGGTATAATTCCTTACTAATAATCATCATCATTCATTCATCATCATTTTAAGTTTTTTAAATGTATTTTATGTGTGCAATAAAGAATAGGTAGGTACCTAGGTGCCAGGCCAAGCGCACTTCGTACATTCGGTATGAAGCTACAACTATATTAGCAGTAAGTACGTACATCGGTCGGTACCTATATAGCTAACTAAGTAATATACCTTCTTGTTTATAATAACCATGAACAATTGAATATCATTATAGCATAATATCCTAGTATCTTTCCTATTATCATCGCCGTGGCCTGAACATACATTTAATATTCATTACAGAATACTGACTCTTTGGACACTATTAGTGTGTGTAACGATAGTCCGTTGTCATCAACTGCATCTGAACTAATCAGTTATAAAAGTGAGGTATGTACCTACCTACTTACCTGCTTACACCATGAGTGACTCAATTTTTAGGATTGTGTTGAACAAAGAATAGATTTTGATTAGAACTAAGATAAAACATGTCGGTTGGTACCTGTACCACCTAAATAATATTCTTTTTTGTAATGTAATAATACTTCACAGTCACATAAATTAGCTGTACTAGCGCTGAATTATAAAATTATTGCTGTGGCCGGACATTACAATATATATTTTCATATTTATTACAGAATGCTGACCCATTTGACACTCTGTCTCTGTCATCTGCATCTGAAGTACATGAAAATAGTTGCAATAAAAGCAAGGTAACCTAACCTATCTACATTTTGACTCAAATTTTAGTAGTACATGGATAGCATAATACCATTCTCAAGATTCAAACTATCTTCATATTGAATTTCATCCAAATTGGTTCAGCCGTTTAGTCGTGAATAGGTAACAAATAGAGATAGAGACAGAGTTACTTTCGCCTTTATAGGTATAATAGTGTGATGACAGCAACTTTATAATTTAAACCCACAGCTAAAACGAGGGGTGTTATGAGTTTGAGGCCGTTTTGTCTGTCTGTCTGTCTGTGCATCCTTGGCCTTGTAGGTCCGAAAGTACTGATCTGATTTCATTGCGATTTTTTTTTGGAAAATCCAAATCTTAACCGTTTTTTAACCGACTTCCAATCAAAAAGGAGGAGGTTCTCAATTCGGTTGTATGTTTTTTTTTTTTTTTTTTTATTTTTTTTTTATTTTTTTTTTTAATGTTTGTTACCGCATAACTTCGTCATTTGTGAGCCGATTTGAAAAAATATTTTTTTATCTGAAAGGTACTGCTTCCAGATTGGTCCCATTTTAATTTTATTAAAATCGGTGTTGCCATTTTTTTTTTAATAATTTTTTTAATGTTTGTAACTGCATGCCTCCGTCATTTATGAACCGATTTAGAAAATTATTTTTTTATTTGGAAGGTTATTCTTACGTCCAGATTGTCCCAAACAAATTTGATTAAAATTGGTTTAGCCGTTTGACAATGAAGTCGGTTTCTCAAGTTTTTTAAACTTAAATTATAGTTCTCTTTAGTCATTTTTCAGTTCAATCACAGTTCGATCACTTGTAAGAAAGTCGATTTTTCTGTGATAGTTCTTAGCTTTGTTTGTCTTTATTTCACATAGGTATATACCTATGACATAACTGCATTTTAATAATACATTACATATTCTGTTTTCTAGTTGAACTTGCAAGAGTTATTAAAAGATAGCATGCAGGGTCGTCAAGCATTGGCAGCAATCGCAAAAAAGAAACTTGACCCAAGTTCACGCAGTAATTTAGTGCAAGCCATTGTAGATTACTATTTAAAATCTTACAGCAAAATGGCAAAAAATGATTTTGAATCAGTTGCTACAGAGATCGTGCGTTTATGTCCAAGCGAGTGCAAGGTTTCACTAACAATTATATTTTTTTAGTTAGACTGTTAGTCTAGTAAGCTAGCAAGACTTGATGTATTGTAGTCGTAGGGTAGATTGTTTTTAGTTATATGGTAGCTTATTTTTTTTTCACACGGGTTGAGGCGAATTGCTGTATCTTCTTGTGTGCCGGTGAAGCCCAAAAAGAAAGAATTTACAACCTGTTTTTAAAAAAATAATCTGTTTCAGGAAACCTACTATGTTCCTAGCAGAACTATTAGCCCTAAAAATACAATGCCAGCAAAAGGAAAACTTGTTGATAGATACTATAACCAGTTGAGAACTTTAAGAGGTTCTGGGGTGCTCCCAAAAAAAAGAAAAATTTCTTGTCATGAATCAAATAATGACAATGAAATGATAGAAAATGGTAAGCATGTCCCCACAGTTTAATTTTCAGTATAGTTCGCTGCAAATTGAGATCTCGCAATAACCAACACATACCTACTTGACAATAACTGTAAAACTGAACAAAAACTTAAAAAACATAGACAAATAGATATGCAAAGTTTTATCTCAATCAATCGATTTTCTGCTTGTTACACGCTGTGGATAAAATAAATAATTTTGCAAGTTCAAGTGGTGAATGAATGAATTTTAGCTTATTTTTACTGACAGATTTATTGTTTGCACAGAGACTGACGATATCATGATATGGTTAAAATACAACCGCGACCCCTGGCCACTGGTTGAAGAAAATTGGAAAGAATCTTGCGCTTATAGAAAAAAAAATGCGTATGATACCAAAAAAACATTGATGGTCATGGTAAATGAATGGCCATGCTTAAAAACCACGAACGGACATCGACTGGTAGTGTTTTGTTACTTATAACATTTGTATAATTATTTAGGTTCACATCAATTTTCTAAGCACCAAATAATTACTCTTTTTTCAGATTGAAATCGACTTTGCCCATTTATACCCTGACAAAAATTCAATGCTGTTTGAAAAATGGGGTCAATTTCAAAACAGCGCCATAAAACTACTAGAGGCTGATGCTGCAGTTGAAAAAGAGTTGAGAGAACTGTTTAAGGAAGAAAATGAGAGTAAGTATTTACCCGAATAAGGAATTTTCTATTTAAGGTTATTCTATCCCCATGCAAACTGTTGTTTATATATTTTTGATAATTTATAGTTTTCTTTAAATTATAACTAACAATAGCTTTATAAAGTTTAACTAACAAAACGATCCTATGTTGATTTAATAAATGAATTTAATAATAAATAAATAATTTAAATTAATACAGTTTGGCGATAACAATGACCGATTTAAAAGCTTACTATAGTGCCACAAAATTATACTCTATTAGCCCATAGTTGGCAAAATTTAATTTACGTATAGGAATCGTACCCCCTTCAATAACTTGACTATGGGTGTTATTCTGTGTTACAGTGTAATATTGCTAGGCTATTGTAAACAAATTCCTTGGTTATTAAAGCAATAACTTACATTATTATTTTTTTGTTTTAGATATTCGTGATTTGGCGCTTTGCAGTTCGCTCGCTTACAAAATCAAACCAACATCGAAAGTTTTGCGTAACGATAAAAAAATATACTACAAAGTGTCCATTGCTGAATCCAAACAAGCATTTATATCGCAAGTCAAAGTAAGTTGAATGATAATTTATTAAAGAAATAAAAAATAAAAAAATAAAAAATAATTATTAGCTTTATATTACGGAGTCACAAACGGTACAAACAAAGTCATAAATATGTATATTACACTCCACTGCTTCATAAAATGTCACCCTCAACACGATTATATACATGTTTTTGCCTTGACTGTACAACCGTTAATAATATTCAGTCCTATTTATTTAATTATCTAAATTCAACCAACTGTTAAGAGGGTACAACACATGCGACTCTCCATACAAACGTAGTCCCCTATTTCCTCCCTGGATAATGCCTCTAGCTAGAGTAACCATTTTGTCTCATAAAATCCAGATCTGCTTTATATGTACGTGCTCATATGTTTTCCTTTTTTTCAGAAACTTATTGATAAAGAAAATATGACCCTCATATGATTTATATGAAATATGAATTGGAGGTGATATTTTCTTTATCAATAAGTTTCTGAAAAAAAGGAAAACATATGAGCACGTATATAGCAGATCTGGATTTTATGAGACAAAATGGTTACTCTAGAGGCATTATCCAGGGAGGAAATAGGGGACTACGTTTGTATGGAGAGTCGCCTGTGTGATTCCCTCTTAACACAACTCGGTCCGTACAATGCTTGGCAATCGATCGAATCACCAATCTGATTAAATTTACTTACTCTAGCTAACCTTTATCATTTTGTTTTAGAATAATGCTGACATAGAAGAAGAATTGCAGAATCGACGTAAATCTTACAACAAAAAAGGACTTACATGCCAACCAATGATCATAGCTGTAGCTACATCAGAACCGGTTGGGTCGTATTATGTGGTGATCGATGACATCAAATACAGGTTTGATTCCTTGACGAAAGCTATTGATGTCTGTTTCAAGTCTTTCATGGTATTAAACCTTGCCTATCCAAAAGAGTGCGAACAATTGTGGATATTTATCCAGCAATATTTTTACGAAATTGAGCTCCCTTCTGACAAAAAATTCAGCCAAGTATCCAGTTTTATAAAAGAATTGCAGGAGTAATAAGTTCAAATCTCTCAACTATTTCATATGATTTGGCGTTGTTCTATTTGTGTCAGTGAGTTTTCTACCACGAAAGGACTTATTCTTCATTTGAAACTAATACACAGTCTGTCAGCAGATTCCACATACTGTTGTCATCAAAATAATTGTGTCAGAAAATATACTAATGTTAAAAGTTTTAGAAAACACTTATCCACACATTTCTCTGTACCCCAAATAAAATATATTGCTTCTAATACCAACTTAAATGCAGACTTGGACGTCATACCATCTCTGAATTCTACTTTAAATCGAACAGCTAATAGCAACCTAAATGCAAAATTGGACGTCATTCCATCTTTTAATACTGCCTTAAATCGTCCAGAAGAAAGTATAATAGATAATAGTTACAGTGAAACATTTAATAGCTCTTTAGAATATTTGGCAACATGGTTATACGGACATAGTGAACTGAATAGGAAAACAGCCAATGATATTCTTGCACGTGTAGCACAGCATGTTACTCAACCGATTGGGTCAATTTTATCTGAAAATGTTTTGCCTTTTGCCGCAACGCCTGTGAAGTCATGTTTAGATGAAATTTCGAATACATGCAAAAACCCATTTGATAATATAACAGAGCATAAACTTCTAAAAATCTTGAAGAAGAAGGGACATTTTGTTTTTCCTCGAACTTTTGTTATTGATGATTCTATAAACATAGCCCATATAAACTCTCGTCTTATGCCTAAAAAAAGAACCGCCATAATTTTACCGCTTGCAAAAAGTCTAAAACAGTTTTTTGAAAAACCAGGCATGTATAATAGTGTAACAGAGTATATGCAGAAATTACTATCGGACACAAATTCATCTGTTTCGAATATAATACAATCTTCTTATTGGAAAGATAAAGTCCGTGATCATTTAGGATCAAAAGATATAATTATTCCGTTGTATATTTACTTTGATGACTTTGAGTGCGGAAACGCATTAGGAAGTCACGCTGGAAGCCAGTCAATTGCTGCTACGTACTGCCAAATAGCTTGTCTTCCACCGCAGTTCTCAGCTATGTTAGAAAATATATTTGTTGCAATGCTTCACTATTCTTCAGACAAGTCATTTGGAAATGGAATTATTTTTCGTGAGCTTATAAAAGATTTAAATAAATTAGATCGTGAAGGTGTACTTATTAAAAGTCCTAATGGTTTAGTCAAAGTATATTTTAAGCTGGCATCAATTTTAGGTGACAACCTCGGATTAAATACTGCTCTAGGTTTTAGTAAATCTTTTTCAAGTAACTATTATTGCAGAATTTGCAAGGGGCATAAAAATTCTATGATAACAGAGAGTAAACAAAATGATCAATTATTGCGCACACGAGAAAACTATGAGAATGACGTCCATTTAAATGACCCACGTAATACAGGAATTAACGAGGAATGTGTGTTTAACTCATTAATTTCATTTCACGTAGTAGAAAACTTAAGTGTTGATATTATGCATGATATCTTTGAAGGTGTTTGTCATTACGACCTATGTCATCTAATGTTGTATTACATTGATAATGTTAAGTTTTTTGACTTGAATACAATCAACAACCGTATTGAAATGTATAATTACTCACCACGAAGAAATATTCCAGGAAAAATCAAAAGGGCACATTTGTTGCAAAAAAGGTTACATACTAGTGCTTCGGAAATGATGACATTGATTTATTATCTACCCCTTTTGGCTGGAGATTTAGTACCTAACGATGATGTAGCTTGGAATTTTCTTTTAACACTTGTCCAGATAGTGGAAACAATTCTAGAAAGAAGTGTTAGTGAAGAATCAATATGTCATTTAGAATCGTTAATTGCGGAGCATAACATTGAATACGTAAATTTATTTAAAGATAATTTGAAACCGAAACACCATTTTATGATACACTATCCACATGTCATGCGAAAGTTAGGTCCGCTCAGAAACTTGTGGTGTATGCGGTTTGAGGCAAAGCATAAAGCCCTTAAAAATATAGCACATAACACCTCTTCTAGGAAAAATTTGCCTTACACATTGATGGTAAAAGAACAGTTAAACGTAGCAAGTAGGAGGCAAAGTACACAAGGGTTAAAGAAAAAATATAATTTTGGAAAGGTTGATCAATCTGATATAATAAACTTACATGATATTCTGAAATGTACACCTTATGTCATTTCTGTAGAGAAAAAAGTAAAATGGGTAGAATACTGTAGCATTAAATTTGCCATAAATAATATAATTACTTTGACTTCTTCCTGCGGATACGAGTTTTATATTGTGAAAAACATACTTCATTCGACTTCTGATGAAGTGCATTTGTTATGTGTAAGAGTTTCATGTTTAGGTTTTAATGAGCATCTAAGATCTTATCAATTACATGTTTCTGAATTAGGTAACAATTGGTCAGTAATTGATGTTAGTGACATAATTGTATTTCCTTGCATTCCTCATATTTTGTCCAATGGAGATGCCTACTGTAGGGTACGATATATCTAGCTAATATCAAATAAGGCGAATAGAAGAGCTAATGTTCGTTCTCGCTCACACGTTTTGAGATGTTAAAAGTTATAAAATAACTAAAACAATTTTCGAAAACTCGCAAACCTCCACATTGTGCACAGTTTAATAAAAAAACATTTTGATCGAAACAAGTCATCTTACTTAAAAGTTTGCTTTACTAGTTTTCGTACCTAAGGAAACTTTTGATTAGGAAAACTTGTATCAATCAAAGTATCTTTTTTACTAAACTGTGCGCAATGTGATTGATTGCACACAAATTGGGGGTTTGTGAAATTTTGAAAATGGTTTTAGTTGTATAATATATCTTTCAATATGTCAAAACGTGCGAATGAGAGCAAGCATTAGCCCTTCTATTCGCCTAACTTTAATAATAATAAATATTTGACTAGTTTACTATAAACTTCAAAGCCCTTTAAATTATAAACATCCTTAGAGAATTAAAGTTAACTTTACATGGATGGTATCATAATAATTTAATTATAATTTTATTGTTACAAGTTTATACAGGGTGTAGTAAAACGTCTCCCGAATAATGAAGGTACAGGTACAGCTACCTACATACCTGTATAAAATACGAGTAGCTTTTGGCTTGGGGTGCACTCACACTTATTATTACTCTGTATATTCGTTTTCAATATTTGTATTATTTTAGTAAGAAAAAACTATTCGTCATTTGACATGATAATAAATAAGTAATGATTAATAATATTACTCACCTGTAAGTGTCTATAAGTATGTTATATTCAAAATATTATGTTTGTGTTAAAAATACGTTCATTTCGACTTTTTTAACTTCAATTATTTACTGTTCTTGATCGTGTTATTTGATTAACTTTTTTAAATAAAACCACTACTAATTAAAAAACTTGTTTTTTTATTTCTATAAATGATTTATTTTTTAGGTAGGCAAATAGACAATAATTTATTATAGGTTCACTGTGGTTTCAATCCGTTATTAGTAGATATTAATCTTATGGTTGAATTACTGATAAAATTAAGCTTAAAACTAGTTTTTTTGTTCATGTGATTAAAAAATTAAGCAGGGAAAGATTGTAAAGTATTATTTGTCTTTGGCTTGCATATAAATAATGCCCATTTTTGACTATTGGCAACAGTGCCAACTTTGTATAATTTTGGTTTAACTAGTTTTGAATTACTTGTAGCGCAGTTAACAGCGCTCAATATTGCTTTACTATTTAAATATGGGTATACTAAATTATGTTTGTTGGATTGTCTTTCAGGTTTTAGTCAGACCAAATAAAATGTGGTTTAACTGCTGCTTAAAATTACTAGCTACAGCTGTTTACTATAATCAATACTAGTAATGGTTATAGTAAACCGCTGGACTAGTAATTTTAAACAATAGTTTAACCACTTCTTAGTTGGTCTTACCAAAATATAATAGTGAATCCAACAACAGTATTAGTGTATCCTACTCAGGGCGTTTGTTACTTTAACAGAAAATATTGGTCATAGTAAACAGCAGTATTAGTAATTTTAAACAGTAATTCAACCACTTTTGTAGTGCTCGAACCAATATAGAATAGTGAATCCAACAAAAGTATTAGTATATACTACCCAAGGCGTTTGTTACTTCAACAAACAATATTGGTTATAGTAAACCACTAGCCTAGTAGTTTTAAACAGTAGTTTAACCACTTTTTAGTTAGTCTTACCAAAATACAATAGTGAACCCGACAAAAATTTAGTATATTGAACCCAAGGTTTTTGTTACTTCAACAGACAATATTGGTTATAATTAACAACTGCACCAGTAATTCAACCACTTTTTAAGTTAGTCTAATCAAAATACAATAGTAAATCCAGCAAAAGCATTAGTATATCCTACCCAAGGCGCTTGTTACTTTAACAGACAATATTGGTCATAGTAAACAGCAGTATTAGTAATTTTAAACAGTAATTCAACCACTTTTGTAGTCGATCGAACCAAATTAGAATAGTGAATCCAACAAAAGTATTAGTATATACTACCCAAGGCGTTTGTTACTTCATCAAACAATATTGGTTATAGTAATCCACTAGCCTAGTAGTTTTAAACAGTAGTTTAACCACTTTCTAAGTTTATCTAATCAAAATACAATAGTAAATCCAGCAAAAGTATTAGTTTATCCTACCCAAGGCGTTTGTTACTTTAACAGACAATATTAGTCATAGTAAACAGCAGTATTAATAATTTTAAACAGTGATTCAACCACTTTTGTAGTTGATTGAACCAAAATTCTATAGTGAATCCAACAAAAGTATTAGTATATCCTACCCAAGGCGTTTGTTACTTCAACAAACAATATTGGTTATAGTAAACCACTAGCCTAGTAGTTTTAAACAGTAGTTCAACCACTTTTTAGTTAGTCTTACCAAAATACAATAGTGAGTCCAACAAAAGTATTAGTATATTCTACTCAAGGCGTTTGTTACTTCAACAGACAATATTGGTTATAACTGACAACTGGACCAGTAATTTTAAACAATAATTCAACCACTTTTTAAGTTTGTCTAATCAAAATACAATAGTAAATCGAGCAAAAGTATTAGTATATCCTACCCAAGGCGTTTGTTACTTTAACAGACAATATTGGTTATAGTAAACAGCAGTATTAGTAATTTTTAACAGTGATTCAACCACTTTTGTAGTTGATCGAACCAATATACAATTGTGAATTCAACAAAAGTGTAATTGTATCCAACCCAAGATGTTTGTTACTTCAACGGACAATACTGGTTATAATAAACAACTGGACCAGTAGTTTTAACCAGTAATTCAACCACTTTTGTAGTTGATCAAAATTGTAGTTTCGTAAAAAAATACGAATATTGAGTTGGTTGTACCAACCAATATAGTTTCGTAAACAAAATACAAATATTACATTGGTTGTACCAACCAATATAGTTTCGTAAAAAAAGATACTAAATAAAACTAGGTTGTCACAACAAATATGAATTTGTTGAAACCATCAATAATAATTGTTACTGTTACAAAGACACAGTTAATTTAAGCTATAAATTTGTTAACTTTACTATTACTTACTAACTTTAGGTATTAAATTAACAGAATTAAATTGGTTACCGTAACAAAAATCTTGATTGGCGCTATTTCAACTTGTTGTTCTCGGTTAATCTAACCTATTTTTTCTCTCAGTGTAGACACTGTGCAAACTGATGGTAGCTCACTGCGGCTCAAATACTGAAACAGTTTACCACGAAATGAACACAAGTAAGGACTGGCGGTTTGGAACGGATGGATGGCTGGCCGTACCGTTTCTTCGTAATGTTTGGTATGCGTGCTTCTGGACAGCGATCCTGATGAATCCTTTGAAGAATCCGTGGAAATCTTTTGTAAATCCGTTGACGCCGTGCGTCCGAGAGGTCGTGCGAAGGTCGTGCGTGCTTGAGTCCGTTGTAGATTCGGCTCCGAAGGTCCAATTTATGTTTGCGCCGTTTAGTGGGGTTCCTCTCGTGGCGTGGATAAATACGAAGACTTGGATTCTTGATATAATTGCGTATAATATTGAATAAAATGTACAAATTACAGAGTTTGATGATGCGGTTAGCTTAGCGGTGAAAAGTTGTAGGCGAAGTGACAGACTGGGTGCGCTGTCAAAATATTTGAAAATTGGATTTGACGTTTAGTGTCCGTTCGGAAACGGGACACTCGTATGGCGCCGTAACAACCTCCATAAATATCGTACATATGGAAATATTTCAGATTATGATACTTTTAACTTACTACGGATTAGAGCCAGGGCTGTTGAAGGAGAATGCTATCGAACCTACATTAAAAAAACTGAAGAGTCAATAGTGTTAAACCCTAAATTATTCTGGACTTATATAAAATCAAATAAAAAAGGTAGCAATTCTCTTCCGGCTACTCTGTCATACGAAGGCCAAACTATTGATACCGGTGAAGGAGTGTGTAATATTTTCGCTACTTATTTTCAATCCACCTTTCTCTCTCCTTCGTCTCACATTAGTAGCGCTCATCAGTCATCAGATAGCGATTTAAACTTTTCTAATACCACCAATGTTATAGGTGATATTGAGGTGAATCCGTGCTTGGTTTTAAAGCTTCTAAAAACACTAGACTTATCTAAAGGAGCTGGCCCGGATCACATACCACCTCTATTTATAGTAAATTGTGCTAAGGAGCTGGCAACGCCGCTTACCTTGCTGTTTCAGCGCTCTGTAAGAGAAGGTATAGTTCCCAGCATATGGAAGTCAGCCTTTATTACGCCAGTTCATAAAAATGGTAGCAAGGGAGAGGTAATAAACTACAGGCCCATTTCCAAGTTGTGTCTTTTTGCCAAGATACTTGAGCGACTCGTGTTTACCCAAGTGTACAGCATCCTTTCAGCCACATTTATCCCAGAACAGCACGGGTTCTTAAAGCATCGCTCGACCACATCCAATTTGTTATCATTTATTGACTTCACAACCTCAAATATGGATGCTGGTGGGCAAGTTGATTCAATCTTTACTGATTATAGTAAAGCATTTGATCGTATAGACCATAACATACTCCTTCAAAAACTCATGTCTGCTGGTATACACGGTAATTTGTTTAGGTGGTTTACATCTTACATTGGAAACCGATCCCAAGCTGTAACGTTGAATGGTTTTCTTTCTGACTGGCATATCGTTCCTTCGGGGGTCCCCCAAGGATCTCTGCTTGGTCCATTATTATTTAATATTTTTATCAATGATATAAGCTCTTGTTTCTTACATTCAGAATTTCTATTGTATGCAGACGATATGAAAGTCTTTAAGAAAATTTGTTCTTTGGACGACTGTTATTTACTTCAACATGACCTACAGAGACTCGAAGAGTATTGCTCGCGAAATAATTTGGATCTTAACGTCAACAAATGTCACTCGATCACATTCACTCGCAAATCGAATATAGTTGAATACAATTACACATTAAAAAACACTAAACTCAGACGACTAAATGAAGTGCGTGATCTTGGTGTAATACATGACTCGAAACTAACGTATGAGAAGCACATTGACAATATAGCTAAGAAAGCTAACAAGACAATGGGCTTTATTAAAAGATCCTGCTCTCAATTTTCTGACGTCAAGGTTGTTAAGATATTATACTGTTCTTACGTACGTAGCATCCTAGAATATTGTTCACAGATCTGGAATCCGCGGTGTAGTGTATATATAAATAGATTAGAGACTATTCAGCGTAAATTTATGAGTTATCTTCAATATAAGTGCAAAGCGTATGATCCTGATTACGAGGCTAGATGCAAAAGGCACCATATGGTACCGCTCGAAGTGAGAAGAACCATTACTGACATATGTACCACTGTAAAAATAGCACAGTCTCAACTCGACTGCCCTCATCTTCTTTCTTTAATTCGTTTGCGTGTTCCCACACGAAGCGTTAGAACACCCTCTCTCTCTCTTTATGTTCCTCACTGTGCAACTAACTACAGGAAAAATTCATTTTTTGTTAGGTCAGCGAACTTTTATAATGAATTGGTTGGCTATCCTGAGTTGGATCTTTTCAACAGCAAACCATCTTCATTCAGGCGTGTTCTCGTCAACCGTTGGTCGGAAGCGGTGCCTCAACTGTAGTGTGTGGTTAGGCAGAATTAGGATTTTTTGGATTTATTGGTTATTTGGCTTTGGTTCTTTAATTAAGTGTGAGTAATGTAACTATATAGATAGATAGATAGATAGATAACTCTTTATTGTAACTACCTATTGTTATTTTTATACTTTGGTTTTGTCACTTCACTTTTGCTTTAATTTATTCTTTTTAAGGCAACACGTGCCTATTTGTAGTTTTATATATGCGAAAACATTTAATTGGTAATTAGATATTTAAGTTGTTATTGCCTAGTTTGTAGTACTGTTTGTTTTCCGAATAAAATAAAATAAAAATAATAAATTATTATTTGTGTACACTTCAGTAACTACACACAAAACGCAAGTATAGATTCATACATTACGTACTTATAAGAAAAAAGAAGAAAAATCAATGAACTTGCGTCACTTTCACCACGTTATTGAAACCAACACCTCTTCCGCAAAGATCGACAAACTTCGCCAAAAGATAGATAGATAGATAGATTAACTCTTTATTGTACACAAGGAAATAAATACAGAAACTATTACAAAAATAATGAGTACAATGGGCGACCATAAAAAAATTACTGAATTTGCAGTACAAGTTGAATCATTTTCTCGTAGCATGTGCTACGCCGTAGACAGTTATGTCTATTCTCTATACAAGGTGTATCTAAATATGTGTACTATGCGAAGGTGGGGGGTTTCAGACCACAATGGTGATCAGTTGTGGAGGGGAGAAAATTAAAAATTCCTATTTTCAGTTTCCCATACAAAAATATTTAATTTCATAATGCCTAAATAAATTGACAACCCTATCCTTGTAACCCCTTGACCCCTTGACCTACTACCTCTGTAGGTCTACTACTACTACCTACTACTTTTGTAGCTGAGTTTAGGGTTGTCACTTTGTATAAATTCAGCTGTTAATGTTGAAACTTCGTTGCAGTTTTTTTCAGAGATACCAATCGAAATTCGAAAAGTCGTTGAACAAAAGTTGTTCCCCGGGGGGTGGAAATTCACCCCCCTTCAGGATAGTACACATATTTTGATACACGTTGTATTAATGCTTGAGTTTTAACTCAGTTTAAGTTTAGTTCTGGAATAGAATTACCTTCACGTCCTTAAGTTTACATGCCCCTTAAAGTTTATAGGTAAGTGTCAACTATAACTTCAAGCAATCGAAGGGCGCCACTAAAAGCCCACCGCGGTACTACTGAATATTCTGTAGCCTACCGTCGTACTTTACCACAGTTCCGTAAGCTACTGCACATAGTACCTATGTATAGTAACTTTATGTATAGTACCCGCATAGCGAACAATGTGAAAATGAACCTTAAGTGCATCAGTATTTGGTCGGTACTTGTTTAAAAAACCTACAGTGATAAACATTAGCTGTGCTGTACACGACCAGTTGTGGTCGAGACGAGGTTTAATATTGAAAGCATAGTTATCGCCTATCAGAAATAGCAATCCAATAGCCGATATTCCAATTAATGCCTATTGTTGTTTTCTCTATCTAGATATGAACTAGATCTAGAAATAATAATAGATTATTACGAGTAAACTTCTAATCTAGTCTTAGTCTTGTTATTTCTATACTATTACTTGTATCAACAGTTCTACTTTCTTGTGTAAATTAAACTTCTGTATCGACAGGTGAGTCACAGTTGCGTTATAGTGGCACTCGCTAAATGCTGAGTGACGACCAATATAAAAATTAGTCGTCACTCAGCATATGTTGTCATTGTTTCTTGTAAATGATCCTTGTGTAATACTTACTTGAGTGGCATAAAATAAATAAATTGATTTTATTAAATTTGTCCTTGATCATCAGTTTAAAAATCAAATAAATATTATTTTCCTTTCAGGTCAGTGGTAGCTTCAGAGGTCTTCTACTCATACTCATATTATTGCAATTATTAGGTGTATAACATGGTGAGGTATTAAAGTTAAAAATGGTGAATACATAATAGGCCCTTATGTTTAGGGCATAGCAATATTTGGAGTGGAAGCGGGCGGAAGGATCACTCCCCACCATAAACCTCCCCACGATAAACATGTTCTGGTTCTGGTTCTTACAATGTTGATGTGTTTCGGTTTGAAATTTGAATAAACCTAAAGATTTCCATCTAAAAGCTTCAAAGGCTGATTTCACTCACGCACCTGTACAAACCTGTGCAAACAGGTTTGCACAGGTTTGTACAGGTGGTGTACCAATGAGTTTTTCTGTCGAAAAATTTATGTGCACTATGCCAGTACTCTCAAAAACGGCGAAGGAAAACATCGTGAGGAAACCGATGTGTTGTAGAACCTAAAAAAGTTCGAGCAACACGTGTCAAGGGTCACGCAAAAAGGGCCCGCCAGCGGCCTACTTGTGGAAAAACCAGCCCGAACATCAAGTGCGCATGATAATACTTGCCGAGGTTTATATGTATTGAGAGTCTATGGATTTCTGGTTTGAATCCAAGATTCTTCGTGAAAATTGCAAGTAAAAATATTCAAGACACACCAGCAGGCCGATCATGTAACTTTTGTTGCAATGGTTTCAATCAAAATCTTATTGAAACGTGATTACGTATTAGTTCGAAATTTGACAGTTTTAATAAGATTTTGATTGAAACCACTGCAACGAAAGTTACATGATCGGCCTACTGGTTTTCAGTTTTTATTACTTGTTTCAGATGAAATGGATATGGTGACTAGTCCCTCGGACAGTCATCATATTTTGATGCGAGACCATGATTTAATTTTATGAGTTTTGGCACCCGATGTTTCGGCAGAGATGCATGCACCATTATCACAAAATAAAATCAAGGTAAATATCCCGTTTTTCATAAAATTAAAAACATTGTTCTTTCCCCTCTGTTAAATATTCGTTTGTACAAACTACTCGTTACTGACGAATTCTAAAGCCATTTGAAAGAGCTCGCCTTCTTTGTGCTTAAGCGCTGTAGCAATTTAACTTTGTCTTGGAACAGAGAGCTAAAACATTTTAAATGCATAATTCATGGAATACAATTTATTCCGTTTCTCAAACCCTTTTAGGACTTTGTATACTAGTACTGAGTACGAGTTTTGCTTTTTTTATACTATTACCCATTATTATGAAGCACTTCTTGCTTGAACGTTCCAACTAGTCTAAGTAAGCATCAGTTCAGTGCAACTGTCAATTAGGTGGGTGACTGCTAGTGTCATTATACGCGACTAGATTTATTAAGCCGGTGTTTGTTGCCTGTTTTTCTAAGCTTGGTCGCGTGAAACTGGCACCTACACTCACCTAGAGACGTTTCAAAGTAATCCTTGTGACACTACTGAATAAATATAGGTACCTACTTTGACCTTGAATCGTTGCTGGCTACGTGGGAAATCTTTTTCCAAGTGTACCATGTTATCTTCTATCTATCTATCTATCTATTCAGCCTGTACGCACCCACTGCTGGGTATAGGCCTCCTCCCTTATACGCCACTCTCTTCGGTCCTATGCCAATCTCCGACATTGCTGCCCAACTACTCTGACAACGTCATCCGACCAACGATCATGTTATCTTACTGGAATACAATGAATCTTCAACGTGGACAAACCCATCTAACTGAACATGCTATTACATGTGTATATGAAGCTAACAGTTCATGTACGCTCAGAAGTTTTATTTGCGGATGGAAATTTAGAGCTCGCTTGTTCCCTCAGCCCCATTGCAAACAGACGGATACGTTTCGCCTGAATTCGTTTGCGGTGAGAAGTTTATTTCACAAGCCAACGACTCTGTTCGCTTCTGTAGAGCGAACGTTAACACAGATGCAGTTCAAAACAGTAAGAAATCGTATTATGAATTTATACAACTTAAGATTTTCTACAACTTGACCAACCTCTCAGCTCAGTTAAGTTGGTAGTAGCTCTGCCTTCTGCGCCGTAGGTCTTGGGTTCATCTTTTCATCTTCAAGGGCAGAAATAGGCATGATATTAGTACTTCTCCGGACGATCCACACACAAAGAGCTCTAATACTAGTACTACTAGGATTAGTCAAAACAACCGAAGTCATGTTACAGAACATTTAATGAGTGAAAAATAGTATGTTATGGCACTTACTTCATGTAGTAGGAAACTTATGTATCGAGATATTCTAACTTAAAATAATTCTTATAAATATTTTATTAAAACTGACGTACAAATACTGGTTACATGGAATCTGTTACAAATCTTCCTATCAAAATACAAATGTTTTATAGTTCTATCTCAAACAATGCAATACCTGGCACCACAAAGGTATACACGAAGATACCCAAAAATACTCACACTCAAATTGGCAGTAGGGTTTCTTTAACTATACGTGTCTGTAGGAGTATGGTTTACTGCTTCAATCAAACTAAAACATTATCATTCCCAAAACAGTAGCACGTTGGCTTTTCACCCGTTTAATCCATTAAATTAACCAAACAAGTGCTATGTCTTCTATATTTTGCTGACAACACAGGTATTATGTAGCTTCGACTTGAAAAACTTTGAAAAGAACTGCAAGTTTCGGACTGAGGGCTTCAAAAGCCTTGGTTCTTCGCACCGCATCAACGGTTCCCGATGTCTTTGCACGCGTTGCAACAATACTTCCTAAACGGCGGCACCAGGCAGTGCCTCCTCAGGTCTTCTGCGCTGAACAGCTCGCAGTACTGGGTGGAGTCAGAGGGGGGGCAGGTGACTGTGAGACGGGAGGGGGGGAGGCATCGACGGAGGCGGCAGCGGCGTCTGCGCTCGCGAGGCTTCGGCCCGCATAGCATATCATCAGACGCGGGACAAGTCAGAGGCCGGTAGGATGTGCCGCGACCGCAAGTTGTTGAACACTGCAAAATTATTAGCACTTTCAGTAAAAAAAGTAAACAGACCTTTGCATCTATTGTAGATGATTTATATAGCGTCAGGGGCAACTGGTGATCACTCATGCCCCTACTTACGGGACGCTATAGTGCCTGGGACAGAATTTTAGATGAAATAGGCTTGCCCAGCACCATCCTGACAGCTCAGCCGGCCTAATTCACAGGAAAGACATGGTCAATACGTGCGGAGCTGACTAAGCCACTGGTTTCCTCACGATGTTTTCCTTCACCGTTTGAGAGCACTAGCATTGTGTACATAATTTTTTCGACAGAAAAACTCATTGGTACACGACTGGATTAGAACCCACGACCTTAGGATCGGAAGGCGGGGCTACTACCAGTAGACCACCAGCTACCACTTTCAGAGACTATTGAAATACACGCTGATTAACCATCATTATCGCGAAACCCACGAGATGGACCGACGAACATTGTTAAGATCGCGGGAAGTGGGTGGATGGAAAGAGCTCAGAATCGTTCTTCCTGGAAATATGTAGGGGAGGCCTATGTCCAGCAGTGGACTTCTTCAGGCTGATGATGATGATGATGATAAAACGCGAACTGAAGTGGAGATGGACAGGGTACTTGGCAAGAAGAGACGACGGGAGATGGACGAAGGCGGCTACAGAATGGTGGCCAGGGGATGCTGAAAGACCTAGAGGCAGACCACCAACCCTTGGTCAAACGACATTGTTGCGTGAGGAATGAGTGGATGAGACTCGCGAGGGACCAGAAAGAGTAAAGAGAAAGCCTACACTTAGCAGTCAGTGCAAATGGTTTGACATGATGATGAACCATGATAATCATCTCAGCCCGGTATCACCCACTTCTCTTTTTTCTTATCGAGTCAGTAGTGGTTCTTTCAAACCAAGTGTGTTGACAGTCAAAGAGGCTCCTTTCTTGCACTTGACACGTCATATTTTAGAGCTTTTTAGACCAAAGTCACTTGGTAGATACTCATATGAGTCTCATATGAAAAGAGCTGGAAAGATGTCAGTTACCTGTGTCCAAGGCATCTCCCGCCAGTAGACCGGGCAAGGCAGGCGGTTGCATGGCTGCTCCCGTTCCAGGCTTGTCGAAGGACATAGGTATGGAGACACGCTGTATCTGACCATATCCTTTAGCGATGTGGTGCTGCAAAGGAAAGTCGATTATTTTGATGTGCAATACTTTACTACTCATATCTCATATCTATAGCTTTTTACATCATCATCATCATCATTATCAGCCTGAAGAAGTCCACTGCTAGACATAGGCCTCCCCTACACATTTCCAGCAAGAACGATTCTGAGCCCTTTCCATCCATCGACTTCCGCGATCTTAACAATGTCGTCGGTCCATCTGGTGGGTGGGCACTCTACGCTTCGTCTTCCGGTTCATGGTCGCCATTCGAGAACCTTTATTCCCCAACGGTTGTCGGTTCTTCGAGCTATATGGCTTTATGGCTTTTTACATAGTCATCACCAAATATATGGGTGCCATATTGGCTGCATTGCTGTGTTTCGGTTTGAAGGGTGTGGGTGCCGTATGCCTCAAGTTGATGGAAGCAGGGCAGTGCATCGTAGGACACGTTCCTGATGTGCGTGACTTATGAGATGCTTTGTCATAGGCGATGGTTACTACTTAACATCAGGTGGACCATATGCTTGTTCCATCAGCTAGTTTTATAAAAATATTGCATAACTTTTAGTGATCAAGGTAACCAATTAGTGCAACTTATTACTTTTATCAAAAAAATGTAAGTAAGCTTTGTTTTCTCAAAAAACCAATCAAGAAATGAAGTCCCACCTAGCCACGAGTATTTGATTAGAGTACATTTTCTCTATTTTTGTTACAAAAGGTTAATCAAGAAATGGCTTCATTCTTTACTGAGTGCAGTTACGAAGCGAATTTTTCAGTTACAGCGAAGTTTTATTGGGAATTGGTTGTGAGTCATATTTGTGTTTGTTTTAAACGTACCGCTGATACCTATGGGATCAAATGAATTTCAAAATGGTTACAGTACAATTGTTTTTTATAACGCTTTTATTAGCTTCACCTGTATGTATGTATGTATGTATGTATGTGTGTATGTATGTATGTATGTAACCGACCCCTTTGAGCTCGATGTTGTCCTACTTTGAACGATCAGATTTGATTCAAACTTTGCACACCTGTCAAAGGTCGATGACAATGCAATAATATTAAAAAAAAAATGAAAAGAAATAAAAACATTAAAAAAAAACACACTTTGAACGATCAGATTTGATTCAAACTTTGCACACCTGTCAAAGGTCGATGACAATGCAATAATATGAAAAAAAAATAAAAAAATGAAAAGAAATAAAAAAAATAAAAAAAAAACCTACTTTGAACGATCAGATTTGATTCAAACTTTGCACACCTGTCGATGACAATGCAATAATATTAAAAAAATATATGAAAAAAAAAAAACTAAAAAGTAAAAAAAAAATTAAGCGTGGGGGGCTTGATTTTGATTGTTGTAAATATTTTATCAATAGTTTATTACGCTTTTTGTACAAAAATATAAATTTTCAATTGATTATTACAGTTATATTTTTAACTTTTTAGTTCAATTAGTTATAAAAGCGTTTTTTTAAACGTTTTTTAAACTATTTATTCTATACATTTTATTGCAAAATCAAACTAGAAGGAAGTTTTTTTGCTATAAAGTAGGACTGATTTTTCGAGTAGCTGACGTTTCGGACAAATTTCGCTGGGACAAAGTGTCCCAAATGACACTTTTGATTTTAATATTATTTTTACTGACGTTTCGGACATCATCAAATTATTAATACTTTTGAGTACAGTCAGGTAAAATATTTTTGAGCAAAATATAATGCAATGTGATAAAGCTAATCAAATTGCTTTGCGAGCATGTGGTGAAGTACTTATAATTTAAAAAAAAACATCAATTATTTGGCATAAACCTATATCTTGTGTATGATCAAATGAAAATAAATAAATAAATAAATAAATAAATAAATAAATAAATAAATAAATAAATAAATAAATAAATAAATAAATAAATAAATAAATAAATAAATAAATAAATAAATAAATAAATAAATAAATAAATAAATAAATAAATAAATAAATAAATAAATAAATAAATAAATAAATAAATAAATAAATAAATAAATAAATAAATAAATAAATAAATAAATAAATAAATAAATAAATACATCTATTTCGTCACCTTGCTATGCCGCCACCGGCACCGCCGCGTCTCGGTAAAAACCTGTTTTTTACCTGACTGTACAATGCAGTTATTTTGAATGGTGTCCGAAACGTCAGTAAAAATAATATTAAAATCAAAAGTGTAATTTGGGACAATGTGTCCCAGCTAAATTTGTCCGAAACGTCAGCTACTCGATTTTTCATCTATACGGAATATCCGTTGAATAAAAAAAGTACCTACAGTACTTGTTTTTGACAAGCCTAAACCAGTAGGCTTACCACAAGCTCTGCCTGGCTCTGTCTCTGGCTCTGGTTTTGAGTCTGTGTGAGTGTTGACTAAATAAATCCTATATACTACTACGTTGAAACGTCACGCACACAGTAAACTGCAATAGTGAGCACCAGACTCAAAACCAGAGCCAGACGGAGCTTGTGGTAGGCCTACAG
Organism: Thera britannica; assembly: GCA_939531255.2. Classification (NCBI taxonomy): domain Eukaryota; kingdom Metazoa; phylum Arthropoda; class Insecta; order Lepidoptera; family Geometridae; genus Thera; species Thera britannica. Next base: position 24,411,970 of record OW618036.2, read on the forward strand.
AGATGGATATATTTTATCTGAAGGGTTTTATATGTAGATGGCAAAAAATGTCCTTAGAAAAGGAAAATTATACCAATAACCACCTTTATCATACGCTTTTATTAACTTCACACACATCTGTGCAACGGAATCTTTGAACGTGTTTTTATTTTCATTTACCTTAACTAGAAAGACTCCTTCTTTGAATAACATTATCAAACGGTAAAAATCAGTAAGTTGTAAAAAAAGGTCAAAGGAGAGGTCCCAACACTTTTGCGACGCGACCCAAAGTGGCTATACATTTTCTTTTATCCTTATCTTGGACTCCATAAAAAAACGATGAAAAGTAGTAAAACGTAAATAATAAAAAGAACGTTGGAAGTGAAAGCTCAATAAAAACACAATTGTTTAAAATATGATGTAATTAGGCACTAACACTATCTAGCCACAAATTAAGCAGAGTTTATTTTTTTTATCTGAAAGGTAAATAGTTTTTTTATCTGAAAGGTACTGCTTCCAGATTGGTCCCATTTTAAGTTTATTAAAATCGGTGTTGCCATTTTTTTAAATATTTTTTTTAATGTTTGTAACTTTTGGAAGGTTATTTTTACGTCCAGGTCCCAAACAAATTTCATTAAAATCGGTTTAGCCGTTTGGCAATGAAGTCGGTTTCTCTAGTTTTTAAACTTTATATTATACTCAAACAGAAGATGGGGTGAGATTACGCATGCAAATCTTACACCTTCTCTACTATACCTGATATTAGCTGGTACACAGTACAGTTGTCGTTCCTGGATGCCTTCTCTACCGCAAGTCATGGAGCATTGTTCCCACTCGCCCGGAGACCAGGTGAAATCACAACTACAACAAGAAATAGGAGAGCATATATATCCACTAAGCTATGTTTGCACCATCTATACTATACTAATTTGTATTTTTTTGTGTGTGTTTGTAATGAATAAACTCCAAAGCTACCGTGCCGATTTTAAAAATTCTTTCACCATTGGAAAGCTTTATTTATATACTTTCACCTTGTAACAGTAACACAGGCTATATTTGTGTTTAAAAATAAAATGTCCACTTGTGCGAAGTCGGAAAAGGCCGCTAGTGTTTAATAAAATATTAAAAACAATGAATGCGCAATAAAATCTAACAAACATTATTTTGTTTATTTTTTTAAAGTCATAGCTTGGTCGATGCCCCTCTCGTCTAGTAGTAGCGCTCTTTGTGAATGGCTCTTTGTGAAATCAGTATAAGTACCAGACGGAAGCGTCCCCAACGAAACGGGTCACGCGTCGCATAGATTAATATGAGCGCCTTCTTATTTGGAGTATACTAGTTGCACAGAGCAGTTATCTCGACATTCATATAGATATGAATCAGTAGAAGATAGATTGCTAAGGTTGGATACGAGAAGAAAGAACCTTGAAGCCCCTAAGTGTCCGCGGTTAAATGTGGCAATGCACGGCTGTCGGTACCAGGCTATCAAATTATTTAATGCTCTGCCTACTGAGTTGAAGTCTGTCGGCAACCCTAATGCTTTTAAAAGACAGTTGAAGAAGCTTTTGTTGGAGAAATGTTTCTACTCTATTGAAGAGTTTTATGATAGTAAACTCCACAATCATCAATCAGCCTGACATTTTTATTATTATTATTATTTTTATTATTATTATTAATGAGTGTCTAAGTATTTTAATTTTAATTAATTTGTTTGTTATCATATTGTGTTTGTTATATTATTATTTGTCAGAGTATTTTTAAGTAGGTAGACATTCAAATACGATAAGTTATTGTTTCTGAATAAATAAATTGAAATTGAAATTATAGATAGTGCAACGAAGACGTGCCCCTCGCGGGGTGCGGGGAGTTTGCTCTGAGCGGCAGTCGCGAACCGTAGTCTATTCATTGTAGTGTGCGTGTGCACTCATAGGTAATTAGTGTGTACCGATAACACTCAAACATTGACGGAAGCTTGCACACATATACTATAAACGGTTAGGAGGAATAGTGGGGCGCGCCTTCGTGGCAATATCATACTTACCTATGCGTGTTGCAGGGCTCGTATCTGGTGGCGGGACATTTCATATATCTAGTGCATCGCGTCCGCACCGCACGCACGCCTCCGCCGCACGACACGGAACACGAGCCGCGGGCTAGGGTCCATCTGGAAACCCACCATTCAATCAAATAAAAATAGTACTTTTTACTCTTTCGCGATCATAAAACATATTTATACTATTACACAGATATTTATCGCGTTTATTACCTTATTTACGTCGGGAAAATAAATAAAACAAATAGTAGGTATAAATAAAATAAAAATGAATATTGTGGACAAACCACACAACACTATCTACTATTTCTTCTTCCTGTAGGCCTACCACAAGCTATGTCTGGCTCTGTCTCTGGCTGGTTTTGAGTCTGTGTGAGTGCTGTCTAAATAAATCCTACATCAAAACGTCACACACACAGTAAAATACACTGGTGAGCACTCACATAGACTTTAAACCAGAGCCAGAGACAGAGCCAGACAGAGCTTGTGGTAGGCCAACTGCCCTTATCCCGGTTTGTGGTTGTGATAGTGGCAAAAATGTCAATAGTGATTGATTTTTACTAGTGGTGAATACAAAAAGGCGGCACCGTCAGTTTTCCGCAGTGACTGACAGAAATTGTGTCAGTACCGTGTCATGCTTATTGATAGCGCTAGTTTTCAAGATGATATTTCTACTACTTCTCGTCATGTCCATATCATGTCAGTCCATCATGTTTTGGTTGCGGTGTGTTGCTTTCTTTGACCAAGAAAATCTCTATGTACAACCAAACAGAGTAGAATTGAAGAAAGATAACATTTTAAACCGAATTCTACATTGATAAGCTGTATTCAAGATTGGTGTACATAGACCTGGCGTGGTCTCTATAGTTCCATGAACCATCTCATTTATTTATTTATTTATTTATTTATTTAATCTTAGACTCACAGTAACAATATTGTTTATCTTAAGCTATTCGATGTATTTTATACATTAACCAATTCGAATCTACATTATGTAAGCAGTAAAGTAAGTAGGTAGGTACAAAAACAGTAATAATATTATCTTTCTAAAGTTATGTTCGGCGAACTAATTGAAATAGGTAGCATATCAGGTTATCTAACATGCTAAATTTGGTAGGTAGTATATGAAGTATTTAGTTTAGAAACTTACATTTAAAATCAAAAGGTGAAAAATAAGAATTAAAAACACAGATGAATCACTAAGCAAGTGTGAGAATGTGTGTAAAAAGTGAAATTGAGTGAATGTGTAGTGTAGTGTGTGTGTCGTGGTGTGCATTGTTGATAATAATTTTAATAATGTTGTGCTATAATATACATGTAGTGTGAGTAGACAAACGCCCAACTTCAAACTCCAAACTTGAATAAATTATAACAGTAGGTACATATTATAACAGTATTCACGAAGCATAATTTTATACACAGCCCTTAGGGCGTAATACTCGCAAACATTCCACAAAATATTTTGTCGCCAAGCGACGATAATCACCCCGTTATATCCGACAACCACGTAATAAAAACACCAAACTCATGAATATGGAGAAAAAAGTAGAACGTTCTTATTTTGTCTAAAACTGGTACATTGGTAGGCAAGACGAAACCGTTTAGTAGTAGTAGAGCTCTTTGTGAAGGACTCGTCCGGGGAAGTACTACCACCATGCCTATTTCTGCCGTGAAGCAGCATTGCTGTGTTTCGGTTTGAAGGGTGTGAAATTACTGGCACGTGAGGCTGAACATCTGTATGCCTCAAGTTGATGAACGCAGGGCAGTTCAACGGCGGTCACGTGCTGACGTGCGTGACCTACGAGGAATTGCTTTGTTAATAATAACAAAGCAATTCCTTCCGTGGTAACCATCGCATAAGTGATGGTTACCACTTAGCATCAGGTGAGCCATATGCTTGTTTCTTCAGCTAATTACATTAAAAAAGTATATTCAAACCCGATCAACTCAGCTCATCATCTGATTCGCGAATCAAACCTCCAGTTGACAGTATGATACATAATATATTTAAACTTTACATTTAACGCTGACTGTACTAGACAAAGCAAGTCCATTTGAAGGTAGTTTTAAGGATTAGTTGGTGTATGTTTGTTCAGTGTCCAGTGTCCTTTGTCTTTGAAGCTCCAAGAGCACAAAGCCACTAGAGTAGAGTGACCCCTTGTTCAAAGTTTGGGATACACTGACTTCTTAAATATTTGAGTAGAGTTAAAAGTTAGGGGTTGTGTAGAGTCAGCAAAAAAGTAACAATATTGTTAAAGTAACAACTTTTGACGTGACAAAGTCTTATAATTCGATGGAGCCGGCTGCACACACGAAAAAACAACCCATGCGGCGTTACCTCACTCTGAGGCGTTAAGGCTTGAAGTACAAGTGCGAAAGCGGAACGAGCGACAAAAAGGCACGCACGGCCTCCGCGTTCGGCAGCGTTCGACATCTGTCTCTCTCCTACTTGAGCGAGCGATGCGTCCGCGTGGACAGCTGTATGATGTTGTTACGTTCAACTATCGTCAGTAAACCGACTTTACAGACAACCAATTTTTTTTATTATTATTGAAAGCGAAATAGAGAACACAATGTCGAGACCTGCTCGACAAGTATAGACCACAATGTGGTCTATACTTGTACATGCCTATTGTTGTAGAACCGAATAAGTTCGAAAAAATATGTCGAGTGCATGAAAGGATCCTTTTAGATGCACTTAAAATCCTTTCACCACACTTGGTTCACAAGAACCCGTGACACAATAAGAGGAAGATTGGTACAATATAACATAATATTTTCAATGCATTGATTAGGTTAAGGAACGAATAGTCTGCAACAGTGGACAAATCTTTTCATATAACAATACAAAAATACCAAGGCGTCGAAGGTATGTCTACCGTGCCTGTGGATTTAACCCCCAAATAATATTATATTGTTTCTCTGAATGACAAAATTGTTAAAATAATATGTAAGCATTATATTCATAAGACTATACACCAAAGTAAAATAACTTGAGATTTATCTTTCCGAATGTTTGAAAGTATTGGCATAAAAGTTCCCTAACAAGCCGAAGGTATGCGAACTTTACAAAGAGTGATTCTGAAAGGCGACGGGAGCAATGTCTGCGAACATTATTTGATTTTATAGGTATTCATATTCACATTTGAAATCAAACCAATCTGACCTACGTTTTACTGGGACGTGATATTTTTAAATAATTTAAATTTTGTCTAGGCGACTGATCGAAGCGACGACGCGTGAGCCAAGGGCTGGCATTAGCATTGCTATTCAGCGTAGCAATGCCACCAGCGTCTTGGGGACGCCTCCGTCTTGTACTGATTCATTGAGGATCAGTTGAGCTATCTCTAGATCGTTTGCAACGATCTGCAGATAGCTCAACTGTTTCTTGTGTATTTTGTAAATATTTGTTTGATTGTAAGTTTATTAAATTTTTTACAACATGAGAAACCGACTCGATAAACCGACTCCATCAAAATCAGCCATGCTCGTGGCATGGCTGAACCGATTTTGATGGAATTCTAGGAGACCATTTTGGAAGTTTAACTTTTCAGATAAAAAAATATGGTTTTCTCCTAACTCCTTTGGGCGTAATAAGATTATTCCATTATTTTTATTCATTATCAATAGAGCTTTTCAATTGGAATATTTCGGTTTACCTGTACTCCAACGGTCTGGTCCGTTCGGTTGAAGCTGGTGTACTGTAGTTGACAGCCACTTCCACTGTTATCAATTCTTCACTCGACAACGGGTTTTCAGGGACGGCCTACAAATAAGATAAAGTAATAGTAATTTCAATAATGACACATCACATTATTCTTTCATAGTACCCCACACATTTACATTATTTCTTTTGACGCGGTAGACCAAAACGGAGTTGGCCATACGAGCTTGATTTCCTGAAGGACTGGACAAGCATAGCCAAGGATCGCGATGTTTTGAGGGAATGGGGAATAATACAAAATAATAATAACATTTATTCTTTACCTCCCTATTATATAGAACAGAACCGAGGAAATTCAATTACTGTTTTTATACGCCTCGAGGCAGCGACGGTTTTTATGTAGCTTCCACAAACTAGAAAGATTTCCTATCTACGTACTCCATTTTGTTCGCGGAATTTCAGATAAAACTTGAAAGCTTCCACATTGTGCGATACAAGTAGGTACAGCGGCACTAGAATGTATACAATTTGTAACTTTCAGTGTGTATAGCAGCATTGCAATGGACCTTTACAGTGCAAATAATGACTGACTGTCAACGCTTATTAAATGGAAGTATGTTTTAATTATTTTAAAATCGATTTTTGGTCTAACTCGGTTCACAGAAGCTAGTCATTAAGGTTTGAGAGTTAAAATAAAATAATAAAACAACTAAATATTTTTGGACAATCCACAAAAAACTACCTAGCCCCAAAATAAGTAAAGCTTGTACTATGGGAACCGCTGATATACTTTATAAAATATATATTTGTTTGTAAAAACATAGGTACTTAGAATACAATATAACAACCAGACAGAGAACAGACATCTGTGTTCACCACACAAATATTTCTTGCAGTTCGACCCGCATTGAGAAGAAATAGGTATTTTGTTAGGAATAATTTTTCGTTCGGCGCAGAAGGCAGAGCCTATTGAGCTAAGAGACCAATCAATTTAGGCTGGGAGTTACGCAGACATACCTAATTGGAAAATGTTTAGAGACAAAGCATCAACAAGTAAATTATAAAGTTTTGTGTCGTATGTTTTTCCGTGACATGAATATGCGTTCCAAGTATATTTAGCAATGGTTCTATAACTGAAAAAATGCTAGTGCTCTCAAACGGTGAAGGAAAACATCGTGAGGAAACCCGTGGCTTAGTCAGCTCCGCACGTATTGACCATGTCTTTCCTGTGGATTAGGCCGACTAAGCTGGTGGCAAAGGCCTGTTTACTTTTTCTATAACTGAAATATCACGCTCCCGAAAAAACCTTTCTGAATAAAACACGATAAAGGGCAATGGGACGTAAAGAGTAGCGTGTCTACCAATTAGCTTCAGCGGCGGAGTTGAAACAGGCTAAATAATTAAGCAGGCGGCTCGGTCGACCCTTATCACCAAATGTTACGCTCCATTACACTTCCAAAGTTTACTCGTTACTCCCTTTGTGTATTCATTTTTGTTGGAAGGAGCTCTGCTTTAAGTCCTGGAGGACGTGAGTTTGAGCATCAACGAGAACAAATATTTGTGTGATGAACACAGATGTTTGTTCTCTGTCTGGGTGCCATGTTATATTTTACAAAAAAAATGGTATTATGAGTATTATTATTCCCATAATAATAATACTCATATATATTATGCCGATGAGCAGATACGAACGATCCGTACGGTACGGATTAGTGGGCGTACTTGTGTGACTTTCTATGCAAAGAATACTAGACGTGTCCGATACTTAGGACGTGGAGATGAACAATCGGAGTGGACAGCCGCCGTCCGCAATGACACGCGTTTTATTCGCGCACACGTTTTTATTATCCCGCCTAAGTAAAATGTTCGGGCGCACCCTTGGCGCACCATAAAAGCTCTCGCACAACGGATAATCTGGGAGGTTGTGGTAGCTCGTAAAAAAATAAATTGAAACCTCAGAAGCTTAGAAAAACAATGAGTTTTATGCTAAAGAGTTGAGCGCTCGTTTCGGCGAAGCCCAACAACAGCCAAACACAAAAGTTTCGAGACATTGAAATTGGCACGTGGGGCTCAAGTTCTGTACGCCTCATGTTGATGGCCACGAGGCATCGTAGGGCACGTTCCTGACGAACGTGACCTGCGGGGCTTTATAGGCGTACCATTTCACAATAGTTAAGTCATAATGCTTGTTCTATCAGCTAAAAAAGTAAGTAAACAGACCACATCATGCATCCTTGTAGATGGATTATACAGTATCAGGGGTTAATTATTCCGTTATGCCCCTATTTACGGGACCCTGCTGTGCCTGGAACCGGATTTTAGTTGGAATAGGTTTGCTCAGCACCTATACTATCCTCACAGCTTAGTCGGCTTAATCCTCAGGAGAGACATGGACAATACGTAGCCTGACTAAGCCCTGGGTTTCCATGTAGTGTTTTTCTTCACCACTTCTATCAAAAACTTCGTCAAGTTATTTGATCCGTAATTGGAGTACGGACAAGTTTCCACAAGTACGCCGCTGACGGACCCTTTTTGCGCGACACATATTTTTTTCGAACTTTTTAGGTTCTACGAAATGCCGGTTTCTTCACGATGTTTTCCTTCAGGGTTGCTACCCATCAGCTAGTCGTATCAAATCAAATCAAAAGTGTATTTATTCAGTTCAATTCCAAGAATCACTTTGAAACGTCTTAAAGCTAGGTGAGTCTAGGTGCCAGTTCACGCGACCAAAACACTCGACAAGACGACTTTTACTTTTTTAGGATCTCGGAAACTGCGCCAACGATTTTCACTAAATTTAGTATACAGGGGTTTTCGGGGGCGATAAATTGATCTAGCTAGGATTCATAAGAAAATGATTATTTCACGCCGATTTCAATAATTAAACATAAACTGAATATGTGATGTCTTGCCATCTATTGACGATTGTGAGCAACTAACTTCAAGCATATCCAGCAGATGGCGTTGTTTAGTAAGAATAATAAAGATAATACAAATTAACAATAAAAAATACCGAGCGAAGCTCGGTCACCAACTGCTAGTGATGGTATAAAAGACGAAAGACTCACCATTATCATGAGATCGGTTTGCAGACGCGCGGTGGATGATATGAAGACATCTGCGTCGGTCTGTCTCCAGCGGATGAGGGTTCCGGCTGCTACCACCTGCCCCTCTCTGTCCTCCTGTTCATGACCATTTATTTGGTAAATATATTTAGTTTTCGTGGCGCAAACTATTACAATTTTAAATCGTCTTCTTATGTGTTTGTTCTTAGGAACCAATGTGCTGGTTTTTTAGGGTTCCGTAGCCAAATGGCAAAAACGGAACCCTTATAGATTCGTCATGTCTGTCTGTCTGTCTGTCTGTCTGACTGTCTGTCTGTCCGTCCGTATGTCACAGCCATTTTTCTCCGAAACCGTAAGAGCTAGACTAATGAAACTTGGCGAGTAGATGTATTCTGTGAACCGCATTAAGATTTTAACATAAAAATAAAAATAAAACTATAAATTTCGGGGGTCCCCATACTTGAAACTGAAACTCAAAATTTTTTTTTCATCGAACCCATACGTGTGGGGTATCTATGAATAGGTCTTCAAAAATGATGTTGAGGTTTCTAATATCGTTTTTTTCTAAACTGAATAGTTTGCGCGAGAGACACTTCCAAAGTGGAAAAAAGTTGGTCCCCCCCCCTCTAACTTCTAAAGTAAGAGAATGATAATACTAAAAAAAATATATGTTGTACATTACTATGTAAACTTCCAACGATTTTTGATTTGAACGAGATCTAGTCAGTAGTTTTTTTTTTATACGTCATAAACCGTAAACCGTAATATACCTTTCGACGAACTACAAGAACCTTATTATGTTACATCAAGTAACATAATATAAAGGTTCTTGTAGTTCGTCGTGCTACGGAACCCTTCATGGGCGAGTCCGACTCGCACTTGGCTGCTTTTTTTTTACAATAATTTTAAATGACAGACACAACAAGCGATAGGCCCCGCGTTCCCGGTAGCTTTGGGGTTGGGGCTGTCGATGTGACTAACCTTCGCTTCGCCGACGACATTGTCCTATTTTCAACATCCTTTTCAGAGCTACAAGTGATGCTTGAAGGCCTTAGCATGGCAAGCCTTGAGGTTGGGCTTAAGATGAATAGGTCGAAAACCAAGCTCATGACCAATAGCGTTAAAACCAGAGTTGAAGTAGACGGGGAAGAATTGCTTTACGTGGAAGACTACATCTACCTTGGCCAAATAGTATCCTTCGAGTCCAGGCAAGACAAGGAGATCGCTCGGCGAACCGAAAATGCCTGGAGGAGCTATTGGGCCATGGGAGATCTGATGAAAAATCCCGATTTCCCACTGTCACTAAAGCGAAAGCTGATGGACACATGCATTCTCCCCGTCTTGACCTATGGTGCGCAAACTTGGTCATTGACGCAACTTCAAAAGTCCAAACTCAAGGTTTGCCAACGTGCGTTGCGAAAAGTATCCATCAACTCATTGAACACAAACAATTATGTTAAAAAAAAATTAAAAACCTCATAGAAAACTGCTGAATAAATTTGAATGAAATTTTAAATATGCGACCAATCTTAAGGTATTCTTGCAGATAAAAACAATTTTAAATGGGTAAAGTTCATTAGTTTGTACAAACAAATCTACCTGTTGAGACTTACTATTAGCCTTTTGTTTTCTTAATGTACCTGTAACCTGTGTTTTCTCTGTCAATTTTCTTAAACTTAATAAACAAATAATAATGTCAATCACCTTAATATCAATCACGTGGCTATCGACATCGATGATTTGTAGATTCTGCGGGACATTGGGATCGTATTTGAGGTAGTCGTGTTTGTCGTGAGCTCTCTTGGCATGTTGGCTGAGCTCTAGGAAAGGTTTGTCTCGCTTCCGCTCGCGCAAGGCGATGTGGAGTGGGACTGGAGTGGCGATGTGGATGGATACCTGGTGCGCTTCGTGGGGAATCATCGTCATTCGAGTCCATTCTATGAAATATAAACTACCATTTAGAAAGAACGAAAATTTATTTATTTGAATAGGTGACTTCTAGACTATTCTGCTTCACCGTCGGCTACATCGTCGCTTACCATCAGGTGAGATTGTGGCCAAAGAATGATATAGCTAATGTAAAAAAAAATGATATAAAGGCGTACACGTAAGACAAATATATAAACGGAAACACGGAACGAAAAATTTCAGCGCAAAGCTTTTGCCCCTTACAAGCGTTGGGCTGAAATTTTTAGTTCCGTGCTTCATTTTCGCTGCAAAATTACGAAGGATTAAATAAATTTATGCTTGCGTTATGAGCTCAGGCAGCTGCTATGTAGTTTTTAAATTCCAAAAGTTTAATATAGGTACCCATTTTCCCGGGACTCTTCAACTGATGTCAGTATACCAAGTAGACTCAAGTAGGTATCTAAAATTCTAGACAACTGAAGCTAACGACAGTCCTTTATTATCCAGAAGGGCAAGTTGGTTTAGATTTATTTATTGCCAACATGCACATACATTATTTATATAGCTTAAGTTATGTCTATAATAATAACTAATAGGCGAGTACATTAACCCTGTGGGGCGCTGCAAGTAAGTTTTATTATTTGTTAATTTTTATAAGTGTTTTAGTTCAGTTAACGTGCACGTACGTAACAGTATAAGTGTTTTCACTATTCTAGTTAAGATTTTATTCTATTTTTGTAACGAATAATATATGAACGTAACGCCTATGTAGTTGTCAAGCGATTAAATAAAGTATACCAAGCAGACTCAGTGATCTAGTATTCTAGACGACTGAAGCTGACGACAAAGCGTGGCGCAGTGAAAAGCAGTAAAATCAATAAAATATACTTGACTGTTCGTATTACGATCTAAGAGCGACGAACTTGAAGAGTCTAAGAGTATATCTTATGGTAATTCGTAATGGATCGCCTGAGCTAAGAGCTTTTATATCTAAAATCGGCATTTTTTCCATATTTTTATATGATCCTTTCCTCGGCGACGTCATTTACTTTGTAGAATATTTTCTTTCAGCAATATACGCCCGACATTCTGGGACCCAATTCTAGCTCCATAGATTTTTATCACGGCAGATGATGAACGGCACGGCCTAGAAACTGACAAATTTCTATTGGATTTAACAGCTTTTGAGATGTTTTATATACTGTGACAAAAAATATAGAAGATAGAATTGTCCCAGGACAGTGGACTGTAAATTAATTTTATAATAATGAATAAGTCGGTTAGAACTAAATAATATCAGACATTTATCTTTATTTTACAAAAAGAAAAAAATCATTTAGAAAACTTAAAATTAGGATGTGTACAAAGGAGTTCCCTTGAGGACGAGTAGCAAACCCTGAGCATAGATAGATGTGAAATTAGAGGTGAGATTTTAGAGGGTTTCTGACAAGTCTGTTGCCATTTCTATTTTTGACATGAAAGTGACAAAGACAAGAGACTTAGCGATCTACCAAAAAGTGTCTGGCATTATGAATGAGTGGCAAAGTGTCTGCGGTACCTTTTCCAAGCTGCCTGGTGTATACATGCGTGTTGTTGTTGCAGTAACCGTCTGGACACCAGTTGCACGACGGATCAGTTGAATTGCATTGCCCTTTCACGCAATGACCCTGTATAAACATATAAGAAAGAATAATAAGTACAATTGATGTTCATTTTGTAATGCTTTTTTCATCTGCTTTTATTATCATATTTCTGCCATGAAGCAGCATTGCTGTGTTTCGGTTTGTGGGGTGTGGGTGCCGGTGAAATTACTGGCACGTGAGGCTGAACATCTGTATGCCTCAAGTTGATGGACGCAGGGCAGTGCATTGCATGGTAAGTTCCTGACGTGCGTGACCTACGAGGCAATGCTTTGTTATAAGCGATGGTTACCACTAAACATTGAATAGGCTATTATGCTTATTCCTTCAGTAAGATCTATAAAAAATATCCAAAATAAGGTTTATTATGGTACTTTTAAGATATTTCAAAGCCTGACCTTTCAGCTCATTTGGTAGTAGCTTTGCCTTCTGCGCCGTAGCCAACAAATACTTTTGTGGTAACATAGATGTTTGTTTTCTGTCGGGGTGTTATAGGTAGGTATTATATTCTAAAGTATGTGTTTACAAAAAGAAATATACGTAGGTATATGTATTATATCAGCTATCAGCAGGCCGATCATGTAACTTTTGTTGCAATGGTTTCAATCAAAATCTTATTGAAACTGTCAATTGGCGATCACGTATTAGTTAAATATCAAACATTTACAGTTTCAATAAGATTTTGATTGAAACCATTGCAACAAAAATTACATGATCGGCCTGCTGGTTACCATAGCACAATATTTATTGTCCACAATATTTATTTTATTTATTAAATTCACACGCACAATCGAGATCGAAATCGTAATGATGTAACAACCGTGTGTATAAAAACTTCGCGCAAATCAACTCACACTCGAGATAAAAGATATACTGAAGCGCTTTTCAAAAGAAGCGCGCAGACAGAATGCTAATAAAGACTTTATTATGAGAAAAGTATTGCGGCCCGTGTGAAGTGACGATACACGAGGTAAACGACCGGGCTTCATGGTAGAAATGTGAAATATATGTGGGATACGGAGCAATAATAAACGTATTTTTCTATAACTGCTTTGATTTATTTTAAAAAATCTCAGAAGACAAATTGCGCAAGCGTGAAACATTCATGGAGGTCCCAGGAAGAAGAAAGAAAATAATATTTATTGACAACAAAAACAAAAAGGTATGTAACAAAATAACACACGGTCAATTAGGTCCCTATGGCTTAGTATTTGTCGCACTGTGTAGGTTAAGGCTCGAACACACCTAGTTCGCTGGCGGTAGCGAACAGTGAAACGCTGTCAAATATTCGCTGTCTAATCTCAAATCTGACAGCGATATTTGACAGCGTTTCACTGATCGCTACCGCCAGCGAACTAGGTGTGTTCGGGCCATAAGGAAGATATTAAAAACGCGGGAAACCTATAGATTTTTATAATGAACAATCGTGAATTGTCAGTCAATTGAACCAGCAGTCATCTTTATGGTCTTTATTTTGAGGAATCTATGCCCGATCCATGTTGACAACTTGCTAAAAAAGAAGACTTCGTGTTAGATTCATTGCGGCCAACATCGAAATGTTTGCGTCTTATCACCATGTCAATTTGCCCAGGGTAGCACGAACACGAAGTACAAAGTGAAGCTAACACCCAAAAGCTTGTCAATTCTCCGAATAAGCTCTCAGGCCACAGGACGTCACACTACACGTCACGAGAACATACTATCTCCATTCCCAATCTTTAAAATTAAAATATTCATCCCATTCATCTGTTATTTCCATGCAACTCTCATTCAGCCGTTCACTTCATACTACGTTCCATTTCACACATCTCACTGACGTTCCGTTATAATCTTTCATATTCTCAAATACGCAAATCCTACATATATTTCATTAGACGGAATGACGTCAAATGGCTAGTAAAAACAAATCCACCACTCCACGTGGTCACAAAATATAGATTGGCAGTAGTTTTACTTCAAAGAAACGCTCGAAACTAGTAACATAACCAATGAGTGCCCCTTCCTTCACGGCACAAACGGACTGGTCGTGTGTTTTTTTATTCAACTCGTTGGTTAAACAAGCATAAGATGGGTCTTGATGGGATGAGGTGGGCCTCATGTTATAAGTGGGAACCATCGCCTTGAACAAAGTATTCGTAGGTCCCTACAATGCACTGCCGTACATCCATCAACTGGAGGCATACAGATGTTCAGCCTCACGTGCCAGTAATTTCGCCGGCACCCACACCCTTTGTGATCTTTACTTACTATATTTTAATAATTTGTTGTGTGCAATAAAGTATTATTTTCTATCTAACTACTGCCTTAGCTCTACTGTGACATTGTTTACGACAATCGCGTGTGAAGTCGGTTTAGTCGTCATCTCATGTGATGTAAATATCGAGCGTTTCCGGACTCAGGATACGTTTCTACAGACGCTGAGAATTTGTATTACACCATTACAGAGACGAAATGTGTCGTGCTTATTTGGTACTGCCAAGGTTGTGATAAATTTAGAATACAAATCTCTTCGCTGGGTTTGGTAATGTTGTTTTGTTTTAATGTCAATCACACTCTAAATATTGCCATCCTGATTTTTAGGGTTCCGTAGCCAAATGGCAAAAACGGAACCCTTATAGATTCGTCATGTCTGTCTGTCTGTCTGTCTGTCTGTCTGTCTGTCTGTCCGTCCGTATGTCACAGCCATTTTTCTCCGAAACCGTAAGAGCTAGACTGATGAAACTTGGCGAGTAGATGTATTCTGTGAACCGCATTAAGATTTTAACATAAAAATAAAAATAAAACTATAAATTTCGGGGGTCCCCATACTTGAAACTGAAACTCGAAAATTTTTTTTTCATCGAACCCATACGTGTGGGGTATCTATGAATAGGTCTTCAAAAATGATGTTGAGGTTTCTAATATAGTTTTTTTCTAAACTGAATAGTTTGCGCGAGAGACACTTCCAAAGTGGAAAAAAGTTGGTCCCCCCCCCTCTAACTTCTAAAGTAAGAAAATGATAATACAAAAAAAAATATATGTTGTACATTACTATGTAAACTTCCAACGATTTTTGGTTTGAACGAGATCTAGTCAGTAGTTTTTTTTTTATACGTCATAAACCGTAAACCGCAATTTACCTTTCGACGAACTACAAGAACCTTATTATGTTACATCAAGTAACATAATATAAAGGTTCTTGTACGGAACCCTTCATGGGCGAGTCCGACTCGCACTTGGCTGCCTTTTTTTTCTAGGATTGGTCGCGTGGAACTGGCACCTAGACTCACCTAACTTTAAGACGTTTCAAAGTGATCCTTGCAATCCTACTGAATAAATACACTTTTGTTTTTTGATTTAGATTTTTTTTAAATGCGCTTTTCTAAAAGTTATATAAAAAAAAGTTATTGTATATCGTCGCTCTGCTTCCCTTAGAGTATCCTTAAAAAAAATTGGAATAAATAAATATTTTGGGCAATCCACACAACTATCAAAACCCCAAATTAAGCAGAGCTTGCACTATGGGAACCAGATAGCTGATATAATACTCATTTCCTTTTTTTCTGTAAATACATACTTAGAATATAAAATAGCACCCAGACCTAGACTAATTCACCACACATTTTTTTTTTTTTTTTTTAATTTATTTAAATGGCTTTGTCGCAATGCGACCACACTGCCTTATAATAACACAACAAATAAAACTTAACTTAATCTAAATTTATACAAACTTATTATTGTCTAGCTAAACCAATTTCTGCTAAATATTTTGTTCTCTGTGTGGATCGAACCCACGAGCTACGACGCAGAGTTATTGAAGTACGTCGTAGAAATAAATGATTAAACTACGTCGTAGAGCTAAACTCAGATAGGAAAAGGTTTCCAAGAGGCAATTAGAGAGACGGCTTGTGAAATCCCGATGGATTACCTGGAAGCAGACGTCGTAAGGTCTCTCGTAGCTACAGGGTGTGCCTTCGGGGAGAGCTCCGAATGTAGACGCCTCGCTTCCCTTGTATTCCATGCACCATATCTCACAGTCCTTTGATTCTGGAATAGGACATGTTTATGTTTATACCTTTATAAACAATTAAAGAAGCAGCCAAGTGCGATTTGGACTCGCACGCAAAGGGTACCATTATCTATAAAAGCGGCATAATAAATAATTATCTGATGTATGGGAAGTATGTAAGGGGCCTTAAATATTGTTTTTTTTTATTTCATGAAGTATTTTGAATATTAATCCAGATATTCTGCGAATATTTCAAGTGTCTACCTTTTGCCGTTATAAATATCGAGCAAAAAATCGCGTTGGGAATATTCATATTTATTTATATTTTAGTCACACACACACCCACACACCCAGACAGAGACACAGACAGAGTTAGAGAGAGCGTGAGCAGAGAAGAATGGACGAGGAAGACATGTTGTGCCGACCCCACTTATATATAGTGGGATAAGGGCAGGAAGAAGAAGAAGATTTGCTCCGTATTGGGTCTCAGACTCAGAGAGAGCGTGGCAGAAGAGAATGGAGGAGGAAGACATATTGTGCCGACCCCACATAAAGTGGGATAAGGGCAGGAAGAACTTATTCAGTCTCTTCATTCAGCGCCGTATTGGGGCTTGGCAGAGGTAGATACTTACCATCAGGATGCACGTGCGGTATGAAGGTGGTCTGCTGGCGGAAGCACAGGTCAGCGCGGATGTCTCGGCTCACAGCACACGCGTGTCCTGCCCAGCAGACTGCCACTTGGAAGCCTGCGCCGTCGCATGCCCTCTCCGATATTGCTCTACAAAAAAATATTTTTATAGAGGGTAGGTGGAGGTATTCTACAAACCGGAAGAGACAAAATAGCTTTAATCATGTTCATATTTTTATTTATTCGTAGCCAAAAAATCATTTTACAATATTTTTTAGCTACGAATAAATTTATTTTGTTTGAAATTTTAATTTATTTTTAATTAAATATTAAATTTTAATTACGTTGTTTGAAAATAATTTGAGATAATAGGTATAAGTGAATAAAACTGATAAAACTTGAGAAACCGACTTTATGGCTAAACTGCTGTAGCAAGTTTGATGAAATAAAAAAAAAATACAGCTGAATTGAGAACGTCCTCTTTTATTTGAAGTCAAAAATAGTAAGCCGTTTAAAGTTATAAATTATAATGCCATTTGAATCATCCACAGTCCTGATAAAATGAGTGAATCCTGACACTAAGTAATTTGAGTTGTAAAATAATTTATGCTGTTAGGCGATTTTAAAACTTACTGACAAAATCAAATTAATTTATTGTATGCTACTTTGATGGCATACTTTGGTCTTAAAGGCTCGTATGTGATTTTTGAGTGTTCTGACACACCCTGTATTTACTGTGCAGAAATAAGCTGCCTTTGATATGATTCAAGCTGGTAGTCCAAACCAGTGATAACATGAGGGCTCAAGTTGTTAGACGTTAGATTATAGGGCATGTTCCTAACGTGCGTGACCTACGAGGCAATGCTTTGTAAAGGTTACCACTTAACATCAGGGGGCCGTCTGCTTGCATCAGGAAGTAAGATATTTACCCTTTATATC
This sequence comes from Thera britannica, assembly GCA_939531255.2. Lineage (NCBI taxonomy): Eukaryota > Metazoa > Arthropoda > Insecta > Lepidoptera > Geometridae > Thera > Thera britannica. Next base: position 24,429,834 of record OW618036.2, read on the forward strand.
GGCACTTCCGGACCCGCGACCGGAGTCCGTATCCGCACTCCGCTCTGCACTCGCTCCAGCGGCTCCACTCGCCCCAGTGAGCCTTCTCATCCTCATCCACTCTCCGAGAGGACGTGACGTTGTATCCGAGCATAGGCTCACAGGATCGCTTTACGCACCACTAGAGCAATGGAAATGAAAGTTATAACACTGGCAAATTTTATTGGCAAATTTTATCATAATTTTGATGTGCGGGCTGGTTTTTCCGCAAGTAGTACGCTGGCGGGCCTTTTTTGCGTGACCCTTGACACGTGTTGCTCGAACTTTTTTAGGTTCTACGACACGGCGGTTCCTCACGATGTTTTCCTTCGCCGTTTTGAGAGTACTGGCATAGTGCACATACATTTTTCGAAAGAAAAACTCATTGGTACACGACTGGATTTAAACCCACGACCTTCGGATCGGAAGGCGGGGCCGCTACCACTAAACCACCAGTGCTCATCAGTCTACAACACTGAAAGATAGACAAACACAACATTCTTTATAATAAACTAGCTGCCTGTCCCGGCTTCGCACGGGTGGTCATTTATTTTTTAATCACATAAATATTGCCTGTTACTGAAGGTGAGTAACTATCCAATGGAGAATTTTCGAAATCGGCACAGTAGTTTTTGAGTTTATTCATAACAAACATACAAAAATACAAATATTTCCTCTTATTAATATTATAGAAGTATAGATGTACAATGGCTAAAAAGCATTCAAATATTAACTCTCTTCCAAAGAACCTTTGGATGAAGAGGAATTCTATGGAAGATTGGCTAGGTGCAATTGAAAGGTGGGATAAATAAATCCTTTATCGTTTCATAACAAGGGATAGCGAAGTCTGGATTGCTAAATAAATGTAACTACGTAATATGCAAATATGTGTTTGTGTGCTAGACTGACTAGCTAAAAGAGTCCACTAATAATACTAGCAAACATGCATACAAAAAAAGTTGCCAGCTGCTAGTTTTCAGAATCTTTGTAACCAATGTGGTTACAAAGATTCTGAAAACTAGCAGCTGGCCTATTTTTGTATTTATTTTAAATAGCAACATAAGGGCTTGTTATTACCTACGGAGAACCTAACTCAGACAGTGGAGCTGGCATGTGGCAGTTGGGTATAAATAAACGAGTTCAGGGTTGCCCAAAACGAAACAGTATAAATACCCTTCTTTTAACGGGTCTCTTGTTTTGCCGACTAAAAATATATTTACTTAGGACTCCGTTTGAATAAAGAATAAGATCCTTATGGAACATACACGTGCGTACACAATATGCTTCACGCTATCAATAGTACTGTCGCGTGCTACAAGCTCTTATTTCGTAATCATATATCTATTAGCATAGCAACTACTATGCAACGAGTACGGTGACTCCTATCTAAAAATAAACAGACGAGCGATCAAACTTCATTGATTAAATAACATTGGTACTTTCCTTCGCTAAACAATAAGACCAACTGAAGATATTTGGCAGAAACTTGTAGAAAACTATCTAACGGCTCGTTTGAAGTCTCTGTACGAACAATATTGGCATGCCGTAACTAATTAGATCCGTTTTCCGACATTTATTAAACAAAGAGTATGTATGGTTCGCCTCGTTCTACTAACATTCTTGAAATTGGGTCAATTCCGAGAAAGTCGTCTTCTCAGTGCCGTCAGAAAGCTGAAAGCCAATTAATTTTCAACAATTCGCAGGCTTTCCAACTGAAGCGTAAAATACCTCGGTACATCATTAGTGAGTCTACATCTGTCTGGAAAGTTCACGATGGAATACATTTAAATGCATTTAGCTTGAAATTGGTTACAAATTGTCATTCAATACAAATTGGCACCGATTACTAGGCTCCTTCGAGCGAGGGCCCTTTGTGATTTTATTATGGGCTCGGCCGCATTTATCTGTCGCGGTTCAAACCATCATTTGCATGTCGAAAAATGTATTCACAAAGCATTTTATCGAATGTATGCGCGCACACGCGTGCCAGCTCGAATATATCGCTGGAATCCCTAGCAAGGTATGCAGCCATTCGGAGTATAAAGTGATACTTCACATCGGCTTGTGCGGAGTACGGAACCGGGAAAAGTGGGAACTTTTACAGCATTTTTGCATTAGAATATTTATGTATATGGGAATCAAATCTTTGGCTACTTTTAGAGACAACAATACCACCAAATCCCAAGGTATAGATAAACCAGTCTAAAAATGCACGCCCCTCCACCACGTTTTCTTGAAGTTGGCTCACAGCAAAGTACTTCAAAATGATCTGTGTGATGTAGGTATTATAGAATAATTTACTTTGACTGACTGAAGTAGTGGGACGTGCAGTTTATGATTGGACGATCTTTACATAACTGATCATTTTGTTTCTTTTGAAACCAAAGTTTTGATTCCCATTTCAATATCGGTTTTGCTTTGCGGACTTTATTTTTGTTGTTGCTATAGATAGGTATTTATTACCTACCTATTACCTAACACCAATTATTTTGCTTTGCTTTGTTGTACATTTTGCGCGCGCTGTGATGTCCTCTAATTAGAGACACAACGCACTGATTACTAAAAATTTAAGACTTTGTGTGATTTCTCTGTTGGATGCCCTAAATAAATAAATAATGACGGCTGTTTAGGTATTAAACAAAAACGACTGCTGTTTTTTTAGGGAGATTCGTTCCTTCATGTTTAAAAAAAAAGCGGCCAAGTGCGAGTCGGACATGATGAATCAATAAGGGTTCCGTTTTTGCCATTTGGCTACGGAACCCTAAAAAGCCGATGCATTGTAATGGCAATAATCGATTCTGTTACATGGATAGTGTCGATGTGTCAAACGATACGGTTGCCTTTGGTGAGACTTGGCATAGCACAATTTGCAAGTTTAACACTAAGCTCATCAATATGCATTTTATGCATACGTCGTGCAAAGGCTTATAATTTAAGCGCCGCTCGTCGTTTAAGTCTTCTTGTCATGTCACTAGTTCTTTAAAACCTAGTGTGGTGAAAGGAATTAAGTGCGCCTCAAAAGGGTTCCTTTTGACCACTTGGCACATGTTTTCAAACTATACATTATTACTTAGAATTGGTTTTGTGAGAAGAAACATAAAATTACAGGTTGATCCTAGGTTGATCAGTACTTTGTCAACATTTTAATAGTTGAAAGCGTTGAAACGCGTTTATGAAAGATCGTATGAGTTATTACGTCGAAAATAATATGGAAAGGCAATGAAACGGAAAGGTATCGTTTGAACTGATTTATCGAATAAATATATTTGTGTTTTTATGTGTTTTGTATGCCACAAAAAAAGTAACGTATAGACACACACACACACACACACCCTCACACACACACACACACACACTGATGTCTGACACGACATCAGTGATGATGTGTGTGATGACTGACAGGCTGATGATGATCCATCTCAAATGAATTTATTTGAAAAAACTTTTTTTTATGAAACTTTTTCCCGCAGTCAGAACAGAAATCTAATTTTAACTCGTAAAACTTTGTAAAGGCCTGCGCACATCTAGGCGATTGCGATGGCGATTAGCTGAAACGCTGTTAAATATGACAGTGATATTTGACAGCGTTTCAGCTGATCACCATCGCCATCACCTAGATGTGCGCAGGCATTAATAGGGTGATAATTCAAAATTGGGTATTTTTAGAAACTGTCAGTCTTATCGGTCGAAAGACTTTATCTCTACAAAAGAGTTTTGCGACATTTCGTATCACAGGCATGTTATTCCAGCCTCAACGTGGCCTATTGTTGGCCGAGCAGGACTAGAGTAAGCCAAAGTAATCCGCTTTCCGAACGCTGGTCACTAAGCCACTATAGCGTGCACGCTAGGCTTTGTAGCCAGTGCTTCCTAGCTGCAGCTTTAGTTTCCTTATGAACGACAACAGTAACTTGAATACCACCATTTCCATTAGGTTTATCAGACAAAAAACTCTTGACTTCACAAGACTTGACCGTTATTTGTTTTTATTGTATTTGTAGTGATTTTCAGCACTTATTTATTGTGTCAGCTTATCGGCTTCAATCGGGAGGAGCACTCTCATGGAAAATTGGGAAACAAAGACTATCATCTGACAGCAGTTCTCATCTGGTCGACTGAACAGATAAAGGTGAGGCCTCATTTACGCGTTGCGTCGTCGCAATGGATCGACGCACGTAGTTCAACGCAGCGCTTCAAGCCTGAAGCATAGATTTTTGACACTGTTCAATGGAGAGCTGTCAAAAAATATATGCTTGATGTTCGACTCAGACTCAAGCATTATTTCTGCATAAAGGGCTTAGGCCCGTATTCCGAAACAGTGTTTGAGTCAGTGCTTGAGGCTCGACTTGCTCGATGCTTGAGAAAGCATAGATTTTTTGACAATTCTCCATTGCAAAATGACATAGGTAAACCTATGCTTGAGTCTGAGTCAAACCTCAAGCAGTCACTCAAGAACTGTTTCTGAATGTTACCCACTTCGCTTCTCCCGACGACACAGCGCATAAGTCATGAGCATTTATTGGTAAAATGATTTACAGGTCTTGGCCTTGCTAAAAAAACCGGTTGTCTGTAAAGACAGCTTACTGACGATAGTTGAACGTGACAACGTCATACAACTGTCCTCGCGGACGCATCGCTCACTCAAGTAGAAGAGAGACAGATGTAGAACGCTGCTGAACGAGGAGGCCGATTGTGCCTCTTTGTCGCTCGTTCTGCGCTCTCGCTTGCACTTCAAGCCTTAAATGGAACGCCTCAGAGCGAGGTAACGCCGCATGAGTCATGTTTTTTCGTGCGTGCAGCCGGCTCCATCGAATTATAAGACGTTGTCACTTCAAACAATGTGCATATGGCATGCCATTAAAATGGGAACGCAATAATGAGGCCACAGCCTAAGTTGCTATATCTGGGATGTGCGGTTGACTTACCTTGTTATGGCCGCACGGCGTGCCTTCTAGCGGCGAGGATCGCTTGGAGCGGCAGACGTGCGGCATGGACCGATGAGCACACCACAGCCGAGAACAGGCTGACCGCACCTTCACTGTCTTGCACATCGAATACCTGTGACGTGAACTTAGATGAGAAACGGGCTTAAAACACATAGAAAGAAGCAATGCTTTGTAATGAGTTTCCGTTTTTTTTTTTAATTAATTTAAGTGATAAAAAACACATAATACAGTTTATTATAAATAGCACTAAAGAAACCAATAAGGTTTGTAGGGATAATGGTACTAAAGAGTCATAAGTCGATAGCTTTAAATAAGTAGGTAGGTATACATAATATTTCTAATAAACTGAAACTAGGTAAGTGCATGTAAGTAATATTTAGTTATTGGAAGCTTTCTAAATTCGTTAAAAAGTGAGATTTTAATTTAGACTTAATGTTTTTTGACTTAAAATGAGATGGGCCAAATGCTTGATAGAACAAGGCATGAAAAAAGTTTGATAAATAAAAATACGAACCGTGAGGAGTTTTAGCCCGCGGCCGTATCCTTGGTACGAGGATGAGATGACCGAATGCGCTCATAACTCTTGTGAGGTACGGTTACTTACCCTTTGAAAAATTACTAAGTGCATGAAGCTGATAATATGGGCTTAGTTTCTATAGAAAATACTAAATTATGGGACTAACGTTAAAGGTAGAAATAGTAAGCTATTTTCAATCGTCTGAGAAAAGAAACCTAAAGAGATGCAATAAGAAATGATTGGGGACTCTAGCTCGAAACTGATTGAATTTCGTCGGAATATCGATATCGATGAAATTCAATGGAATAAATTTGTTTGGCTTCAAAATACTTTTCAGAAGGTGGATAGCCTGAAGCATATTTCTAAGTATTGTATTGTTTACGCGCACAGAATATAAAAAATAATAATGACGAGAATATAAAATAATCCAATAAAATATTCACTTAACTACACTAGGTATTTATTACACACAAATTGAAAATTACATCTTTTCATTTTTCTTTTGTCTGCAAATAATGGCCCGAACACACCTAGTTCGCTGGCGGTAGCGATCAGTGAAACGCTGTCAAATATTCGCTTTCAAATCTCAAATCTGACAGTGATATTTGACAGCGTTTCATTGATCGCGTTCGCCAGCGAACTAGGTGTGCGCAGGTCTTAAAGGTCTAAAATGTTCGCTGTTGTAAAACTAATTCTCTTCATTATAAAAATCTGTAGGTTTCCCGCGTTTTTAATATCTTCCTTATGGCCCGAACACACCTAGTTCGCTGGCGGTAGCGATCAGTGAAACGCTGTCAAATATCGCTGTCAGATTTGAGATTTGACAGCGAATATTTGACAGCGTTTCACTGATCGCTACCGCCAGCGAACTAGGTGTGCGCAGGCCTTTATTGTGTGTGTGCGTTAATCGGCGCATTCTACATTCTACCGAAGAGATCACCGCTTTTAGTTCCATTTTCAAAAATAAACGTTCTTTTTTTATGACACAGAGGAAGTCAAGTATTATTCATGATTATAAGTTAAGAATAAGAACTCCTTCGTTTTTGTAGGTTCGTAGCTGACAACAATAAAAAAAAAACTTTTTCAATGTCGAACTTTTTAAATATCTCTTGTAGTCTTGTAGTGAAAACTTCTAACTAGAAATACCAAAATTATCAGCACTCCCATGTATACATCAAACCGATTTTGATGTTTACATGGGAATCTCAAATTAGAGCAGTCAAATAAATAAATTTAGTCGAATTGTTAACCTCCTCCCTTTTTTTAAGTTGGTTTAGAAAAAATTAAACCCCAGTAGTTACAACACAGGAAAAATATATTCGGTAATCGTTGACTAGCCGCCTACCACTCTTTTGATTTAATTAAGAACTAATTGGACGCCCACTGAGCGCCCACTCATAGATATTGTTTAACTAATTGCCAATATTGTTTGATATGGACCTTTGTAAGGTTTGAAAATTCTAATTGTTAAAATGTTTGTTTGCCTTGAACCCACATAGATGAATACTTTATTGCATAGTGGCGGAATGAAAATGTCCGTCGAATTTCAACTTGATTTGTTCAACGTATCACAATCACATACAGGTAATAGTATGTGATTGTGATACGTTGAACAAATCAAGTTGTGTTGCGGCTTTGAGACTGAATAGACAGAATACACCGATAAGTTAACGTCACAAATTATGTCAAAATGTGTTCATGATCAAGGCACTGGTGCAAGCAAAAACCGACTCTAAGGCGACGAACATTTTCATACCGCGACTGTACACAAAAGAAGACATTTAAATAAAATATTACTACTAAAAGTAACGATGGGCGTCTCTCTATAGATATTATATCATAATCGTTTTCATGATTGACAGTTTCTAGTATCCCACTGCTGGTATGATGGTAGTACTTCCTCGGACGAGCCCTTTGCAAAGAGCTCTACTACTACTCCTCAAATCTATAAAATATAATAATGCTATTGTTATAATATAAGCTGCATCGGACTAATGAAACCCAACCTAAATTCCTCAATTAATCTAGTTTTAAGCCCATGACGCTAACAAGCTTATAGTAAAGTGAAATTAGAAACTATGAGGCCATTATTCGGAGCCTTGGTTCAGAATGATCCCATTGGCAATGGGCACAGAATGGTTACGAGCAGAGAACTGATATGGGCACCTAATGGTTATGGGCGCAGAATAAATAGAAGCTCAAATCGAAGTTACCAATCGATAAATTGCGTGTTAAATGAAAGTTGTAGACAATGTTATTTCTTTTCATTTTTTAATATCCACTTTTAAAGCCTTGCACACATCTTAGCGTTCTGTGGTGGTGATGAGTGAAACGCTGTCAAATATCGGTGTCATATTTGACAGCGTTATACTGATCGCCTGCACCACAAAACGCTTACAGATGTGTGCAAAATTTTTAAAGAGAACAGGCTTTAGATCGCATTATTACTTATTTTTCGGTATGCCTATCTGTACATTGTCACGCTCGGAATTAGTACGCCTATTTTTACATTAACTGAAAAACTGGGTTCCAGTTTTTAAGAAGTAAAAAAAAAACAAAATACAAAAAAACACTAGTTTATATATTTTCATTCAATCATCGGAATTGATGTGAACTGAAACAAAAACAAAAAGAATAACATTTATCGTAGCAGGTAATCTCGATAAAAGGTAGACTAATGTACGTTTTATCTTACCCAAAGACAAGTTACCTTTTGAATTCTGTACGCTAAGCTCACAATAATTTCAAATGCAGTAAAATATCAGAAGTGTATTTTATTTTATTACCAAACTAGCACCCGCCCGAGGCTTCGCTCTCCCGTTTCCGTTACGCTCCGTTCCCGTTACTTTTTCAGAATAAAAAGTATTTTGTATCCGTCTCATGGTTACCCCACCATGGCTACCCCACCAATTTTCAGCCAAATCGGTTCAGCCGTTCTTGAGTTATAATATTGTAACTATAACACGACTTTTAATGGTATAAAGGTCAAGAGATAGGTATTGTTATTTTTTTCATAGTAAAAAGATCAAGTCTTTATTATATGTCTATCTTGAACGTCAAACGGTTTGTTTTGGTTAAAAAATCCTTGGGTTTGTTTCATGGACGAAAAATAACTCGGAGTTGTTTTTGTAAAAAGTTTAAACAATCCACTTACTTGAGTGATTGGAGAGCAATTCATTTGTCGAGATAAAAATCCTAGTCTTCTCATACTGTCAGCAGCAAAAGAAGTTAAAGTTTATTTATTTCAGTAGGTCTAAAAAGCTTTAAAATAAATTGAATAAGACTGAGAAATTGCACGTGATTTTTTAATCTATACTAATAATATAAAGAGGAATGATTTTTATTTTTGTATGTTTGTAATGAATAAACTCAAAAACTACTGTGCCGATTTCAAAAATTTTCTTTAATGTTTAATCAAAGAAACTTACAATTAAACAAATATTTACAAAATGTACAAAATACACAAGAAACAGTTGAGCTATCTGCAGATCGTTACAAACGATCTAGAGATAGCTCAACTGATCCAAATCAGTGCCAGACGGAAGCGTCCCCAAGACGCTGGCGGCATTGCCACGCTGAATAGCAATGCTTATACGCTGCGCCAGATACCCACCAGCTCTTGGGTCACGCGTCGCCTCGATCAGTCGCCTAGACAAAATTTTGAAGACCCGCGAGGCCTCGGTTCCCCACGGACCCAGAGTCTCAACCCCAAGAGGAGCAAATAAGTAGGCTCTGTCGAGACCTGCATATTTGCGCCTCTTGAGATCCTCGGCCAGATATGCCGCCGCGCCCGCCACAACGGATGTCCTTGGCAGATGAGAAGGCGTAAGTGTGTCGACACACGTAGCATCCCACACAAGTGGCCTCCCCAACTCCCAAGGAACAAGCGTCATACCGTCAGGCCGCTTACCATCGTCACGCAACAGACCATTCGGTTCGAGAATGGCTGGTACGTTGACGGTTGTAAAGGCCCGTCGAATGACGTCGTTAAGGCTGGCGTGACGAGATATCCGACCGGCGGCCCTAGAACACGATAATCCGTGGTGCCCAAGCTGATCGACTGTTGTTTTCAAAAATGATTTCACTTGAGGCTATATTCATGTGTTTAAAAAAGAAATGCCCACCCGTGCGAAGCCGGGACAGGCTGCTAGTCTAATAGATGAATTAATGGTCTTGCGAACCAATAATTCATCTATTTTGGTTACTGACTGTTTAATTTTAACTATCCCACGGTCTTAATTAATCCAACTGTTCTTTTTAGTGTTTTATAAAAGACTGTGAATAGCAAGCTCTAAATATACATATTATAGATTTAGATATTTGTGGATTTACCATAATATTTTCTGTAGATGTATAACCCCACTGGTACATTATTTTCCAAGGCTAATACTATTTGGATACAAGCTTTGAATAACCGAGTAGTATTTTATATGAATGAACTTTATGAATTAATATCTTTCGTAATGGTTTCCATATGGTTTGATCGTAGAGGCAAAATACAGTATAGTGTGCTCAAACACGTGCCAAATGGAAATAGTTGCTATATCAACTTTTTTGTGATTATATTTAATTTGATATCTGAGTTTTTAATGCAAATACTAAATGAAGTGCCAACTAGAACAAAAAATAAATCCATGCAAAGAACGTGTGGTATTATAATGGTGAATTTTATTGAGCGATCTGCGATCAGTTTCAGCATAGGCATAGAGCACACACTGCCGCGATCTTTGACAGCGATACGATCGCCCTCACAAGCGATCTAGATTTTTGCAAGGCTCTAGAATTAAAATTACTTTTTTTGCTAAACTGTATGCAATCGGTAGCATACGTTCAGTATTATTATATAAATGAATAAATATAATGGTCAATCCACACAGCACTATTTTGCCCCAAATTAAGCCGAGGTGGTACTATGTAAACCAGATAGCTGATATAATACTTTTTTGTAAATACATACCTACTTACTTAGAATACTATAATAACACCCAGACGGAGAACAAACATTTGTGTATACCTCACAAATATTTGTTCTCGGTGGGGATCGAACCCACGACCTACGGCGCAGAAGGCAGAGCTACTACCAATTGAGCTGAGAGGCCAGTCGTATATCTTTTGTGCGAGTGTGAAGTTGTTTTCAGCGTCTTCAAAATCTGCTACTATTTTTGCAATTCGAAGTTTTGCTTACGATGCGCAAGAACTACATCTAAATTATTTACTCTAAGGGCTATATAACGTTTACTCGCAACAAATCATTCTGATTCCCATAACTCATGATCATATGATCATGTTTGCTCATGCGTGATCAAGTGGCCACTTAGGAGCTCTGGCAGAACGTGGTTCATAATAACTGTGGGGTGTGTCATCGCCCAGTATTGGTAGCTCAGTGTCTACTTGGAATTTTCAAGTCAAGAGTGAACAAGTGGATATTTAGGCGAACTCCATCTTAGGCTGCATTTTCACTTTCCATCAGGTGTGGCAGTCAAACTTTTAGCTTAAACAATAAAAGAAACTTGATATCAATAGCTTCTTCAGGCTGATAATGATGATGATGATGAGGCTACTATGCCTGGGACAGGATTTTAGATAGAATAAGCTTGTCCAGCACCTATACCATCCTGCCAGCGTAGTCGGCCTAATCCACAGGAAAGTAATAAGCTTACAAGCTTGTACAGTCGCGGTATGAAAATATTCGTCACCTTAGAGTCGGTTTTCGCTTGCACCAGTGCCTTGATCATGAACACATTTTGACATAATTTGTGACGTTAACTTATCGGTGTATTCTGTCTATTCAGTTTCAAAAGGTAGTATGTGATCGTGATACGTTGAACAAATCAAGTTGAAAATCGACGAACATTTTCGTCACGGTATGAAAATGTTCGTCACCTTAGAGTCGGTTTTCGCTTGCACCATAGTGCCTTGATCATGAACACATTTTGACATAATTTGTGACGTTAACTTATCGATGTATTCTGACTATTCAGTTTCAAAAGGTAGTATGTGATCGTGATACGTTTAACAAATCAAGTTGAAAATCGACGAACATTTTCATTCCGCCAAGCCCCACCAATATTAACTTTTATTTAAAATTCCCGGTACTAGTGAATCTGTAATAGGATTTATCCGATGTCATGTCGACTGGAAGCTCGGCTACATCCCGTGCATGGCTGGTAAACAGATTATTGGAAAACTCTCAAAAATGGTTCCGATGCGCTCCGGGCTTTGCGGCCACAAAATTGTAAATAGTATACCTATACTAGTAGAAAGGCGATCATGTGCCGTTTTTATGGGAGTCGCTGTCGCCAGTTTTACATTTTCACTATTTTATTTTAAAAAAGTACGAGGATTATAAGAAAAAGGAAGGATGGACGATGTAGAGAAAGTATTTTTTTGTTCTAACTTGTTGCTTCACTTCTTGTTTAGAAACCCTTCTCGTTAACCCTTCAAAATCTCAAGCCTTAATCTGCGGTAGCCCCTACATGATGAATATGGTCCGTAAATCTTCCCCACCTCCTCTTTTTTATGCTGATTCCCCCATCTGTTACTCCGCTACTGCCAAGAATCTGGGTGTTATTTTTGACTCCCAACTGTCTTGGATTGGTCACGTCAATGGAATTAGCAAACGGGTTCACTTTTCCTTCCAATCCCTCAAGCGATTCCAGAAGTTTTTACCTTTTGAGAAACTCAAAACTCAAACTCAATAATTTTTTATTCATTACGATGCAAGAATCACTTTGAAACGTCTTATAGCTAGGTGAGTCTAGGTGCCAGTTCCACGCGACCAAGCGTAGAAGAACAGGCAACAAACTACGTCTCGGTTCCTACTGTTTTTTTATATGATCCTTTTACAAATCAAAAATAGTCTAAAATAATAGCAGTGAAGTTCCAGTGTGGTGCCACTTCACTTAGTCAGACGTATGCAATGCAATAATACAAAAGCAAAAGTTTCAAAGACAGCACACGCTACGCTTCAAAGTTATACTATAGTATCTACACAGCTTATATAAAAATAAGATACGAAATAGTAGGTACAGACATTGCAAATCGACATGTTAGCTTCCTATGGGTAGAGTGACCGGGACATTGGGCCACGCAGTTTTATCATTCATATAGCTATCTAGAGTATAGTACGCTTTCTTTATTAAATTATTCTTAACATAGGCTTTAAACTTCCGAATAGGAAGCTTAGTTGCATTTTCCGGAAGTTTATTATAAAAGCGTACAGTGTTCCCCATAAAAGACCCATTTACCTTCTGCAGGCGAAATTTGGGAATATAAAGTTTATTTTTATTTCTAGTGTTAATATTATGTGAATCACAATTTTTCTGAAAGCTACAGATGTGTTTGTGAGTGTACAATAAGTTTTCATATACAGAGACTAAAGTCATTCTGGCCCAAACTCTTTTATTACCCTTACTTGACTACGCTGACTCCTGTTTTTTAGACGCTACAGAGGATATCTGCAATAAATTGGAGCGTCTTCAGAACTTATGCATTAGATTTATTTTCGGGTTACGTAAGTATGATCACGTTTCGATGTTCAGGTCGCAGCTAAAGTGGCTGCCGATTCGTCGTCGCCGTGATCTGCACATCCTGTCTCTCCTGTATAACATACTTAATAACCCTCTCTCTCCTTCATATCTCCGTGAACGTTTCGATTTCCTTGTCCCCCGTGGTGAGCCTTGCAGAACAGCTAAATCTTTACTATTAAAAACGCCTACACATTCCACAAGACGATATAATGGCTCCTTCACTGTTCACTCCATGAAACTTTGGAACTGTCTTCCTCATACCATCCGTGCGAGTCCTTCGCTAGGTATTTTTAAGCGCAGAGTCAAAGAGCATTATCTTTCCTTATAAGTAAACATTAGTTTATATATAATTTGTATATATATTATATGTATAGTATTAGTCTATATCGTTATTCATGTATGTATATACTTTTTTATTGTGTGTATGTATATGTAAATTATGTGTAGGTATATTTAGTTTATTTATTGTGTTATTAATACGTTTTACTTACATTATAATAATATTGTCAAATCCCCTTCTTGTACACGTACCCACCTCTATTTACACATATATCTATCCTTAAAGGTTTGCTGGAAGAGAACTCTTTTTAGGGTTAAGCTCGCCTTTGTACATGTCTTTACTTTATGTTTTATAAATACTGTCTATATGTGTGTGCAATAAAGAATAAAGAAAGAAACTCATTATTGCGCAACAAGACATTTTTCATTTTACGACTCCCGAAAAACTGACAAATTTGTATGGAGAGCACAATATGCTCATGTATTTTGACGACACACACAAGAACACACACACAAGAACACCCACACACACCCTTCAAACCAAAAGCAATGCTGCTTCACGGCAGAAATAGGCATAGTGGTAGTACTTCAGACAGACGAGTCACACAAAAAGAGCTCTACTACTATTAATTCTATAATTTAACATAACAATACATATTATTTCACTAGCGCCTAATACTTGACTTCTTCTTCTTCTGTCGTATCGATATTACAATCTTTATATATCAATATTACAAGTTTTTAATAGTGTTTATCCTATTCGCTCGTCATGGGTGGGTCCTAAGGCAAAAAAAATGCCATAAAGTATGCGAGTAATGCTTTTATAATCATAGACGAATTTTAATGTTCATCTTGACAACAATTTAAAACAGCTTCCATGATGCGTCAGTAGGTCTCACATCAATTCGTACTGCACATGTGTCTAAGCTGACCGTGACCTTGTTGGGCAATGAATGCCAATGTTATAGTACCTACTGTATATCTAGCTAACATTGTACTGCTTCGATGAATCATTTTGATGCCAAATATAAACGGATTACAGGCTATTTTTCTCGCTCCCTTTGAACCTTATTGTAGAGTTATTTATCATGGATATGGATAGGTAGGTAAGTTATTCAAATAATAGATTTAATTTCTACTAATAAACTCGCTTTGGACATGGCTTACGGTGTCGCAAGGGTCGGCTTACCTTGTCAATTAAAAATCACCCAAAAGCATTTTTAATTTAATGTAACTTACATGGATTTTTGCAATAAAAAAAGCAGCCAAGTGCGAGTCGGACTCGCCCATGAAGGGTTCCGTAGCACGACGAACTACAAGAACCTTTATATATGTTACTTGATGTAACATAATAAGGTTCCTGTAGTTCGTTGAAAGGTAAATTGCGGTTTACGGTTTATGACGTATAAAAAAAAACTACTGACTAGATCTCGTTCAAACCAAATATCGTTGAAAGTTTACATAGTAATGTACAACATATATTTTTTTTAGTATTATCATTCTCTTACTTTAGAAGTTAAAGGACTAACTTTTTTCCACTTTGGAAGTGTCTCTCGCGCAAACTATTCAGTTTAGAAAAAAACTATATTAGAAACCTCGACATCATTTTTGAAGACCTATTCATAAATACCCCACACGTATGGGTTCGATGAAAAAAAATTTTTTGAGTTTCCGTTTATGACGTATAAAAAAAACTACTGACTAGATCTCGTTCAAACCAAATATCGTTGAAAGTTTTCATATTAATGTTCAACATATATTTTTTTTAGTATTATCATTCTCTTACTTTAGAAGTAAGAGGGGGGGGGACCAACTTTTTTCCACTTTGGAAGTGTCTCTCGCGCAAACTATTCAGTTTAGAAAAAAACTATATTAGAAACCTCAACATCATTTTTGAAGACCTATTCATAGATACCCCACACGTATGGGTTCGATGAAAAAAAAATTTTTGAGTTTCAGTTTCAAGTATGGGGACCCCCAAAATTTATAGTTTTTTTTCTATGTTTGTGTAAAAACCTTAATGCGGTTCACAGAATACATCTACTCACCAACTTTCATCAGTCTAGCTTTTATGGTTTCGGAGAAAAATGGCTGTGACACGGCTGGACAGACAGACAGACAGACAGACAGACAGACAGACAGACAGACAGACATGACGAATCTATAAGGGTTCCGTTTTTGCCATTTGGCTACGGAACCCTAAAAAGTACCTACTCTATAAGCAAGCGATCTCTAAGTCATATTTCTTCGTACAAGGCTCAGTGATTACATTGAATAACGAGAAATACTTTCGCTCAAAATATTAATATAATATTTTATACTGAAATTATTTAGATATCGTTACGAAAACATGGAATTTAATTAAAGCTTACCACAACAGAGCGCTATAGGTTTTCACTGAATAGTTTCGTAAATGAAAATAATACTTTGAAGCCACCATGCGGCTAAGGGCTTATTTTGGGCAACACTCAATGAGATCAAAAAGGTTTTAGAAACCAAATATAACAAAATGTATTTACAAATCTTCGTCCTTATTAAAATTTGGTGATTACATAAAGTTCCTCAAGACCTCATTTAGCTCGTAAGAGGACAGACAAAGTGGAAACACCACTGGGCGTTCTCCATACATGTCAACGAAGAAGTGGATAAATGACCAAACTTTAGTTCAATGCTCGTATGGGCAGATTGCAAGATACATAGAAGATTTAAAAAAAAGACAAGGTTACTGCTCGGAATATCACTCCTGGACCACGTATCCAGGCCTCACGTAGAGATGAGATGGGTGTCGAGATTCGCCGCCCGGACAAAAGTAGTGGATGTGGGTACGCGAATCACGAAACAGTAGTGAAAATGAACAGGGCACATGGTAAGAAGAGACGACGGGAGATGGAAAAAGGCGGCCACTGAGTGGTGGCCAAGGGATGCTCAAATACTTAAAGGCAGATCACCTGCCCGTTGCTCGAACGACATTATTATGAGTGCTGGAAATGAGTGGACGGGATTCGCAAGGGACCGGAGAGTGTGGCGTAATAAAGAAGATGCCTATACTCAGCATAATGATGGGATAAAGTTACATTCTGACCTTGACGACGATCGAACTAGCCTTGATACCGTGGTAATTTTCACAGATGCCCGGAAAAAAATGCTGCAAAAATCTTAGGCAACTATAAAAACCGTATTTTAAAGGCTTGGTAACTGATGGCACCTATTTACTCACCCTTCCCCGAACTCGGTCCGGCACTGCTCCTCCATAGTGAACACATAGTTGGATATCTCTTTAGCCCCTCCTAGTTCCACTCCTTCCTCTCGGCTGCGCTGATGGAGGCACCACCAGTTTCTGCAAAGAAAGACCACGATTAACTGATTGATTCTAAAGATACAGATCCCGTTAGCACGGAGAAAACCTGGCTTAGAGATGCAAAGGATGCTTTGCGCACATCTAGAGCCTGCGATAGCGAACAGTGTATCGCTGTCAAATATAGCACTGCCAAAGTTCGCGGCAGTGTGTGCAGATGTACACAAAACCCTAATTTGAAACTCGCAGATCGCCTAGATTAGGCTGGCAAAAACCAGAAAAAACCTTATTGAGCCTTCTTGGCAGACACAGTGGGTAGCAACTGATAGGATATTGATCAGAAACAGAGCGTAGGGCGTCCTCGCTCCATGATGAAAATTCATTATTGTACACACAGATACAGTCATAGAGTTGTGATTATAAACAAAGATGAAGAAACAAACCTTTAAGGCTAAGAGAATGGTTACACTGAAATGGTACAAATGGGAAAAATTGTGCGTAGAAATATCGTAAAATTTATAGAAGAGGACAATCTCCGCCTAGAAGGTGTTATTGAAGAGAAAGACAGCCCTAAAAAGGAGAGATTTTCAAAACAAAGAAACTCGAGACAATTGAGCCTGATGGTTGATTCATCTCAATTATTATTCTCAATACAAGTCAAGAAACCTGATACAAAGATTTTGCTTTGTGATTGGAATATTGTTCAGTCATCACACTAAGATAATGCCTACCCACATTATTATTCAATTTAAGAACGATGGCCATCATGCAATGATTCATTACCATCATAAGATCATTGCCCTGGGGCCCATTCGATCTCACGTAATTAACGGTTAGAAGAGAAAAAGATCCAAAACATCACGCACATGATGTTTTTATGAATGTGTCATAACGAGTGCAACTAAACAAGCCTTTAACTTACAGCTTCTAAAAATTGGTCATCGTCACTAACGGCCGTAATAAAGCGGCACATGGCATTGACTACAATCATCATCACCACTAGCCGTTGGGGAATAAAGGTTCTCGAATGGCGACCACGAACCGGAAGACGAAGCGTAGGGCGCCCACCCACCAGATGGACCGACGACATTGTTAAGATCGCGGGAAGTCGATGGATGGAAAGGGCTCAGAATCGTTCTTCCTGGAAATGTGTAGTGGAGGCCTATGTCCAGCAGTGGACTTTTTCAGGCTGATGATGATGATGATAACTAGCCTGAAGAACTCTACTGCTGGACATTAGCCTCTCCTATACTATTCCAAGACAAAAAAACTCTGAATACTACATCCACCGAATTTCTACCATCTTAACCATGTCTTCAGTCTTTCTTTGACAATCTTCTTCTTCTAATTTAAGAGCTAGGCTCTTGTCAGCGTGTATGCATTTTCCTCCAGGTATTTCTTTTGAGGTCAACCTCTTTGACCTCCCTACGACATACCGACATTGAATAAACTACAATTCTTCTGGATTAAGTTTTGCGCAATAATCTCGACATTGTGGTTCACATTTGGAAACCAGGACTTAAGCACCACATGTTACAGTTCACAGAACCAAATGAATGAATAACGTGCGTGTTGATTGTTTTATCCAACTGTCAAATAGCGGAAATCCTCATCTTGTCAGTTTACATTCATCTTTCGGCATATCTGTTGCTAGCTGCCAGTTGATAGCTGATCCAAGACGTCTACTCCAATAATATGAACAAAAATAGAGGATATCCTGTTTTGGACTCCTGGATTCCCATTCATTATATTCTAAGACTATATTCATAATGGTCCTATGCAGTGAGGACACCCATGGTTTAGTCAGCTATGCACATATTGACCATGTCTTTCCTGTGGATCAGGCCGACTAAGCCGTCAGGTGTTACAGGTGCTGGGCAAGCCTATTCTTTTTAAAATGCTGTCCCAGGCACTATAGCGTTCTACATGTAGAGCTTGAGTATTCACCAGTTTCCCCTGACGCCATATAAATCATACACAATAGATGCAAAAGCATATAGCAGTCATTAAGCTTAGGAGGCTGCTAAGTCTGTTGCCATTTCTATTTTTTTGCATGAAAATGGAAACTTTTAGTGACTAAAAACACTTTTGGAGACTATTAAGTGTCAGGCATTACGAATGGGTAGGTCTAAAGCTCAGAATTCCAGGCGTGAGATTAATTTGAAGCATAAACACCAATTTTAATCTACCACGAACACAATTTCGCCGCTTCACGAAAGCTTTTCCTGTTATACCTAATAACTATTAATATATACCTGTGTTAATATTGGTAGCCTCACTCCGGGCTATAAATTAAATGAAAAGTAACGTACATTTTGAGGATAAACTTTATTCATTTAGCATCAGACTATGACCTTTGGGGATAAATGTGTGTGGTCAAACAAGAACTTTGGTATCAAACAAATAAAAAATTAAGCTTTCTTCTTCTTCTTCTTATCGTGTCACTGATTTTTTCGATCCAAGTGTGGTGAAAGGATTTTAAGTGCGCCTCAAAGAGGCTCCTTTCGTGCACTTGATAAATACTTTCGAACTATTTAGGTTCTTTTTACTTTTTATCAGTCTGAAGATATAAGTAAAAAAAGTAAACAGGCCTTTGCATCTATTGTAGATGATTTATATAGCGTCAGGGGTAACTGGTGATCACTCATGCCCCTACTTACGGGACGCTATAGTGCCTGGGACAGGATTTTAGATGGAATAGGCTTGTCCAGCACCTATACCTACCATCCTAACAGCTTAGTCGGCCTAATCCACAGGAAAGACATGGTCAATACGTGCAGAGCTGACTAAGTCGTGGGTTTCCTCACGATGTTTTTCTTCACCGTTTAAGAGCACTAGCATTGTGTACATAAATTTTTCGATAGAAAAACTCATTGGTACACGACTGGATTTGAATCCACGATCTTAATAGGGTCGGAAGGCAGGGCCGCTACCACTAGACCACCCAGAAGATAAGATAAGATATAAGTCTCCCTAAATATCTATAACAACAACAACAATATAATAACAACAGTTTTGGCCCGATTTTGCGAACTGCTCATAATGTCGTAGATGTCTCGGTTGGAGAGCGTCCAACGCTTCCTTTCTGGGTTCGCAATCATTGTATGAGAACCTTTTATTTTGCAGCGAT
Source organism: Thera britannica (assembly GCA_939531255.2). Taxonomy (NCBI): domain Eukaryota; kingdom Metazoa; phylum Arthropoda; class Insecta; order Lepidoptera; family Geometridae; genus Thera; species Thera britannica. The sequence goes on from OW618036.2 coordinate 24,449,545, forward strand.
TATCGGTTCTACGAGCTAATAAAACTTGCCTATTGTAACTAATTCTGAGACCTATGTACCTAGGTGAACTTCGAAGCCCATGAAAAACCATTGGATTTTAATACAAATGATGCTAAAAAAACTGGTAAAAAGAAGGTGGTAAGACTTACTTGGACTTTTCATGGAACTGGTCCCTGGAGCAAGGAGACCAGGCATAGTTGTGGAGGGTGGCCAGGACAGTCGGTGCCATCACCGAGCCTTTCATCTGGCAGTGGTCCGGGCCGTCGTGATGCAGACCTAGCCTGCAGAAGCAAAAGACATCTGAGAAAAAGTTCAGGAAGAATTATTTTTATAAACGAGTTCAATGTTTAAGAATGTTAATGATATCTCTGCTTCCATTTTAATGATTTGAATAAGTAAAACGCACCTACTAAGTAATTTTCTCTTGTAGGCCTACCACAAGCTCTGGCTGGCTCTGGTTTTGAGTTTGTGCAAGTGTTGACTAAAAAAATCTTACGTCGAAACATCAACAGTATAATACACTGATGGTGAGCACTCACACAGAATCAAAATCAAAACCAGAGCCAGAGACAGAACCAGACAGATCTTGTTTACTGTTTTTTTCATTTAAACTCGCTCAACGCCGGCAACTCATTTATTAATTTCTACTTGAAAGAAAATAAGCAACGAAGAATAATATGATTTTTACAGAAAAAACAAGAAATTCATTTGGTGGTACCTAATAGGAAGTAAAAACTTTTTTAATTAAAAACCGGGACGGCGAGCAGAAGCCAGATTTTAATTTAGTGAGTGTTTGCCTCAAGTTAATATTGCTATTAAAGAAAGCTATTGAATATTTTGCTCAAATAAGTTCCTTCTTTCAATATAATAAATATTATAATAATTTGGTTTAATAGTACCAAGAGGAAAAATTACTGTGTCGTTTTTAATTAGTATCGTACTATTTATTGTATTTCAAGTAAATAATAAGATGAAATTGTGATATAGCTTAGCGTGCAAACATTAATCTATAAACTACTTTGCCTAAGCACTTATACTATTTTCAAGCAACGGCGCTTGAAAATAGTGGCTTAGCTCATGGCTAGAAAAATTCTAACCATGCTATGTTCCTACTTGAAGCTTTGTGCACACCTAAGCGTTCTGCGGTGGCGATCAGTGGAACACTGTCAAATATCGCTGTCATAATTGACAGCGTTTCATTGATCGCCACAAGTCTTAAGGCCTGCGAACACCTAGGTCTCTGGCGATGGCGATCAGTGAAACGCTGTCAAATTTGACAGCGATATTTGATAGCGTTTCATTCAGGCCTTTAGATTAGCGCAAGGCTTGACAAATGGGAGTACCCGTAGTGTTAATTTTTGTTTGCGTGTTGTCAATATTTGGGACCAAAGGGTACGGCCGCAGTACCTTAGATACAAATATCACAGACTCTATTAAAAAGCAAATATTTAGTGCCTTAGTTTTGTGAAGCTTAGTATTATTTTAACCCGTCGGCGTCGGTACACAGTCGGGTAAGGTCAGCAAGCGTATAAACAAAACAAATTTTATTAACTGTAATTTTAGTAATTTAAAATTTTTGATAAATTTGAAAGGCCGAACCATCAAACATTACTTTTATTTTCAAACAAATTCAGTGATACAAATAGTAATCTACAGTGGAAAATGATTGCCAGAGTATAATTGAAAGCTCTGCTATCAACAGATATCGTTAAAATAAATGAAATGTGAATGAGGGGAAATAAGGCTGTAAACCTTATATTTCCGGTAAAAGTGTAACTTTTTGTAAATGTATCGTTTTATTCAGATTTAATTTCCTGATTCCGGAAATAATGGTTTATCTATTCCTTATATTTAATTAGCATTAATTTAAATAATTTGTTATCTCGACTTCATAGTTAATGTTTGTAAGTAGTTAGTAGTATTATAATTTTGTTGTGTTTGTTCCAGCGCGATTGAACAAAAAGTATTTATTTTCATCATAAAATCGAAGCTAGGATTATTTTGCGTGCTAAGAGTTTATTAAGACTCAAACCAAACGAGATATCATTCTATCCTCTTTAGCAAATTCTCTTTGTGTTAAAATTTTACACAAAGAGAATTGAATAGAGGAAGATTTTAATGAGCATTTGCTCATACCGATGAACTCAAGGCCTGCGCACACCTAGGTCGCTGGCGATGGCGATTAATGAAACGCTGTCAAATATCTCTGACAAATTTGACAGCGTTTCACTGATCGCCAGCGATCCAGGTGTGCGCAGGCCTTCAAGCAAATCTTCCAAGAAAAACCAGTTTCCCTTTTATTTCACACCAAACAAAAGCCAGTGTTAACTGAGTATTAGGAGAGTGATGGCTGTCAAAAGTAACTTGGCTCAATGTGATATTTTCGTTTGTGAATGACAAACACATTTTTTCAGTGTTCTCGTCAAAGTGTGCTGAACAAAGAAGCTCGTACCTAATCTTCAGGTGTTGGAAGATGGTCTTAAGGCCTGCGCACACCTTGGGCGCTGGCGACCGCGATCAATGAAACGATATCAAATTTGACAGCGTTTCACTGATCGTGTTCGCTAGCGGCCTAGGTGTGCGCAGGTCTTTAATGAAATATGAAAAAAAATGGTTAAAAGCAAGTCAATGATTCAAGTCCCATTCATACATTTCCTCTAACTTCTCGCGACCTTTACAACCAAGACGGTAAATTTCCAGTGCGGACTTCTATGTATATGCTATCACTGCTATTTTTAACCGACTTCCAATCAAAAAGGAGGAGGTTCTCAATTCGGTTGTATGTTTTTTTTTTTTTTTTTTTTAAATGTTTGTTACCGCATAACTTTGTCATTTGTGAGCCGATTTGAAAAATTATTTTTTTATCTGAAAGGTACTGCTTCCAGATTGGTCCCATTTTAATTTTATTAAAATCACAGTTGCCATTTTTTTTAAATAATTTTTTTAATGTTTGTAACTGCATGCCTCCGTCATTTATGAACCGATTTAGAAAATTATTTTTTTATTTGGTTATTCTTACGTCCAGATTGTCCCAAACAAATTTGATTAAAATCGGTTTAGCCGTTTGACAATGAAGTCGGTTTCTCAAGTTTTTTAAACTTATAATTATTATTTGTATTTTGTAAAAGGATCATTCAAAAACCGGTAGGAACCAAGCCGTAGTTAGTTGCGTAGAACTGGCACCTAGACTCACCTAGCTAAGTGATCTGTGTGGTACAACTGAGTATTATTTTTTTAATTTGAATTAGTAGAGCTCTTTGTGAAGGGCTCGTCCGGGGAAGTACTACCACCATGTCTATTTCTGCCGTGAAGCAGCATTGCTGTGTTTCGGTTTGAAGGGTGTGGGTGCCGGTGAAATTACAGGTGAGGCTGAACATCTGTATGCCTCAAGTTGATGGACGCTGGAAAGTGCATCGTAGGGTACGTTAATGACGCGCGTGACCTACGAGACAATGCTTTGTTATAGGCAACAGTCATCAGATGGGCCATATTATGGTTGTTCCATCAGCTAGTTTTATAAAAAAACTAGTGGCCGCCCGCGGCTTCGCTCGCCCGTTCCCGTAACACCCCGTTCCCGTTGCTTTTTCGGGATAAAAAGTATCCTATGTCCTTCTCCTGGTTCTAAGCTACATCCCAAGGCTTTTCAGCCAAATCGGTTCAGCCGTTCTTGAGTTATAAGTGGAGTAACTAACACGACTTTCTTTTAATATAGATTAAACCGACACTCCCTACGTAATCTTCGTCTAAGTGCCAGATACACACTTATACGTTTGATGCATTTTTGGCATCTACACATGCCAATCTATCATTATAAATTACAAAAAAAATTAAAAGTCTACTCTAAGTACGTTTTTCTTAATCGTATAACTGTCCAACTTCATTACTTTCCCGCCATATAATGCTGTATCTTCCACATACAAACTTTGACGCTGGGGGGAATGAGGTGCTGGTGGCGGTAACTGCCCGTTACACAGTTCTTCCTCGGATAGCGAGTAGAATGCGTTTGCGACTCGTAAATATTTGATTGCCGCAAAATGACAAGTGTACGTTTCCGATTCCTGAACAATTTAAAAGCAGACGCTAATAAGAAAGGAAAAGTAGATATCCTAGACCCAACTATATCTACTACAAGTCCAGGTAAGTAAATCACAATTAATTATTTACCAACTTTTTGTACTTTTTGATATCCAATCATAGCTATTAGGTTTCTTGAATCAGTTGTGTGTTATTGCTTTCATTGCTGAATAAATAGACAATTATTAGTAAGTACAATTTGAAACTTTCCAAAAAAATTTGATACCCTACGTACAAATGTGTAACTACGCACTTACATATTTATACATCGGGATTCACTATGATCATAAGGTCTATCTAGGCACTTACATATTTATACTTTGAAAAGTTGTTATATCAAAATTCGGTAACTGACTTTTACATAGCTTTACATCGGAAAGTTATTGAATTAAAGTTATAGTAACCCATGCACTTACATAGTTCTGTGTTAGTGTTTTCATGTTATTTTAATCAAAAACTATTATTTTTATCCAATTGCAAAAAGGAGGATTTCTCAATTAACAACTTCGGATAACTTCGTTGTTTGTGAACCGATTTTGTTGATTCTTTTTTTGTCGGAAAGAAGGTAATTCCAAGGGTGGCCATTAAAATGTTGAGGATCTGAAAAGGATCTTCAGAGTTATGAACAGAAATGCACTTCAAAAGTGCAACGTGCTCTTTATCCCATGAAATGTCGATTTTCATAAAAAATGTAATCTTCCCCGTTGTTGTTGTTTTTAAGTTGCATCTCCAGTGCCATTCTCAAAAAAATTTATTGAGGATGACCTAAGCCGATTAGGTGAGATAATATCTGACAGTGATGAAGAACCTTTTTTTTCTTGCACCGCGCATTTCCTGTTGCATTCTACGAACACTAACGGTGATAGTCCTGCATCTTTTGAATTGCATGTTCCAGCTTCCCATATCTTACAATTTTCCTTGCAAGCTAGTGGTGGAGGCTCCAGCAATGACACAGGGAATAATGACATTGCCTTTAGCTCGTCGTCGCCACGCTTTTGTAAACCTGACCCCGAAAACTTAAGAAAAACATCCTGAACCTGATTTGCCGGAATATAGCTTCTATGACCCTGCTTTGGCAGCAAACATGCCTGAATCTCCCTTAGTGCTACAGTCTTCCTCAAGCATTAATATGCCATTATCATTGTGTGACTCTCCCAATTACGCACACCTTATAGCTCAACAGATAGACCAATTAGGCTGCATGGAGTCGCCTTGCCAATTGTCTCTCCAGATGACCACCTAGGTTGCGCTGTGTTAACAGCACCCACTCCCGCAACATTACCAGTTGGTTATATATGAACAGTTATTAGGCTGCCCTGCGTCACCAGCCTCCACTCTGACGCTATTGCCAATTGGCTCTCCAGGTATGTCAGGGAATAATTCTGAGCAGCTTAAGGAAAAAGAGAGAGATGTGGCCTACTTACTTACTTACTTGTGGATTTGTCTCCACAAGCAAGCCGCATCTCTCTCTTCTGCTAACAATAAATGAATGACTTTGAAAGAGACCTGCAGTTTGTGGCTCATTGGGAGAACTTGTTCGCCATTGGGATTTTATCAATAGATATTGTGACGGGAAATTGCGCCACATCTTCTCGTCGCAGATACCACAGAGCCTCAAGACAAAAGTCTATAATCAGTGCGTGTTGCCAGTGATGACTTATGGAACTGAGACGTGGTCACTAACTATTGGCCTCGTGCACCAGCTCAAACTCAAATATGCTGGGAGTTTCACTACGTGATAGAATCAGAAATGAGGATATCCGAAGAAGAACCAAGGTCACTTAGAATTAGTAAGCTTCGAATGGTTATCGAATGGCGACCACAAACCGGATGGACTGACGACATTGTTAAGATCGTGGGAAGTCGATGGAAGGAAAGGGCTCAGAGTCGTACTTCCTGGAAATGTGTAGGGGAGGCCTACGTTCAGCAGTGGACTTCTTCAGGCTGATAATGATTAGGAATTATAATGGTGATTGTGACAAAAATCCCAAAACGCCGTTTCACGTGTGAAGCACCCACTAGAAGAGATTTTACCATACGATACTTACTACTAGTAAAGACTACTTAGTTGGTTTTGTTTTTCTTATTTTTGAAATAAAACAGGTTTTTGTGTTTAGGTGAGCACCTATTTCCCTAATAAATGGTATTTTCAGCTCTTGTATTTCTTGTTTTATTTAAGATAATAATATAAGAATGACCAATATTAACAAAAAAATAATAAGATAAGTGGGAAAACCCCAAATCACGAATATAGTTTTACATTTTACTATTAAAAATTACCTACCTACCGCTTAGTTTCGTAAGCAAGTGAGTATTCAGCAATTAGGGCCTGGCGACCTGCATTAGGTACTGGTTAACCAGGCTGAATCAATTGCCAAAACAGAATAAGTATGTAGAAGCATATTATAAAATTATACAATTTCCAACGTTTAAACATGTAAACACCAGTTAAACAGAATTAGTCAAATAGATCTCCTAAGTATAACCGTGTAACAGGCAGTTACGATATTGTCATTCTTCTAAGTTCCCACGAAAAAGTGTGTATGTGCCACATACGGCATTTAATGCCCCACGTAAAAATATGTAAGTGTAATAAAATCTAAACCAGTATAGATTTAAATAAAAAAAAAAACCATCTTAGACTAGATCTACAGTAAGAGCATCTCACCAATTTTCACAGAAATATCTCAAAAAGGGCCTCAGTTATAGGCATTTTACCATTTTCAAATCTTAAAAACGCTCTCCTGTAAAATTTGTGTTTTGCAGATACACAACTATACGTAGGGAGTGTCGAAACATGATGATACTAATGATTATAATGTTCAACTATTCCATAGAGCACGGTCCCTCTTCATTGATATCGGTTCAATAAGCCGCTCTTTGAAGTCGGTAGCTGACATGAAGGCAATTAGACTCCCGCCGGTTACGCCTCGGGTATCTCCGAAATGAGTTCGTTATACCGTGACCACTGTACACTAACATACAGAAATAACTCTCTAGAAGAACATTCAATCATAATATTGGCAGTGGCTAGCAAATAAATAATCAGTAGGCCTACCACAAGCTCTATCTGGCTCTATCTCTGGCTCTGGTTTTGAGTCTGTGTGGGTGCTCACCAGTGACTGTGTGTGTGTGACGTTTCGATGTAGGATTTATTTAGTCAACACTCTCACGGACTCAAAACCAGAGCCAGACATAGCTTGTGGTATAGGCCTACAGCGGAAATAAATAACTAAATTAAATGATGGCGCAATAGTAAACGGATCTATGACGTAGCAAGAGGATACTCGTACCATGGGTTTGAATACTTCGAGTAAAAATAACAACACAAAACAATACGCGACACGTTCCGCGTGAGTTCCTCTCCACATTGTTTGGCCTCTCAGCTCAGCTGGCCTACCATGAGCTTCATATGGTTATGGTTATGGCTGTCAAAATTGTGTCAACAGTGTCGACACATTCAAACCCAAAAAGAAAATGAATGTGTGGGTCAGCCTATCTATACACAATTTGACAGCCATAGCCATAACCACGAGCTCCATATGGTTATGGCTATGGATAACCATATGGAGCTCGTGGTAGCCCTGCAGTTGGTAGTAGGTCTACCTTCTGCGCCATAGGCCGTGGGTTCGATCTTCACCGAGAACCAATATTTAATGTTTGTTCTCTGTCTGGGTGTTTTATTGTATTCCAAGTGAGTATTGACAAAATAAAAAGTTGATATCTGTTATATTGTTCTCATAGTAGGATCTGCTTAATTTGGGGCTAGAAAGTGCTGTGTGGAATGTCTACAATATTTATTGCTTTTTGGGTAATGCTGAACATATTGTTAGGCCAAGAGAAATTTCCATTCTCAAAATGGGCTAAAAAATTCAAAAAAAATATCTACGGATGCGCAAAACCAATCCTTGCAGCTACGAATCTGGTTAAATGTCTTAGGACTTAGGAGACATTTAACCACAAGCTCTGCCTCTGTCTCTGGCTCTGGTTTTGAGTCTGTGTGTATGACGTTTCGACGTAGGATTTATTTAGTCAACACTCACACAGACTCAAAACCAGAGCCAGAGACAGAGCAAGACAGAGCTTTTGGTAGGCTTACAGAAGTATGCTCCTCGTTTGAATGCGTTTGTGTGTATAATGATTTTGCACCGATCGATTTACAACTGTCCGTTTGCACAGTAATCCGACTAAATTACAGCTTAGCAACACAACTTTGTAAAATGATTCTTTTGGCGTATAACCGTGGAAATTGACACGTCAATGTATAAACACTTTGTGTAGTGCTGTGATTTTATATTCGAGTGGTGTAAGTAGGTATGCGGTTTTTATTTATTTAATGACTACGACATGGCTGGTTTACACTTTGATTAGTGCGAGTGCAGGTGATTAGTGCAGATGCTTAGTGACTAGGTGTGGACAGCGACTGATTAGTGCAAGTGATTAGTGGGCTGTGTAGTAAAGTGAATAGAAGCGTGTTCTATTTTTTTGCGAGTGGACTGCGAGTAGCCATCCCGCGCGCCCTCCCTTCCCCCTCACTCGCAGCGTGCCTGCCACTAAACACGTCTGGACAGGAGTGTTTAGCGTTTAGTGTGTAGCGTCGGTCGGACGCTTGTTGTTGTAAAAATTGGTAAAGTGGACCGAAGACACTCGCAGTGAATTAGACACTACTCGCACTACACACTTGTACTCGCACTAATCACCTGCACTCACACTAATCAAAGTGTAAACCAGCCTATAATAACAGTACCATACAAAATACTTATTTATAAAGTTTAGGCTATCATTTAGGGGCGTAATAGGGTAATAAGGTCATTGCCGAATTCTAAGCATAGCCAAAAACAATTTCCGTTTATGAACCCCCAGAGACTATTATATTAACTAGATTTCTAGTAAATAATGATTAATCCTGCATGTTTACCCGAGGCCTCCCTTCGGGGGAATTAATTAATCCTTGTAAACGAAGCTAATTGCTCGTGAGAGAGTTAAGACCTCGATGCCAGTGATGGATTCATCGCATACTACAAGCGAAAATGAACTCTATTAACAGCACACTTGAGGAAAATCTCAAGATAATCGCGTAAAGTGTACTTATGCCTCCGTGGTGTAGACTCAATTATAATTCAACCTAAACAAATTGTTAGATTTGTAATGATTGGAGTTGGAGTTTGTTGGGAACTCAAATATTGGGTGACATCTGCGACGCGCAGGATCGATTTTGAGAGTCTGCTTTATTATGGAGGCGGCCTTGGTGTATCTTGGTCTTAGAATTAATATAATTTCTGTATTCTTTCAGAGAATAATTTAGTATTGGTGGACATTCAACGTTATCTATACTAATATTATAAAGAGGAAAGATTTGTACCTATTTTTGTATGTTTGTAATGAATAGGCTCAAAAAGTACTGGGCCGATTTAAAAAATTCTTTCACCAATAGAATGCTACATTCTTCCAATTTGACATAGGCTACATTTCATTTTGAAAAAAAATAGGTAAAATTTGAACGATGTAACCGAAGGTGTAGAAAAATGGGTCTTAAAATGTCTTTCGTAAAATGCATATATGCGTAAAATGCGCTGCCGAAACTATTAGCGATAGAACAAAATAATGTACAACAATACCGTTGTACATTATTTTGTACAACGGTATGTCTACCCCGTGCGAAGCCGGGACGGGCTGCTAGTTTTTCATATTTCACTTCATCTCACAATGATCCTTGAAATAATTAATATGACCTGTAGAAAAATCCCCCCCATTCCCCGACTTTTGTCGATGTTTGTCGATGTTTTCCGAAGAGGTGTTGATGACGGTGACGGCGACGGTGACGCTTGTACGAAGGGAACCAGATAGCTGATATAATACTTGAATACATTTTTTTGTTAATACATACTTAGAATACAATCGGGTCGTGGATTCGATCCCCACCGAGAACAAATATTTGTGTGGTGAACATAAATGTTTGTTCTCTGTCTGGGTGTTATATTTTATTCTAAGAGTGTATTTACAAAAAAAAAATGCATTCAAGCTATCTGGTTCCCATATTAAAAGCTCTGCTTAGTTTGGGGCTGGTTAGTGTTGTGTGAACTGTCCACAATATTTATTTATTTATTTATTTATACAATATATGTACATATATACAACATACTAATATTTGTTCCCGGCGGATATCAAACCCACGGCCTACGGCGCAGAAAGCAGGTTTACCTACTACCAACTGAGCCGTGTCGCCTGCGGTAAAACCATTATTATATTATATTATTTTATAATTATATTATTTTACTATAACCATGGGTATTCGAGTAATCTATTCCATATAAAGTTTCAAAGCCTAGAAAACCATATAAGTACATGTTTATAACTATATAGCTGTATAAGACAATGTTTGCGTGTAGATAGCTATAGAGGGCACACGACGAGTTATTTATGATTTTTATGGAAACCTTTATCTAACCTAGTTCCTTCACTATATGTGTCGTTCACGTGCTACTTTGTAACTAGGTTACCTATACCTAGTCTTCTATCTATATATATAAAAGAAGTTACTCCACTTATAACTCAAGAACGGCTGAACCGATTTGGCTGAAAATTGGTTGGTAGGTAGCTTAGAACCAGGAGAAGGACATAGGATACTTTTTATCCCGAAAAAGTAACGGGAACAGGGTGTTACGGGAACAGGCGAGCGAAACCGCGGGCGGCCACTAGTATATTATATAGGCACACACAATCTACAGTTTATGGCTTTACCTTTAAAAATCTGTCAAAGAATAAACGACTACCAAAGCCTTGCGCACATTTATGCGTTCTGCTATGGCGATCAGTGAAACACTGTCAAATATCGCTGTCATATTTGATAGCATTCACTGATCGCCCAGCGCAGAACGCTTAGATGTGCGCAAAGCTTTATAAGTTTTTTTTATGCTAGCAGACGAGCGGGACCTGATGGAAAGCAGTGACAGACACAGACACCTGCAATACCAGAGGTGATTCTGATGCGTTGCCATGCCAGCCTTTTAAAAACAAAAAGACCCGCCTTTTGAATAGTCTAATGACAATGATACACTGATCACAGTGTGTCATGAGACTCATGACACACTGAATATAGTCTGTTTTTATTACACACTGGGTCTATTTTAACTAACAAGTTAAAATATACTGTATCTATAGGCTAGTACCTTTATCAAGATCCTTGCCTCCCCATAATAGTTTTTTTAAATCGTAAATTAAAAATCAAAACGTGCCTTCGTTCAGTAAAATCACAAGCATCACTTTGAAAGTGGTATTAGTAATCGAGCGATCCTTAGCTTAAATAAGCTTCTTATCAATCGGTTCTAAAGCTTTGTTACTCAAATTCAGCGAACAATAATGAAAATGGTAAGCAAACAGAATTTAGTGAGCGTACTTTGTGAATACCTACATTAAATCGAGCGACCTTTATAGCCCGGGAGTTGACGACCAATCCGAACCCAAATAACGCTGAAGCAAATGAAGTGATCGGGTAAAAGAAAGGTAAAAGCGATACCTTGCCTGACAATTGACTCGAAATTTGATTTGCTCTCTTATTTTGCCATGGTTAGAGGATATGGTCTGTCTGAATCCTTCTGAATACAGAAGTCATCGAAGAAATCTTGCATGGAGAGCTCTGAATATGGCTTGAATTGCTTTTTGAAGAATATTTATTAAAAACGTAGAATCTTAGTCTTTTCCTCAAGGATTTTTTCCTTTTTCAGGATGAATGCAGACCATCTGCATAAGTCTTGTGCGTTCAGCGGGTGCACATCAGTGAAACGTTGTCAAATATGACAACAGTATTTGACAGCGTTTCATTGACCACCACCTTAGATATGCCTTATGTATGACTTGAGAGGCAGACATGAGAAGACGATATCGAACTCTTTTTTTTTTCAAAAGAACGCTATTGCTCAATAGGTCATAAAATGTGTAGGTGCAGCGACTAGTTAAAAACATGGGGAAATGATATAGTGAAATGGTCGCCAGCTCTCTAGCTATAAGTATACTGATGAAGTGATGAGTGCTGATGAGTAAGTAATAAACAATTTCAATTTTGAGCAAGGCCGGTCTTAATTAAACATCAGACTTTCTTCGGGACCTTGCTCACTGGAATATCTCTCTTAAAATAAATCATGTTTCAACATACATACACAGCGGTGTTTGTATTTTAAGAAGAACTTATACATATTTTATCAATTTTATTTTCTATTGTCATCTTAATTTAAACGATTGTTAGTTACTAATATTGTAAAAAAATTACATGCCTAGTATTTACAGGCAGTTGTGAAAATGTGGTAAATAAATGAAATTGAACAAAAAATACCACTGAATCATTTTAACCGACTTCAAATAAAAGAGGAAGAGTTCTCAATTAGGTTGCATTTTTTTATGTTTGATAACGCATAACTTCGTTGTATAGCGTTATTCCGTTGATGGGAAAATCAGTCCGATATGGTTAGTTAAATATAAATAAGTTCGATACTAAACAATAATATTTTTTACTGACAACCAGCCAATCAAAGCAGCAGTTGGCAATATTTTTTCCAACAACCAACTAAAAAACGGCAGCCAGCCTTGGGGTAGCCAGCTCGTTAGTTGGCTACCCCAAACGGAAGCTCCTTTATAAACAGTGACACGAAACCGCACGGAAACATTGCTTACCCTGAACCAAAAGGTCAGCTGCGTAACCTATTTTAAGAAAATCATAAAGCTTATTAGGCTTGGAAGAACAAACGTTATGGAGAGGTTTTAGGGCCAACTCACTTAAAAAAGAAAGAAAGAAAGAAAAACATTAAATTGACCTTATGACTACTTAATAACTAATTACAACAGATAGTAACTTATTAGCAACTCAATAAAGGTCAATAAGGCCCTGGCTCAGTATCTGTTGCACCGTGTAGGTCACCCCACTCAGTGCAACACTGGTATTCTGCCAAGGCCTAGAGACGATGAAAGGAAATGAAATTTATGGGATAGTAACAAACATTTTTACTATTAATTAGCTCGAATCATACTATTGTTGGGCAAAGGCCTCCCCCCAATCCCGCCACTCTCTTCATCTTGTGTGACCAGTTGCCAGTCCCTCTCAATGGCATCAAAAACATTACAGTAACATTATTAAACAGAAGATACGTTACAGCTTACAAAGAAATAACCTGAACGATGCGAGCGATTGACATTATAATAAAGTTTAAGCTTCTAGATGCTTCTAGATGGTTTGTAACGGTCTACATAGATACTAGTTCATCTGTTTTGTGTCTGTATTTTATCAATTTTGTAAATACTTTTTTTGTAAATTTTTACACAAATTCGACAATATTGCAGTGTAATTTGAAATTGCTTTGTCAGTTAATTTAGCAACACTATAGCACGACGCCAGGGGCTCAATTCTAGTCCAGTGACTTTTTTGTCACGGTAGATATATAGGTATCACAAGAACTGTCAGTTTCTTTAGTGAATTTGACAGTTCTTGTGATATATATCTACCGTGACAAAAAAATCACTGGTCTAGAATTGAACCCCAGCCCATACATATTTTAGTGACAAAATTGCTTTGCACGTTTCAGCCCTTACATACGCTTGAGCAAAACATGAAAAGTAAACAGGCATTTACATATTTATTCGTGTCTTTATTGTTTACCTGCACTACACTTTGGTAACTTTTGAGACAATATTACAAGATTAGTTCCTATTCTGAATGATTCATGAAGTGCATGAAGCGTTATTGTAAACACGCTATTGTATGGTCTTTGGGTGAGATTGAGATTAAATCCTACAGCATACTGTGGGTTACAGATGGCCATGATACCACACTGAAACTTTACTGCTATTTTTAACCAATTTCAATTAAAATATGAGGAAGTTGTCAGTTCACTTCTATTTTTTTATGTTTGTTATAGCAAAACTTCGTCATTTATGAGCTGATTTAAAATAACTTTTTTTATCTGAAAACTAATATTTTCAGATTGATCCCATGGAAATTTCACCGAACTCGGTTCAGCCATTTTGTTTTAATTGCTTTTTTAAATGTTTGTTATTGTTTACACGTTATACAATTGAAACCTTTATCTTTTTTATTACTCACAGCTCGCGTATGTTTGTATTTAAAATGTACACACATTTTCGTATATTGGCAGATGCTTAATGGAATCAAAAGCCATTAATTTTAATACCCAAAAATATAAAAACCAATTCTCAAGAATCATTCGCAACGCGGTTACAGCCAATCGATATTACGGCTGTAATAAAGCGGATATGTTTTTTCTTGAGACTTGAGAATACGGCTTTACGAATGACTTTAGTTTCCAGCTCATTAATTCAAAACAAGTTGAATGAAAAGGACTTGCAAAGTTTTTCCTCTGTCTTACTCCAAGTTGGCTCTAAGTGGCTATTTAACCTTATTAGTAGAATAGAACAGCTTTGCCGGAAACGGAACTTAACGACATAATTACGTAAATTCAGATTCCAGATAACAAAGTTGGGTCTTGAAGGACGCTTTCGAGTTAATGACTTTAGAGACAATGCTTATAAGCCATATTGAAGTGTTTTAGTGCTACCTTAAACAAAATAAGCGAAAAGAAAAGCAATAGGGTTTGATGGGATTACATGCATAATAAAAAAAAACAGAGAACGCAAAATTATAACAAAAAACTTATTACATAAGCAGAATAACAAATATGCAATACGCCGGAAACGCAATACTTTGGTGACGAACCACTCAAAAGTTCGCAAAAAATTCGACATACTCAAACAAACTGAATTTGTAGGTTAGGATTGGGACGGTCATATTATAGCGATTACCACTTTTTAAGGCCAGGATATTCGAGCGCAGTAGGCATTTAGCGCTACCTCAGCCCCCGCCATGATAAGCGCGCGACGTAATTATTTACGCGCCCGGCAGGCCGTGCGCCACTGACCGCGTACGATAACTTAGTGCCACAGTATAGAAAACCAAGCAGTAGTTAGGTATGATATTTACTTACTAACTTCAGTTAGGTAGTATTGTAGATAGTATTGATAACATATTACCAGTATTTTTGTTACATATTGTGTGTAGATATAGGTACAGTCACAAAGCTAAGTAATAAAAAAAAATTAGAATTAGTCCAACTAAAAAGTACTTTGGTTTCGTGTGGCACATACAACTATTCGATCCAGCAACGAGAACATAGAGGTAAAAAATACAACTAGTACAAGTAACAATTATATTTATTTTGTAAAACGACACATACTTCTGCCTACAATACGTAAATTTTGAAAATGTTATTTTTATACTATATTATATAAAAAATATTTTTATTTCGTATGGCACATATCACTTTTTCATTGCACATACTCGGAAAGTAGGTCTGAAGTTGCCTGAGGGGCCTAATTGAAAGTAATACTTTCAGCCCTAGAGAGAATCGCTTTCTACTGACAGCTGTCAAATTATAAAAAAACAAGTTCTATTTTATTCAACCATGTTCCAACTTTCTAAAGCTATTTCTAACTGCAAGGAGGTTATTGAACTAAATTCTAACGTTTTATTCAGCAAGGAGGTTGGAAACCCATTACAACGATTAGAAGTTTAAAAAGTCTAATTAGTCCGCGATGTAAAATTTAAATTTAAATAACATAAAGATAGTGGGTATTAAATAAAGAATATATTTACTAAATGACTTTATTATTATTTAGCTTCAACTATTTCTTTATTTAAATAACATAGATTTGCGAAAAAAAATAACCATTTTTTTAATTATGAAAATTAAAATAATGGTTGAATAATGCTGGCCAGCGAAGGCCCGCCAGAAGTCTAGGGACTCAAAAATGTGACTTTCTATCCTCAGGTAACAATGTACTATTTTATTCAGCAACGTGAATAATATACAATTTCGTAATCTTTGTGCATCGTTTTGATGAGTTTACGAAATTGTACATTTCTACAATTTGATGAATTTTAGTAGGTAGGTAGGTATACCTACCTACTAAAATTCATCAAATTGTAGCTGCCTAGGTTTGCATGGACCAAACTGACCACGAGGTTGGATTGGACTTTGAATTATATCCAATTGCTTACCTGGCTGCATAGGTACGTCATTATTTTCGTCATTTTCTTTTAAAATTATATCACGTATTGGCATACCGCGAATTTGTCGCGGGTCTACAATCTCTGGCAAAAGGCATTTCATGTAAAAATCAATAACTTTTTTTTCTATTTCCACCTTCCAAAATTCGTCATCTCTAGGAATGTATTCGATTATGAGTGGATGATTTTCGCCGGACCAAATTCCAAAAATGCATTGGTTTCTCTCGGTAACATGGAGTTGACCCTGCACTTGGTAATACCAATTGCTTCTTTTATTAATGATTCGCGTACTGTTTTTTTTGTCATATTTATATATTTGTATTTTGTTTTCTTTTATAGCAGTTTCTATTCCGGTCTTAAATGCCGTTATTGGACACTTTACTTCTATAATTTTATCGTGGTCAACTAAACCGTCGGGTGTAGCCCCAATAAATGGGTATTGTTTATCTATGAAAAGTCCACATGGTTCGATGACAATGTTTTCTTGTCTCTCCATTTGTTGTAGCGCTTGCTTTTCATTTTCTACACCATGAGCTACTGACATTACGTGGCCTATATTTTTTTTATACAGTACATTTTTTACTGTATTCGCTGTGCTTTTGGACAATTTCCTTTTACAGATTGCGCCAAAATTTGAGGCCGTTATAAGGCTTTTTCTAATTTCCATCCACTCACTGCAATCCCTTTGTAACACTAATTATCAGTGTTTTCCCTTTGTAACACTAATTCTGGGGGGCGTAGGAAGGTCACAGCACGGCTCGCTTCGCTCGCCGCGCTGTTCCCCGTGGTCGCGTGGCAGCTCGCTTCGCTCGCTGCGACTCTTCCCCCGGGTTCAGGAGGAGGGGGTTCTGGGGGGCTTGGGGGGGGTCACAGCACGGCTCGCTTCGCTCGCCACGCTGTTCCCCATGGTCGCATGGCGGCTCGCTTCGCTCGCCGCAATGCTCCACACGAAAATAAAAGGTCAAAAATAGGCCATTTTTAGGTTTTTTAAATAATAAAGGGGTCAAAAGGGGGGAGGGGGGCAAAATTTATTTTGCTTTCAAAACAATCTCAACTTCCCTACATGACCCAAAAAAAAAAAGTCTCGCAAGTCACTCCGCTTGGAAGATACGAAAGGGGGGGAAAAAAAAGGGGTAGGAGGGGGGAAGTTTTTTTTGTTCTTTCAATTCAGGAAGAAACCCTCTATACGAAACCCCAATCGAAACCTTCCTATCTCGACGGCATCCGGTAGCACTCTCAAAAGGGGGGGTCCTGGGGGGCAAGAGGGGCAAATTTTTTTGTACAATCAAAATCACTCTAGACCCTCTTTACGTTGCCCATTAAAAAATTATGCAGGACCTCTCCGTTGCAGAGCCACCCTGAGGGGGGGAGTTCCGGGGGGGCAAATTTCGGAGGGTTCACAGCACGGCTCGCTTCGCTCGCCGCGTTGTTCCCCGTGGTCGCATGGCGGCTCGCTTCGCTCGCCGCAATGCTCCACACGAAAATAAAAGGTCAAAAATAGGCCATTTTTAGGTTTTTTAAATAATAAAGGGGTCTAAAGGGGGGAGGGGGGAAAAAAATATTTTGCTTTCAAAATAATCTCACCTTCCCTACATGACCCAAAAAAAAAAAGAAAAATAATAAAATAAATTGTGTTGCTTACTTATATTTCCGTAAAACAAAGTTAATTGTACTTACTGTTACAATTTTATACTGTGACGGCAAACAACAATAATAATTTATCGTATATTTTGCGGGGAACGTAGCGAGCTAGCAACAGCGACACAGGTCCTACCTCAAAGACGCCTGGCCGGCTACTGAAACGAAGCGCGCGGGCCGCATTATTATATAATATCTTGATAAAACAATAAAAAACTGTTTTGAGAAAAATGAACCGTAGAATATTCTTCGTAATTTCATTGCCTATTTTTTGACATGTTTTTCGGGAGTAAACGTTGGGTCTACTTCAAGTACGACTTAAAAAAACGATCAAAAATTCGCGAAATTGGGAGTTTTCGCGATTTTTTTTGATCGAGCAAAGTTGACAATATCGTGTTTTGAACCATAGAATAATCAAGATTATTTATTAAACTACAACATATATTTTTATCAGATCAAAACAAATAATATTTGATTGTTTAATGTTGAATCTAAAATAGGTCGATTCT
Organism: Thera britannica; assembly: GCA_939531255.2. Lineage (NCBI taxonomy): Eukaryota > Metazoa > Arthropoda > Insecta > Lepidoptera > Geometridae > Thera > Thera britannica. The sequence continues at coordinate 24,467,836 of OW618036.2, forward strand.
GAGAGTCTTGGTCTTAAAAACCCGAACTACCGTAAGCGTATCCAAATAGTTGTTAGTTTCAACGTTATTTAGCTTACGTCTAGTTTAATTATTATGCAAAAGTGAATTAATTCTATTATGGCTGGTTCCGCCAAGCTCTACACAAGTTATGTTATTTGTATTCTGTTTATGTCAACTCTGCTTAAGGCCTGCGCACATCTAGGCGATGGCGATGGAAATGGATTTGAACCCACGATCTTGGGATTGGATAGCCGGCCGCTACCACTAGACCTCTTTGTTAATATGTGAGCTCTTATTAATAAAATAATATTTTTTTTAAATTTAACGTGGTGCCAGAGCTTTGGTGACGCTTCCGTCAGGTACTGTGATTTGGGTCAGTTGAGCTATCTCTAGATCGTTTGTAACGATCAGCGGATTTTGTTGTGTATTTTGTACATTTTGTAAATATTTATTTAATTGTAAATTTCTTAGCGTAAATAAATGTAATTAATATTATTATTATTATTATTATGTGCCCTCCGGGTCCCACTGCTGGGCAATAATTAATAATTTATATTAAGTAATTAATATAAATATTGTTAAATATTGAGCTCAGCATTTATTAAGCCATCAAAACATATTAAATAAACAAGTCACGTTTTTTCCTAAACTAGCTGACCCGTCTTGGTTTCGCACGGTTATATAACATTATTAAAACGGGACGTGAACATCGGCCAAAGGCCTAATAAATGACCGAATCGGCCTAATATTAACACAGACGAGCGAGGAAATTGTATAGACGTGATATTGGTAGGAGTTATTATGATTATAATATGAAATAGGAATCAGATTACACACAAAATGAAATAATAACATTGGTAAGCATTTGGCATAAGCAAAAATACTAGAACGCTAATTAGCAAAAAATAAATACAAGTCTAAGATATTGCCATCTCTTACCAATGGGTAACGACAGACAGTGACAGGACTAACTTTGTGCAATATTTCATGCTTATTGACAATCTTCAAAGCAAAAAGCTGAAAGGGGCTTTAGTTCCGCGGTTTTAAAGTGAACGTTTCATTTTAGTTGCAATGTTTTTCTTTCTTAGTCTCATTTTATATTAGCAATGCTATACTCTGCTATAAGGGAAAAACTCTTCTGATTCAAAGTAGCCCCTCACTGCAATAGGTATTTAGTTCATCCCATGCACCTATTACAATAGGCACCCCCCCCCCCCCCTATTTTTTTATACCACTAGCAAATGGCCGACTCTATGCTAAGTGGTAACCATCACCTATAAGAAAGCATTGCCTCATAGGTCACGAACGCTTCGAACGTGCCCTACGATGCACTGCCCTGCGTCCATCAACTTGAGGCATATGTTCAGCCTCAAGTGCCTGTAATTAAACCGGCACCCACACCTTTCAAACCGAAACACAGCAATGCTGCTTCACGGCAGAAATAGGCATGGCAAAATTCAAATATGTATTTATTCAATGGTACCACAAAGATCACTTTGAAACGTCTTAAAGCTTTAATACTACTTCTCTTTATCTTTTGGTTTGGTATTGGCTTAGTATAATTAATCCGTCAGTCCATGTTCTATCATAAAGACGTTACAAGGAGTAGTCCGCTGACTAAACAGAAAAGTCTAATAATAAATATTCTATAAAAGCCGGAGTAGTAAACTCAGTTGTTTAAAAACATGATAATCCCATACATCCATTACGTTTGATAACATTCCACATCAGCAATCAATCAGAGGCCAATTGGAATCAAAATAGATGAAAGCTGAACACAAATTTAGCTATTGGGTGGTATTTTTCCCCCCTGACGCGTATATCATCATAATAATGTAGATATGCTGATAGATAGGATGCAATACGGATTGTATCACATAATGTATTAGCATTATGTATTCTTGTTTGTGCATCGCGTGTCCGGAAATCAAGAAATAATAATTTTGCTCACTGATTTGGATCAGTTGAGCTATCTTGCGATCGTTAACGACTCAGACTTAAGCACTGTTTTGGAATACGGGTTATGTCTGGGTTAGTCCTTGTCAAGGAGAAGAGAGTTTATACTTGAGACGATACAAAATTAAAGAGGAAAAATGTTTGAGCCAGATAAAAGAAAAAGTCGCTGCCATCTCGTATAAGGAAGTCAAGGAGGCCGCATTCGAAAGACTCATTGGAGAAAACTGCATCAAAACCCCGACAAGAGCCAAGCTCTTAAATTTAAGAAGAAGAAGATCAGAGACGCAAAGCTTGCGCCGCTTACGTTTAATTTCTCGTTCATATTAACATCTCAAGCCCATCGAGCGTTGATTAAAAGCCCGCAGAGGCAGAGTTCAGTACACTTTGAACTCACTGAACTATACTTTATCAGTCGGTGCGTTAGAAGATAGTATTGCAACATGATATTGCATTGCATTTAGCACTCGGAATTTTAGAGCGCTGAGAGGCCGACATCCGATTTGAAGGTTGGATTCAAATCTCAATCAAAACACAAGCATTTTATTATACAGACTTCTTTGAGTATGCTCTCTCAACGAGTTTAGAACATAATTGATTCTTTCATAATACAGTCAGTGATTTTTATTTATTCAATGCCTTTGACTGGCCTCTCAGCTCAGTTGGTAACAGCTCTGCCTTCTGCGCCGTAGGTCGTGGGTTTGATCCCCAACGAGAATAAATATTTGTGTGGTGAAAGATGTTTGTTCTTTGTCTGGGTGTTTATATAGTATTCTATGTATGTATTTACAAAAAAATGTAAATAAGTAGTATATCAGCCATCTGGTTCCCATCGTACAAGCTCTGCTTAGTTTGGGGCTAGATAGTGTTGTGTGAATTGTTCACAATATTTATTTATTTTTTAACTGGATTTTGGATGGGTATTAAAATTTTAGTTCAAACTAAATTTGCTATTTCAAAATTGATATCGCTCGAGGGACGACCTTTTAAAACTTGAGATCGTTGAAATTAATATGGCTAGCTAGGTCTTTTTTTCGGTACCTTAGCAAATACTACATGCCTCTAGTTTTGGTATTTACCTGGTAATGTAAGGTCCGTATGAATGAATAATGTATGTGTCAAAAAACCTATACAACGTGTATCAAAATATGTGTACTATCCCGAAGGGGGGTGAATTTCCACCCCCCGGGGAACAACTTTTGTTCAACGACTTTTCGAACTTCGATTGGTATCTCTGAAAAAAACTGCAACGAAGTTTCAACATGAACAGCTGACTTTATACAAAGTGACAACCCTAAACTCAGCTACAGAGGTAGTAGGTAGTAGTAGTAGACCTACAGAGGTAGTAGGTCAAGGGGTCAAGGGGTTACAAGGATAGGGTTGTCAATTTATTTAGGCATTATGAAATTAAATATTTTTGTATGGGAAACTGAAAATAGGAATTTTTAATTTTCTCCTCCCCACAACTGATCACCATTGTGGTCTGAAACCCCCCACCTTCGCATAGTACACATATTTAGATACACCTTGTATATAATGCTCAAACATTATATATAGGTTTTTTGACATAATATCTCCATTAAAAAGTGACAAAAACTCTGAGGCTCGCTTCAGCCTCAAGCATTGTTTCTGCATACGGATTTAAGTCTCCTACTAAGAATTCTGAAGCACAACTCAAAGTAAATAAAGGGATAAACCTCGAAATTCTATAAGGCCTCCGTATAATTAATGAGAGGCCTGGGTAATTGAGTTGTCCGCAATTTCATAAAGCCACAGTCACCGGCGCTTATCTTGGCACATCAGTGACAACTTACGGTTGTATAGGAAATACATATTACACATCAGCTTTTCTGCTATCGTAGAGCGCTATCTCTTTCTGACGCACACTACGCTCTATGAAGCTGAAATTAGTCGATGTGCAATATTTGTTACTACTACTATACGCTGCGTGTATTTCCCAAAAATAAACTATACCGTTACTAAAAGCAAATCAAACATATTTAGCATAAATGCTGAAACACGTTAAAAAAAGTTTTAGCAAGGCCTAAAAATGAATTTTCAGATCCCTAAAATGAAAAATTATGCATTGCCCATAAACCTACAAACCCTATTTCACCTTATATATTATTTATGAGAAACGATTTCTTAAAACTTTCCCAGGAATATAATTGATCTCCTTGCCATATTTCACCATGGAGCGTTACTATTTTTAATAAGGTATGACGTCTGTCATCTGTCATGTCATGGAATGTGTGTGTGTGAAGTATTTGGCGCGCTCTCAGGCGATTCAAGAGGAAGAAGGGAAATGGTAGTTACAATGGAAGCTAGTGAGTGGGATTGTGATGTGATGAATTAATACGATGTTGATATAAGAGTGTTTTATAGAAGATAAGTCCATTGAAGAAAATGCCCTTTTACAATCGCGACCTACTTAGCCGTTTATTTGAAAAAGGTAACTGAGTAACTTTCGAATTTATAATATTAGTATGGATTGTCTGAACGTACTCGTACATTAAAAAACACGTTTACAAATACACACACATCACAAAAAATATAGCGATGCGTCATTACAACAGCCGGGTTCTGCTCGCTGATAGATTTACGAGAGGCGACACTCCAGCCTGCCCACAACTTCCTATTTACTCGTCTTTCCTAGAACACTCGTCTCTTTCATGGCCATCGATATTACTACGAATATTTGCAGTATTGCTATGTACCGATTTGATGGGGATGTTGGTGCAATTAAAAGCGAATGAGACTATCCGTCAGAGCGGTTGAGTCGTCTCCAGCCGTCTGTCCACTGTCCGGCGTCCATCGTCCACAGGACGCAGTTCAATGCCACAAAAAGCCAGCTTGGTGGCTCGCATAGTTGTGTTCTGATTTGTAGGTTATGGGTCCGATGAACACACAGACAAATAAGGCTTAATCTGATCTAAGACCACTTATTTCAAAAGAATTAAGAGGAGAGCTCCTCAAGACCTCATAAAGCTCATAAGAGAACAGACAAAATGGAAACACCACTGGACGTTCTCCATACATATCAACGAAGAAGTGGATAAATGACCAAACTCAAGGTCAATGCTAGCACGGGCAGATTAATCAGAGGAGATAAAAAAAAAGGAATACGTCTCCGAGTGACACACAAAAGTGCAAGGTCATGGCAAGTTTAGCTGTTATTATTTGGCGTTGTAGCAAACATTTTTATAGGAAGAGGTAAGTTTTTTTATCACGTTTTCACATTATTTTTGTCGTATCTTGAAACGACACAATATTATCGAACATTTGTATGTTCTACGTCACGTCGCCGTCGGTTTCTGTGCGATGTTTTCGTATAAGAAAAGGTAAAAAAACTCACAAATGTCCAAGCTCGTGCGCGATCACGAACGCGCTGGTGAGGCCCTCGTCACGGTCGATGGCTGCAGACCTGTGCTTGGAGCAGACGCCTCCTACTGGCGCGTACCCTGACGGACCACCGAGGATGGTGCGCGTCAGCCATACCGTGGCGTCCCAGCCCGTACTGCCTGGAAATTTGCACAGCTTAATAAACATGACACGTACAGGTTTTCAGCCTTAATGATATTAGTATTAGTGCAGTAGTATACCTATGATGATATCTAAAATCCTGTCCCAGGCCCTATAGCGTCCCGCGATTAGGACTTGCGTAATCACCCTCTCCTCCCTCTGTCTCTTTCTCTGCTTCAGACGCTATATAAATCATATACAATAAAGCAAAGGCATGTTTACTTTTTTACCTATAGTACATAGCGTCGTAAAAGATTTTGGCCGGAAAAGTATGCTCTCAAAAAGTTTAAATCATGCTCATACTATCTGAGAACTGAATTGAAAATTGGAAGCAAAATAATAAGCAATAGTGTACATGTAAAATCAACTAAGTAGCTAATTTAATAGCTTGTAGCATCTAGAAGAGGCCATTTCCGGAATGTATAAACATGAACAACTCCACTAAAAGCTACGTAATTAGTTCACGCAAATTTTCTGTTCAAACTGAGTATAATTAGCTTGTCCTTCCTCTAAGACACATGTCGTCTATTTTTAATTATACTAAAAGTTCTTGACATAAAACTACCAATGTGCATTTTTAGCAGTTTTACAATACGTTAAGACGGCCATACTGGTCCTGACATAGTATGGAGCCTGCCATGTGGATTTCTATAGAGGCGACTAAGGCACGCACCAGGAAATGAGTAGCAGTATTACAAAAGTACGACACTGTCGCCACAATAAAATCACAGACAACAAAGATTCTAAATCTTCATAATCTCTTCGCCGTAAAATGTATTAAAAAAGTAAACAGGCCTCTGCAGCTATATAGTGTCAGGAAGTTGAAAAATGTAGTATGTTATTGAAATTTGCTCATAGATTTTGCTAAATTTGCGTGATTCAAGTCGCAGAATACCATTACTCGTTTGTATTTTTGATTTGAAAAAGATTTGAATCATATACAAAAACGGTAGGAATCAAGCCGTAGTTTGTGGCCTGTTCTTCTAGGCTTGGTCGCGTGGGACTGGCACCAAAACTCACCTAAGACGTTTCAAAGTGATCTTTGCGATTCTACTGACTAGGTACACTTTTAACTATGACTTAAGGGCCTGATGTATGGTGAAACTTTTGATAGATAGCAAAAGAATCGAAAGAGAAAATAAAAAGAAGATAGGAGAAAGGGTTATTTATTCCAGGAATACCAACAGAATAATAAGTCTGGAATTAAATGACCTCATGGTCGCGACCTCGGTGATGTCACTCACGTTGAATGTGGTCAAGTTTATCATGTCCGAGGTAAAAGTCAATGAACTATCGATTATTATGATTATTTTTGACCGATAATTTTATTTGAAGGTCGCGTTTTTATTTTATTTGCGTAGATCTATCTCTCCATCTTTTTCTCGTAAAACTAGTTTTAGTACTACTTGACAAAAATTTACCAGATATGAATGCAAAATTAAGACATAAATCTTAAAAGTGATAACTTAAAAAAATATAAGATAAGAGATGAGGTGGGGCCTCAGATTACAAACCGATTAGCGTTATAAGAACCAAATTTGAACGAAAGATATTTTGTAGGCATAAGAACGTACAACAGAATTTACTTGAATAAATCTTTGTAATCAGCTTTTATCATTATTAGATTATCGTGTTCTTTGATGTGAGATCACAGTATTTTTGTAACGGAAGCTGTAATGACGTAGCTAATAAAACTAAACTCGAAATAAACTCTCCCGGCGGGCTCTTGATGCATCAAGATGCAGAGTTCCACTAACATACTAGTTTTCAATCTAGTAAGATAATTATAATATAGCAAAGAATATAAAAACCATAAAAAACAGGCCTATGCATCTATTGTAGATGATTTGGCAACTAGTCAAGCCCTACATGTGGGACGCTTTAGTGTCTTTAGGACATGAATTTAGATCGAATAGGCTTGTCCAGCATCGGTATAGTTACTTGTCAGTTTAGTTTGGGAAAGGTTTGGATTTAGCCATGGTTTTCCTCACAATGTTTTTCTTTACCGTTCGAGAGCACTAGCAATGTGTACATACATTTTCCAAACAGAAAAAGCCACTCATAAAATTTCATGTTTACTATAATAGCTGGTGATGTTTGATTCGTACCTTCAGGCAGTCTCATAAGATGCCGGTAGTTCCATTTATTCACACCTTCCAACGACTTTTTCACATTTCCGAACTTTATGATAGAATCCTTCTCCTCGAACAAGAACAGTTTGTTGATCACCAGCGTCATGTTAGAGTTCAGCGACGGGTCGTTGAATATGGCACTGACCTACAACGTTACATAAACATTTAACGATCCCGCTCTCCTATCGGACCGAAATAAACTCATTTCCGACGTCGATCGAGGATACTCACAATGTTCATCAATGCAAGGATGTAGTGCTTCACCCGTTCCCGACCATGGAACTTCACCATCGTGTGATCTGCCACGATGGCCATCTCCAGCCACAGACCGTTAACCCCTGAAACATCAACAACCGTCGCATCTTACTCGGTCGCGGATCACCATCTCACAGATCCTACTTCACCAACGAACCTGACATCGGTCTGGTGATCGGGCCTTCACTTCGTAAATAGTCCAATTCGTGGCGATCGCCGCTGTGCAGCGGACGCACGTACGGCACCGCTGCGATCTCGTCGTCACCGAGGTCGAGGTCGAGGTCGGCGACCGTGTCCCCCGTGAGGTCGTAGGCCGGCCTCTCCTGCAGCACCGCGTCCCGGCGGCGCAGCACGTGGGCCTCCCCGCCCGGCTGCAGCACGAAATCCTCGCCGGCGACTTGCAGCAGGCCGTACAGCGCGCTGCCGCACTCCGTCACGGTGGCGGAGGAGTCGCTCTCGCCGACCACCGCACCCTTGTAGAACCGGCATTCGTCGTAGTACGGGGAGCGGATGGCGCTGTTCTCGTGCAGGTCGAGAAGCCAGGAGCCGATGCGCAGGCGGCGCGCGGCGGCGGGCGAGGTCAGCGCCGCCAGCGCGGCCAGCAGCGCGGCCGGCCAGCAGCGCGGCATGCGGGCGGCGGAGTGGCGCGGCTGAGGCAGGCGGCGCGCTCAGGCGCAGGCACGGGCGCGGGCGCACATCGCGCGCGTCTCGCTCCACGGAAGGTAAACGACTCCGAGCGCACGCTGCGCTGCACCGCCCCGCCGCCGCTACGCGCTACATGTGCGCGCCATGCGTCATTTGTAAACAAAGGGCGGCCGCCCGCTTCTGTTTCGTTATCGTCTAGCGAGAGCGTGATCCGCATTTTATGTAAATAATTGCACCAGAAATACTGTGCACTCAATGCTTGCGTAGAACAAGTAGCTCCACTAACTAGCGATCCAATAACTTGCATTGTTTATTATTCCAGAAATATTAAGTAATCAGATAGCAAAAAAGTAATATCATAATGTCAACCACATACATTTATAAATGGACAGTAATGGCAATATTACCTAGGTACTTACTAAATTCAATATGGCATAAGATAAGATTGTAAGTAGTTAAAGCTTCAATAAGAGGTCTAGTTGTCAGGTTTCTTGAATATATATCTTATTTTCTGTTACAAATCCTTTTGTTACAAAGAAGTCTTCTATTAATATAGCGACAAAGAAATACCTATTCTATTTCCTATTATAGTAGCTAGTGTTGCCCAAATGCAAGAACAAGACGAGACTTAGCCAGTCTTGGTCTTGGTCTTGCGCCAATACACCTGGTCTTGGTCTTGGTCTTGGTCTTGCGCTCCCAGTCTTGGTCTTGGTCTTGGTCTTGCAAGTCTTGCAATTACCTATTAGTCTATTACTATTTATTAAAGTTTACTTTAAATCTTAGAAAAACGTATTAGAATTGGAACATTGTGAGCTTGAATTAACATAGCCATAGTAAAGATCAAGCAGATTAATAAATAACTGAAGATTTGATAAGAAATTCGAAAAATCAACTGACCTATATGTCGTTTTCCATGGAAGTAACTGTTTCTTAATAAACATTTATGATTTATAAGCTTACATTTGCTAAAACATGTAAAAAACAAATTAATTACAATAACTGATTGACTGATTTTAATAGATATTTTTTTATTCGCTATGTTTATGGTATTAGTCGTAATGCGCATAGGTCCAGTTTTTCATATTCTTTGATACAGTTTTTTGCGTCTCATAGAATTCCTAAGCGTACCTACCTATACACCGAACTGTTACACCTAACTACTCAGTGAAATAGCGCTAAGTCCTAGCTGCAAGACGCAAGAGTCTTGCAGGCTATGTCTTGTTCTTGCTCAAGTCTTGCACGGTCAGTCTTGGTCTTGGTCTTGCTAAAAATACGCGGTCTTGTTCTTGGTCTTGGTCTTGCAAAAACGCAAGAACAAGACCAAGACTGCAAGACCAAGACTGAATTTGGGCAACACTAATAGTAGCCCTGACGAGATACAAAATCATTAAGTAGGAAATAGCATCTCATAGTATAATGGTCGGGAAGGGTTGTGTGCAAAACTTTATACCTACATAACACACAAGGAAGTCAAGAATTCACAGACCGTCAAAGACCAAGAACTTCATAGAGGAAACCATGAAGTAAAACAGCGTTCAGTGAATGCCGTCAGAGAGATCCAGGTGTTGACCGCGATCAATGGGCCAATCAAGTTGTGAGAAGGGTATAAGGAATTTATTTTTATTTTCGGGGTACGAAACCCTTCGTTTATGAAGGGTTTCGTTTACCCCGTCGTTTCCGGGTTTCAATGAATAGGCATTTCAAAAGCATTATGAAGTTTCTTTGAATTTTTTTTATAGAATTTCGTTTAAAAATATGAAATTTGAGGTGCTCGTAGAGTCGCGTGTCGTAATACTGACTAAACTATCAGGATTATCTGGAAAGTATCAAAATAGTACATAATAAAATGTAAATAGAAAATGGCGTAAAATTATTAGCAGCTTAGTACTCAGGTAAGTCTTTCAGTTATCGAGTGAAAGTCGATTTTGTAAAACTGCAAACCATACGTAATTCACAGACTAGGCGACAGAAAAGGTTAGATTTGTACCACAGCGCTTTACTTTTGTTCGAGTTGGAAGATTCTCTGTGTATGGTCAAGCACAAGCTTGGACAACTTTTAAAAGATATGCACATAAAAATTTTGCTTATAATTATTTTTGGTAACCTACTGGTTTATAAGGTAGTAAATCTTGACCTTGTGTATCAGGTATCAGTGCTCTTGTTTACAACTTACTGGCATACAAACGCGCAATAATTTACTTTAATGTTTTGTTTATTTTAATTACTATAACTACTTAGTATTTATACAGTAATCTGGTAAGTTCTGTCTTATTTTAGGTAAACGTATACAAAAATAAGTCAAGATTATTTTAAGGAATTCTTATATGAATTTAACATAATAAAAATTGACATGGTTAGTTGTTGACTGTCACAAAAGTTAAGGTATTAGCTTATCCAAAAACGAACGCTTGTTCCGATGCCCCCGAGTTGCTAAATCCTTAAGGATACTGATTTCTCTAAGCGCTTGGTCGCTTTCTTCTCGTTGGATGATATAAGATACTTTATCGTATTTACTGACTTTACCACCTACGTCAGAGTGTTGAAACTTAATGATAAAACCTTCATCCTCAGGGCTTCCCAGCCCTTTAAAGATGAAATTCCTTAGATTATTTGACGTGTACACAGCCAGGTTCCCATGTCTTTGAAGACCGTTTGTTCTGTAGCCATCGAGTGGGAAGTCAGGCATGCTTACAAGCGCCCTCGTCAGTTCGTATAGTGAGCCGAGATGGAACGATGTGTCCTCGAGAGGGCTGCCGGTTTTAGACATCAGCTGAAAGTAGTTTTTTTTGCTTTTACAAGGAGTAGATCAGTGTAATCTCGATAATGAAAGCTTATAACAGATGCGGCAGATAGTTGTGAACTGCAATGGCAATGTCAGATGTGATCGGTTTCAGCATAAAGGCCTGCGCACACCTAGTTCGCTGGCGGTAGCGATCAGTGAAACGCTGTCAAATATCGCTGTCAAATCTCAAATCTGACAGCAATATTTGACAGCGTTTCACTGATCGCTACCGCCAGCGAACTAGGTGTGCGCAGGCCGAAGGGTTTGCATCCGCAGGCACTGCCACTTTCTGACGCGAACTGTCAATGAGGACGCAACTGTTCGTGGCGGTGTGTGTGGGTGTTCGGACATACTTAGTTCACGCGATCAGTTCGCCATCGCAGTTCGCAGCTGTTCATCTAGGTGTGGCCCATCCTTTAGCTGGTTACGAAACTCTGTTATGTTCAAGCTCTAAAGGTCCTTTACAGGGTTTTATATTTTTTCTATAGACTTGTGACATTGAGCAGAGACAAGTAAAAATGTAGAGACGAACGTAAAATAGGCACACAAATGGCCATCAAAACAGTTATTATTTGTTCAGCTGGCTAAGATAAAATTATTTACGGATAATGTGAGTGTGATCTGTATTACTAGTAGGTACTATACAAAGTATAATAAAATTGAACCCTCCCAAAATAAGAAATGCACGCGTCAAGACAAAATATTACTATAACTTGGTTGTTTTAACATTACCGTGTGGACATGTAAAGCATTTTTTTCAGGAGAACTGGCTTCGAATCAAAGCCTTTGTTACTTAAAAAAATTAGATGTTGACAAAGATAAACTTAAAACCAACTGAAAATATACTTTTTTTCAGTTGAACTCATTTTTACTGGGCATTTTTTTTCTTTCTTAAAATGTCTCTTATTGTTATAGTATATATTATAGTCTAAGATCCCTAGAAGAAGGACCTTCACCGAGCTGGTTATTTAATGAAACGTATTTTATATATAATTAAACATGCCAATAAATATATTCTATATGGGTTGCCTATCAAATTTCAGTCCAGGATAATTATGATTAATTAATAATTAAAAAAAAAAAATTTAAACTTTCCACTGGTTTGTTTATTAAACAAATTCTATACCAATCGAAAGTATAGACCCCAGTATTTTTATTCAATAAACATACCGGTGTAAAATGCTAGTATCGATTTTCCTGTTTATACCTGGCTACCCGAGAGTTGTGACCGGAAAAAAATAGGCAACCTAACGTTTGCATATTCTATGGGGTCTATACTTTCGATTGGTATAGAATTTGTCTAATAAACTAACCGGTGGAAAGTTAAAAAAAGTTTTTTTTTTTTAATTATTATTTAATCATATCCTGGACTGAAATTTGATAGGCAACCCATATAGAATATATTTATTGGCATGTTTAATTAAATATAAAATACGTTTCATTAAATAACCAGCTCGGTGAAGGTCCTTCTTCTAGGGATCCTATACTATTAAGAGTTGACGTAAGTTGGCGTGACATGAGTGTACCTGTTTTGTGAGAGACTGGTGCCAGAAATAGGTTTTCATGAAACCTGTGCTACAGGACACCAGGGCCCCACTCCGCAGACTAAGCATTGCGTATACGTTTTGTCTTCGTACAAGGCAGAGAAAATAATTTCTTTTTAAATGCTGTCTTAAAAGAGTTGCTTACCTGTAGATTCGCCATTGTTATCAAATAATAACTAAAGATTTCCATTTTGATAAATTGTTCCAAGTGTTAAACAATTGGTTATTTCACTCTGCACACTGTCCTCACATATCACAAGGCAGAACTTATTTGTGGCTCTCGCTTTTTCTCAGTATTTATTGTATTCTTTACGTTGACGAATTTTTACGAGTAGTTATCTTACAATACTTTGTGGGAATGGTAACTAATACGTTCTGTATGTCTGTATTACCATCACAATGGAGCCGCATATTTACCAATGACGTATGGTTGTTACTATATTTTTCTTTCTGACGTCGATGACGTAGTTATTTTCTAGCATGTTCGAAGTTTTTAACCGACTTCACATAAAAAGGAAGTTGTCAATTCAGATGTATTTATTTTCATGTTTATCGCATAATTTTATAATTTTAGAGCCAGTTTGAAAAAGTCTTTTGATAAGGTTATACTTTCAGATTGGTTCCATAGAAATTTCATCAAAATTGGTTCAACAGTTTGACAATGAAGTCGGTTTATCAAGTATTTTAAACTTTTATTATTTCAAATTAGTATTATTTTTACTGGTGCTGTTCACGGCTTTGTTCACCTGGACCTATTCTACTGTTTAGGTATTCCATATTTTGTTAGTTTTTATAGTGCTCGTTGCACCAGAGAAAATATAGCAATTTCGAAAGTAATACCTACGCGTCTGGGACGATGATGGAATGGAACTGGAATACAACTTGAAAGCGAACGCAATATTTATTCTCGATCGAAGCTAAGATTGCTTTTGCCAAGAAAATAGCAGAAAAGTCAAGATACTCGACATAAAGTGGACCCCCAATGACGGGACCGTGAATAGATGGGTCTGTTCTTCCGCTGACAGTCCAAAGGATCTAATATTTATAGGCATTTACTTCCAATTGAATCTATGTAACTAATGCATGAGAATTTTAATATTTTTTCTGCGTTTTTATATTTATAAGTATAGGCATAGTTTTGTGGTGAGATAAAACGGTAAATTAAACCATTTGTCTAGCTACACATAGACTCTATAGTGTCAATGCGGTCATCTACCAAGCATGACTGACATCACATGTCATGGTCCCCCCTGTTTAGGTCATCGTTATTTAAATCTTGGAAGGTTTCATAGTATTTATGAGTATCCTCGTATATAGTCTACAACACTGGTGGTCTAGTGGTAGCGGCCCTGCAATCCGATCCTAAGGTCGTGGGTTTAAATCCAGCCCTGAACCAATGAGTATTTCTGTCGAAAAATATATGTGCACTATACCAGTATAGGTACTGTTAAACGGTGAAGGAAAACATCGCGAGAAAAACTGTGTGTGCGTGTTGAGAACCTAAAAAAGTTCGAGCGTGTCATGTGCACACCAAGAGCGTGAATGATGATTTTGTAAAAAAATTTACGGTCTATAAACGAGTATATTCATAAACTTGTTTTAATCAAGCAACTATACTTTAAATTCTTGATAGCAATAATGTTAAGTAGATGAATAGATTTAAATAAAGTTCATGGCTACGGAACCCTAAAAAGCACGATATTCTAAATTATACCTATACATAAGTAAAAGATTTTTTCCAAAAAAAGTGTTGGTAAAAATGCTTAAAAAAAGTGTAAGCCACACATATCTAAGCGTTCTGCGGTGGCGATTATTAAAACGCTGTCTAATATGACAGCAATATTTGACAGCGTTTCACGCATCGCCACTGCAGAACACATAAATGTGCGCAAGGCATAAAACAGATCAGTATTGAAAACAGCTAAGTAAATAAGCAAACCAGTGTAAACCCAGAGTAAGAGATTTCGGTAATGTATAATTTTAATAAGATGAGACTTTTATCCTTGTACTTATCTACTATATATAACCCCCACCGAGCTAAGTTTGCACCTCGCTCTTTGTGTAGGTATATTTCAATGTACCTATATAATGTTAAAAACAATAAATGCGTAGTAAAATCTAACAAACATACTTAATTTTTTTAAGTTAAGTATAGCAAATTCATTTTTGCAGGACGACTATTTTTGTCGATTTTTTGTAATCGACGCGAGGTGCAAACTTAGCTTGGTCGGGCTATGCATCAAAAATATTCCGGGCAGCAAGAGAGGTTGTGAAACATAGACGAAACTAGAGCATTTCTATAGCTTTTGTTAGAAGTTTGTCGAACAGGTATGAAATTTCTGAAGCACGTATTACATGAATGGCTCTGAAACTTCGAGATCAGAATTCGAGGAGCTTAGATTTTAGAAAACAAACTTGTCAGAACCAGTGTGTGGGGTTTTGCCGAATAATAAAACACAATGTTATGATAGGTAATTGATTTTTTTTTGCCATAGCTTTAGAACGGTTAAAAATAAATCACAGCGCGCTTGTCTTCTTTTGTCTACGTTTTATTGTGGTTGGCTGCTTGTCTTCCTTCATCTAAAGCCAGTAATTAATCATTTATTTGATGGCTTTTCATAGACAATGTTTTATCTCTAAATTTAGCTTTTGTGTAAGTTTATTTGAGTTAGCACAGCTGTCAAATATTTTTTATCGGTTCACATTTGAAAAAAGAAGATAAGATTCAGTACGTCGTCATGGCATTAGTTGGGTATCAATATACCTACCTACTTATGAAAAATGTTATTCCTCATTTCTGTATGGAACGCATTAAAATACAATCGAATTGAATACCTCTTCCTTTTTGTTTAAGTGCACAACATTATTGCTCTCAAACGATAAATGATAAACCATGGATATATCAGGAAAACCTCGCGAAGAAACCAGTTAGTATTTTAGCAGTATCGATGGGCTAGCAACTTTTATAGGCGGTACTTGCTAACAGAAATATTTAAGGCGATTTCACTCTTGCGCTCGTTCCATTACCCGTACTTGTAGATAGGTACGTACTCGTACCTATCTACGTACGTACGGTAGGTACTCGTTTATCTATTCCGAGTTTCATTTTAATTTGCCCTTCCACTACGACACTCACAAATATCTGAATCATCCAAATATTCAAAGATCTAATCTAAAAAAAGTTGTCGTTATCTCAATTTTTTATTGAAAGAAAGAAGGAAACTCATTTATTTATTATGAAACAACAATATGGTATAAGTAAAGTAGGTAAATAACAAAGCAAACACCATGATATTGGCCAAAGAACGACAACTGACTCAAATATACACCCTGTACTTCTTGTTGGGGATTAAAAACAACTTTTTACTAGAGATTCTACAAATCCTTTATTAAGCATACAGAACTACCTCGATAGATCGTAACAATTAAGAACGAGGACATAGCGTGTAAATACTCCGAAATCCCATCGAAGGTCGTAGAGGCCCATTGCCCTATTCGTGACGAAATCTCAACAACACTGTAAGAGCGCTGTAAGAAGTCTTCACCAGCTGAAACAATTTTAGAAGTTTTTAATGAGGACATTTATTGGCATCCATTTATTTTCAAGCTAAACTCTTTTTCAGTCTAGTAAACATTTTAAAAGGAATAAACCAAGTTTTTTTCTCCAAAAAAGGCTGAGCTGCTGGGGAGGACATAAAAAGAAAGTGATAAAAAAACTTCAGTGGAATTGAGAGGCAAATTTTTGCACAACTACGTTTAACTAGGGGACTTTCTCGTTGTTTTATGGGAATACTGATAAACAGACTAATCTCTCGATATAATTAGCCGGCCTTGAAAATGGCTAATAATTCAACTTATCTCGTCATTCCAGCATTTTAGATAATTCTCTTGTTTGATAATCTAAGTATGATTTCACTGCTGGTTATTTGCTGAAGCCAAGCAACTTTTTTTATGCTGCTATACCAAAGGCCGCTCCACTCTAAACTTGAAGGTCCATGAAGCCATTCAGCAGTGAGGAGCACGACGTGATTAGGAGGATACCAAAAGGGGTCACAAGCACGTGGCCTACTTTAAAAAATTTAAGAACCCTGTACCTACTATTTCATTAACTAATCTTATTGAACTAACACCAGCCTTATTCTCGGGCTGATCTCGATCATTTTGCAATTTTATCTTATTGCTTCTTTTCGAAGAGAGAATGGTAGATTCCCTTGAATAATTCATCAACGACCTCATCGTAGAAGCCTCGACAGCTACGATATACGGAAAACGTAGAAAAAGAGCGGGGTTGTGAAAAGAAGCAATAAAATAAAATTGCAAAATGATCGAGCTTGGCCCGAGAATTAGGCACCAGGGGCTTTATGCTTGGTCAGGCTGAGAAAAATCTCACGGTGAAAATGACGTCAATCTCGGTCAAAACGGACAAAAATTCCTAGCCGCGAGATGGCTGTCATGTTTTTCGCATCAAGAAACGTCAAATTGACATCATCTTCATCTCTTATGATTTTAGAGAGAGACTCTCGGTCCAATCGAAAGCCCCAGCATAGATGAATGACTAGATATTCGATTGAAGCTTACAGTGGTATACGCCTGCAGTGAGAGGCTGTACATCCCTCCTGCGGAGAAGACCAGCGGTTTATTGGCGCGCGCAATGACCTGCATGATGGTTGACCTCACGCCGGGTAGCGTTGATAGCCCTGTCTCCCAGCCGGAGCAGTATGCTGCTTCTCCGATGCTTCGGCTCTACAATAAAAAGGTTTATGACACGTGAGTTCTGCAGCGCTCTGTCAACTTACTGGCTGAGACCTAAGAGGCATAGTATAAGACATTCTCAAATAATGTTTGCACACCGTTGAAAAAAAAAATATTTATTGAAACAGAGAGTACTTACTTATACCTATTGAAACTTATTGAAACATTGAAACAGAGAGAATCTTGGACAGAGAGATACTAATTGAAACATTGAAACAGAGAGAATCTTGGAGTATTCCTAAGCATAGGTATGTGCATGACTCATTACCTAAGTGAAAAACTTTTCATTGTCTATGTGAGTTTGCATAGCTTCGCGCAGATGCATGGAAAGACGTCATGGCTCAGTTAGTAGTAGGCCTGCCTTCTGCGTTGTATAGGCCGTGGGTTCGATCCCCACCAAGAACAAAGATTTGTGTAGTGAACGTAGATGTTTGTTCTCTGTTTGGGTGTTATATTGTATTCTAAGCATGTATTTACAAAAAAATAAGCATTATATCAGCTATCTGGTTCAATTGTACAAGCACTGCTTTGTTTGGACAAGATTGTGTTATGTGAATTGTGCATAATATTAATATCTAATAAGTGTATTCCTCAAATTTAGTAGGTAAACTATAAAAAAAGATGATTAGAAAGTGAAACCTGAAGAGTGATTTCCTCGCACCACCGACAAATGGTGTAGAGGCTCAGCAAATGGTATCCTAAGTAGAAGAAACTCATCAGGCACTTGGCGATGTTTCCCACGATCGACTGCAATCAGTAAGTAAAGGTTTGTTGAAACACATAACTGATTCACACTTTGTAACACTTTTGAGTGCTTAGATGCGAGATGCTTTTGACACTTACGTGTGAAGGACTGCCTGGATTTTGTCTTACGGTTTCTGTTTGTATAAGTTTGAGCACCCCTGCCGTAGTCGGCAGGGGTGCTCAAACTTATAGTGCCGGTGATCAACAAAAAAATATTTTGAAAGCAAGGGATCGACTAAACTATTATGTAGGTTTTTTTTTTTTTATATTGTTTTACTGCACTTTTAAATTGAATTTGTACAAATTAGAGGAATACTAACGTATCTAGCGAATCGTAAAGGAATCGTAAATTATGTCGTGTGTCGTCAATGGCACTGCATATAATCTGCGTATTTTTCATAGGATGGTAGGTACACATACTTACTGAACCCCAGCTGCAAGCATGATGTCAGTTGTTCGTCAGTGAGTCGGTTATGTTTTCGATTTGATAATTTTCATTTCTGAAAATGCAGACTCGCAAAATTAAGTAAGATGCAAAAAATACTGTTTACTGAAGAGATACTTCTTTCGAGCATAGGTGCTTGTTTTCAGATATCAAGGACCAGAAATTCTACCAGGTACCTACCTATATTAAGCACCTACTTAAATACTGCTGGCGATCGACTCGAAAAGCTTTCGCGATCAACCAGTCGATCGCGATCGACTGTTTGAGCACCCCTGGACTACGGTAAAGGAAAGGAAGGTATTGAAATTCAACACATTTTGTGAACATACAATAATAATGAAGCACAAGATTTATTACAGTTGAAATACTTTAAATCCAACATGATCATTGGTAATCTTAAAAGCCCCCACAGTCCATAATCGGCAGGGACTGTCCCGAGCATTAGCTATGCAAATATACATAAAATTGTACCCTGTTCTAGATTGTTCAGCTTACCGTGGTTGCCTGGTAACCCACAAAGCAAATTAGGATACCGCTCGCCCCCATTTGACCAAGTAGAGGGCCACTCAAAATAGCTCGCAGGTCCATCGTGTTACTGGAAAAATATAGTCGAATATTACCGCATATGAACGTGCTATTTTTGTAGATATAAATATAAATATAGGTGCTAGATAGTGGTATGGACAATCCACACAACACTATCTAGCGCCAAATTAGGCAGAGCTTATACTATGGCAACCAGATAGCTGATATAATACTTACTTGCATATTATACATTTTACGCATACAGAGTGTTGGATCTTTAGTAAACACTCATTATGTAATGTATGTCACTGTCATTGTGACAAGCACTGCCGGTAGGCTGTCTCGCTCTCGGGGGTAATTAATACGAGTTTATTCTATTACAAACAACTCTTTTATTGCCAAAACCCATCAGGTTATGGGCCATTGCATTTTTCATAAGGATTTTGGCGTATTTGGGAGTACTTTTATCCTATTCAAAGTACATAACCGCACCGGCCGGCGAAACTGCGCACGCGGCAATCATGGCTACCACGATGTCGATCGGAATTCCTGTCGAGAAACTCAAAGGTTTGGAAGATTATAACCATTGGAAGTTTATGCTGAAAATGATCCTCATGCACGAAGATCTTTACGATTGCATCAAGGACGATAAGGACGAGGGATGCTGCAAGGATGAGAAGAAAAGACAAAAGGCGTTGGCAAAAATTTGTTTGTCAGTTGGCCCATCTGCACTGCCACATGTACGCAATGCAACGACGCCATACGAAGCCTGGACTAATCTTCAAAGTGCCTATGAAGACAAAGGATTGTGCAGGAGATTAGGATTATTAAGATCACTATTCGGTGTGAAGCTATGTGAAACAGAAACCATGCAGAGCTACCTGACAAAAATAACAGAGCTCGGGCAACAGTTGTCTGACATTGGATCCGGTTTGGACGATGAATTTTTAGCTGTTATTATGCTTAGCGGCTTAACGGTGGATTTTGACCCTCTAATCATGGCGTTGGAGAACTCTAATGTAAAATTGTCAAGTGATGCGGTCAAGTCTAAGTTATTGCAAGAGCAGCAAAGGCGAGATGACAAAGAACAGAGCGGGATCAATGCGTTAGCTACAAGAAAATACACTAAGGGTGTATGCTTCAAATGTAAAAAGCCTGGACATCTGAAGAAGGATTGCACAAGTAATATGAGGACGGGACCAAAGAAGAACATGGTGCAAAAGCCCAACGAAAAGGCTACACCAGAGAACTCTTTGTTGACAGCATTAAGTGTTAACCTACAGGGAAATGCTTGGTACATCGACTCCGGGGCTACCCATCATATGTGTAATGACAAACGGTTGATGAACAATTTTTTTTATACTAAATCGCTTGAAGTGAATGTGGCTAATGGAGACAAGGTGACTACTGAGGGACATGGCAGTGTTGAGGTGCATTTGAGCAACGGGTTAAAGACTATAAGTGACGTTTACTATATTCCTAAACTTTCTGTGAATTTATTATCAGTCAGTGAATTAAGTAGGAAAGGTTATAGTGTAACTTTCAGTACTACAGGTTGTAAAATCATGAACAAAAGTGAGATTATAGCTACTGGAACATGTAATAATGGCGTCTATGAGTTAGATATTATTCAAAGTGTAAACAGTACGTGTAGTAGTCAATTACAGGAGTCAGGAATGGTCATGAACTCGGTGTGTGCGGAGAGTGAGGTCAGTGGGCTGTCGGGGGACAGGCCGGATGTTGCGCTGGTATCTGCGCAGGGACCTCATGCACAGGAGCTGTGGCACAAGCGGCTCGCCCACCTCAATGGGCGGAGTATGAATCTTATGAAAAATGGTCTAGTAACAGGTATGGATTTTAAAAATACAATATTCAATCCATGTACAGCTTGTGTTAAAGGTAAACAAACTAGGTTACCATTTCCAAAGAAAAGTCAAAGTAGGTCCACTGAGGTTTTAGGGTTGGTACACACAGATGTTTGTGGACCCATGCAGTCATCTTCCTTCAGTGGGGCGCGTTACTTTGTAACATTTATAGATGACTACACTAGGAAAACATTTGTCTATTTTCTGCAAAGAAAAAGTGAAGTTTTTGAAAAGTTTAAATTATTTAAAACATATGCAGAAAATGAAACAAACAAGAAAATAAAGATTTTGAGAAGTGATAATGGAGGTGAATATGTTTCTCTCACATTTCAGGAATATTTGAAGCACAGTGGGATAAAACATCAGACTACAATCCCACATTGTAGTGAGCAGAATGGTGTAGCAGAGAGAGCAAACCGAACCATCATGGACAAGGCTCGCTGCATGCTCCAGGAGGCTGGTTTGGAGAAGCGGTATTGGGCTGAAGCTGCTAACACAGCCATTTACCTGAAGAACCGATCCCCAACGAAGGCTGTCATGGGAGCAACACCTGAACAAAAATGGACATCTGAAAAGGTGAATGTTTCTCACTTACGTGTTTTTGGTTGTGTAGCTTATGCCATTGATGAGAATGCTAAGAAGTTGGATGCTAGGAGCAAAAAGTATATCTTTGTAGGATATTGTGATGATAGCAAAGGATACAGGCTGATAGATCCCTCTTGTCCTAAGAAGTGCATTAAGGCAAGGCATGTAGCGTTCATGGAAAACCAATTCTTGAATAAAAATGTGTCAAATGATGAAGCTCGTATAAATCAAGACACAGTAGTGTTCTTGGATCCATCTTGTTCAACAAGTTCTGTGGATAGTACTGTAAAGCCTAATTTAGTACAATTACCAACAGACACAGACTCATTATCTCCACAATCAGTTATATCAATAGATGATGATTCACTATCTGATGGCACATCACCAAATACTCGCAGACAAACAATATTAGGTCTGAATAGATCAGAGGATTCGGTTGTGACAGATGATTCTGCCGATGAAACTTACATTCCAGGTCGATCAAGCATGGACTCGCAGGACTCCTTCATGTCAATTGAAGGGGACACATTGGAGTATGCTGGGCTAACAGAGATTGGTGAGGAGGACCTGCCTGGAACAGTGGAGGAGGCACTGAGCAGCAGTGAATCACAGCAATGGAAAGAAGCTATACAAGATGAGTATGATTCTTTCATGACCAACAAATGTTGGACTCCAGTAGATTTGCCTGCAGGACAAAAGCCAGTTAAATGTAAATGGGTTTTTACCAAAAAGAGAGGCCTAAATGGGGAAATATTGAAATATAAGGCTCGTCTAGTGGCAAAAGGTTTTACCCAAAAATATGACATAGATTATCATGAAACATTTTCTCCAGTTGTCCGATACTCAACTATAAGGATAATGTTAGCCCTAGCAGCTCAAAATGATATGGTGGTCGAGCATCTCGACGTCAAAACGGCATTTTTGAATGGCTATTTGGAAGAAAATGTATACATGGAACAACCAGAAGGATTCATCATAGACAAGAACAAAAAGAAAGTATATAAGCTAAATAAAGCAATTTACGGTTTGAAACAATCCGCTAAAGCATGGTATGAGAGAATAAATGATGTCTTATCCAATAAATTGCATTTTAGAAGGCTGTCTTCAGAACCATGTGTTTATATATACAATGATGATGATGAAATTATGTTCATTGCTTTATATGTAGATGACATAATGCTATTTTCTTCAAAAACATCCCAGAAAAGGAAATTTATTAAAGAAAAGTTAATGAAGCAATTTGAAATGAAAGATTTAGGACCAGCTCATCAAATTTTAGGAATGAAAATTACTAGATTAACTGATGGAAGCTACACTTTAGATCAATCTAGCTACATAAGAAAAATAGTAGATAAATTTAAGATGGCAGATTGTAAAGAAGCAAAGACTCCAATGGAAGTTGGATTAAAGTTACAAAGGGAAGAAAATATGAATTGTAACTTTGATTACAGAAGTCTTATCGGATGCCTAATGTATTTAGCAGTATGCTCACGGCCGGATATCGCTCATAGTGTAAGCTATCTAAGCCAGTTCAATAACTGCTACGGCGAGAGCCATTGGAAAGCTGCGAAAAGAGTACTGAGGTACATCAAGGGAACTTCTAAATATTTTCTAATTTTTCAAAAAGGTAATTTGGAAATTACAGGTTTTACTGATGCTGACTGGGGTGGAGACCAGATTGATCGCAGATCCTACACAGGGTATGTT
The DNA here is from genome assembly GCA_939531255.2 of Thera britannica. NCBI lineage: Eukaryota > Metazoa > Arthropoda > Insecta > Lepidoptera > Geometridae > Thera > Thera britannica. Next base: position 24,491,292 of record OW618036.2, read on the forward strand.
TTCTGCCTTGGTAAATCAATTATATCCTGGGAAAGTCGCAAGCAGCGCACTGTTGCACTCTCCAGTACTGAGGCCGAGTACATGGCGATTTCTGACTCTTGTAAAGAAGCTATGTTTTTGCAAACATTTGTAAAAGAATGTAGTGGTAGTGTATGTACGATTAATTTGTTTAATGACAATCAATCTGCGCAAAAGTTGTGTACTAATTTTGTATCGCATTCACGAACAAAGCATATTGATATTAGGCACCATTATATAAGAGAATTGATAAATAGGAAACTCATTAATTTAAGTTATCTTTCAACTGAAGAAATGCTTGCTGATGTACTTACAAAGTCTCTATCATGTGAAAAACATTCAAAGTTTGTATCTAAATTAATGAAAAACATAGTATAGGTAAGCTATTAAGTAAAAATAGGAGTAGGTAGACAAGTAGTAAAATACCACCTTGTACTTAAGATTTGAATAATAAATCTGTATCTTTATTAGGTATGTAAGTTAGATATTTAATATCCTGTTTTCTAAGGCCTAGTAAGTTAGGTGTGTAATGTATTGTTTGGAAAGTACATAATGTATTTTTTTAAGGCCTAGTAAATTAGGTGTATAATGTATTGTTTGGAAAGTACATAATGTATTGTTTAAGGCCTAGTGTTGGATCTTTAGTAAACACTCATTATGTAATGTATGTCACTGTCATTGTGACAAGCACTGCCGGTAGGCTGTCTCGCTCTCGGGCTGTGCCCTGTCCTCTTTCTCTGCCCTAACCTCTACTGTACGGTGTGTGTCGATTCCAAATATAATTAATACGAGTTTATTCTATTACAAACAACTCTTTTATTGCCAAAACCCATCACAGAGAACAAAACTCTGCATTCACCACAAAAATATTTGTCCACGGTGGGAATCGAACCCACGGCAAAGGGTATCATTGCAAAATTTAAATATAGTTTTTTTTTTATTACATGACCTACCAATGACGCCATGAAGCTCAAACACACCTGAATCGTTTTAAATGATCAATATCAACCTTTTATAGGTACTTACGTCAAAATAAGTTTGTGCTGTTCAACCAAGGTCCCCAACCTCTTCAGGTATTTCACGGTAAAGTCTTTGTTCTTGATCAGTTCGTTTGTGCAATCTATAAAGGAATTTATTGATTTATTCGCTTAGTACTTTTTGCAAGATTCATGCCCTTTGAAGGTGAATAACCTGAGAGAACTCAAATGTACAAGGTTTTATTTATTTTCAACTATGCAAATAGAGTATACAACGTGTATCAAAATATGTGTACTATCCCGAAGGGGGGTGAATTTCCACCCCCCGGGGAACAACTTTTGTTCAACGACTTTTCGAACTTCGATTGGTATCTCTGAAAAAAACTGCAACGAAGTTTCAACATGAACAGCTGACTTTACACAAAGTGACAACCCTAAACTCAGCTACAGAGGACTACCTCTGTAGCTGAGTTTAGGGTTGTCACTTTGTACTTTGTACCTACTAAGGTAGTAGTAGTAGACCTACAGAGGTAGTAGGTCAAGGGGTCAAGGGGTTACAAGGATAGGGTTGTCAATTTATTTAGGCATTATGAAATTAAATATTTTTGTATGGGAAACTGAAAATAGGAATTTTTAATTTTCTCCCCCCCACAACTGATCTCCATTGTGGTCTGAAACCCCCCACCTTCGCATAGTACACATATTTAGATACACCTTGTATAGAATGAATCATAGCTACATAGCGTGGCTGGGAATAGTCGTGCGAATCTTTTTCATTTTTATAGTAACAATAGAATATAAAATTGTAAAGTGATTAAAGCGAAAGAGTTATGTCAGGATCGTAGCAAGTGGAAATCCGTGATATCTGCCTAAGCCAAGTGAAATAATGTGTGATTTTATGTATGTAATAGAATCATAATTGTTTATTAATTTTATAGTGTTTACTACACCTATGGAAATCACAAAGATTTTTATAATGTCCCAAAAGTTAAGAGCCGAGCGGGATTTGAACCCGCGACCTTCCCCTCGGTACGGGGCTGCGCTGACCACTGCGCCATCGGATCCTAATCACACTCGACGAATAACTCTTAGGGACTGTTCGGCACTAACGCGACCGTGGCTCCATCTACAGTTTTTGACGTTATAGCTCAAATCCCACTCGGCTCTTAACTTTTGGGACATTATAAAAATCTTTGTAATAGAATCATGTTTACATCAATTAAATCGGGTAACTAACTAGGTCCTATAAGCTCTGCAAAGGTTTTCTAGGCCATAATTACTAGTTCAATATTCAATTCAACAGCATAGATTCCTATTTTTATGAAACAATAGGATATTTACCATGATTAAATTTAGTGAGTTTTGACTTCTGATATTTCGGCACAGTTGCATGCACCATGATCACGGTTGAACTGTGCCAAAATATCTGAAGTCAAAACTCACATAATTTAATCATGGTAAATACTCTGTTGGTTCATAAAAATAGTGTTAAAAACCATGATAGTTTGAAAAGCATAGACTTAAGAAAGAAAGAAAGGAAAGAAAAGAAAGAAAAGAAAGAAAAGAAAGAAAAGAAAGAAAAGAAAGAAAAGAAAGAAAAGAAAGAAAAGAAAGAAAAGAAAGAAAAGAAAGAAAAGAAAGAAAAGAAAGAAAAGAAAGAAAAGAAAGAAAAGAAAGAAAAGAAAGAAAAGAAAGAAAATAAATAAAGAAAACACATTTCTTTTGGAAACATTTCACACTAACCAGCTACACCATTTCTGCAGTCCTCGATAATATTCTCGAAGCAGTCGGCTAACACTGTCAGCTGACAAACGAGAGGAACCAGGTGAGCTTGCATGATGAGATCAGTCACCATGATGAAGTAGGATATGTACAGGAAAGCCAGCCCAACTATGACGTAGGCGATGGGATAGCGGAAGGTTGTGTCGTAAGCTAACGGCAGACGGATGCTGACCATGAGGTTGTACTCCAGCTCGTCTATTAAAGGGTAGATATGCCTGCAAGAAATTTATTATTGACCTTGGAACTGGCACCTAGAGTCACCTAGCTTTAAGACATTTCAAAGTGATCCTTGCGACTCTACTGAATAAATACACTTTTGATTTTGATTGCTTGGTCTACTGACTTGGAACAGCGGTTGACCCAAGTACTACATTACAAGACTAGTTATAAACGTATGGAGCATCCACAGCCACAGACCGACTTCAACTACTACTGGGTATAAGCCTTAGTTTGTGCCATCTACCTCGATCCTGTGCCAGTCTTTTCTTTGTGTCTTTGAGTCTAAGACTTTGACTATTTCGTCCATCCATCTTGCTGCAAGGCGTCCTACGCTTCTGTAGCCAGTTCTTGGCCACTATTCAGTTGTTGTCCTACTCCACCTGACATCACCGCGCCTAGAAAATGTGTCCTACTCAAGTCCACTACCAATAGATTTCTAATACGTGTATGTTTATTATACCATGCTGCTAGGGTACAGCTCCCCAAACCAATCAACAGCTTCAGGTATCCCTCGTGTGTCTCTGTCCAGTACTTCACCAGCCGTTTCCTCTCAAGTGTCGACGTGTCAAAGTATGGTGACTCCATGGAACTGGCTACTCTTCGGTACACATCCTTGTGGTCCATCTATAGAAAGAGCTATTAGTAAACAACGCGAGAGCTGTATTTCTTCTTGGAATCGCAAATATTGAACTGGAAAATGGGATTGAAATAATATTTGCACGAATGGAAGGAAACTTTTTCAATTTACGATCAATAAACAAACTCATAACCTGTGCTCGTAGTATTGAATGTAATTATGGAGATGTGAAAAAGTATCAAACGCGGACGTAGATTCTCATTTGCTTGAGTTTGAGTATAGGAAAGAAGATTCTATACTTTCCTCAACTAAATTATTTTGACATTTCCAAGTGGAATAAGATAAAATGAAATGAATGAAATGTAGCTAATTCTTCTAATTTTTATATTATATGAAGCAGAAAATACCAACCATATTCTTCACTTTGTAAAAAGTAATGATTTGTATTCCAATTACGTTGACACACGCTGCGATGTCGTCCAGTTTAAGGTTGTGTGCTTCGCAAGACAGGAACCAGACCTCGCCCGCCATGAAGGTGACTATCAGCAGCCTTATGAGGTACCTGTATACCAGATAGCAGATGCCGCGGTCTACTGTTGATAACCCTGAGGGAGAAAAACTAGAGGAGTAGCTATCAGTTTTCAGGTATAAAATTGTCGACATCTTTACTGCCTTAGTGGCACATTCTTTAGTTTTCTTCTTCAGTTTATAGCCACAAAAACCGTAAGTATCGAAAAATTTATTTTTTCTAACTTATTTCGTCCCACTGCTGGGCAAAGGTTCCCCCAAATCCTTCCAACCATCTCGATCCATCGCTTCATCCCATCATCCTCACTCGAAAGCGTCGAGATCGTCCCTCCAACGCTTTCTTGGCCATCTAAAATATCTGGTAAAATTATTGATGCATAAGTACCTACTTCTATTGGTTGAAAGATTATTTGGTCAATATTCCTTTGTAAAAAACGACGGGAGAAAATCCTATTATCCAATGAGATTCACGTCCAGCCAGCTGGAACGAGGCCCGGTAAAGCTAAGCCACCGTGACGAAATTTGATTTCTTTGTCTCAGATTTTTCGGGGATCAAACCTTAATAAAGTCGATAAAACTCGATATTGGTAATCGTATGGTTTTGCATAATCGTAATCGCGTTGTAGAATCACTGTTAGAATATGCATACCTACCTATCGTGTATTATTTATACAGTCTGCTGCCGCGTTGGCTTCATCCCCACGTTTACCAAGCAAAAATCATCGTCATGTCGAATGAACCCACTGCTGAGTATAGGCATCCTATTTATTAAAAAGCTTTTTCAGGACCCTTGCTCTTCCACTCATTCCCAGCTTATAACAATGTCGTTCCACCAACGGGCGACTGATCCCTTGTGACCATTTTGTGGTCACCTTCGTCCATCTCTCGCGTCCCTTCTTGCCAAATTCCCTGCCCATCTCCACTTCAGTTTTGCGATTCGCGTACCCACGTACATTCACGACAAACAAACTAACAAAAATATATAATTCAAATTTACCTGCTGCGTAAGAAACACGATAAATCGATTCAAAGAACAACATCTCAAAATCGCCACTGCATTGAGCCAGAGCGTTCGTTTTTGTAATTTTGTTCCAAAAAATTTTGATGATACCCATTTTAAGGAAATAACTTATTGTAGAGTCTGCAGTGTTTGACTGGGCTGTGCCTTGTGCTAGCCGATATATATTAGTACAAAACAAGCAATTAGCTGGACATCTACAAAAGGTTTGTTTCCATTAGAATGCGACAGTCTTTATTATTTCAGTCAAGAGTTGTAACCATACCTAAGTAATCTTCTCAAATCATTCTTCCTGGAAATCAAGGTGTGTCCAACAGATGGCTTCATTGCATTGTCCTATTTCGCTCAAGCATCTTTCTCTCTCTCCTTGCACACATGAGTCACAGTTTCGGTTCGCAAAGCCTAATCTAATTGAAATACTGTACATTTTCACGACTATAATTTGCCGCCATTCATGTTTTTAGTTAAAAATATTTTTCAATACATTTTATTAATTTGAATCCCAGTTAGAATCCCTTCTAACTGGGATTAAAAATGAATAAAATGTTGAATGAATGTAGCTCATTATTACTTTATAATTTGAATTCAATACCTACCAGACAACAATTATTAATTATGTACATAATATAATAATTATATTTGCGTGAAGGATGAGATAGGTAAGAAAAGAGGGAAGATGCTGAAAATACGGCTAATAGAGGAGAGTGTGAGGATGAACGAAAACCTGTTGTGCCGACCCCACATAAAGTGGGATAAGGACAAGAAAATGATGATAACCTGCCAAAAAAAATTATTACCTATTTTTACCGACTTTACTTAAAAAGGAGGTTCTAAATTCGGTTGTATTTTTTATATCAAACAAATTCGTCATTTATTACCGATTTCAAAAATTGTTTTTTCAAATCGATTCAACAGTTTGGCTATTCGGTATCTCAAGTTTTTTAAACTTACTTGTTTTATAATCAGTAGAATGGGAACAGTGCCCATCACATTCGATCAATTTATTATTCTTATTGCTTAGCAAATAATAATTACAAAGAGCAGCACGTCAGAGCCTTTGAACTGACAGCATAACATTCTGATAATTAACACAACCTGAAATATACCTTCGAATGTGTTTGCCTGTTAGTAATTAAGACGACTTCTGTGATGCGGGTTCGAATATTGCGGAACTGATGTTCGTCTAATGCCGCCAGCGTCTTTGGGAAACTTTCGTTTGGCACTGATTTGGATCAGTTGAGCTATCTCTAGGTTTATAACGATCTGCAGATGGTTGTACTGGTTTTTGTGTATTTTGTACATTTTGTAAATTTCTTGTTTAATTGTAAGTTTCTTTGTGTAAATAAATATTATATTAAAATATATTTAAAAAATCTGTGTGTTTTGACACCAGGGTACCGTCACCTACATGATGTATGGACTTTAAAATGATACTTTACTATTACTTTTATCGCTGACTGTTTTATGTAAAATTTTCCTTTCCGGAACAATTTCTATGACTTCAAAACCAATGCCTCCCACGCCAAATACCAATATGGGCACATTCCTGTCGTTACCACTTAACATCAGGTGGCCCATATGCTTGTTTCATCAGCAAGTTGCATAAAAAACGCCTACAGATTAAAATTACTAAATTACCATTCAAAGCTTCCTTTTATTTCCACAATATTAACGGTCTTGGAATGATATTAAAATGAAGCTTTTGAATTCAAAGAGCATTTTGAGCAAAGCAATTTAGTACCGCCATTTTCAACGAGTGGATTTTCCTCCACTTTATTTGCATCACAAATCCATGATTTGGTTGTTTTGTTATGATCTCCCGGACATAAGTCTACTCTATTATAAAATATCTACACTTCTCTTTTTTTATTGGGGCCTCTCAGCTCGGTAGTAGCTTTGCCTTTCGCGCCGTAGGTCGGCGTTTGATCCCCACCGAGAACAAATATTTGTGTCGCGAACACAGATTTTTGGTCTCTGTCTGGATGTTACATTGTATGTACCTTAGTACCTATCTACAAAAAAAATTGCTTGATGATGTGACAGGCCCACCTAATGTTAACTGGTACCATACAAGAGAAAAGCTCCATGAGCGTGTGTAATTTTACACAGTTACCCTTCAAACTGAAATCAAAATATTCTCAATTTTTTTCAGAACTTCCATCTTGTCCGTAAAATAGAAGAACGAAAGAAGAGCATTTTATTGACCCTAACTTACAATAGCTTAGATGTAGGTCACATACACAAGAATACATACCTACCTAAATCACTCGTTAGTAAGATTTGGGTCACAATACATCAAATGACCTACTTCTTTTTCAGGATAACATAAATTCAAAACCTTCATGTAGCTTTTTTCATTCATCTTGCATCATCTAATAAGGATTGTAGTGCAAAGTTGGTTATGTAATGTATAAAAAAGTCGGAAACTGTATTTTTTTTATTCAAAGCTTTTTGTAGTGCTTTCACAGACTTCGGTGCTGTTTGATAGCCTTCATTTCCATGAACTGAAAGCTCAAAGGCTTTGTGTTTTTTCATTTATGTTGCGCCATGCGTAGCACAACAGTTAGCGCACTGTACGATGTTTTGACCAGCTAGAATCATAATAAAAAATATTAAGAAACATTTTAAATGTATAGATAAGTAACATTATATACTTATTACCTAATCAAATATTTATCTCCTATTGCTGCTACTAACTAAAGCCTTGCGTACATCTAAGCGATCTGCGATGGCGATGGATATTTGACAGCGTTTTAATGATCGCCATCGCCATCGCCTAGATGTGTGCAGGCCTTAAGATCTTACAGAAGACCTGAGATATATCTAGGGAAAATATTTTAAATTGTCGTTCTAGAAAATTCTTTATCACGACGAATATTCGCTTGGACTTTTACTTTTCTTCTTCAGTAGACAGGCAGCCTAAAGGTCCAACCCCACACATCCTGGCGTGTCAGGAACGAGGCCATGCCATGGCGGTGCCGTCGATTGAATTTGAGCCCAATACCTGTGCAAATTGAGTGGAATATATATAGTATAGTATTTGACTCCGATCCGGCCAGAGTTCGGCCAACGGGATATTGTCTTATATAAATTCAACTCATTGTATGGACCGATAGGGTTCAAATTCAATCGACGGCTCCGCCATGGCCCTGCCCGTCCCTGACACGCCACGGATGTGTGAGGATACCTTAACACCGGCCGTCTGAAGCAGGTGTACCTAATAGTACATAATAGGGTAATTCATTCAAAGAATAAGTACCAAGTTACCTAACGTACTTCGTACACTAATGGCTATAAAAATGTGGGTCGCTCTCGCAAGTAAAATAGCTTCGTATATAAGCCCACGGTGTTATGAAGCGGTTACCGTCTAACATACCGCAGGAAAAACGGACGTTATTTACGAACAAGTAGTAGGTAATTGACATGAGTTTATAGTTTCTCCGCTATATGTCGCTATATTACGGTCACCGCTTCAGATACTAGGGAACTTCAAAATATATTTTCTTGTAAAGCCATCCACTGCCGCAGGCTAGAAGAGAAATTTCTGCTTAGGTATAAACTTACACAATAAAGTTAATTTTCTTGCTGAAAATGCGGCTTCATTTTTTTCATCCTTTTTATGCCCTAAATACCTACTGTGTCACACAGTTTTTAGGTGCCTATACTATGTCGTAGGCTAGTAATTGTACCTACTTATACATGTAGACCCGTGTTGAGAAACAGTGCTTGAGTCTGAGTCGAGACTCAGACAAAAACTAAAACCGACGAGCCTGCGAACCACAAAGGTATAAACCGCCAGTGGAGCACCTAAAAGACCGCGGTTTTGTATTAGGTACTACATTGGCGGTTTATACCTTTGGCTCGCTGGCTTGTCGGTTTTAGCTCGCCAATGGATCACCCACTTAAATTGGTAACAAAAAAAGAAAACATGCTTGATCGTAAAAGTGTCGGCCCCAATACAAAAGTCTGACATCGCACGAGATGTTTCTGATTCATGTACTTACGTAAGAGAATGAAGCTAGAGAGAGGTCGTACATCCCCCCAGCAGTGAACGCTAAGGGCTTGTTCGCACGAGCGATCACCAACTTGACCGTTTGTCTTATCCCGGGGACAAGGGACACGCCGCTCTCCCAGCCGCAGCAGTAAATTGCCGCTCCTATGTTCTGGCACTGACATAAATTCAACAAATAACATTTGTAACTTGAAACATCCAACTGTAAATTGGATGCGTGATAAATCGCTAGTAGGGATTTATAATAGTCCTAATAGGCTCATCTGAAAAACATCGATCGAAAAGCAAGTGAACATGAACAATGAGGGCTGTAAAGACTCTAATAGTACGGACTTTTTTTGCATTGTTGCTTATAAGTCCAGCTATAAGTGCTGCTAAGCCCAGCAGTGGACTTTTTCAGGCTGATGATGATGAACTTATAAGTACTGGAATTTACCTGAACTCTGATTTCGTCACACCATCGGCAAATAATAAACAGCTCAAATATATTGAATCCCAGAAAGAAAAGGCTATTTACGGTTTTGGCGACGTTTACTGTGAGCGTCTGAAAATATGAAAATTACAGTACAATGAAATGACGAGAAAATTTGCTAGGAAATGTCTCGGGAAATGTCGCCAGTTAATTTACATTATCCTCGGGATTCCCACATCATTTGGCAGCTTTCGGAATTTGTCCCTTTGGAATTTTTTGGTGCGAGATAAACAACAGTAAGCCTACCACAAGCTCTGTCTGGCTCTGTCTATGGCTCTGGTTTTGAGCCTGTGTGAGTGCTCACCGGTGTGACGTTTCGACGTAGGATATATTTAGTCACTCACACAGACTCAAAACCAGAGCCAGACAGAGCTTGCGGTAGACCTACGGTATTTATCTTAATGAAATTGAACTTTAAGCTAGTAACATGCTATTTAATAAGTTTGGTGTTTCCATGAATGGTATGTTTCTTACCATAATAGTCTCGTAACCAACAAAGCATATGAGAGTGCCGCTTGCCATAAACTGACAGAGCATCGGTCTGCTTAGAGTGTTCCGAAGATGCATAGTATGACTGAAATAAACAAGCAGTATTCAGTATATTTATTGCCATATTATTAAGCTTATAAATTTAACATTATCCGGTCTTAGGACTAGTTTTTAGAATCAATACATTACATAATTTACCCTGTAAGGGTGTTGCAATACAGAAGAAGCGGACCCATATTAATAATCATGCAGATTGTAAGCAGGTTAATATAAAAAGTTATCAAAGGGTACTCATAACTAACGTTATTCTTTCTAATAGATTGTCCAAAACACTTTAAGCTTTGGCTGCGTGATGTAAACCTAAATAAAAGCAATAAAAGCCACTGTAAAACGAATTTACTCTCCAAACCAGATGCAATGGGTACTGATTCGTAATATTCCATAAATAGTCCAGGATTCGTTGCGGATTCCATTTGAATGGAAACGTACAGTTGGCCCGTTTTTGCATGAACCCCTGAATAACTGATTTTACAAAAGTGTGGCAATGGGTGGAATAGGCAGGAAGACCATACTGTCACATTTTCGCGCAACAACAGTTATTTTCTCTACTTTTACGTACACGGAAATTCGAATTCCCTAACTCTGAAAACGGCAGAATTTTATTGTACTAACTGAAAGGCATCATAGATTGAATATCTGGGAACATCTTTTATGCTATAAAAGTAACTGAGGCTGAGGGTACCTTAAATTACCACAAAACAGTACCTACTGGATACAAATTTTGTGACCCTATACGGAGTTTAATGGAAGTGACGAACGTAAGTAAAAGCATGTAGTAAGATATTGGACTGTAACCAATCCGTGTGATACGGACATAGATAATAGGATCTATATATTAGTTATAGAAAAAACACTACTTCCTAAACCGTCTCGCCACGCACCGCAAATCCCAATATACCTAGTTAAATTATTCGATTTTTGGTGTTCACAATAGAGTCAATATTATGTATACTTCATAAAAAAGTATGTATAAGTAATCACTAGGCCTTTGTGTCAGTAAGTAAATACTTACTTCAATTTTTTTCAATAAATCTGATTCAATTAATACCACGCCTTAAATTTAGAAAATAATATTAGGAGTTCATGATTTTCTAAAATATTATCTAGTAAGCAAATTCACGAGTGAGAATAACTATTTCAGGATTATCATCCATTTGAAGCAGACAGCGGCGCGCGTCAGCGTTTCAATTCAGAGAACGAACTACGGTTGGTTTCCATTTTCGCTGAATCAACGTTGAATTTGAATTGCAGCTTGTTTCGAGTTTATTTTTGTGACTGCTCTGTGAATATCAAATCTTTCTGCAGAGTTGGTTCATTATTGGATTTATTGTCGAGACGCGAAAACCAATTTTCATTTATTTCAACTCACCTCAAAATAAGCTTGTGCTGTTCTACCAAGTTACCCATTCTCCCGGAGTATTTGTTAACAAATTCTTTGTTATATATTAAACTGTTGGGATGGGTACCTGAAAAAGCTTTTATTTTAAACGTAGGTAGACTTAATGACCATTGACAGAACTTTTCTCATGTGCTCAATAAAGATAGGTGACCGTTGAAAATGGATTTTGCAGTATCCTTGCGTCCCAAAATATTGAACTGACGAAGCAATAATGGCTAATTCAAAAAGCTATTTCAAGTTCATAGGCCGTTCTGGCCAGTTTAGCTAAGTTTATACCGAACCAATAACGATTCCAAGCTTCGAAAGAAAAACAACTTTGATTTAAAGGAGAAAGAAGGTCACCTTCGAATCCCACTTGACAGTCTTGTAGCAAGTTCTCGAAGCAATCAGCCAGTACTGTCAGTTGACATAGCAGGTGCATCAAATGTGCCTGCATGATCACATCCACGACCATCACGAAATGGGCTATGTACCCAAATGCTACCACAACAGATATGTACGCAAAGGGGTAACGGGTAGGGGTGTTGTAGGCAAATGGAAAGTACGTCCCAATGATAAGATTATACTCTAAATCGTCCACTAGGGGAAAGATGAACCTGTAACAGAATTGGTGTTCAGAATCTGCCAAATAGTATTTTTATAGGTACTTATTTTGATAAGACTAAGTCTTAGAAAAATCAGACAAATCGCTCCCGAGCTTCACTATGGAATGCAGGCAACTACAAAATAGCTTGGTGTCTATAAAACTTGGACCTTTTACACCACTCCTTTCACACAGACTCGATAGGAATAAACCAATATATATTATAAAAAGCAAGTGTGTGTAAGTAGGTCCAGGTTTTCTCTATCACCGCCGACTAGGATCTAATTCCCGTTGTGGTGGTAGATACCCTTCGGTCTCCTGCTGTGAGTAAGGAAGTATGGACGGAATGTCTATGTCTATACAGGGTTATTCATTATTAGCTACACAAACTGATAGGGCCTAATTTTTGGGCCGTGAATATTGGTTTGGCCGAATCAATTTAATTCCTAAACTGATTTAAGTTTTTGTATCAAAATTTTATTTTCATTAATTTCTTTACGGCTATTGCATAATGATTGCCACGGAGAACAGGACAATGACCCACCCAGGCGGTGACTGAACGTAGAGTGTCGCTCACGGCGCGCGGGCGCGGATCAAAGGTCAAAATAGGTCAGGCGCCAATAATCATAATCATAATCATAATCATAATCATAATCATTTATTTGCCTCAATGAAGTGTATACATGAAAGATCTTAAAAATAATAAATAAGTGTCACTCATTCCCCATAGCTGGGATGCAAATTTTTGGTTCATGCCATTTAAGTTACGAAACAACATGCAATTATATTAAATAAGTAATAAAATTAAAATTCCATTCTACTAACGCTATACTCGTACAATAATAATTAAATGTCATATCAAAAGAACAGCAAAGTCAGAAAAAAAAAAATATATACAAATACAAAAAAAAACAATGTCCTCACCTACAATATAATAATACAATGTCAATGTGCTAACTATTCTTACCTAGGAAATCTTGCAACTTATAAAAACTTTTACTTATTAGCCACCGTCTTAGTTCTTTGGTGAACTTGTTAAGCGGAAGGCTTCTAATGTCTCGGGGTAGGGCGTTGTATATTTTGCCGCACATCGCATAACAGTTATTCGAATACAATTTTGTGCGAGGAACCCTCGGTAGTACAATTCGGTCCGAGTCCCTGGTATTTCGAACGTACATTTCGTTTGCTTTTACGAATAAACTATTATGTTTTTTGACAAATAAAGCTGCCTCAAAGATATACATACAGGGTAGGGTGAGCAATTGCAGGTCCTTAAACAGTGGTTTGCAAGATTCCCACGGTGGTATACCTATAATTGCCCTGACGCATTTTTTTTGAGCAATAAAAGCTCTGTGTACCTCTGTACTATTTCCCCAGAGTACTATGCCATATCGTAGCACTGAGGCGACATATCCGTGATATGCCTGTAGTACCGTGCTTTGGTCAGACGTTTTTCTTAATCTATGGAGAGCGTATACATACCTATTTAATTTATTACACACTTTGTCAGTCTGCGCTTTCCAGTTACAATGATTATCCAATATGATCCCCAAAAAAGTTGTATTTTCCACCTCTTGAATATCAATACCTCTGGTGGAGATGCCCAATTGGTTTACTTTATTAGCAAATGTACCAAATTGAATGTAATTAGTTTTGTTTAAATTAACTTGTAAATTATTGTCATCTAGCCATTTAGTTACAGATTCAATTGTATTATTAATGTCAAATGTATAATCGTTAATGTCAATATTACGTTCGGATGTTACAAGTAAAGAAATGTCATCAGCAAATAAAATACATGGCTTATTGGTAATGTCAGGAAGATCATTTATATATAAAAGAAATAATAATGGCCCTAGGACACTTCCCTGAGGCACACCATATCGGTTAACTTGGAATGAAGATCTAAACGCAGTTAGTTCTTTCAGTTCGTTAATATTTGTGATTTCGACGGATTGCTGTCGATTGATCAGATAACTCCTAATCCAATTAAGAACAGGTCCTCGTATGCCATACTTATCCAGTTTATTTAATAAAACATCGTGAGAGACAAAATCGAAGGCCTTCGACATATCAAAGAACACGACAGTAGTCAACTTATTGTCATCAATATTGTCCAATACCGATTTAACAAGATTAAAACCGGCTAATGTTGTTGATTTTCCCTTTTGGAACCCATATTGCTCTTGTCTTAAAATATTATTTTTTTCTATAAAATGTACCAGTCGTCTTTGCATTGCAACTTCAAATAATTTTGATAATATAGGTATAAGTGTTATCGGTCTGTAGTTATTTAAATTTGATTTATCACCCTTTTTGTGAAGAGGTTTAACAATCGATTTTTTTAAAATAGTCGGAAATGAACCCTCTACAAATGAAAGGTTTATTAAATAGGTCAACACAGGGGTGATTTCGAAGGAACAGGCTTTTAAAATGTTTGTTGCTACTTCATCATACCCTACAGCGTTTGTGTTCTTTAGAGAAAGAATCATTTTTTGAACATCATCAAAATTGTAAGGTCTTAAAAATATGCTATTGCAAGTCATCTGTTTACATGTATTAGGAATTACGTCATTATGTGTCTTATTATTTGTCAGATCTATCCAGTATTTATTAAAGGTTTCAGCAATTATTTCCGGGCAATTAATGGTTTCCATGTTATGTTTAATATTAGTTATAAAGTTAATTTGCTTAACCTCCTCAGTTTCTGTCTTAATCAGCCGCCACGTAGCTTGACACACATTTTTAGCATTATGTATAACTTTGTGGTTATGTGCTTTAATTGATTGGTCTATACATTTACGGAGTAGGGCTGAATAGTTTTTATATTTTAATTTGTTCGTCTCTGATTTATTAGAATACCATTTGTAGCGCAATAATCTCTTCGTTCTGCAGCTTATCTTCAAGCCTTTAGTAGTCCATCTTATATTTGCAGTTCGATTTGAGATTTTAAATCTGTATTTTGGAAAACAGAGATTATAGAACAAACTAAATAACTCGTGAAACTTTTCAAAGGCGCTATCGAGACTATCTTCAGTTAGAACTTCAGAGAACGTTATACTGGATAAACATTGCCTAAATTTAACTATGTTTTCCTTTATGAAAATAGCCATTAAGTTTAATCATGAATTCGTTACCTTCTTCAGTGAATGACTCAGATATACAAATTATGTCCGGATCCTCTTGTTTACCTACGAGGTCATCTAGAGCAGGGGTTCCCAAACTATATTGGACAAGTGACCCCTTTTCCAAAATGAAACTTTACCTCAGACCCCCATGGCCAAATTACCTACTTATAAGATCAACCCCCTTATTCATAATGGTCCGCTTACTTAAAACAGCTGGAACAGTGTTATTAACCGACTTCCAATCAAAAAGGAGGAGGTTCTCAATTCGGTTGTATGTTTTTTTTTTTTTTTTTTTTATGTTTGTTACCGCAGAACTTCGTCATTTGTAAGCCGATTTGAAAAACTATTTTTTTTATCTGAAAGGTACTGCATCCAGATTGGTCCCATTTTAACTTTATTAAAATCGGTGTTGCCATTTTTTTTAAAATATTTTTTTTAATGTTTGTAACTGCATGCCTCCGTAATTGATGAACCGATTTAGAAAATTATTTTTTTATCTGAAAGGCACTGCTTCCAGATTGGTCTCATTTTAATTTTATTAAAATCGGTGTTGCCATTTTTTTTAAATATTTTTTTAAATGTTTGTAACTGCATGCCTCCGTCATTTATGAACCGATTTAGAAAATTATTTTTTTATCTGAAAGGCACTGCTTCCAGATTGGTCTCATTTTAATTTTATTAAAATCGGTGTTGCCATTTTTTTTTAATATTTTTTTTAATGTTTGTAACTGCATGCCTCCGTCATTTATGAACCGATTTAGAAAATTATTTTATTATTTGGAAGTTTATTCTTACGTCCAGATTTTATTAAAATCGGTTAAGCCGTTTGGCAATGAAGTCGGTTTCTCTAGTTTTTTAAACTTATTATTATTTTTCATTCTGAATTAGGTCAATAGAAGAAGACAGAGTGAGAATTAGCAATGCTTTAAGTTAGCAGACTATTATAAATAAGGGGCCTATCTTTAGTTTTCTTTCTATTGATACAAAATACCTAGGTGTTAAGGTACAAATTGGAAAACTTTGCACTTGGTTAAGTGAGTAAAGTTGACTTCATTTTCTCATCCAAAAACAAAATAAAAAGTCCAAAAGTTTTATTCTTAGTACACGTAACACAACATAAACAATACAGTACCTACCTACCAAAAGTTTTAAATAAGAACGTGTGGTAATTTAATAGGGGGTCGATTTTTAGACCTCGTCGACCCCCAAAATCTGTTTTCGTTTATATCGACCCCTAGGAAACCAATATCGACCCCAAGGGGTCGATATCGACCACTTTGGGAATCCCTGATCTAGAGTAATTTCAAATAAATGTTGTTTGTTAATGAGACCATTAATATTCTGGTGAAGTAGTCTGAAAGGTTTCTTAGGATTCACGAAAAAACTCAGACCCGCTCGACGTCAATTTTCCTGTACCCGAAGCAACGTGGCTTCCAGTCGTGCCCTCAGTCTGGGTGCTTTTAACTGCGCTTACACGAGAGACAGCAATATTCTGGCCAACACTACGATTGCACGCCCGACCTCCGCATGCAATATTCCTGGAGACAGCCTTAAGTGATAAAAACCTCATTTTGTAATCAATTTGGTCTAAATTTGAGTTAATTTTGTTGCAAACATCATACACAGTGCAACGATTGGAATTAATGTCGATAAATGTACAGTTATTATATTGCCTACTGATTAGATCAACCATGTCATTCAGCTTTATTTCATTAAGATACATGTTATTTTTAGTACTCAGTATGAATACTGGACAGGTTACCGATTTCAAGAATGTACACAGTTCAGCAATCACATGGAGTGGGTTTTTATCATGTTGTCCTATTGATAATACAATTCTATCATCAGATGTTAGGTCATTGAACAAAAGTACACTTTTTAAAATGTCTTCCGTGGAAGCATTGGGCTTTACCCATGACTCAAACTCATAAAGATCATAAGGGTTGTCTAAACGAGATTTAATTAGTTTAAGCGCCAATCCGCTGCATTGTTGACCGCCTAATATAAACGCCCTTCTATTGCGTATTTTATTGTAATTTTTAACGCCTTTTGAGCCCAAGTTTATTTCTTTGGTCTCTTTTTGATTTGTATGTGGTAGTTCTTTATTTTTTCCAGCAGCAACTTGTGATGTAGGAGAATCTTTAGAGGTCGTTATTTCCCTCACATTTTGCTCCCGGATGCTGTGAGGTAATACTGGTGAATCTGAATCACAGTCTCTAGAAGTAATCGTATTCTTCGGCTTCACTTCCATCTCAATTATTGGTGCTGATGTAGTAGATTCCTTAGGTGCTTTCTCCTTTGCATGCGATGGGGTAATTTGGAAGGATTCCGCTAAACGTCTTCGAATAGATTTCTTCGCACTTGAAGACATATTTTTCTGCCTAATTGAAGAAACTGGGCTTCTACATATTTGTTTCAAGGCGCTTATGTCCTTATTTAGCTGAGATATTTGTTTTTTGAGGTCAACATTCTCAAGAATTATGTTTTCTAGCTCATTTTGTGTACTTATTAAGCTAGACTTTAGGTTGCTTATTTCTACTTTCATTTCTTCAATACATGCCGAATATCTTGTAGTTGATAGGTCTAAGCTTTTTACGAGGATATTGTCACTCTCCGTAGAACTCAAAGAATTACTCATGTCAAGCGAATCAAGCGACTTCGTTTTTTGAAACTTCCGCCTCCGTAGTGTAATATTATTTGGTTGATCCATGATTTAATGTCTCCCTTGCGCCCTCTCTTGGTCAGGGTCCTAAGCAAATACTCTTATTGATGCTTGATATTATCTAGATGTCATCGAGTAGAAAATTTTTGTGCAAAAATTTTTTCTTCTGTGCCCGGGTTCGAACACGCGGTCTCTATATCTGTAGATTTGATACAGCGACGATACGAACTCGGCCACCGTGGTTCTTACTGTTAAGCCCGAAATTAAAGTACAGTTTCAACTTGCAGTTTATTCGATAACACAATGAGTATAGAGACGCTAACGAGCTCAAGGTCAACTTTCAAACGAAAATGTAAACAAAGAACATTGTCAACGGTTCTTGTTTTAACAAAATTGTCTGTTTTGTTGTGTATTTGTTGGTATTTCACGTTTCACGCATAGTTCACATTAATAAAACACTTTACAGGTACTTTTGTAAAGCAACACTGTTTTTGATATCACTCTTTTGATGGGCAAAACACTGTTTAATTTCGTTCACAATTTCGATGTAGTTTTGTCACTTCCCTATAGAATAACGCGTTGATAACATTTACTCAACGTAATTAGGTGATAGTAAATGCAATGAGAAAACTTATTCACTTAATTATTAGGGATATCACTTATTTTTATTTATTATTTACGGAGCTGTGGACAGTTTTAGAGCGCCACCTGGCGGAAAAAAAAAAAAAAAAAAAAAAAAAAAAAAAAAAAAAAAAAAAAAAAACGATGATTCCAAAGGATATTCTTTATCGATTTCCTCGGGATTTTCATAACAAAACTTAATAAAATCATTTGTTGAACCTAATTCCTGAGTATTTGCAGCTAATTATGAATAACCCTGTATAAACTCGTAGCTTGGCTGTCATACCAAGCATATAAAGTACAATTTCCCAGACCAATGAGCAGTTTTAAGTATTTCTCGTTTCGCTTCGCCCAAAACTCTACCAGCATCTTCCTTTTCAACGTCGTGGTATCAAAATGCTGGGACTCCATAGAAGCGGCTAGCTCCTTGTATGCGGTTTTATTGTCAATCTTGAAAAAAAAAAAATATTTTTTATTTTATAGTGTTAACTACTTTTAAGGAAACCCTTACTACTACTTACAGACTGTACTTTGTGATTTCTATAAGTGTAGTAAACACTATAAAATATTAAAAATATGAAAAAGCAAGGTGACGCTCTCGTCGATTCAACTGAATGCAACTTCGGTTATCGAGCAGGTAAGTAGTTGACTGTAACGTCAAACCTGTAGATGGAGCCACGGTCATGTTAGTTCCGAACCGTCCATACGAGTTATTCGTCGAGTGGGATTAGGATCCGATGGCGCAGCGGTCAGCGCAGCCCCGTACCAAGGGGAAAGTCGCGGGTTCAAATCCTGCTCGGCTCTTCACTTTTGGGTCATTATAAAAAATACATTACTGATTATTTTGGATTACGACTACGGGGATGCTCTTACTACGTTGCTATTAATATATTTTACTAGTAAATTAGGTCTGCTTAAATGCTTTCTTGGCAATTTTTTTTCTTATCCTTTGTCCTAAAACCGCAAAACCTACTTACCATGCTCTTGTATCGGTACAAAGTGATGAACTGCAGAAGGCTAGCGTTGATGCAACTAACTCTTTCGTCTACTGATACATTTCCCGTGAAACAGAATAATATCTCGCCACACATCAGTAGAACAAACATTAGTTTCACCATGCTCCCGTAGACGAGGTAGGGCAGTGAATCTTCATCTGTAGATAATCCTGTGAAAAAAACACCCCAACGGTCTAATATCTCGTAGCTGGAGCCTAATTCTCGGGCCGATCTCGATCATTTTGCAATTTTATTTTATTGCTTCTTTTCGAAGAGAGAATGGATGATTTCCTTGAGTAATTCATCGACGACCTCATCGTAGAAGTCTCGACAGCTACGATATACAGAAAACGTAGAAAAAGTGCGGGGTTGAGCATGAGCAATGCCAATGTGTATTTAAGGGACATTGAAAATCTCGGTCGGCCCGAGAATTAGGCTCCTGATTCTAGGTGGAACTTAATCTCCGCGAAAGTTGAAAAAAACACAGCGTAAAAAAAATGTACAATAGGCCTACCATGACCAGAACCAGAAACAGAACCAGAGACAGAGCCAGACAGAGCTCATGGTAGGCCTACAGATTCTGCCACAACCAGAACCAGAAAACAATCTAATAAAACCCAAATAAGGTTATAGCTTATGAGAAGGTAAATCAAACTGAAGAACTAACGAAACAAGGTAGTCTCTAACTAATAACGTCCAACAAACTTTCGAGCACGCCCTGTATTACTATGCTCGGAAACTTTACCCCGTGCTTCGGACTAACAAGAACTGGACACTCGACTCGGAATTTACCTACATGAAAGAACATTTGTACTTTACCCCAACTATAGGCCTACCACAAGCTCTGTCTGGCTCTGTCTCTGGTTCTGGTTTTGAGTCTGTGTGAGTGTTGACTAAATAAATCCTATATAGGTACGTCAAAACGTCACACACACAGTATAACGCACTGGTGAGCACTCACACAGGCTCAAAACCAGAGCCAGAGACAGAGCCAGACAGAGCTCATGGTAGGCCTACTGCATTACCAACATACTTTAAGAACAAATACGTAGCGCGAAAAACCCCAGCCAACACAATCCTAATCGAATTAAAAACCTGTCATTCCAGTACTTCAAAAGCAGCAAGCCTAAAATGTTGGTTCATGTTTTCATAAAAATATAAAAGGTTTCAACATTTGATAATGCGTTGCTTACTCCACTGGGTGTTGAATGCTCTAAGCTCTGTAGGCCTACCACAAGCTCTGTCTGGCTCTGTCTCTTGCTCTGGTTTTGAGTCTGTGTGAGTGTTGACTAGATAAACCTACGTCGAAACGTCACACACACAGTATAATACACACCAGTGTACACAGTTACTGTGTGTGTGACATTTGATCACCAGAGCACTCACACAGACTCAAAACCGGAGCCAGACAGAGCTTGTGGTAGACCTACAGGTAAATAGCATTATACGATGGAGTTTAAGTTTAACTTGAAGCTCAACTACTTAGTGCAAAGCACAATACAGAGGGATGGACGACGCTACGTCCTAAAGATACATTTGAAGCGGACGAAGTTTGAACTAGTAAATACTGCAGCTTTTAAACAAAGTAGCCAAATAACAAAGCGTATATAGTAACAGCTCTTCGGGTTATCAAGATAGAAAGAGGTGACTAGAGAGGGAGCTAATGGGTACCACGAAATCAAATATTCAAAATCAAATATTTATTGGGGAAACAAGTAACACAGAGGAGTATAAACAGAAGGATACGATGATAGCCACAATAGTTATAAAAACTGTGACGCAGCTATCAACGCCCACCTCATAGACCTGAATATTGTTTCTCATACACAATTAGGTATTTAACAATTAGGTAACAACATAAAACTAAGAAGTTGACATAGCAGAAAGGAGCCCCTTTGAGGTGCACTTAAAATCCTTTCACCACACTTGGTTCGAAAGAACCAGGGACACGATAAGAAGAAGAAGAATCGGGTACTAGCTGCACCAAACCGGTCGTTCTGGAATACTTGGGAGAGGCCTTAGTAGTACTGAAAGGCCTTATGAAGTATTCCCTATAGTATTCTAATAGGAAAACCTAATCGGTGCATGACTCACGTGCTTAGAGCTTTCAAAGACCTACCAAAAGCTTAAATTAAAATATAAACGCCAATTACTTACATGCAAGATCTAATCAGCCAATTTAATGACATGGCAATTACCGAAGATTAAACAATAAACTTGTCCTTTGAAAGCCCGCTCATTACTCCCACACGAATTAATTCAGTGTCGGTCGTAGCTTGGGGGAACCTTCTCAAAGAGCTTTGATGCTTGAAAACATGCCATCATAAAGTATAACCTTTGATCCCCGCATTTTGTCAAAATCGTGGTGTACCTTTCTGTCTTCATTTCCGGATTATACTAACAAAACTAACTATATACTATACTAACGCGTTTAGGTAAGCGTAGTGTAGGACGTCTCCCGGCAAGGTAGAGCGACGACCTGCGAAATGTAGCTGGAAATCACTGGAGAAGAGCCGAAGACCGGGCTTAGTGGCACGTCTTGAGAGAGACCTACGTCCAGCAGTGGACTGATATCGGTTGATGATGTTGACTAATAAAAAGGAGCTTTTCTTTTTTTTAGATAATACAGCAAGAAGACCAACTTTTCACATTTGCCCCCATTTAGAAGTCTGTGCTTAAAATATAAGTTTAGATGGAGTAGGTATGCCCAGCACCTGTACTTTAAGTTATCCTATATGGCCTACTTTATGTGCTACGGTTTTCACTCGACAGAAAAATCCATGGCTAAGTTTGAGGGAGTTTACTGGCTCCTACGATTATAAATAGAACTGGATACAAAAGTAACAGTACAAAGTGCCTCGGAACAGTTTCATTTCCAAATTACAGTGGGTTTGACAAGCGCCTAACAAGATAGTTGGTAAAAAACCGACCGGTAGCAAGCTAAAACCGACGAACCTACGAGCTAAAGGTCTAAACCGCTAATGGAGCACCTACAAAACATGATTCACCCATGCACTTAAAGGGCCTTATTAAATAATCCTGGCGTAGCGTTGGACTAGTTAATCCGTGTTTTGTCTCTTGCATTGACATGCAATTGTCAACTCGAACAAATGTGACAAAACACGGATTAACTAGTCCAACGCTACGCCAGGATTATTAATAAGGCCTTAAGGATATTAGGCACCACCACATACGCACGACTAGAAATGGGAAAAACAAAATGGTGGATGATGCAATCGCTACGTTCTTACAGAAACAATTCAAACCCACCTTAAAAGCCTTACACTTTACAGAGTTTTTGCTATCACTTAGGTACTAGACAGCACCTGTGTTTAATAAAACATACCTGTAAGATAAGTAACACGGTAAACAGACTCAAAGAAAAGCGTCTCAAACTTGCCACTCGACGCCAAAGCTTTAGTTGGAGTCAACTTTTTGAACAATTTCCCAAGAGCTCCGGGCATCCTGTGGGATTTGGGTAGCAAGGTAGACACAAGTATAGTGATTTGAGTCTAGTTTGAAGAGACTTTATAGGGAGGAGGGTGCATTTAAGCGTCATTACCAATGAACGATTAAAGATCAAATGAACGGGTGAGTGTTTCCATTTCCTTCTGTTCTGATATAATTAACCCTCGCTTACTATCTGTTTATTTATTTGTTGCCTGTAGAAAGGTCTAGAATCATGTTTTGTCTGAAGAAAAAATAAACAATAAATAAACAAAATTATCAAATCTAGGTATGTAACATTATCGCAAGAATTAGAACACTGATCTGGGCCGCTACCATAAGCCTATCTGTTTGTCCATATTATGGCCTGAACATTATCTGCAGGATGGTTGACACCAGATGGACTAAAAAAGTTATGGTATGGATACTAAGAAAGCATAAAAAATACGGAAGGCGGCCAAAAAAGCGTTGGGAGGCCATCATCAGGAAAAATGTGAGGCAGACCGGATGAGGCAAGCCAGACAGAGATTTATGGAGGAAAACGGGGGAAGCTTTGACAGAACGGCGATTAGGAATTTCGCTTTGTAAAACTAGTATGGCAACAGACAGTTATTGGTCGAAAAATGATGGCAACAAGATACATGATCGCTGTTCCTTGATAGTATCATTTATTTGTTAGTTCAAACTTTTGATAGCAACAGAATTACACATTCTGACGGCAGGATTGTGACAAATAAAACTTCAGTGATTATCATCGATAACAGGATAATATTTTATTCAATAAATAATGCATTCAACCAACCACAACACTTCTTACACAACAATATAATCCAACAGTAGGTACCTATATATAAAATACATGATACTCTTGAGTTCAAATATACGTTTCCAGAGATTATTAAAATGCAGACAGAACGTACTTAGTTTTCTTAAATTAGTGTTTTATTCCCTAATGCCTTGCGCACATCTAAGCATTCTGCGTTGGCAATACTTGACAGAGTTTACTGATCGCCATAGCAGAAAGTTTAGATGTGCGCAAGGCATAAGTCCTTATAACCTGACTAGATTGACTAGACAATGAATACATCCGTATAAATCAGTGTTTGTATGTAGATAGCACTTGATATTTATTGACAAGTGTCTACCACGCTTGGGATCACCACAGGGCTTAATACAACTTAGCTGATGGAACAAGCATATAGCCCACATGATGTTAAGTGGTAACCTATAACAATGAATTGCCTTGTAGGTCTCGCATGTTAGGCACGTGCCCTACGATGCACTGCTCTACGTCCATCATCTTGAGAACGCAGCGCACGAACACGCAGCTGCTCATCACGGCCACGTCGGTGCAGGTCACTTTTTTTTTTGCAAATTTTTATCATCCGCACTTGATGTTTGGGCTGGTGTTTCCGCAAGTAGGCCGCTGGCGGGCCCTTCTTGCGTGACCCTTGATGCGTGTTGCTCGAACTTTTTTGGGTTCTACAACACGCCGGTTTCCTCACGATATTTTTCTTCCCTGATTTGAGAGTACTGGCATAGTGCACATAAATTTTTCGACAGAAAAACTCATTGGTACACGACAAGATTTGAATCCACGACCTTCAGATCGGAAGGCGGGGCCGCTACCACTAGACCACCAGTGCTCTCTCAGGTGCAGGTCCCTACAGGTCGAGGTATGTGATCCTGGTGGCGGTGAGTGCCGCGGCGGCCGCGAAGAGCGCGGCGACGGCGACGACGGCGGCCGTGGAGGCCAGCGCGCGCACCGCCAGCCCCGCCACCAGCGACACCAGCAGCTGCGCCACGAACACGCAGCTGCTCACCACGGCCACGTCGGAGCAGGTCCCTACAGGTCGAGGTATGTGATCCTGGTGGCAGTGAGTGCCGCGGCGGCCGCGAAGAGCGCGGCGACGGCGACGACGGCGGCCGTGGAGGCGAGCGCGCGCACCGCCAGCCCCGCCACCAGCGACACCAGCAGCTGCGCCACGAACACGCAGCTGCTCACCACGGCCACGTCGGTGCCGATGCCGCGCGCCGCGCCGCAACCGTTACCTGCTTCGTCCCACTGGAACAACATACATACCTCTACAATTCTACATACCTCTATATTATACAGAGTTCGATTTCCTCGGAATTTTCGTAACAAAACTTTAAAAAATCATTTCATATTATATTTTTTATTTTATTTGTTGAACCTAATTCCTGAGTATTTGCAGCTAATAATGAATAACCCTGTATATAGTTTTCATTAAAATCACGCCACACCATCTTTCTGCATGCCCAGAGAGACTGGCAGATAATGCTATTGGCATTAAGTCTTCCTAGCACTAAATTGTGTGAAAGTTTTAAAATAAATACATATTTAATAGTAGATTGTGTCATAAGAAACGAGAGCGATTTTTTGAATCCAGAACAAAGTGAAGGATTCTATAGTAGAATCTTGAACGTAGCGAGGGATTCAAAGTACGTCGCTCGAGGTTAAATAATTTTGATACCGTGTACCGTGTGAAACATTATATCGGGTAGCGTTCATCAATGAGTGACCTTGTGCAATCGTATTGCAGCTTTTACTGATTAACAACAGAATAGTTACCACAATTATTTATTATCAGTTCTCGTATCGGGCAGCTGGTCCGGCAAACCCGTGAAGCATTAGTTGTAATGGAAACAGTTCCAGTAAAAGCCCGATCATTTGATGTACCGTTTAGCAAACACCACAATAATTACAGGGCGAGGAGTTCTCGTATGTCCCTACTTATAAATCAGTACAAATTATAGGGTAGGTGATGGATGAACATTTAGAGCTAACCAATATCATAGAAACACATTTAAGGCCATCCTATAGCATTGGTATTAGCCAACCATTTAAAGTTGGCCAGAAACTTGTAAATCCGTTATTGGCCTGTATAATGTGGACAAGACCTATAGGACTAAACAACTGAGGGAAACTTAACATTAACGACATATTGAATTACTTTTAGGGCTGTGGATTTTGTTTCATAAATAAAATAAAAATAAAATGCTAAATAGCACAAAAAACGTGATGCTTCGTGTATTTTCACGAGTAGCTGACGTTTCGGACAAATTTTTCTGGGACACATTGTCCCAAATGACACTTTTGATTTTAATATTATTTTTACTGACGTTTCGGACACCATTCAAAATAACTGCATTGTACAGTCAGGTAAAAAAAAAGGTTTAACCGAGACGCGGCGGTGCCGGTGGCGGCATAGCAAGGTGACGAAATAGATTTATTTATTTATTTATTTATTTATTTATTTATTTATTTATTTATTTATTTATTTATTTATTTATTTATTTATTTATTTATTTATTTATTTATTTATTTATTTATTTATTTATTTATTTATTTATTTATTTATTTATTTATTTATTTATTTATTTATGAATTTGAGCAAGGACAAATAAATATTGAATTATGCATAGAACGCCTTGTTATATTAAAATAGAAAAAAAACCAAAGATAAAAAAGTTTTATTTAAAAAGACAATATAGAAAATAGCTGTTTATTGATTTTATAGTGTTTACTACACTTAAGGAAATCACAAAGATTTTTATAATGTCCCAAAAGTTAAGAGCCGAGCGGGATTTGAACCCGCGACCTTCCCCTCGGTACGGGGCTGCGCTGACCACTACGCCATCGGATCCTAATCACACTCGACGAATAACTCTTAGGGACTGTTCGGCACTAACGCGACCGTGGCTCCATCTACAGTTTTGACGTTATAGTCAATTAACCTGCTCGATAACCGAAGTTGCATTCAGTTGAATCGACGAGAGATGTCGCCTTGCGTTTTTCATAGCTGTTTATTGATTTTATAGTGTTTACTACACTTAAGGAAATCACAAAGATTTTTATAATGTCCCAAAAGTTAAGAGCCGAGCGGGATTTGAACCCGCGACCTTCCCCTCGGTACGGGGCTGCGCTGACCACTACGCCATCGGATCCTAATCACACTCGACGAATAACTCTTAGGGACTGTTCGGCACTAACGCGACCGTGGCTCCATCTACAGTTTTGACGTTATAGTCAATTAACCTGCTCGATAACCGAAGTTGCATTCAGTTGAATCGACGAGAGATGTCGCCTTGCGTTTTTCATAGCTGTTTATTGATTTTATAGTGTTTACTACACTTAAGGAAATCACAAAGATTTTTATAATGTCCCAAAATCTTTGTGATTTCCTTAAGTGTAGTAAACACTATAAAATCAATAAACAGCTATGAAAAACGCAAGGCGACATCTCTCGTCGGTTCAACTGAATGCAACTTCGGTTATCGAGCAGGTTAATTGACTATAACGTCAAAACTGTAGATGGAGCCACGGTCGCGTTAGTGCCGAACAGTCCCTAAGAGTTATTCGTCGAGTGTGATTAGGATCCGATGGCGTAGTGGTCAGCGCAGCCCCGTACCGAGGGGAAGGTCGCGGGTTCAAATCCCGCTCAGCTCTTAACTTTTGGGACATTATAAAAAATATAGAAAATAGATGATTTTAAAGTTTTTATTAATACTGTGCCAAATGCTGTGAAAATTACTGTGATTGTTCTAGGTTAATGTTTTTATTTATCTTGTTATAGAGGTTTACTGTTTTTCATTGGATAATAGGTCTTGGAGATGATTAATACTAATAAATAATTAGCGGTAATCTTAAGTCTATGACTGAATTAACGATTATCTGTGATCCTAAGTTGATTTCGTCGACGTGCTTAAAATAATTTTGTACTTTTTATTATAATAAATAGCGCTAAATCTGTAAATATGGTCGGGATATTTTGCTCAGTTAACTATAAATTGTCTGTGATTTTTATACATTATTAAACTAATGACTTTTTTGAAACGTAAGGAAAGAGAGATAAATGTTTTAAGATCTCTATTTATAGTATGTATCTTTCATAGTTAACATTTTATATGTTTTTTTATTTCGTTGATTTTAAGGTTTTTTTTAATAGGTATAATTTGTGCTCAATGCTGTGTAAAATACTGTGATTATTGTAGATTAAGAATTTTTTATAATGTTTAAAAATTTTATCATTTTTTTATTTTGTTGATTTTAATGTTTTTTTTATTTCGTTAATTTTAATAGGTAAAATTTGTGCTCAATGTTGTGTAAAATACTGTGATTATTGTAGATTAAGAATTTTTTATAATGTTTTAAAGTTTTATCACTTTTCAGTGATACGCCTTGCTGATGTTGAAAACAAACAATAAGTAATAATTTTTGGTCTGTTAGCTAATGATTATATGTGATTTTCAAACATACTCGTTACTGTCTTAGAATAATTAAAAAACATCTTTGATATATTTTATGTGATCATACACAAGATATAGGTTTATGCCAAATATACGCTATGTGAATGAGACTTGTTGTTTTTTTTAACTTATAAGTACTTCACCACACGCTCGCAAAGCAATTTGATTAGCTTTATCACATTACATTATATTTTGCTTAAACATATTTTACCTGACTGTACTCCAAAGTATTAATAATTTGATGGTGTCCGAAACGTCAGTAAAAATAATATTAAAATCAAAAGTGACATTTGGGACACTTTGTCCCAGCGAAATTTGTCCGAGACGTCAGCTACTCCACTCGTACGCGTAAAAATACCTAACTTATGCGTAGAGTAGGTATTTCCATCGTGCGGAGGCAGGTATACGAAGTAAATGTCAATTTTACAAGTGAATGAGCAAAATTCGTCTGTTGCCCAACGAGGCAGCATTATTTGCTTGTAAATAGCGGAAATATAATCATATCAGAGAATCCTGTTATTCGACCCAGTAAACATACAGTGGGCCTCCTTTTTACTGGTGGAGCGGATGATACGATTGTAAATGTTGCAATGTTTGTGGCCGTCTGAGAGACATACTTTATTATAGTTGGTTCGAAGAGCCCGGGTGGGTTCAAATTCAGTCGTGTACCGATGTCTGTTTGTAAATTTATTTGCACTACTTATGCCAGTACTCTCATACGGTGAAGGAAAACCTCGTAAGGAAACTGGCATTTCTAAGAACCTTAAATGTTCAAAATAACAAAACATTAACATTAAAAACATGTGCCAAGAGTCACGCAAAAAGGGCCCGCTACCGGCCTTCTTGCGGAAACCAGTCCGCACGCCAAGTGTGGATCAGAGAATTTGCCGAATTTAGGGTTGGTTCAGGAAAACCTGGCTAATCAAAGGTTAAAAAAAATCAAATTCAAAAGTGTGTTTATTCAGTAGGGTTACAAGAATCACTTTGAAACGTCTTAAAGCTAGGTGAGTTTTGGTGCCAGTTCCACGCGACCAAGCCTAAAAGGCAACTTTGGTTGGTGAAAAACTTCTTCCAGGTAAAAATAATAATACAAAGAGCTCTAGTACTACTGATAGTGTACTGACCGTGCCGGTGGCGTGGTAGTGCGCGACGAGCAGATAGGGCAGCGTGAAGAGCGTGGAGTACATGACGCCGGCCGTCCAGCTGAACAGCAGCACGGCGGCACGCGCGCGCAGCACGCACAGCGCCGCCATGCCGCCGCTGTACGCGCACAGCCCGCCCACGTACACGCGCCGAGCACTGCGATACAACAACACAGCGTGAAGAGCGTGGAGTACATGACGCCGGCCGTCCAGCTGAACAGCAGCACGGCGGCACGCGCGCGCAGCACGCACAGCGCCGCCATGCCGCCGCTGTACGCGCACAGCCCGCCCACGTACACGCGCCGAGCACTGCGATACAACAACACAGCGTGAAGAGCGTGGAGTACATGACGCCGGCCGTCCAGCTGAACAGCAGCACGGCGGCACGCGCGCGCAGCACGCACAGCGCCGCCATGCCGCCGCTGTACGCGCACAGCCCGCCCACGTACACGCGCCGAGCACTGCGATACAACAACACAGCGTGAAGAGCGTGGAGTACATGACGCCGGCCGTCCAGCTGAACAGCAGCACGGCGGCACGCGCGCGCAGCACGCACAGCGCCGCCATGCCGCCGCTGTACGCGCACAGCCCGCCCACGTACACGCGCCGAGCACTGCGGTACAACAACAAATGATGAGACAACAACTCTGACTACGTATTTTTGCTGTCTCATCTTTTCTCCATACAAAAGACAGAGACACGTAGGCGAAACGAAAACAACATTTGGTAACGAAATGTGGTAGCAAAACTCGGACTTCGGGTACTGCACCCCTTATGCTGAGATTTACTCATCACCATCATCATCATGATCATCATCAACCTATATCAGCCCACTGCTAGACGTAGGTCTCTCCCAAGACGCGCCACTGAGCCCAGTCTTCGGCTCTTCTCCTCCAGTGCTTGCTAGCTGCATTTCACAGATCGTCACCCCAACTTGCCGGAAGGTGTCCTACACTATTTTTAGGGTCTACTATGTCCACAGTTCAGCAATGAGCTACTTTACATTAGTGAGATTTTAAGTGCTTTTGAAATCTATAGGTGTTTCTAAAACACCTGGAGATTTATCCTCAGGCTACAATACACCACGACTGTAGGTCCATCCTATAAATTACTACGAGAAGGATTTTAAACTTTCCCCATCCACGGACTTTTCGCGATCTTAACAAAACTCCCGGACCACCAGACGTGTAGCTTCTCGGTTCGTAGTGGCCCATATGATAGCAGTTACTATCTACGCCCATCCCTATTCCCCATAACACTAGGACGAGAAAGGTGGAAGGCGACACATGGAGTATTGCGGTCACCTCTGGGCAGGAGCACCTGGATACCAGCTTGGACCCCTTGATTCGATCCAAAGACGTACTGTGAGAATTGTTAACGATTCCAAGCTCACAAGCGATAATGAGCCCTTAAATCTGAGAAGAGACTTGTGCTCACTATGCGTGTTCTACCGCTTGTATAATGGGGCATGCTCGAAGAACTGTTTAACATCATGCCAATAGCCTCGTTCTACCATCGCACTGCCCGCCATAGGCAGAGAGTTCATCCTCACACCTTGGAGTCGGGGTGGTCGCGCACCGTTTGGTTTCAGAGGAACTTCCTCCCGCGAACACTCAGACTTTGGAATGATCTCCCTGCTGAGGTTTTTCCTAAGGTCTTTAGCATGGAGTTCTTCAAAAAGGTAGTTTTAAAGGGTCGGCAACGCGCTTATGATGCCTCTTGTATTGTAGGCGTCCATAAGGCTACGATAACCGCTTCCCATCAAGATGGGCTGTATGCTTGTTTGTTTACTTTGCTGGAAAAAAAGGCGAGGAGAAGGAGGGGAGGATTCCCCTCCTTCTACACGTCCTTTTTTTATCCACTATATAAAAATAAGTCGGGTTTTTCTTCCTGACGCTATAACTCCAGAACGCACGAACCGATTTCCACGGTTTTGCATTCGTTGGAAAGGTCTCGGGCTCCGTGAGGTTTATAGCAAAGAAAATTCAGGAAAAATTCAGGACAAACCAACATTTTAAGAAGATGGCGCCGGTGCGTGATACATTGTTTGACAGCTAAAACGAAGCCATCTGGTGGCGAAACGGAGTTCTCCGGGTTTGCTAGTTTACTATGAAAGTAATGAAAGTGGCATAACATTTCAAGGCGACACACCCAATCTGCATTGATTTGATAACACATCCGCTCTTATCGCGGCCGTTTACCCTTCAACTTGATCAGACACTGCTCCAGCAACATTATTTCCTCGCTGTAATGCGATCACCCTTGACTTTCAGCCGGTCACCGCAGCTAACGGGCTTCCCTCTAGGTAAACTGACACTGATTCAAAATCAATATAGATTGCCAGCCTATATGAGGTTTTTACAAGGAAAAGAAATGGATATCAAACGTTTCCAAGACCTGATTTCATTTCTCATTTATAATTATAGTGAGAGAGAAACTTAGCCTTAAAATGAACTCCAACTTTTTTTTGACGACTTCTAAAAAGCTTTTTTAGCTGTTGAACTATAATTCAGTATGTCTTTATATCTATTGACCTTTCTCTCTTCTAACCTATATCGCAGTGAGTCTATGTAATATCTAACTCACACTATGACTGACTAGTCATAGTGCGTTTTAATCCCTCAACGCATTTGGTACACCAGACTTAAATTATTAAAATCACTTAATAAAATAATGTATTAGTCATGATAGTTGTCGCTTAACTGTGTGTCTATTTTTAGCTTAGTATTTACATAAGCCCTCATCTTATATGTGCACTACCCAACCTATCTCCCTATTACCCAAAGGTTAGCTGGTAGATAATGCTATCTAGCATTAAGTTCGCCTGTGTACAGTAATTTTTAATTTTGTGCAATAAAGAATTTTCTATCTATCTATCTAATAAATACTCCTTTGGAAAGACTCTTTAGTTTACTCTCTAATAATCATTCATTTCCCAGCATAAAATAAAGCGAAGCTTTTTACGTGCAGTGTTTTTATTGAAACGTGACATCAACAGCTGTTCCAGGAAATCTTGAAATAGATTAATCTAAGCCTTGATTTGTTTTAGTTTGATGACGCAAATAGCTAATGATAATAAACTGCTCATCCTTAGTTTAGTCATCACCCCTACGTTCATCATCGCATTTATGAACAGATAAACTTTAGTTTTACAGTTTGGATTATAAAATTAAGAGAGCAGAACGAATACGAAGAAAAAAATAAACTACTCAATCAAAAATAGTGTAGCCTAGCACTAAAGAAGGGTTTTTATATCACAAAAAATACCATCAATCATAATTTATCAGATGGGTGGATTACCAAGATGCCTTCCAATGAAATTACCAAAGTAGGCACCATAGATAAAAATAGAATAAGGAAACGGAAAAGGCAGTTTTCTTGTAATAATTCTGCAAAGTATAAGAGTAAATAAATTATAGTTTAAAAACTAAAAAAACACGCTTTTATAACCAATTAAACTAAAAAGTTAAAAATAAAACTGTAATAATCAATTGAAAATTTTATAATATTGTACAAAAAAGCGTGGGGTGCTTTCGTAAGCAAAAGCGTGTTTGCTGCTCTGTGGGTGCTTTTTATAATAACTTCAGATATAATAAACTATTGATAAAATATTTACAACAATCAAAATCAAGCCCCCCACGCTTTTTGTACAGTGTTCAATTAGTTATAAAAGAGTTTTATTTTTTATTTTTTAAACAATATATATATTTTTTTTCATATTAATGCATTGTCATCGACCTTTGACAGGTGTGCAAAGTTTGAATCAAATCTGATCGTTCAAAGTAGGACAAAATCAAGCTCAAAGGGGTCAGTTACAAGCAAACAAACTTACATACAGGTGAAGCTAATAAAAGCGTTATAAAAATAGAATAAGGAAACGGAAAAGGCAGTTTTCTCGTAAAATTCTGCAATGTTTAAAAATAATGTCTTACCCCAGCTTCTTGATGAGTTTCTCTATGACAGTGGAGTAGCAAGCGCAGGAGAGAGAGTACATGGCCATCCCCCAGCAGCCGAAACGGACGCCCTCTTCATAGAGACGCCGGCTTTCGGAGCCCACGGGTGCCTGGAAGGAGGTGGAAGCAATCTTCAGCGGGAATTGCTTTGTACTTTATTAAGTTTGCTATTACAGATGACTGTTATTGTGTAGTAAGTTTGGACACAAGGCACAAAGTTTATCCATGACAGTGGAGTAGAAGCAGGCACAGGGAAGCGAGTAAATGGCCATTCCCCAGTAGCTGAAGTGGACGCCTTTTTCAAACAAAGAGAGGTCCTTTTCATACGTGGACTCAGAGAACTGGCTCACAAGCGCCTGGAAGGAGGTGAAAGCAATCGTCAGGTGGGATTGCTTTATACTTTATTGTTTGACGCTGTGTCGCCGAATGATGATGATTTACTTTTTTATAAATACATACTAAGAGTACAATAATATACACCCAGGCAGAGAACAAACATCTACTATGTTCTACCACACAAATATTATTATGTTCTCGGTGGAGATCGAACCCACGCCCTCCAACGCAGAACGCAGAGCTACTACCAACTGCAGCTGTGAAGGCAGTCAGGATACCATTAACCGCTTTTCATTTCATCAACAGTTTTTACTTTAAGTTTTTAACTTACCGCAGGATTCCCTCCAAACACGGCCTCGCCCACAAAGTCGGTGAAGTAAAGCGAGTAGCACACATGCGCCATCCAACAGAAGAGGTTAGTGAGGCACACCACGCGCAGAGACGCCGGCATCATCACTATAGACTTGAGGTAGTGGACCACTGATAGGTGAGCATGGGTCTCCGGGACTACTGTGGGGGTAGCCTGGAATAACAACAATTCGATTATTGTCATGTGACCTTTGCATAGAGAACGGAACGAATTATTACATCTTTTTATTGATTTTATAGTGTTCACAAAGATTTTTATAATGTCCCAAAAGTTAAGAGCCGAGTGGGATTTGAACCCGTGACCTTCCCCTTGGAACGAGGCTGCGCTGACCACTGCGCCATCGGATCCTAATCACACTCGACGAATAACTCTTAGGGACTGTTCGGCACTAACGCAACGAAAGATGCGGGTTCCCGCTCGGCTCTTAACTTTTGGGACATTATCAAAATCTTTGAAATGATTACATGATCTTCAAAGGTTCAAGGTTGTTTGTTGGCAGTTTTATGGTTTATTAGTACCTACTCGTAGTAAATGATAGGTACACGAGCTAACCGTATACTCTGTTCTCGCATGACCCGATGTATACCATTTGACGTAGCATGAGCGCACCAAATCTTTTTCACATATTGTGTAAATATGCTGGACTACATTAAGGAAGTTTCATAGTTTAGGTGTCTATAGTCATGGGTAAGTAGTGGTAGGGATCGCAGAAGAATGACTTTGCTAAATTTATTAAATGCCTGATGGGATGTGATAGAGATGGCTTATAGTTCACAGAAACCTTTGGAGAAGCCTAAAATGCCTGATAGGTTGTAATGGTTTTGCGTTCGTCTCAGAAATCTATGGAGAAGCCTTTAGGACCAGGATGTTTTCTCTGCTAAAGTTGATAATGCAACATCCCACCATAAATAGCTCCCACAATATGACCAGCAGACTTCAAATTCCTGACGGACGCCCTAAAAAAGTTGGACCATAGTTGACAGGACAATTCTGATGACTTTGAAAGGACAGGAAGATCATTTTTACATTTCTCCTCATCGCTCCTATAACATTATGACGTCACAAATATGGCGACCACGTGATTAGTTTTCAAATTATATGAATTTTCAAATTTACAAATTCAAATATTTATTTGCATCGAATATCATTATAATAAAATAATTTATGATTAAGTTTTAAAATAAATAAGAAAAGTGAAGACTTTTAATTAGACAGACCTACTGTAAGTAGTTGAGGCATACCTCAGGCTGGTTAACAGTCCCATAGCCAGTATTACTCTTCAGCCCAACTCCATCCGCCTCGTCCGCCAGATCAATGCTTTCCTGTATCCGCTCATCCTGTGCCAGTTTCCTGAACTCATCCTGTTCCCGCAACTCTTCTAGAGGGATCTCCTTGAAGCTACTGACGGTGGCAGACACGCAAAGTACGAATATGACGGTGATGAGGGAGAAAACAGCGCGGACGTGGCCGCCGAAGAAATCACCTGGAAAATAGAAACATATGTTTTTCCACTAGCCTATATTGTCTTACTGATGCTGAGCAAAAGCCTCCCCCAACGTATTATGAAGTCTTCAATCTTCTTATCGTGTCACTGGTTCTTTCAAACATTGAAGAGAAACATTGGAGCCTCTCTGAGGCACACTTAAAACCCTTTTACCAAAAGGGTTTTAAGTGTGCCTCAGAAGTCAGAGGCTCCAATGTTTCTCTTCAATGTTTTAAGTCAACAATGAAATAGCTTCAAAGCTTGTAGGCATCCCTTTTTTATTATAAAACTAGCTGATGGAACAAGCTATGGCCTACCTGATGTTAAGTGGTAACCATCGCTTGTAACAAAGTATTACCTCGTAGGTCACGCACATCAGACACTTGCCCTACGATGCACTGCCCTGCGTCCATTAACTTGAGGCATACAACAGATGTTCAGCCTCACGTGCCAGTAATTTCACCCTGCCTTCAGATATCTTGGAGATTCAAGTTTGCAAAAACACCTATGATTTCTACCACATAATATTTGGCATAACTCGGATAAAGGGCTTTTTTTATGTCTCGTACAATCATACGTCTACATAGATAAATCGATTGGTGCACGACCGAATTCGAACCCACGACCTTAGTATCAAAAGGCGTGGTCACTTCCACTAAACCACTGGCGAGTATGTAACGAGGAGTAGGGAGAAGAAGGAGTTGAATAAAAATGATTATTCTCTATGAAACTTTAGAATCTGAGTGCTTTGTTCTGTGCCGTAGCATATTATTATGTCGTATCGAAGGCTAAGGAGTTGAACATTATCGAAAGTACAAAGAAGGTACACAAGATAGCTAAATAAAATCCTTAAATAATCTTTTAGTCAGAACATTAGACTAGGCCGGTATAGCTTTATCTATCAACAGGCTTAATACAAAAACATCAACAAATATTAATACAAACAAACCAGGGAAATAATCTCCTAAAAGCCCTCTCAAAACTACACAAACAAGGCAACAAAGCCTGACAAATTCGCCTGTCAACAAAATTACAGCAGTTAGCTACCTCCAAGCGCCTCAGAAATGTGTTTAACCGGCAAATTAACAAGTTTTAACAACGGGTTACGCAGGGGAGGTTTCAGTTTTAGGACACGAAAAAATCTGTATATTTACACCAAGCAGCTACTGCATGCATGCATTACTGCAAGACTCGATTAGGATTAGTATAGTATTATCTCGTAGGACTATTACTACTCTACAGTAACACTACTATAATATCTCAAAGATCTTAAGTAATCTTAAGAACCAATTTTTTTTCTTTTTCTTGGAACTTTTATTAATCTTGAACCAATCTTGGTCACTCAGAAAAAAATATTGTTGGTTCCAACAATAAAACTTTAACAGGGGAGAGCCCACCATGGTGTATAGTCCGTGCGTCAATGTTTTTATTGTCATGGATCAAGTTGTCAGTACAACAATATTTCTATTGACAAGAAGTAAATTGTCATTGCAACAATGTTTCTATTGTCAAGAATTAATTGTCATTGCAACAATGTTTTGTATTTTATCAATAAGGCGTGTTTTGATACTACAACAACGTATTTTTTGTCAGCGGAACTAATTTCGAAAACGAAGGACTAAAAATGTACAACTAGTGGGTACGAAAGACCCCAAGTGTGAGGGGTAAAAAAAGAAGATTTGATAAGACTGAAGTTGATCCGATGCTTTCATCGGATCAACTCCAGTCATCTCAAATCTTCAACGGAGTCATTAATCCGTTGAATACAATTTCATAAAACCACTTCTACTATATAAGGAAACGCCGTGCGTTTTCGTCAGCGCGTTCTAGGATCGTTACAATTTTAGTCACGCCATCTAGTTCTAAATTTAGTAAGCAGCTTTTTTATTAGTTTACTTTACTAACAATGTTCACATTGACACACTTGCAACGTTCCATTGTCACCTCAGCGACATATTTATTGTATGACAAAAGGTAGTTGAATACTACGACTATAGTTTTTTTGCTAGGTTGTTTTACAATGTTCACATTGATACACTAGCATCGTTCTATTGTCACCACAACGACTTACTTATTGCATGACAAAACGTAGTTGAACTTTACGCTTTAGTTATTTTGCTAAATTGATTTACAATGTTTACATTTACACATTTGCAACGATCCATTGTCATCACAGTAATATATTTGTTGTATAACACTGGCCCACTTCTACTCCAAATATTGCTATGCCCTAAACTTAAGGGCTTATGTATTCACCATTTTTAACTTTAAAACTTCACCATGTAACATAATAATTGCAATAAAGAATATGAGTATGAGTTTGAGTAGTCACATGCTCCGACTATAGAGGTATTTTGTTAGATTTATTAAAAAAAATCGCATTGACACACATGCCAGTTCCATTTTCACCTCAGCAACATACTAATTGTATGACAAAAAGTACTCAAATGCCACTACTATAGTTACTTTGCTACGTTTTTTAACAATGTTCACATTGACACGCTAGCAACGTTCCATTTTCACTAGAGCAACGTATCTATTGCATGTCAAATGGTAGTTAAATGCTACGACTATAATTACTTTGTTAGATTTATTAACAATGTTCACATTGACACACCTAAAACGTTTTATTGTTGTATAATCAATTTTTTTATTAACTTTGATGTAAGGACAAAGCTAAATTGCTCTTTGCACATTAAACGAAGGAAAATCAGCGGACAATAAAAAAGTTGCTGAACCCAACAAAGCTCTTTCTGCTAAAATAACAGAGTATTTAGTTGCTCCGACAGGAAATTTCTGACAATGCATTTATTGTGACTTTGTTGACCCATTTTTTTCTGTGTGATATCATTAAAATCGGTCCTTCAGTTTAGCAACCGATTTTTTAAAGTTTTTTAACCTATTGTTGAAAAAATATATTTTTAAAATTGTGTATAGTCGCAAGAAATTGGATTAGGCCTGTGTTTAGTGTAGTCTAGAGTTCAGATGTTTTAGGTTCAATTCGTGGTACACTTAGTGCAAAGTTTTACCTAACTTGGTGTCATCCCAGTTGATGCCGCCCAACGCGTAGCCCATGAAACCGCCCAGGCCGGCCATCACAGTGAATGTGCTGAGTCCTTTGGCATGGTCCTCTGAAAACATACTGAAATATATAGCTTTTTTCAGCATACGATATGCGGTTAGATGATAGTTCACTTTGGGCCATCTATTGGTTCTATCATACGTTCTCATAAAAAACACACAAACATACAAACAAACAAGTGAAGCTAATATAGAGCGTGTAAAAAGGATTGATGATTGTCAATACAATACCAAAAGTAATTGACATGTCAACTAACCAATATTGTGATCAGCAGAAGCAGAGATCCCTCGCGTCTACACATACTAAGTTCTGGAGCCTAATTAATTATCGGCTCATCTCGGATCATTTTGCAATTTTATTTTATTGCTTGTTTTCCAAGAGAGAATGGATGATTTCCTTGAGTAATTCATCGACGACCTCATCGTAGAAGCCTCGACAGCTACGATATACGGAAAACGTATAGAAAAAGTGCGGAGGCAGGAGCCTAATTCTCGGGCCGACCGAGATTTTCAAAGACCCTTAAATACACATTGAAAATGCACAACTCCGCACTTTTTCTATACGTTTTCCGTATATCGTAGCTGTCGAGGCTTCTACGATGAGGTCGTCGATGAATTACTCAAGGAAATCATCCATTCTCTCTTACAAGTACGTTGACTCCTCGTTCTAAGTCAGGAGACTTAGAACGAGGAGTCAACGTACTTGTAATGTCCACTTAGCAAACCTTTTATTTAAGTATCTACTTAGTAAACCATAAAAAAATTATGTTCATTAACTAAAAACAATTTTGTTAATGAACATTATTTTTTTATTATTATTTAATTTAATAAAACCAATATTAGCAATACTTAGATAACTTATCAACTAATTAAATATCAAGAACGAGGATACATGAAAAAAACAAAAAGTTCAGTCATAAAAGAACCTACTGATGAATAGAGACCTAATTGCAACTGAACTTACCAATTTTACAGTCTCACGTCATCTGAAATGTCGCAGCTATTATATTATTAACAAATTCTCCGAGTAACTAACACGACCAAAAGCCAATTTTCCAGCATCTTCTCACGCTAAATATTTGGAAAATTCAAATATTAGCTCTGAGATGAAACCGTCCTACATCTCAAATGATATGAGTAAATATTGGACTTTCCGAAAGTACTTATAATATCAGTGCCATATGTATTCATGTATACTTACTTTTGTTTTATTATGTAGGTACGAGACACTACCAAAGTAATTTATAGACATGATCGCGATAAGTGAGTCAATATTTAAATGCTACTGGTTACTATTTTGTTTATTTTTTCTTTCGTCAAAATGATGTCACTTTACGCAATTTTAATAATCAAACGCTTTGGAAACCTTTTTACATTTTAAATGGAAACCATCAGAATCAGTAGTCCTACCGCAAAGACGTAGGATTTTTTAGTCAACACTCATACCACTATTACCACTATTTACCTAAATTCAGAAATATAAAGATTTTTATATAGTCCCAAAAAATAAGAGCTTGGATTTGAACC
Source organism: Thera britannica (assembly GCA_939531255.2). Taxonomy (NCBI): domain Eukaryota; kingdom Metazoa; phylum Arthropoda; class Insecta; order Lepidoptera; family Geometridae; genus Thera; species Thera britannica. Next base: position 24,531,442 of record OW618036.2, read on the forward strand.
CACAATCCCGCGATTAAAAATCTTTGTGCTTTCCCTAAGCGTAGTAAACACTATAAAATCAATATTCTTCTTATCGTTTCACTGATTCTTTCGAACTAAGCGTGAATAAAATCAATAAAAAAATAATTCAGAAACATACTGTTCTTGCTCGATTTCTGGCGTATATTTTCGCGCTTCAAATTTTTATCCAAAAAAGATCAAGCCTCAAAGTTTATCAAAAAAAAGAGTTTTCACCAAAATATCACGCAAACACCAAGTGGAAGATCCGAAATAGCCTTAGCAGCGAGATAAATCAATCACGGTCAGACGTTAGCTGATAAAGACTTGTTTTCTGGTTCATCACTCTTGTTGGGAGGCGAAAATACACACCAAGTCACATGCCATGACGTAGTCGACAGCAAATATTGAATCAGAGTCCTGAGTGTCAATCTAACTAGGTTAAGGATACCGAATCTATTTTTTCAACTCAACTTTATCGCGTAAACAGCCTGAAATTAACTTTGCTTATGAAATTACGGCTTCTAAGAAAAATGATAGAGTATCTGTAAGCCTACTACAAGCTCTGTCTGGCTCTGGTTTTGCGTCTGTGTGAGTGCTGTCTAAATAAATCCTATAGATGTCGAAACGTCACACACAAGCATAATACACTGGTGAGCACTCTCACAGACTCAAAACCAGAGCCAAAGACAGTGCCTTGTGCCTGTCTGACCAGTGTATTGTAGGTACTGTGTGTGTGACGTTTCAACGTAGGATTTATTTATTCAGCACTCACACCGACTCAAAACCAGAGACAGAGCCAGACAGAGCTTACTCTAGTAGGTCTACTGTTCGTTGTATTCAATATTGTTCACCTCAATAGATCATAGCCACTTGTACCTAGAGTGCCTAGAGTACCTTCTAAGCAAGTTTGAATAACCTGAATTCAAAACCCGGTAATAGAATGTATTGTTACTAGCTTAAAACAAAGATAAAAATAAACAAACAAGATATAGTGCACGCACCGGATATTTATCCCTTTGAAATTAGGCACTAGAGTCTGCGCAAGATAACTCGGCGTGTGACAGGTGGCGGAAAACATGGACAAAATTAACTGGAAATGTAACGTCCGATGACAAACGTAATGCAAATTCGATTTCCCCGAATTTGTGAACGTAATGCTGCCTTCCTACGGTGCGTGGTTCTGCAGATCATCACGCACCGCGCACGACGACGCACGGCAACGCAGACAGAAAAAACTCCTGTGCTACCGCGCACCTCGGCGCATGAGACCGTTCCCATGGTGTGTCGTGCGAGCGATATTTGAGAGCGTTTCACTAATCGCTATCGCCAGCGACCTAGGTGTGCGCAGGCCTTATGTAAGTCTTAGACTAGTCACGAGGAAATATCTAGCACATCAAAAAGTAAAAACTCATATTATAAATTCGCAAATACTGACCTGGAACTGTCACGTCAAGGAGATAAGCGCGCGCCGGGCTCTGACAGGCGTCGGCATCAAAGTCCAAGAACACAGTTCCTAGGACGGTGAAGAAAACACCCCAAGGATGGTAGTTGGGGTTCTCAGCTTCTAGGAGAGTGCTGCGAGGGCCTAGGGCTGATGGTGTCTCTGTGCGGTTGAGAGGTAGCGCGTCGCCCATTGCGTAGCCAATGGCTTCTCCGTTCGGTACCAATATCAAACCTTCAATAAATTTGAATTACTATTCATTTGAAGAATGCAACTGCTTTCAGTCAAAAGACGTGCATGCACTATCAACAGTTCTCAGGTCAATCAGGTCAACTTTAATAGTCTTTCATTTTATTATTTGTAAATTCCTGTTACTTTTTCGGGATAAAAAGACCCATTTCTGTCTAACTAAATCGCGAATAGACTTGTAAAATTGGATTCAACTCATCATTCATTCCGAAACCGAACACCAGTTTAAACCTTAGTCAATACCAAAAAAAATCTGACTGGACCAGTGGCTATCGGCTTCAAACTCACTGGTAATGGATTTCAAGTTAGAAAATAAGGCTGCTGGTTCTAGGCTATTTCCCCACCAATTTTCAGCTAAATCGGTCCAGACGTTCACGCGTGATGGCGTGACCAAGAGAAATAGGGATTTGTTATTATTGATGAGCGCTGGTAGCCTAGTGGTAACGGCCTCATCTTCCAATCCTAAGGATGAGGGTTCAAAACCAGTCGAGTACCATACCAATGAGTTTTTCTGCCAGTACACTAAGCCAGTGCTCGCAAACGGTGAAGAAAAACTACTTAACACCAACCTACTAATCTAACTATCAACATTATGTGTTGATCAAAAACCCTGATTGATCAAAATTCTTCTCTGAAAAAAGTAAATGAAACATAATTTTAGGAAAATTACGTTTTATCATCACAATCATCTCATGTAATCTCTACAAGATATGACAAAAACATACCAAGTATTACAAACGTAGAATATCCTTGAAACAGTTAAACCACGTGTTGGTCTGGATTGTTCATTAGTATTTAAAACTTCATGACGATAACTATAAAATATTTATTTTTTGTGAGTAAATACATTTAATTACAGAAAAAAACCTACAATTAATACAAGTATTAACAAAATACACAAGAAACAGCTATCTACAGACCGTTACAAATAATCTAGCGATAGCTCAAAGCTGAAATTAAATCAGTGCCAGAAGCATCCCCAAGACGCTGACGGCATTGCTACGTATAAATATAAGCTCCTGAAAAGCTTAAAGGGCTAATAAGTAACTTAGCATCTTTTTCTGTTCACATGAAAGAGACAGTACAATAATATTTTATGGTACCGGTTTAAAGAGTCTGTAAATAAATACTAAATGAATAAGAATTGTAGTCGTTTTTAATTTAAACAAACGACTGCCTGCGGCTTTGTTCGCCTCGTTCCCGTTACTTTTTCGAGATAAAAGTATTCTATGTCCGTATCCTGGTTTTATGCTACCTCCCCACTTCCCCACCAATTTTCAGCCGTTCTTGAGTTATAAATAGTATAAGTAATACTTAACTAACATGACTTTTTTTTTATTTCTATAGATTACTCACCAATCAAAACTCCCACCGACATCATAACGATGAAAGGTCTCCGTCTCCCAAATCTCGATTTACACCTGTCACTGAGCGACCCAAGCAGTGGAGTCATGAAGAATCCTATCAGCGGAGACAGCGCCCAAACCAGCGTCATTTGGTGATGTGGTACTCCTATTTGCAGCAGTGTGGGGGAGACGAAAGCCGTTTCACCGGCGTAAGAGAACTCAATGCCCATTACTGCAGCTGATATGCGCATAAGCTCGACTCGACTCTTCCTCCTGAAAATATGCTGGTATCTCACCAAACCTCTATCTAAAGACTTTACAAAAAAGTTTATAAAGAACTCTGGGTCTATTGCTACTGCCACTACTGCCTGAGTATCAGGTTATGTATAAGCTTAGTATAAGTACCTTCACTTAGTTACTTCTACCTCATCAGAGTATTATGTATTGTGTTCTGCGAGTAGCTTATTCTCACTGCATTTTTCTATGCACTCTGGTTGTTGCTATGTTTTATTTTAATATTACGTAGTTTTAATTAGTAAATAATCATTATCTTAATTCCAAAACACTAATAATAGAGACATAATTATATTTTTCAGTCAATCCAAACCAAAACAAAATTCAGAAAAGATAACTTTCTAAAATCCAAATCGTTCTAAATTTAAACGTTTCTTATTTGCCGGCGTTGTTTTTTCATTTCTATGACTCCAAACTTTTTTGAAACATACAGACTACAATATTAGGCAACAAGGAGGTTTCATTAGTTGTGCCAATGTGTTCGAAATACCTACTTCCGACGCATGAAAAAGTACATGCACCAACGAGGCCACAATGAATTATTTTGCCTAATCAATCTGATTACGCCATTTTTACATGCTCTTCTAGGCCAGCAAGAGTATGTAAGAGGAAGTGTTTCTATTTTAATTAGTTTATTATTTAACTGTTATTCGATATAGTTTTATTTGAAGTGTTGTAAGCTTATACTCTTGATCTACATTTTTAAAGTTTCTAAATTAAATTAGGGGTGGATTACCGTTTAGCGGCTTCTTCATTTTAGTTAATCTATCTATGAGTTGCCTACTCTACCTACTATATTTTTTTATTATGTATAGTTAGAAAACAATATGACACCCAGTAGGAAACATCTTTGTTTTTATTCTACTATTTGATGGAACAAGCAATGTGTCCCACCTGACGTTAACTGGTAACCATCGCCTATAACAAAGCATTGCCTCGTAGGTCACACAAGTCAGCAACGTGCCCTACGATCTCGCAGAGTTATTTTTTTTGTTTATACCAGGCAGGACTGAGTGTCTAGGCCACGCAGGTTGTGCATGGTCACTACTACTATTAAACACTACTACTGGGTCATTATTTGAATTATCCAAATAATATCAAAAATGAGAAATGTACGTGTTTAGTTCGATAATATAATGGCTTGCTCTTGCGATAGAGTAAGTACTTATTTCAAACTCACAGCACAATAAGTAAAACCACCTTGTTACACAGCGTTGTGTAGTTGTATCTTAGACAATTTTAGGTTAAATTGTCTAAGAGTTGTATGATAAAAAAAATAGAAGTTTGGAATTATTGAAATAAAAAAAAATAGACCACTATCAAAGTTTAAATTAAGAATGATTTAAAAATAAACTTTTTTCAGAAAGATTATCCAACAACACAAATTGTTCAGGCAATCACTGAATCTCCTGTGAGTTTAAATTTAAGTTAGAAAAATTTAAAAATCGATCGCGCATTCAGCGGTTACCAGAACGAGCCGTGTTGCAGGAATAGCAAAGCTGTACTTCCATTTTAAGTGAACCCACCTGAACAGATCACTATAAGCACTATCCTGCCACACTCTCTCCGGGGGGTTATCAGAGTTAGGTATCCCGAACAAAGACTCCGCCACCACATCCTTGACCCCGCGAGGATGCTGCTCCCTCCACCTTGACCACCGCTCTTTGTACCGGTCTCTAGCACCATGGAGCCTCCCTGTCACACCTTGGTACTCGTTCAGTTTATCCGCCATTTTGATGAACGTTCACTTTTTTGGCAACAACATTACTGACGAGGAATTTGCAAGTTTAATTTTTAGAATACCAGCAACATTAGAGAGACGTTAGATTTTGTTTGATTCTGGCTGGATATTTATTGTCCATTGGTTACAAGTATGTTAATTTGCAATTAAATTAGTTATCAGATTTTTTTTAGTTAGATTACGTATTTTAAAAACATTTGAATCACTTTTATTTGAACAATGCTCATACAATACAATAAAACACACTGTAAACCGTGACTTCCGGGCACAAAAACAATTTAACAAGCGTCATGTTTCGATTAACGAGGACTGTTTGAGCAGTTCTGGGCGGGCGGCGGTCGTGGCGCGGACGGAAGCTGACTGGAGCGCGCGCGCCGCCCTCGGCCGCCCGCCCTCGCTGACCACTCGGATATAAGGGTGCTGGATGTGGCATCGTTTATTCAAGGCTTTTTATATTAATGTATAAAGGTAATCATTTTTGACAATAAATCTTGAAAGGTCAAATACATATTTAAATATTATTTCTAGTAGTAATAGCAATAATCTTTAAATATTTTTTGGACACCACAAAGTTGCAGGATACAGGATAAGAGATTAAAATTAGGATTAACGAATCGAGAAGTTTTCAGTATTTTAATGTGTAGATGACATCCAGGAATCACAAGAGACTCACATGGGAATTAAAACGGGAATACATGAAAGAGTAGTAAGTGAAGCCCCAATCCTAAGGAACCGATATTGTCAAAATCTAGTCTGTGAATGGAGAAATCGTTCTACCTTGATATTAGTGAAACTTAGCTGAAAATGATATTTTTCTTCTTATCGTGTCATTGATTCTTTCAAACCAAGTGTGGATTTAAAGTGCTTCTAAAATAGGCTCCTTTAATGCACTTGACTAATATTTTCGAACTTTTTATGTTCTAAAAAAGATAGTATACATTTATTTACACAAAGAAACTTACAATTAAACCAATATTTATAAAATGTACAAAATACACAAGAAACAGTTGAGTTATCTTTAGACCGTTACATACGATCTAGAGATAGCTCAACTGATCCAAATCAGTATCAGATGGAAGCGTCCCCAGGACGCTGGAGGCATTGCCTACTAAAATGATATCATTATTAGAAAACTTGAATTTTCAAACATGTGTCATCAGCGTTATGTACAAATTCAAATACCAGCTTCAAGATTTACTTCTAGCATTTTTATGAAACCACTTAGAAAATAAATACTTTATCAACGTCTGCCGTAAGTCTTAATATCTTCGGTGCGCGCCTCGGGATTACGCTTATTGCGTCCCCGCAGGCGGTCTGTTGTATCTTCGAGACGACAAACAAACTGATTGTCTGTCCGTGGTCCGAGGTACACTTACACAGAAAGCTTTCAGTCCAAGATTATTGTCTTTCAAATTGGTTAATGAACAGTGAGTCTTAGGCCCTTTCAGAAACGGTGCTTGAGTCTAGCCTCAAACTTAGATATTTTGACAGATCTCCATTAAAAAATGACAAAAAGCTATGCTGACTCAGACTCAAGCACTGTTTCTGAAAAAGGGCCGTAGAGTGTTAAGAGAGCGAATGAAGCGAAAGAGGTATTTTAGGATCGTAGCAAGTGGAAATCCGTAATATCATATATCTTCCAAACCCTCATGGGAATGAGGCGTGATTTTCATGCATGTAATCGAAGAATTATTAATTAAATAAAAATAAACATATTTACTGCGGTGCTATTCTCGCAAAATTATTCGTTCGGGATCGAGCGATCGCTGAAGCCGCGTTCGATTTCTAAATTGGCTTACATATTCCAAATCGAAAACTTACAGCGGATTCAGCGGTCGCCGATCGCCTGAACAAATTGTGTAAAATACAAATACATCAATCATATAGATATTATCATGAATCTGTGAAAGAATTAACCAAGTCATAAAGCTCGTAGGTATAACCGACAACCGTAGAGCCGAATAAACAAATGACGACCACAAATCGGAAGACAAAGTAAGACGAAGTAGTAAGAATGTATCAAAAAAGTTGTTATACAAGGGGGGTCATGAGCCCATTTCATAGACTTTCTGTGTGAATGAAGCTTTATTGGTTCCGTGATTTCTTTCAATCTGTAAATCCCTGTAGATAGAGCGAGGCGCGAATGAAACAGTTTACAGTAACAGCCATTTTGTCGCCATTTTATTTCACTAAAGATTGATTTTTCCATCGACGTCGACGTAAATATGGAGATGGGTACTTTATGTACCCTTAGCAAACTTAATAGGTAGGCGTATGAAACCTACTATCAACAGTATAATAATACCATGTGATTTACAAAGTGTCGTAAATAACAGGGCATGAACACTTTTGTTTAAAGAAGATAAACATAGTATTGTTTTAAATAGACAAGGATAGTTCAAACACGTTCCTTCGCCCTCGTGACAGAAATAGTACAATTAAATATTAGTTGTAGAAATACTATATTAATATCTAATTAACCGTGAAAGTGTGAAAGAAAACTAATGCATAGTTATACCGAGCATAATTATTATGTCACCGTATGGTCATGCATGACTTTCATTTTATGTTCAATAGTGTACATAATTGAGTATACCTCAGTGTATAGAGTGTATACTTGTTTAATAGATGTTTACATACATAAATATATTACCTCTAATATATACTAGCTGGATAGCAATACATAAAAAAGCTCGTTTAACTCAGTGTATAGTGTCTATACTTGTTTAATGGATGTTTACATACATAAATATATTACCTCTAATATATACTAGCTGAATAGCAATACATAAAAAAGCTCTGCAAGGCATATTATCAAATTTAGCCCAAAAAAAAGTTACAAATTTTGATCCAGATTTGTTTTGGCACAAAGTATTAGAACCAAAAACACAGCCCTCTGAAACTCCTCCTTTCTCGTGAAGTCTGTTGGAAATTTCTCAGTCCTTAATATTTACTCATTGTGTAAGTTTTTCGAAAGGAAAAATACCAGTGTCTCAATGTTTATTTTTACTCATATCTAATAATGTACTCTAAGATTTTTGGATGCCTACATTGATGTCGCAATAACATCATGCAGCCAAAATCTCTCAATTTGTACCCGTTAGACTTCACAAACCTGTGACTAGGAAAAAGGTTTCTATAGTTTGTATTAAAACGGAAACTCAAGGCCGCCTAGCAACCTTGCTTCTTCAAAGGCTCCAGCACCCAGCCTCGTATCAATCATCAGATGACAAGTGACGCGGTAGGTAGGTATATCTTGAAACCGCTGATAAGAGTGAGCAGGTACACTATCTCAATGTTAAACGAATCCCGGTACTTTAAATAGAATTATTTTGTTATGAGCTTGAAATTCATGAGTTATTTTGTGTTAAAATCGTGCATATTGAGCCTTACTATGTTACTACTATGTTATCTACTATGTACACAAGGATACGCATAAGACTATACACTGCTAGCTCTTATGTCCTTGCTGTAAGAGCTATTATTCTTTGTTTTTAGGTAACTTGAGCTGTATCCCACTGTACTATGTTATCTAGGAAACCATATATTCAGCAAAGAGTTTTGAATACACCCGAACACGCTGCTGTCAACTTTGACAATGCGATATTTGAAAGCGATACTGGTGTTACGGAAGATCACAGCGATATAGTAGTGCTCGCTACTATAGCCTATGCTGAGTGGCGGCCAATTTTTATGTCATTGTTACTTTTATATTGTTCATTCTTGTATAATAGCTAAGTACCTACTACTCCTATATGCGGCATAAAATAAATAAATTTTGATTTGATACACTGATCGCCATCGCATGCGATCTAGATGTGCACAAAGGTATGGGCTTTTCTATAATGTCCTTACTACACATCACAAAAGCAAATGATGTCTAGCGAACACAGCGAACACAACATCATTTACTTAAATATTCGTTCTTTTTTTTAAGATTACAAGATTTTGCATTGATCTCTAAAATACTGTAGGTAATCCTAATCAATCACACAGATAAGTTTAGATTTAGATGTCTTGGTAAATCCGTGACATAATGTAAAATATTCATTTTACAAAGTGATCCTATAGTGATACAACTGTACAAAGAAATGAATTTCAATTTACATGTCATTGTCAACAATCTTGTCAAGAACTATGATCCTACATGTATATTGATTGCATAAGCCATCGGCATCGATACAAAATGTACCTACCGCGTTCATAGATTATGATGCTATAGTAAATCTAAAATTCATTAGAAATATTTTGCATCTATTCATTATAGTGCATTGTATGACAATAGGCGACCGTCCCGGAACTGGTTTGTTATTTTTAAGAGCAGATATTTGTCATGGTGATAGAAAATATTTATTTTTATGCTATGTAGTATACAAAAATTTCAGACATTCCTATTATAAGTGAATCGATATTTTTTATTTTCTGCATAATATAGACTTTCCTTTGGCCACAATCTCACTTGATGGTAATTGACAATGTAGCCAACGATGGAGCAGGATGGTCCAAAAAACATCTATTCACTCTTGTCTTGAAGAGACCTAGATTGAAGTAGTCAGGAAAAACAGCTAAAGGCAATGAGTTCCATTCCCTGGAGGTTCGCATAATGAAGGTTGCGCCAAAACGCTTTGTGCGCATGGGTGGTATGCTGCCGTGCGTCTGCTAACCCTATGGTGGAAGGGAGATGGTGGTATGAAAACAATGCAGTTCCTGACTATATACCCCAAAATGCAACCTATAGAATATCGATAGGCAAGCAACTTTACAACGATATGTTAGACTCTGGATCTCAGTCTGCGCTATGAGTTGCTTAGTTTAAGTTAGATAGGTATATAGCTGAAGTAAGCGACGAGTTAATAGGATTGGTGTTTTATATGGTTTCATCAAGGTGGCTAAACTCGGCTTTGTAAGACATACGTCACGTTTCATTTTCCTTTTTCTATTTAGCGGCACATACATACCCACCGTATGTTGATATTTCACAAACATTTATAAAAAATAAATGGGCTCTCTTCTTTTAACCCCAGGCCACCAAAGGTTTTTCGAAGATTTCTTAAAGAAATAAATAAAAAAAAATAGGTTAGATATTTTCCTATTAGCTTAGTTAGGTACTTTTCACTTTTTTGTGGCTATTTTTGTATCAAAAGTTAACAACTCGAATACTAAAAAAAAACACGATTATTTTCATATACCGGCCGAATATGTTCTAGTTGTATGAAATTAAGCTACCTGATGATGGACTCCTCATCAGGTTCTGTTCAAAGGAATTGCAATAAGCTCAAAATTGGTATACAATAAAGAATCGACTTCGTTCAGCGCCCCGTAACTTCAATTTGTATGTAAATCTCGTTTGTTGAAAAAGGCTTTGTAACGAGGAATTCAATTTAATGCTCTTCACACCATGGAATTACTGCTGCCGATGATAAAAAGCTTAAATTATAGTAGCAGGGGAGCAAAGGCGACGAGAATAACAAGCTCAGGAAAAAGGACTGAGGTCCCAACAATCAGCATTGCAAAGGCACGTCCACCGAGGACATAGTATTGCACTTCTTCAATCACTCTGAGACCTAAAGGCGTTGAAGTATTATGTAATGTTAGCCGATTTTGGGAATAGGACATCACTACTGAGACCGCAACGAGACACATCACTAGTCGGGGTTATAAAGATGGCGTCGTAATGCGTAGATTATTGTTCTCCTTGAGATAAAATTAGACAGAGTTCTAAATGTATTCAATAGATAGATTTGACCTCATTAGTGATGTACCTATCTAAATTCTCACGTATAAGCCGAAAAGTCCTTACACCGCGCTAGTTCGAAACTCAAAAGAAATAGGAACACGACATAAAGAAGAAACCCTTCAAATTGGAACACTGCAATGCGAGTATCAGTGTTTGACGACAGAACTTCGTGCGGCTCTGAAAAATCCGCATAATAATACAGCACACAGTATAATAGCCGTACGCACCGCACACAGTAGGTATACTTATACCGAAATTAGCCGATGTGCAGTATTTAAAGCAGAAAAGTCGATTTGCTAAATGTATTGCCTGTTGTGTTTCCTTTATTTTCATTTCATACTATGTGTCACATAGTATTAATATTACCAAAATATGAAACTAAATAGTCGATCGGATATAAAAAAATAGATTGGTTTAGTTTCATGCCTTATTTTATTTATCGGCCACTTCAGACCAAAACAATGTGTATCTATTGACATGAACAAGGCAGATTGTGTTACATACATGCAACATTACGTACTTGATCCACGGAAACTGGATTAATAACAACTGGAACTAGAATTCAGCAATAGGTCAGGACATTACCAGTTCGTAAAGTTGATCATCAAAATGTTTATGACATAAGTCATAAACTCATTGAAAACTTATGAAACATTTTTTTTATTTTCTATTTGTGGAACACTGGACCCAGAAGACCTACTCCCTATCCGTAGGGGTTGAACTGTGCACTGACCATCTATTTTTAGTCCAACATAACAGGTCTTGGCCTACATAGTTCAATCTCCAACAAAACGCTTTCAAAAATATTACAAAGTATGACACGACACGACTTAGGCAGATTTTTCTTTCTACGGAATAACGATATTCGTCGAAAAAAAAATGGCAGTCTTGTTTTATAAAAGTCTTAAATGAGACGGATGTTCTTTTTGGTTTGTCTGATTCATTTATCTGTAGATAGAAATATTAGCACTCAGGAAAATATTCAAAATTTATTTTTTTTTAATCGGAAGGCAGCATTGGTGCAGTTTTTTTTACCAACTTTTAAAGAAGAAAGACATTAATTAATTAAAATCCTATTTTAAAGACGTCTTAGTGGAATGAAATCGGTCTTTCACAGGCTATGCCGCTTATCATTCTATCCTGACGTAACTAAAATACCTATAATGTCAAAATGTAATGAATTGGATCGCTATCCAAATTAACTTCTCCACATGTCTAGATAATTCTTCAAGTGGAAAGATTTATCGCGTTGGCCTTGATGTTAAAAAAGCTATCAAAATGTTTACCTACTTGCAAAGGAAACATTGAGTAGATAAGTACTTAGGTGAGAAGGAAATCTACTAACTGTTTCTTTTAGGCTTATTAATTTGCCTAAAGTTCGTATGTTGATTTGGCGTGAAACAGTGGCTGAAAAGCAATGCCTGGTTATCTTTTAAAACATTTTGTTCTAGTTCTACTTAGAAAATATTTAAAACGGTTTCCTTAGCTACTGGGTGTACAAAAACTACCCTGCCCTGTAACGGCATCTTTAACAAAGTGCTTAGAAAAAGATAAAAAAATTTGGTTGTTTTTCTAAATTCCAGTCTATGAAAATCGAATTAAATGAAGACGGTGAAAATAATTGTACTTAGTTCACTGTACTGGAAATGTTACATCTTCCGATCACAAACACTTGTGGAGAAATCAAACTTGCATTGCGTTCAATTCCAGTTAATTTATTAGTGATGGAGGGAATATTGCAAGTCTTACGCGGACTCTAAGTGGACACTGTGTATGGGGAGAATATTGCAAGTCAGTTTTTTTACATTAAAGGAATCTTACGCGGACTCTAAGTGGACACTGTGTGTGTGTGGGGAGCACTGGACATTTTAATTTTACACGTCGTCTTAGAGCAGTATTGATTTAAATGATCTTTAAAATAAATAGACCCAAACTTTCAAAAGCTCATGGTCATGGAGTTTGACCTCAGGTTTTACGAGAGCTGTATTTTTACACCTTGCATTATCGAAACCAATAAATAAGTAAAATGTAGCGTGTTATATCTTTCGTAACATGCAAAGAGGGTCGAGGCTCTTCGATGAAAATTGTTTGTTTGTTTCCTCAATGGTTTGATATTCATGTCCCGAACTCAACGACCTATCAGTTATTACGTGTTGTGTTACCTAACAGATTGACACCTTTGTAAAGACTAGTTCGAGAAACTGGGTTTATTATCCAGGACAATACACTCTGGGAATACCTATATTAAAGCTATCGTTGAAGATATAGATGACGATAATAATAATAATTCAGGTACTTTCGCTTTTCAAGCATAACTACATGAAGCATGGGGACATGTTTCTCAATTCGGATTTCTGGCCGCCAGGAGTCGTCTATCGTCGCTTTAGGGGTGCGCTAACGAAAAAAGCCCCTAAGATTTAAGATTTAATCAGTAATTTAATTTTATGTTATGTATGTTAGTCTCTAAGGTATTTATTAACTATGGACCTAAGGTGTTTCATTTTTGTAATGTGCATTTTATAGTTATCTGAAATAAATTATATTATTATTATTATTACTACAGCTTTTCGAGAAACTTTAGCTAAAGCTTTCTTGCTTTTAGCAAAAAAAAACCTAAATCAGAAAAAGAAAGCCTAAGCGAATTAAAGCACTCAGAATAGACAAAAACCGTTTTAACTTGATTTAAGGCCACAAAATATTATATTCCAACATTCATTCATAAAAATAGCAAAAAGTCCGTTACATCTATTGCAAATGATTTATATAGCGTCAGGGCAGGGGCAACTGCGTTTACTCAAGCCTTCCTTGCGGGACGCTATAGTGACATTCATAATATTGTCAGTCAATTGGAATTAAATTATTTGTCAGCAGATTCCCAAAAAAACGAGAATATAAACAGACAATAATTGAACTGGGAACTGATTAACGTTTCATTCTGATTCTCACTGATTTTCACTTTGCCGCGGTTTTTATTTTATTTTTATTTATTAAGTTGTACCAAAAAAATGAACACCAACAGTATCTTAAGGTCTAAAAACAATAAATAGGTAGTAAGTATGCTAAATGTCACCTCAATTATTAATTATCCACGACAATAACAATAATTTCATGTTTTTCATGTTTTATAATTGTGATGATGTATTATGAATTGCACTTACAAAACCTATAATGCTACTAAACTCTTATCTCGATAGCATATAAATAATACATACTTGTAATAAACAATAAATAATATTCTACGACCAAAATTAATTTTGGTGTCACGTCTCGGGAGACCTTTCTACGTCAACATTGATTTATCGCGGTTCGATTGAAGGATGTGTGAGTCGGTAAATTCACCTAATGTCGAAGGCGACCATGCGCGATGACTACTTAATTTTGACATTTGGTAATTTTCAAATATGGAAGTTTCCGTGATACGTACTTGTTGTTGTTTATGGTGCACCCTTTAGAAGTTGCTATTTCAAGAAATTCATTGCGATATTTTTTGTTATGACTTTTACTGATTGAGCAAGCTAACAATCCTTTGAGAAGAGAGAGGAATGAAAGAAAATAATCTGTTATGCTACAACGATTGAAGTTTGAAAAACTTGAGAAACCGATTCCATGGCCAAACTGCTGAATCGATTTTGATAAAACTACAGTGGGACCAATTTGTAAGTACTACCATTCAGATAAAAAAAAACAAATGATGAAGTTATGCGATACCAAACACAAATAAAAAAAAGTACAACCAAATTGAGAACCTCCTCCTTTTTTATTTGAAGTCGGTTAAAAACTGGGATAAGGGAAAATAGATGAGTGATCATTATAGTACCACAATAAAACGATTTATTCCCACAAATTAAGTTGCAATGCAGTTTTGGCACATGCTAAGCATGCGGCCTACTCGCCGTACAAGGCAGCTGGTCGCACTTGACCGTCGCGTGACCTTGTGCAGGTCGCAGAATCACCATCGGGTTGTACACGATGCCTTACTGCCGAATTACTTGAGCTAGGTATGTCTGCTCCTTTGCTTATACACGTGAAATAAATATTGCGGACTTTCCACACGATCTAGCGCCAAACTATAAGCTAGCTTGTATATAGGAACTATGGGAAACAGCTAGGTGGTGAATGCTTACTTTTATCCTTTTTTTCTGTAAATGGGTAGGTAGGTACGTGCTTATAATTTGAAAGCACGTAAATAAGAAACAAACATACAATAATTAAACGCAAGTGCAATAAATTTAAAAATCATAATATAGCTTTGCTTTGCTTAATTTGGAGCTAGATTTTATTGTTCCATTTCCGTATCCCGCCTTTCGACCGTGGGTCAAATCCGATCGTTACGAAAGATGCCTCTTCGGCGCATTGTAATCTTTTCACCACACTGTTTCAAAAGATCTAGTGACACGACAAGAAGACTTCCGTATAGTCTAAGATCCCGCTATAGAAGGACCTTCACCGAGCTAGTTATTTAATGAAACGTATTTTATATATAATTAAACATTCCAATAAATATATTCTATATGGGTTGCCTATCAAATTTCAGTCCAGGATAATTATGATCAATTAATAATTAAAAAAAAAATTAAACCTTTCACTGGTTTGTTTATTAAACAAATTCTATACCAATCGAAAGTACCTATAGACCCCAGTATTTTTATTCAATAAACATACCAGTGCAAAATGCTTGTATCGATTTACCTGTTTATACCTGGCTACCCGAGAGTTGTGACCGGAAAAAAATAGGCAACCTAACGTTTGCATATTCTATGGGGTCTATACTTTCGATTGGTATAGAATTTGTCTAATAAACAAACCGGTGGAAAGTTAAATTATTAATTAATCATATCCTGGACTGAAATTTGATAGGCAACCCATATAGAATATATTTATTGGCATGTTTAATTAAATATAAAATACGTTTCATTAAATAACCAGCTCGGTGAAGGTCCTTCTATAGCGGGATCCTATACTAGTATCTCAGTTATCGCTCTACTCTTTCAACTTATTGAAGTCTGTCAATGATTATAATAGGTAAGCTATTGAAAATATGATAGGTTAAGCCTATGATGGACACAGACAACCTTTAGGCCTACCATGAGCTCTGTCTGGCTCTGTCTCTGGTTCTGGTTTTGAGCCTGTTGAGTGTTGACTAAATAAATCACAGACTCGAAACCAGATCCAGAGGCAGAGCCAGACAGAGCTCATGGTAGGGCTACTTGACAGTTTTCATTTAATTAATTTTAGTGTTGTTTTTAGTTTTCTAAAGCCTGTATTCAGAAACAGGGAGTCTGAGTCGAGCTTCTATAGCATACATTTTTGGATCCAGAATCATGCACTGTTTCTGAATACGGGCTTTAAAAAACTAAAAACTATCATAACACTTTTGTCAGGAACAACAGAGACCGTTTTATCGAGCCAAGACCCTTACACAATTAGTAGAAAAGACGAAACCGAGCAACAAAAAGCGGCAATTTACAAAAGACAATTCGCCTTAGATCGGACGGCTCATTAGGAGCCATCAGTCCTTAGGGAACCTCGGCGATGCTTTCAAATAACAATCTAAAGAACATCCTCTTTTAAATAGGCTAAGACGGTATTGATAGACATTGTGAATGTTTTTATGAGAAAATTTTGTACAATTTAATTTAATCTTTATATTTTCTGAGCAATGTCCATAGGGCTTCAAATCAATTTGAATATTCAGGTAAACCTAAGTGCTACAACTTCTGAGGAAATTGGTTTCCAGACTCTCTAGCGATGTTTCGATTAGAGTGTTTCGGTAAGTAACTATGCGAAATAGGCTATAGAAGTTATTTAGTTCAATATATCAAAAACAGATTCTCCTAAGGAAATCTGAAGAAACTAAATTTTGCATTGAACTTGAATACCAAAACACTAATAGACAAGCATAGAAATGCTGAATAGCTAGCTCTAAACTGAATAAAATATTCATAACTAAATACGCTGTGACCAAAGACTTTTGAACTCCTTGCTGTGACGCAACGTCCGTCTCGCTGCAAACCTCGATAACGCGAGAAGATATCCGAGATTGGCAACACCGATGACATTGGCAACACTTCGGCGACTGCGGCCTTATCCTTATCTCGTGTGGAAGGAATCCTCAGCGGCGGGCGGCGATGGGCGACATTCGCACGGAAGCCTCAGCAGGCAGCACGCGATCCTTGCCCGCCAGGCCAGCAAACGCGACTCCCGCGCATCGCCTGATGATGTGCCGCTAAAACGCACGCATTACCTCGTTATCGTGATCTCAAAGAACTATTTTGTAAAAGTGAAGTGAAATCGTTGCGAAAATGGGTATGTTTTATTAAATAATTAATGGTTTTGACGTTCATACGTAGGTATTTAAAATGTTTATGTATGAAATGAAAGTTTAAATTGATAATTTAATTTAGACGATTCTTACATACCTTAAATAATCCGTAAACCTTAATTGTTTCAGTAATTAATTTAAGTATGTATTATTAATTTAGATCTCTAATAATTATATTAATTATATCTTTAACCATTCAATATTAAAACGCGTGCAAAATTTATGATAAGATCAATAGTGGAAAACCACTTCTATAACCTGAAAGTGTGTGACCTTTTATGCAACAGGTTTGAAACTTAAAATACTAACTTTAAATTTCAAGTTGGTGGAAATAGGTTTAAATATTTTTTTCTAATAATTCTTTGATTTTAAAAACAATAATACCGATTTTGATGTAATTACTAATGAGACTAATTTGAAACTACTTCTATATATTTTTTATTTTTTATCCTCTCAAATAAAATAAAAAAACTCCAAACATTAAGTTAGTTTAAAATAACGAAGTTTTAAGGTGACTAAAATTGAACAATAAAAACTAAAGATATAAAAGCCTCCTCCTAATTTCAACATCGGTTAAAAGATCGGTCGCAATTTAAAACCAATCAGACTTCTGAAAACTTTTCTGGAGAAGGCCCATCACCTAAATAAATTATTAACAACATGAACAAAAAAATGCCTGGAAAATATTGCAATTCTAGAGGTATTAGGAACAAAACCTGTCATTCCTGCAGACAGGCCGTATGTACTGCTGAAAAGCCGTCAAAAAATCCCATATGAAGTCCAATGTCGCTCAAACAGACATGTTCAGTAATTTTGCACTGCTACAAAAGGCATTACAATTTCAATGCTGAACCATTTTTATTCACTCTTAAATTGGTAGAGACACACGCTTGTCACTCACGACGCAATTGTTTTTTTTTGTACGGTTTTTAACAAAGTATTATTTTTTGCGACATGGAAGTGATGGAAGTGAGCTGTGACATTTTGAAATTATTTTGTGAAGAAATCCTTTCACACCTTAAAAATACAATAGATGATTAAATAAGGTATATAATAATTCTACTGTCTAACTTACATTACTTATATTAATTACTTACGCTAACATCGCAGGCAAGACCTGGATGAGATTGGCACAAGACCGGCAACAGTGGCACATACAGAGAGAGGCCTATACCCAGCAGTGGATGATGATGATGATTACATTACTTAACATTAATAACTTTACTAACATGAAAAAACCTTAATAAAATGAAAACATAGTACCTATTTATCATATTCGTAAAGATTTAGGTTTACATAAATCTTTCCCATGAATGAAATAATATAGCATAATATAATATAAGTTTAAAAACTTGAGAAACTGACTTCATGGCCAAACTATTAAACCAATTTTTATGAAATTTTAATGTGACCAATCTGAAAGTATTACCAATCAGATCAAAAAATAATTGACTAAATCGGTTCTTATAATATGACAGAGGTATACAGTTACAAAACGGCTAAACCGATTTTGATGAAATTTCTATGGAACCAATCTGGAAATAATTACTTTTCACATAAAAAATATTTTTTCAAATTGGCTCATAAATGACAAAATTATGCGATAACAAACATAAAAAGAATTAAGTTAAACGAAACGGCCAAACTGATTTTGATTAAATTTAAATGGGACCAATCCGCAAGTAAAACCTCCCGAATAAAAAGAAAAATTTTCCCATCGGTTCATAAAATTAACGAAATTATGCTAAAATATAGATTAAAAAAAAAAACCTGGTGAATTGAATACCTCCTCCTCTTTTATTTGAAGTTGGTTAAAAATAGGCTTATTGTACATAAAAGTACATCCGAAAACTCGCAAGTAGTACGACAGTCATAATAGGTAAGGTATAGCGTACTAATCTATGAGAAGATATATCGCTGGGCCTATAAATATATCCTGAGAAAACGTAAATGTAAAATATTAAAAGGAAACTAGTTACCATAAAGTTCGTAACGAGTATATCCGTGGAAGTTTTAAGATTGCCCCAATTACAGATAAATTAACAGAATCACGCTTAAGATGGTATGGGCATTGGGCACGTAAAAAGACGTACTGAAGACCATGTAGTGCAAATTGCACTGAGCCTACCGGAAGGAAAGAGGCCACCCGCCATCCACCTGCAGCGCTAGCACACGGGGAGGATAAGTTGTCTTTCCACCTTTTTTATCTACTTGACAGTAGAAATAATTCTCCCCCGTGGATACGCTATCCACTGGCGAAGTCAGCCTGTCGATTCCAGCAACACGGCTCAATTGAGTGATCGCTGAATCAGAGTTCCATTTTCAAAAATTTCAAACAAAAATTTACAACTCGCATTGATTTACGCGATGTGTGGTGCTAGAATCGAGACGCCCAGCTCGGAGGTCGGATAAAACTGACAGCAGGGAATAAGTTTGTATCCCTTCCCGGGGATAACTTGTCCTCCCCGTGTGCTAGCCAGGCTGGTGGACCAATTGAAGAGAGACCTCATGAAAGGCCAATTGCCCGATCCGACCACCCAAGACCGACTGTATTGGCGCAAAAAGTGAGGAGACCCAAATGATGGGAACAGGGATAGACAAAGACGAGAAGAAGCTAGTTTTCTATTTTCACAAGATAATAAAGTTATAGTAGTAGTAAAGCTCATAGTGAAGGGCTCGTCCGGGATAATACTACTACCATGCCTATTTCTGCCGTGAAGCAGCATTGCTGTGTTTCTGTTTGAAGGGTGTGGGGCCGGTGAAATTACTGACACGTGAGGTACATCCCTAGCCTCAAGTTGATGGTCGCAAGGCATCGTATAGCACGTTCCTGAGCGTGCGTGACCTACGAGACAATGCTTTGTTATAGGCGAGATGGTTAGCCTTAAGCTTGTTGCATCAATTAGTTGTATAAAATAAACTTTGTCGTCAACAGCCGGAACAATTTCACTGGCTTGAGACCTTTGCCCAAGGCGTTCATCATATTCGGGAGATGCTATAGCCGCAACGCCTGGTTGTATAAGCTTACTACTCTCTTATTATCAAGAATGGAACTTACTTCCTGTATCTACATATATCTAACTAGCGGCCGCCCACAGCTTCGCTCGCCCCGTAGCGGTTACGCCCAGTTGATTTTTCTTTTAAAAGTTTTCCTCTTTTTCTCCGCTTAGGGAAATAATTTTCCAATTTCCTTTCTTAGTGCACCCCTATGCTATAAAACGAACATACACTCCAAGTTTCATGCTTCTAGGACTTACGGCTTAGGCTGTGCGTTGATTGTCAGTCAGTCAGTAACGTAAGAGTTTTATATAATTAGATAAGTCAATATTATCAATCACAATCAATGGAGATGTAATAAAACTATCCAAAGAACGCTCCTCTACCTATAATAGTGATTAAGTGCCAGTGAAGTCATTCAAATTGTATTTTAGATTAATTTTTATTGATCACAAACATAATAAACACTAGTAAAATACAACAAGATAGTCCTTAAGAATACTGAGTCAAGTGCTATTATAATTACAGGTGAAGACAGCATGCGTACAGAATATAAGCGATCAAATTAATAATTTACAACGAAGTTATAATTAATAATGTTGAGTGACGCCTCGCGAATGTTAGGCGAACTGGCAGTGCGATATTTGACAGCGTTACTACTACTCTGATCGCCGCTGAATCGCCGTTATCAGCAGTGATCGGAATAGGCTGAGTATATTTACCTAAACTTTAAAGAACAGAGACGAAAATCGGAGACTTCCTTACGACTACTTTTTTTTGTACCGGTAAATTTACCGGAACTATACTATGTAAGTTTTAACATCAAATGATTACAATTAAAGCTAAACATTCTTCCTTAGAACATTTTGCATATATTTTTTTTTCAACTAAATAAAAAAAAAATATTTTTATCATTGGTTATTTTATTTGTCTAAACATTGATTATGATTTATTAAAGCATTTATAATTTCAATGATAAAACAAGATATTGGAAGTCACAAAATTAAAGCTCCGGTAAATTTACCGGTACAAAAAATGTAGTCGTAAGGAAGTCTCCGATTTCCGTCTCTGTTCTTTAAACTTTAGGTAAATATACTCAGCCTATTCCGATCACTGGTTATCAGTCAGACACGTCACGGTTTTTCTATAGGATGCAAGCGTAAATGTTTCTGCAAACATATGAAAATTTGCATAAATTAGTCTCGCTTAGTCATTGGAAACATGCTTTATCTTTCCTAAGCATTTCCTTTTGAAAATGCTTCAAAAATTATTTAGCTATTTCGCGTCATTAGAATAATAAACTAAAGATTTGAAGAATGCGGTAAGTGCGGGAGTGGACATCCGCTCAAAATCGTTTTTATCGTGGATGTGTATCTTATAGGCAGCAATGATTAGGAACGTATGTATGACATTAAATAAATAAATAAAAATATTTTTGAACAATCGACGCAACACTATCTAGCCCCAAATTAAGCAGAGCTTGTACTAGGAACCAGATAGCTGATATAATATAAATACATATTTTTTGCAAATACATACTTACAATATCTACAATATAACACCCAGACAGATAACCACGACCTACGGCGCAGAAGGCAGGGCTACAAACCAACTGAGCTGAGAGGCCAGTCCAATATCTCCAGCTGATGACTCAGAACTACCGGGTATAAGAATCCAGATCAATTAATATAACCTTTCTTTTGATGGTCCATGTACTCTTCTGGTTTTCATAAAATATCAAAAAAGCTGCAGGGAACTTATTGCGGCAGATATAGCTACAGTCACAGAATACAGCTGCGTAAGTAACCTCAGATCAATTAACGGTCACCTTGAGAATCATTGTAGTTTAATGACAACGCGAATGTTTTTAATAAGGCTTATGGGGATTATCTCTTGTCATTTTTCTTGATTGTACTAGCCTCCGCCTGCAGCTTTACTCACGTGGTTTTTGGATAAAAAACCTGATTACTATTTCAGATAATGACAACATTTGTTCAGTGTTACCCGAATGCGATTGAGTCCTTAATATTAAATTCCGCTGAAATTACATAGCAGACCTTAAAATAACACCCGAAAAACAGTTAAAATGAAAAGGTTATCTGACTTCCCAAAATGACAGAAATTGAATCTCAATTATACAGACTTTCACATCTAGATCTGGGCGTCGATTCTAGCAACACAAATCACTCAAGCTATCCCGTAAATCGACGTGAATTGTCAATTTTTGTTTGAAAAATTTGAAAATGGAACGCGGATTCAGCGATCACTTAATCGAGCCGTGTCGATCACATCGATCGCTTGGGTGATATTTATGATTTTTGGGGATTTATGTTGCTGGAATCAACGAAAAGTATATTGCTTTCAAATATATCGCACCGTCAAAGTCCACGGTAGTGTGTGCGGTGTATTTAAACCCCTATGCTGAAACTGGTCGCCATCGTCATCGTAAAGCGTCTAGATGTGCGCAGACCTTTAAAGTCTGTAAAATTTATCCCTAATACTGGCAGTTAAAAAAACACTTCTATGGAAAGGTTTACATACAACGATTAACAGTTGGAATTAAGATCCAGTGTTGCCAGAATGTGCGATTAAGGACAGCTGAAATTGGTCATGGTGTCTAATTGAGATCGCTGGAATGTGTCTCACTAATCAGTTGAGAAGATATTGTTTTACTGTCCGGCTAAATCGCAAGTAGGTGTAGTGTAGGTAATACGTCTGAATAAGATGATTTACTTCGGATACGACTCGATTTTTTCTATGTGTACCAGCTGATGGACAAGCCTATAACAAAGCCTTGCCTCGCAGGTAACGCACAGAAACGTGACTTATACACTGCCTTGCGTCCAGCAACTTGAGGCATACAAATGTTCAGCATCACGTGCCAGTAATTTCACCGACAGCCACACTCTTCTAACCGAAACACAGCAATGCTGTTTCATTATTATTTGTTAATATACGTACCTTACCTATCTAGTTTTGTAAAGAAAAGTCTTTATTAGATCAGTGAGAACGATTGAGTTCTTTTGAACTTTCTTTCATCGAGCTCGTATAGATAGATACTTTCAATCTTCGGCTATGCGGACCCATGTAACAAATTATATGATATCTCATTGGTAGGTGCTTAAATTCTAGGATATCTCATTCGTAGGTTCTTCTCCTTCTTATCGTGTCAAATGGTTCTTTCAAACCAGTCAGTGTGATGAAAGAATTCAACTGCGCCTCAGATATATGTACATACATACATACGCCTTTCGTGCACTCGACACAATATGTTTTGGTAGGTAAAGGTAGGTATACAAACATCATATTGTTGGATAATCTTAAAACAATAACTTGTGCAATAATTTTACCGATGTGCTATTTACGCGCCCTATACGGGCCAGTCGACCTTCGCGAAGCAATGTCACCATTTGCATACAGTTTTTATTGCTCTCTATCCTGTTGAACCGTATTCACTTTCTGTTCTGTACCTACCTATACCTGCCTAAGTAGGTAACTATCAAGATCAAGTAGTCGGCAGAGAAATCTATAAGTACCAATATGAACTAATATTACTAGTATATTATTAGTATCTATATGTGCAAATATTATAAAGAGGAAAGATTTGTATTTTTTTATGTTTGTAATGAATAAACTCAAAAACTACTGTACCGATTTCAAACTATACGCGCGACGTTCATTCTATGACGTTCTACGCGGTCTATGAATCTACGAATCCCCGACGATGAATCTACGACCCTCTTACGTCATCATTATTTTATCGCGAGTGACGCGTCACAATAAGTCACACACACGCAGCAAAAATCACGTGACTATGTCTTGTCTACGTATCCCCTACGACTTCTACGTCGCGTCTACGACCCTGCTACGTCGCGTCTACGACCCCGCTACGCCCGCCTACGCGTTCCCTACGTTTCGGCTACGTTGCATCTAATGCCGGACAAGAATGTCTCAATCGTGTAGTTCAAGCTTATAATCTCCACGATTGAGACAAACAATAAAATACAGTTAAATTGATCAGAGTACGTCTTAATTGTTGTGCACTGCACACCAAAAGCGTACCCTTGGGATGTGTTGCAACAACAATTACATTGGACTGACCGTGTCATTGTCACAGTTATTTGTCGACTTATACCCACCATAGTATAATATAAGTCATCCTAATATTTAGACATGTCACTCGCAATGTTTACTTCAAAGCATTTGATCTCATGTTCATTGTAAAAAATTGATTAATCATACACTAAATAAACACCGCTACCTGTACTTTACTTTTGATAAGATAGCGACAACTTGTAGGCAATCAAAGCCAAGACATAAGTAAATAAGCGCCTAGGAGTACATAAGTAGCTCAGTAGGCAAATAATTTGCTATAATTAGACGCGCGCTTTGTATAATTTTGATGCGGCTAAAGTATCTAAATTGACAAAAATTATATTATCTGAATAAAAAAGATCAAGAGAAATACCGTAGGTATGGTAGAAAGGCATTTTTTTCTATAAAAATAGAAGGAATTTACTACTACTATAATAGTAGGCTTATTACGATTAGTGGTAGGATTAGTTGTAGGCATGTCAGTATAGCCAACAGTTAAAAGAAACGGCCCAATTTGAACAGGAAACTATTTATCTACATTATCAGTACGTATAGTAGGATTTAACTGAACATAAACTGAAAAACAAGATTGATAAAATCATCTTATTACACTTGAAAATTGACATTATCAATACGAATAAACGTACATAGTTTGGTGCAAAATAGCAGATAAAAACACAAGTCATAAGTACTTCAATGTGTCGAAATAAGATGTTAGGGTTTTTTCCATTTTCCACTACAGATAATATGAACTTTTTCGAGAAGGCAGATTCAATGAAAATTAGTTCTAGACCAATTAAAATGTAAAATTCAAAAAGAGAAAATAAGAAACGAAATTCCGGCTTGTTAGATAAGTGAGTGAAGTATTCGTGGTAAGAATTAAAAAATGTAAAATGAAAAAATGTTTATTAGCAGCAATATCAAAGTTACAGTGGTGTACTTTTTACAATTATTAGAACTAGCCGACATACTTAATACGCTTACCTACCTACTTACAGTTTTTATATAATTGCTAGAATTCTTTCACTGTTTATAAGAAACAGTCTGTCATGGTAATTGGTTAGTTATCATTCGGTAGGCTAGTTTTGAAGTGATTTTGACAATTCCAATGAATAAATGATTTTTGACTTTGACATTGATCAAATAGTTCGTCGAAATGATGGACAGGAGGATCCTGAGCCTGATCCTGAGCAAAAAAAAGAACTCGGTGTGACCGATTTTTTTTAAATGAGGGTAGACTGATTATGAACACGAACCAAATGACAACTAGAAAACTTGCATTGTATTTTCGAGTAGCAGTGACTTTACAGTGTGTAAACATAAGTTGCATGATTGATTCAAGTGTTTATTATTATCGACTGTAAATATTCGAGCTGTACCTATGATCAATGTTAGTAGGCGCCTATAACTCCGCCATGGAAACCCACATCATTGTAACAAGAAAAGCAAATGGAAGACTTTTTTCAGTTAAGCACCTAAATAATTTTCATAAGACAAAAACCTTACTATGTTACTAACACAAAATGAATCTAATCAAAACAACATTATGAATTGAGTCCCCCGGCACATTCAAAACCTTATTTGAATTTAGAAGACGGTATAAAACAAATGAACTAAGTAAATACATAGGTACATAAATAAGGTCAAACATTAGAGTTCTACATAATTATATCATTAGAGGTCCTGAAATTCTGACTACATTGGAAAGAAAAATCTAAAAAAGGTTTAAAGTTTTAACATTTTTGTTTGGATTTCTTTTACAGGTTTGGACTTTTTGGAGCATGGCGCGGACTTTGAGGCTGCCATTTCCGCAACAGGTAATAACCTATTCAATTTATAATAAGTATAAGTATATAAAAGCAAAATAATGATAAAAACAATCTGTTTCATGCTCCCTCGAGATTTCCGGTGAGTGAATGCCTAAGTGGATGGATAGACTGATAAATAGATTGTACTTATGGGCAAATATTATTTTATTATTTATAAGTACAAAATTTACAACTGTTATTAAGTATGTAGGTTACTTGCTCATGCTAGATAAAATATACGTGTGTTTCAAGTTGCAAACATTCTTAAAAGCACTATGGTAAACAGCTACCGAAATACCTATAACCTTCACCAACCACTAAAAAGCACCACATAATATAGCATGTGTTATGTAGGTAATCTAAAAAATTATGAAAATAAAATTTCTTAAATTAGGTGACATGCAGCTATTGAATAATAGCAGCGTTTTACCTGAAATAAAACGCACATTATATACTTACCTCAATAAAAGCTTTATATTGAGAAGGCGACATCCTTTTCCGGCGAATTTCTACCAGTTTTCATACTTTTATACAGTCAACATCCGGTCAAGTGGCGCCACCTGGCAGCCGCGCGCAGTTTTACTTCGTTAAACATGCAGCGCCATATTGAACTCATTGGCTTTTTTATTTCACCAGGCAGCAATTAAAGTGAAAGCTTTTATTGAGGTAAGTATATAATGTGCGTTTTATTTCAGGTAAAACGCTGCTATTATATCCTGAACGCTCAATAAAAGCTTTATATTGAGACCTGTTTGTTATCGCCTGGTGACGCCACTTGTAAGATCTGGGTTACTCTAGCGCCAATGTGATATTATATTTTTTACTCAATAATGTAGGTAAGTTTGCCTACAATAGTAAATAAAACCATATTTTAATCAATTGTGCACAAAATAGTGCCTGACTATATTATATTATTAATAATAACATGATTATTTTAATTCTATCAGACATTGCTATAATCTTAAATTATCTAAGAGACTGTAAGTAATCTTAAAAAATCTGCTAAGCATGGTAACAGACAAACCACCCCAAGTTCCTGGCTTAAGTCCAGCTATGAACTTCTTTAGGCTGATCATAATGATGAAGTTATCATAATGCCATGTTAATTGAATGCATTCAAACAAGCCGCGCGATAGGCCTGGTTAAACTCTATACCTAATAGTGTGTACTGGTCTCGTAACTTTGTCAGATGCTATGTAGCTAGTGTAAAGAGATGATAGATGGCGGCAATCAAACTCAACAATTGTTTACTTCCTGTAGATATCGTCAAGATCTTTTTAAAACAATGCTTAGAACAGTAAATCGTAGCTCAAGTGCTACCTCGCAGTGCTGTAATAACAGCCTCCTTAATAAATATTTAGATCTTCTGCTATGACGTTGCGCAAAACGAGTTTAGCTTAATATTTTACTGTTTATTGCATAAATAATAACTGCAATCAGTTTCTA
The DNA here is from genome assembly GCA_939531255.2 of Thera britannica. Taxonomy (NCBI): domain Eukaryota; kingdom Metazoa; phylum Arthropoda; class Insecta; order Lepidoptera; family Geometridae; genus Thera; species Thera britannica. The sequence goes on from OW618036.2 coordinate 24,558,918, forward strand.
ACTATACTTGGATAAAATAATTACTACTTAGTATCTAGATCTAACCCAGAATAAAATCAAATGCCAATAAGATCTGTGGTGAATAAGGACTTATCCTGTAAGGACCTTTATGAGCTAAGAATATTACTGCAATGTAAGTACTATCAGCAGTACCTATACCTATCAATAGTAGTATATAATAAAGCTTATTCTTTATTCTTATACTTATTCTAGCAGTATCTTAGTGAATTACTTTTGCTAACGTCCCATCGGAAACTCTGATTTGTCAAAAGTCTAAACCATCATCATTAACTCAAGAATATTCAGAACTTAGAACATAACAGACAAGACAGTGTCTGCGTTATAACGTAGGAAGTACAGATTCATGCGTTAGTGTCGTATTGTATAGAATATACCAAAAGTAAAACATGAAAGACAAAAAGACAGTGTCTGCGTCATAGGAAGTACGGATTTATATGAGTGTTAAGATAAGATAAGAAAATTATTTATTGGGCAATAAAATTGTATTGAGTAAAATACAAAAAGTCGAGCATAAAAAACACAAAGACAGTGTTTGCTTCATAACATAGGAAATATGGCTTCATGTGATAGCTCTAATCAAGTGTAAATCACATAGAAAATGTGGTCATCATTATTAGTTGTGACCCCAAAAGCAGCTTTTAGTGCTACACTAAAGATGGTTACAAACCACACGTTATTACACACTTAAGCAAATTTTGATCAAGCAACGGTAAAAATTATCAACGCAACGTACCTATTAAGCATCGGTATTGATCCGTATTCCATTTGTTTATATAAAGAAATTATTTCGGCAAACTACAGTTTTTCGCTAGGAAACAATAGCATACACGCTTTGGGGAGTGTGTACTTAGGATGGTAGATACATTACATCCACGAGCATGTGTGGGTAGTTTCATAGTATAGTGACCGCGTTGTAAACCTTGACGGTTCCTTACTAAAATATTTGCAGGTAGACCGCATCTCAAAAAAAAAAAAAAAAATATTTACTTGACTAAAGACTGCACGTGCGATTTCAGAGACAAACAACCGAAGTTACTTTACAAGCATTATAGTAGCATAAGTTGGCCGCCACTCAGGAGGGTGGTAATGACGTAAACACATCGACATACCAACACCTGGGCCGTTATTCGCTATTGCCAACCCACGCGCGTTACGTGAACACGTTAAGACATCGGCTTAGCAATAGTCGGATTTTGAACGAATCATGTGAAACAACCAAAAGATCAAACGTGGGGCATAGACAACTAGTCTTGTGGCATACAGAATACCTTTTTTCGATTCCACACAAAGGCGCGTTTGCGTTTAGATCACGTTGTAAAGTCACACGTTTTGGGCACGGAATCTCCAATGTAATCGCGAATAAGGCCCCTGCTCGCGCAGATAGACCGGCAATAATAGCAGCGTTTTACCTGAAATAAAACGCACATTATATACTTACCTCAATAAAAGCTTTATATTGAGAAGGCGAGTTCCGTTTCCTGTCGAATTTCTACCAGTTTTCATACTTTTATACAGCCAACATCCGGTCAAGTGGCGCCACCTGGCAGCCGCGCGTAATTTTACTTCGTTAAAAATGCAGCGCCATATTGAACTCATTGGCTTTTTTATTTCACCAGGCAGCAATTAAAGTGAAAGCTTTTATTGAGGTAAGTATATAATGTGCGTTTTATTTCAGGTAAAACGCTGCTATTATATCCTGAACGCTCAATAAAAGCTTTATATTGAGACCTGTTTGTTATCGCCTGGTGACGCCACTTGTAAGATATGGGTTACTCTAGCGCCAATGTGATATTATATATTTTACTCATAATGTAGGTAAGTTTGCCTACAATAGAAAATAAAACCGTATTTTAATCAATTGTGCCCAAAATCGTACCCGACTATATTATATTATTAATAATAACATGATTATTTTAATTCTATCAGACATTGCTATAATCTTAAATTATATAAGAGATTGTAAGTAATCTTAAAACATCTGCTAAGCATGGTAACAGACAAACCACCCCAAGTTCCTGGCTTAAGTCCAGCTATGAACTTCTTTGGGCTGACCATAATGATGAAGTTATCATAATGCCATGTTAATTGAATGCACTCAAACAAGCCGCGCGATAGGCCTGGTTAAACTCTATACCTAATTGTGTGTACTGGTCGCGTCATTTTGTCAAATGCTATGTAGCTAGTGTAAAGAATGATAGATAGTGACAACCAAGCTCAACAATTATTTACTTCCTGTAGATATCGTCAAGTTATTTTTAAAACAATGCTGAACAATAAATCGTAGCTGACATGCTACCTTGCAGTGCTGTAATGACAGCCTCCTTAATAAACATTTAGATCGTCTGCTATGACGTTGCGCAAAACGAGTTATGCTTAATCGTTTACTGTTTTATTGTAAAAAATAAATTAAAAGGTATGTAAGGCTATGTTACCTATGTACTCTAATTATAAATTCATGTCAAGAAAATTGTGATCAGTAAATACTGATAATATGTAGTATATAATTATTATTGCATAAATAATAACTGCAATCAGTTTCTAACTAGGTATACTTGGATAAAATAGTTACTACTTAGTATCTAGATCTAACCCAGAATAAAATCAAATGCTAATAAGATCTGTGGTGAATAAGGACTTATCCTGTAAGGGCCTTTATGAGCTAAGAATATTACTGCAATGTACTATCAGCAGTACCTATACCTATCAATAGTAGTATATAATAAAGCTTATTCTTTATTCTTATACTTATTCTAGCAGTATCTTAGTGAATTACTTTTGCTAACGTCCCATCGGAAACTCTGTTTTGTCAAAAGTCTAAACCATCATCATTGACTCAAGAATATTCAGGACTTAGAGCATAACAGACAAGACAGTGTCTGCGTTATAACGTAGGAGTACAGATTCATGCGTTAGTGTCGTATTGTATAGAATATACCAAAAGTAAAACATGAAAGACAAAAAGACAGTGTCTGCGTCATAGGAAGTACGACTTTATATGAGTGTTAAGATAAGATAAGAAAATTATTTATTGGACAATAAAATGCGAACACACAGCGACACAGGCGAACTTAATGCTAATTCTGGTTTAAGATATTTATTCTCAAAAAGACATAATACTAGGTCACTTACATGAGAACATTCGTCGTAATTAGCATTAGTGTTGTATTGTATTGAACAAAATACAACAAGTCGAGCATAAAAAACACAATGACAGTGTTTGCTTCATAACATAGGAAATATGGATATACGTGCTAGCGCTAATCAAGTGTAAATGACAAAGAAAATGTGGCATCACTATCAGTTGTGACCCCAACAGTAGCTTTTAGTGCTACCCTAAAGATGGTTACGAACCACACGTTATTACATACTTAAGCAAATTTTTATCAAGCAACGGTAATAATTATCAACGCAACGTACCTATTAAACATCGGTATTGGTCCGTATTCTATTTATTTATATAAAGAAATTATTTCGGCAAACTACAGTTTTTCGCTAGGAAACAATAGCATACACACTTTGGTGAGTGTGTAGGTACTTATGATGGTAGATACATCCACGAGCACGTGTGGGTAGTTTTATAGTATAGTGACCACGTTGTAAACCTTGACGGTTCCTTACTAAAATAATTGCAGGTAGCCCGCATGTCATCGGCTCTCAAAAAAAATATTTTCTTGACTAAAGACTGCACGTGCGATTTCAGAGACAAACAGGTCAAAAACCGAAGTTCCTTACTTTACAAGCATTATAGTAGCATAAGTTGGCCGCCACTCAGGAGAGTAGTAATGACGTAAACACATCGACATACCAACACCTGGGCCGTTATTCACTATTGCCAAACCACACGCGTTACGTGAACACGTTAAGACATCGGCTTAGCAATCGTCGGATTTTGAACGAATCATGTGAAATAACCAAAACATCAAACGTGGGGCATAGACAACTAGTCTTGTGGCATACAGAATACCATTTTTCGATTCCACACCAAGGCGCGTTTGCGTTTAGATCACGTTGTAAAGTCACACGTTTTGGGCACGGAATCTCCAATGTAATAGCGAATAAGGCCCCTGCTCGCGCAGATAGACCGGCAGTAATGCATTTTTTGTGCGTGTACCACGCGCCACTAATGACCGGTTTATTAGTGTCAAAAACCAAACGGCAAAGTACAAATAAGGTACAAATTGGTACGACTTTGTCAAATACTGAACGTCAAAAGACACTCTGTCTTGCTAGGAAAAACATGGTCCTCCTTGGTATCTTTTCTCAATGCGTAAAAATGATCGCATGAAATTGCTTTTTATAAAACATTCATTTCATTTTAATTGTTCCTGAACCCTGATTTTTAACACATCTATAAGAAAAATGATTCGAGAGGTAGGTACCTAACTTAGCGATGTGTTCTAAGGCATCATTAGGTAGGGTAGGTCTTTGCTAGTTTTAATAAATGTATAAACATTAATTTAGCACCATGGTGAACTACAAGGCTGGCAAAGTCTAAAAGTCTGAAGCTTTTAAGCGGGTAGGCTTTAAAATGTTTGCAAAGAATGTCTTTGTTTTGTCCCATTCAAGACAAGTGATCGTAGAGATTCACAAAAAATATTTGTTTAAAAAGCGTGCTTAGCCTGAATGAGGTTATGTGAAACGCACCTATGTGTGCGACTTGCAAAAAACACAGTACAGTTTAAATCTACGAGTAAGGTTCGGTTTAGGTTAACTCGGAAATTAAGAACTTCCTATCTTTGGCAAATACTTTAAGGGTTGCACTTTTAGGTTTGGGTCCAAAAGCAGACAAGGGTCTACTTACACTATGATAAGGAATTCAGTGGATTTATAAGAGCCATTTTTCATTAGATCAAACAAGACTAGGCTTTTGATGTAAAACACTTTATTGGATGGAAGTGTGTAACTGGCTTTCCTTACCTTGAGTATATTTCTTTTATTTAAGTATCTATGTACTATATCAGCTATCTGGTTCCCATCGTACAAGCTCTGCTTAGTTTGGGGCTAGATAGTGTTATATTTATTTTTATTTTATATGGTTTCAAAATCAATTTCGACTTTTATGGCGAACATAGTCAAACTGAACTCACTTGGTTTCAAAATCAATTTCATCTTTTAAGGCGTACATTGCCAAAATGAACTCACTTGGTTCCAAAATAAATTTCATCTTATAAGGCGAAAATAGCCAAACTGTACTCACTTTGTTCTAAATTATGCCTAAGCCAGCACTCGAGGTCATTATAATTTTCACTTTCGAGTTGCGACTCGTTACTTACCTTTCCCATTGTAAAAACACAGTTCGTATATTGCACATTCGAGGGTTGACCCCTGTGCGAGTTTCAATGTGGCTAAAATTTTAACCCAACGAGGCCTGTACTTGATACAGGCACATAATTTGAGAGGGCAGGTTTGCTAAAATTGTATCAAATCTGTATGATGGAACACAGTTAAAACACTTAACCCCCGCGAGAGGCAGTTGTACGATTGATTTTCTCTTGTGAGAACCACCACATTTCAGAGACTAGATTCACTTACCTGTAGTTCACAGAGTTCCACGCGATGGAAAACATTTTCGCTTTACGCCTAACCCCCGCGAGGGGTGGCTGTTAAGTTGATAGAGGTTCTCTTGCGAGAATCTATTTGATTTAGCGAGACAGTTTCACTAGAAGTTTAGAGAGTTCAACTCGATAGAACACAGTTTACAAACGCCTAACCCCCGCGAGAGGCGGTTGTTAGGTTGATTGAGTTTCTCTTTTCAGATTTAACAGGAACAGGCCAGTTTCACTGGAAGTCTATAGAGTTTCATTCCATAGAACGCAGCTAGTTCACAAACGCCTTACCCCCGCGAGGGGTGGCTGGTAGGTTCTCAAGACCAAAAATACTTTGCTGCTAATAAATTAAGCCATTTTACTTGAAAACTTTATGATAAACCTTCGAGTCGGTGACCAGTAAACTGATTGAAAGCGATGGTGTGATGAACATAGTTTTGAAATAATAAAGTGGGTATTAAGAAAAAAGTTTCTTAAGATTTTTCTAGAAGTAAACGTATTCGTATAATAAACCCAAGAGAGAATATAACAAATATTATTTCTGCTTTGGGAAGGTAGGCATAATTTTTATCAAAAACAAAATAAAATTTAATATTATTTTTACCATGCAGTAAGCTTAACCGTATAGGTAGGTATGGCCCGATGACGTCAGGTATCATACGTTTTACCCCTCTTTGTTTGTTTCCAAGTCTATGAAACCTGGAGTATATTAGGGTATAAGACTTTAAGCAAAATGCACTGGATATCAAAATAGCAGTCAACATGAAGCAATGAATGAATGAGAATATTCAATTAAGGGTTTAATAAATAATTATTCCTTCTACGACTTTGATATAACTTCTTTGGAAAAACATTGTAACCTCAGAACAAAGACCCATGTTCATCACACGTATTTCGGTGGGGATCGAACCCACGATCACACAGAAGGCAGAACTACTATGAAAAATAAATATTAGCAAATTGTTTGGAAAACAATTCTAAAAATACGTTCAAACGACGTCATGCCTATTTGTTCATTTTATAGCTATGGCAGCGGTACCGGCTTTTGCCTCAAAGAACGGCACGTATACCAACCACAGCTTATATGCACAATAAAATGTACTACTGAAAATGAAACTTAACTAGGTATATAAATAAACTGGATTTTTTAAAACTATAAGAACGTGATCCGAACGAAAAAATCGTTAAAAAATCACGTTCATTTTTTATTATTATGAGGGTACTCACGGTTTTCCCTCCTTGCACTGCTCAAAGAAGAACACTTCATTATATAAAATTAATTATTTATTCACTTTTGTAAGAACAAAGATTTAAAATATTATTAGCAACCACGGTCGTCGCAGAGATAGCTGCTGGACACGTGTTGCTTCGACGGAAAACAAAACGCCAATGAGTTCAATATGGCGCTGCATTTTTAACGAAGTAAAATTACGCGCGGCTGCCAGGTGGCGCCACTTGACCGGATGTTGGCTGTATAAAAGTATGAAAACTGGTAGAAATTCGACAGGAAACGGAACTCGCCTTCTCAATATAAAGCTTTTATTGAGCGTTCAGGATATAATGCGTTTTTTGTGCGTGTACCACACGCCACTAATGAACGGTTTATTAGTGTCAAAAACCAAACGGCAAAGTATAAATAAGGTACAAATTGGTACGACTTTGTCAAATACTGAAACGTCAAAAGACACTCTGTCTTGCTAGGAAAAACATGGTCCTCCTTGGTATCTTTTCTCAATGCGTAAAAATAATCGCATGAAATTGCTTTTCATAAAACATTCATTTCATTTTATTTGTTCCTGAACCCTGATAACTTAGTGATGTGTTTTAAGGCATCCTTAGGTAGGGTAGGTCTTTGCTAGTTTTAATAAATGTATAAACATTAATTTAGCACCATGATGAACTACAAGGTTGGCAAAGTCTAAAAGTCTGATGCTTTTAAGAGGGTAGTCTTGAATTTCTTACGTAATTTTAAATGTTCGCAAAGAATGTCTTTGTTTTGTCCCATTCAAGACAAATGATCATAAAGATTCACAACAAATATTTGTTTAAAAAGCTTGCTTAGCCTGAATGAGGTTATGGGAAACGCACCTATGTGTGCGACTTGCAAAAACACAGTACAGTGTAAATCTAAGAGTTAGGTTCGGTTTAGGTTAACTCGGAAATTAAGAAATTCCTATCTTTGGCAAATACTTTAAGGGTTGCACTTTTAGGTTCGGGTCCAAAAGCAGACAAGGGTCTACTTACACTATGACAAGCATTTCAGTGTGTAATAAAACTCCCACTGTTGTCCAATCAAACTATAATGTTCACTTCCTTCTACGTTACAATCTCTCTGGTACCTACTTTACAAATTACCAACTCTAAGCCACGTGGTTCTACAAAGTAGCTTGCATTGCATGCGACCAACTCTTCCGAGCACCCGTTCCAGAATGGCGATCGAGCAGTCGAGCCCGACCGCCATCTTTATCGCCGGAAGCGTTGCCAGTATGCAGTGCAGACACTTTGAATCAATCACCATTAATAATACTTTTACATAAACTAAACAAACAAACTAGTTCTTAAAACAGTTATCATGATTAATGACAATTAAAATCATTATTTATTTACAAACAAATTATTCAGATCCACAGACATATTTTAAATCAATCGATTCAACTGACTAACCATACATAATTGCCAACGGCATTTTCCATGAAGTTGACAGACTATTTTACAAACAAATATGACAAGTGTCATCAAATATCATAATAGTAATTTCTATTAAACCATTAAAATTAGAACCATTATTGAAATTCATCACATTCGGCCATCCGATATTGTGCTTACTCTGGAAGCACATGCTAAGTGCACAATATAATATGATAACTTAATAAACAAAGCTTGAATTTAAAACAAATAATGAGAAAAGATGACCATTCAAATACAATCTAAAAAAAATCTAATGTCTATCAAATTCGGCCATCCGACAGTGTGCTTACTCTGGAAGCACATGCTGAGAGCATAATGATAACATGATAACTATGTATATGTATGAATAAACAAAACTTGAAACTTGAATGACTACCAAAATTCAAACAACTAATAAGAACAAATTAAGACAAATCCAAAATTACAATATTAAACTTGTAAACAAAATGAAATTATTAAGTAGAAGATACGAAGACACCCAAATAAATCTTAGTCATTTCTTAGAATAAACAGATATTAAAAATATAATTCTATCTAAAAATAACTAAAGTTAAATATCCCGTTTACCATATTCAAAGCCTGTATGCAAAAAAATTTAACTAAATGAAATTTCTCGTAAGATAATAATAACAGTTTTGTATGAGAAAAGTCTTCGCATCCCAGCCATAAACAATCCATTCGGGTAAAATATTATTTAAATTAAATATTCCAATAACATAAATTATACTCAGATTGTGATAGGAAAACATGTACATGGTTAAAAATACAGTCACACAGTTAATTGTTTTAAAAGTCAAATAGTAATTTGGTCTCCCTACTACAATATTCACGTTGACCGGATTGAGAGGGTCCAGAAAAAGTTTCTGAATATAACTATACTGCAAAGCTCCATCATTTTCATTTAATGTTATTAGAAAATCATCGCAAATATCATGATCTACTGTATCTTTTCAAAATTATCCACTCGCATATCGACTCTCCTTGCTTACTTTATCTTATTAATCTAAATATAAAGCCTAGACCTCGGCAACCCTTTCAGAACACTTTCGCCCTACAAGTCCATTCAAACAACACTTCTTATTATAACCCCGTTGTCAGAATGTGTCGCCTATTTAACGATTTATTGATTAAATACAGTGATAAAATTGATATCTTTAACAATAATCAAAATAAATTCAAGAATGCAGCTTTGGCCTTTCTTTCATTAGAGTGTGCCGAAAACTCTTATTAGTTAGTTCATTAATTCTGCACTCTCTTCGAGTCTTAACTCGAAGTGACTTACTGTAATAAAATAATTGTATGAGTACACCTAAGTTCCAAGTAAATGTTAACTTTAATCACCTACTACTAGTTAAGCCTGGTTACACGCTATCTACATAACTTTCCTGTTCAATGCATTCTGTGTACGCATGTTTTGGGGTACTGTCTAGCTCATAATTTAATAGTATTTATGCCTGTAAATTATCGATTGTACTCTGTTTTGTGTACCTAATAAACAAATAAAGTAAAATATAAAACAAAATGAAATTGTGATAATAAACTACATAATTCTTCTCCTTAATACGGAACTCGCGGCTCAGCCTGTTACTGCGGCACCTTCAGAGGCGCGTCATGGCTCAAGCTGCTGATGTGGTGCCTTCCATGGCGCATCACGGCTCAGACCACTGATGCGGCGCCTTCCGTGGCGCATCACGACTCAGGCCGCTGGTGCGGCGCCTTCTATGGCGCATCCCGACTCAGGCCGCTGCGCTGGTGCGGCGCCTCCCGTGACGCATCACTGCTCATGCTGCTGATGCGGTGCGTCACGGCTGTGTCCTGTGGCACCTTCTGCGGTGCATCGCTACTAACTTTGCCTGGAGTTTTAAGGATCTGAAACTCGTCATAAAATTTACAGATCTGCAAGCACACTGTGAATAAATCTATTATCATTCATCTGCTTTATATCTAGTTGAAATGAATAGGTTTTCCAATTGTGAAATAATTAAAAAGTAACAATGTATTCCAAAAATATAAAACACTAAATGTACACTATCCACGGCATTTGGACGAGTTCTCTGTACTTAGTCTTGCGCTTTAAATACTACAAAAGATACGTTTAACTTAGCTCAGTAAATGCATGAAAACGCCATCATAAATTCTGACAGCGAAGAACTTATTTACTTGAATTCCTCCATGCCATGCCCTGCCATGGTACTGCAGGCACGAACATGATTGTACTGTCATATTCTCATTGTTTTTGCTGAAATGTAAACATCTTATCGACAGAGACTGTTTCGGTGCGTAACCAATCTAATGGTTCAGGTTTATGACGTATTAACTTAATTTGGAATCTTGGTTCAATTTTTATTTTTTTATTGAAAACTGATTCAGTTGTAAAGCTGAACTGTAAAATTGTAATTGAACTCCTATAACTGCAATTCATCTTTAGTTTTAAGTTAATATTTTATAAATGTTTTATAAATCGCTAATCTTTAATTTATAATTAGTTCACATTTATTGTATCTTTAATTTATATTTAATTCATCTTAAATTCATCTTAAATTCATCTTAAATTCATCTTAAATTCATCTTAAATTCATCTTAAATTCATCTTAAATTCATCTTAAATTCATCTTAAATTCATCTTAAATTCATCTTAAATTCATCTTAAATTCATCTTAAATTCATCTTAAATTCATCTTAAATTCATCTTAAATTCATCTAAAATTCATCTAAAATTCATCTTAAATTCATCTTAAATTCGTCTTAAATTCATCTTAAATTCATCTTAAATTCATCTTAAATTCGACTTAAATTCATCTTAAATTCATCTTAAATTCATCTTAAATTCATCTTAAATTCATCTGTAATTCATCTGTAATTCATCATTATTTCATTTGTAATTCATAATTAATTCATCGTTTTTTCATCTTTTATTATAATATCCTCACTCGACACTGGCAATACTGAACGAATTTGTATACTTGGAATCCAAAACATTAATTTTAAACTCAAATAACTTTAACTCTAATCCAGCTTAACTTTTACTCATATCCATAAACTTATATAATCTTAACCCAAAATCTTTACTTTTAATCCAAATCCAAAAAATGATCTTCAGCTTTTCAAACATTTTTTCTTTTAAACTTTTTGATCAATTTGAACTTTTTGAACATTTTGAACATTTTGAACATTTTGAACATTTTGAACATTTTAAACATTTTGAACATTTTGAACATTTTGAACATTTTGAACATTTTGAACATTTTGAACATTTTGAACATTTTGAACATTTCGAACTTTTTGAACTTTGACCAAACAGATCTCGCATGGTTCCAAACATAATTTCAACTTCTAAGGCGTACATAGTCAAACTGAACTCGCTTGGTTTCAAAATCAATTTCAACTTCTAAGGCGTACATAGTCAAACTGAACTCACTTGGTTTCAAAATCAATTTCAACTTCTAAGGCGTACATAGTCAAACTGAACTCGCTTGGTTTCAAAATCAATTTCAACTTCTAAGGCGTACATAGTCAAACTGAACTCGCTTGGTTTCAAAATCAATTTCAACTTCTAAGGCGTACATAGTCAACTGAACTCACTTGGTTTCAAAATCAATTTCATCTTCTAAGGCGTACCTACATAGCCAAACTGAACTCACTTGGTTCCAAAATCAATTTCATCTTCTTAGGTGAAAATAGCCAAACTGTACTCACTTGGTTCCAAAATTAATCTTTACTTCTATGGCGTACTCATAGCCAAACACAGATCCCAAAACACTTTCTTTAGTCGAGCAGTAATTACGTTCAATGGCCTGGTTAACGTCCCCAAACTAGATCTGTTTGCTCAAAACCACCAAGAATTGCTACTAACATTTTGTCAAAATGCTGTTTCGAGGAGACTCCCCAGGTTCCATATTTTTTTTTTTTTGTTTTTTTTTTTATTGTACTTTTTGTTTTTCTGTTTTAGTTGTAATTTCTTAAAAAAAAATGTATCTTCATTTTATAGTTTGTCTACCTTAGTCTCTCATTACTTAATATCATTTTTTTTTTTTTTAAGCTCCCAAAATAGTCTCACTATGTGAAACCTGTTTAAAGGACCCTAGTTGTCGTTTTAAATTATCAATTAGAATATAAGTATCTGCTGATTGTTTACCTAAGAAATAAAAATAAATAAATAGTCTACAATTTTGATAACTTTAGCTCACTTTGCTTCAAAAACTCGCTTCGGTAGGCTTGATCATGATCATTAACTTACTTATTTTAAATCCAGCATGGTTAGACATTTGCGGTTAGAGGCTACTCAAACTTTACTGAGCTGCTCTGGTATTAGCAGTACATGAATAGTTTTAGCACTATCGGATAGCCCCTGTATCAAATTTATGGTTAGGCCCGGTCCATGACAAAGACCGTACCGGCTTTTATGAAATTCAAGATTGTGCTCGGTCTTTGCTATTTACGGCCACTTTATTATGAAACTTTATTCAATCACTCATTTTTGATGTTAAGTAAATTATAAGAAATAAATATTTCCAGAAACTTTACAAATAATAATTTCAACATAACCCAGCCAATAACACCCTGCTTATGCCAACAGAGATTCTAATTTATTTAAGGGTATTTATTTAATTTTGTACCTAGGCTACATCGGCACAATGGCGACTATTAGCATGGACATAAAATGTTTGTTTATGGTTCTAGACAGGAAAGTAGGCCTTGCCTAAGTACCCAACAGTTCTGCATATCAAAAAGTAACAAGAATGCTACAGAGGACTGACTTGCGTTTAACACTCAAGCTTGTTTTTTACACTCAAGTACCTTCACTTAATTTCATACACGGTAACACGAGTCATGTGTTATCAGAGGGTAACCAATAAAATGATCATCGTAATGCATAATAATGTAAAACTATTTGCTGTTATTAAGTTCGTTAATATTTTTAAAATATCTTTCGGTAAACTTAGCGTATATTCCAAAAATTAAGTGAATGTCAATTGTTTGAAATGGAACAGCTTAACTAAGTAGTCAAAGTCGTTAAATATTAGGTGCAGGCCATTTCATGTTCGGATGAGCGGCTAATATCAAATTTCATATGATTTCACACCCATTTTAGGGTAGGCACAACCTAATAAATAAATTTTAAAAAAAAGACCGATAATCTAAGAATAATGTTAGATTGTGGGTATCTCGTAAACGGTGCGTCGTAGCACAAAAATGACGAAAATTTCATCCCCCTATGAAACCCTACAACACATGGTAACAATGCTTCAGAGAAAGTTTTTTTTTTTTGTTTGAGTACCCTCTTTAAATTTTCTCAAGAAAATTTTTAAATATTTTATCAAAGATCCATTAATTCAATTAATTTTAATTACACATTATCCATCATGCAATAAACGTCATCAGAACAATAAAATTGGGCGTGTACTTACCACTTCGGATATGTAATAAAACTCCCACTGTTGTCCAATCAAACTATAATGTTCACTTCCTTCTACGTTACAATCTCTCTGGTACCTACTTTACAAATTACCAACTCTAAGCCACGTGGTTCTACAAAGTAGCTTGCATTGCATGCGACCAACTCTTCCGAGCACCCGTTCCAGAATGGCGATCGAGCAGTCGAGCCCGACCGCCATCTTTATCGCCGGAAGCGTTGCCAGTATGCAGTGCAGACACTTTGAATCAATCACCATTAATAATACTTTTACATAAACTAAACAAACAAACTAGTTCTTAAAACAGTTATCATGATTAATGACAATTAAAATCATTATTTATTTACAAACAAATTATTCAGATCCACAGACATATTTTAAATCAATCGATTCAACTGACTAACCATACATAATTGCCAACGGCATTTTCCATGAAGTTGACAGACTATTTTACAAACAAATATGACAAGTGTCATCAAATATCATAATAGTAATTTCTATTAAACCATTAAAATTAGAACCATTATTGAAATTCATCACAAGTGGATTTAAAAGAGCCATTTTTCATTAGATCAAACAAAATTAATCAAGTAAAACACTTTATTGGATGGAAGTGTGTAACTGGCTTTCCTTACCTTGAGTATTATTTCTTTTATTTAAGTATCTATGTACTATATCAGCTATCTGGTTCCCATCGTACAAGCTCTGCTTAGTTTGGGGCTAGATAGTGTTGTATTTATTTTTATTTTATATATGCCTAAGCCAGCACTTACACCATAATGAACTTCTCGAGGTCATTATAATCTTCACTTTCGAGTCGCGACTCGTTACTTACCTTTCTCATTGTAAAAACACAGTTCGTATATTGCACATTCGAGTGTTGACCCCTGTGCGAGTTTAAATGTGGCTTAAATTTCCAACCCGCGAGGCTGTACTTGATACAGGCACATTTACTAAATTTGTATCAAATCTGTATGATGGAACACAGTTAAAACACTTAACCCCCGCGAGAGGCAGTTGTAAGATTAAATTTTTTCTTGTGAGAACCACTACATTTCAGAGACTAGATTCACTTACCAATAGTTCACAGAGTTCCACGCGATGGAACACAAATTCGCTTTACGCCTAACCCCCGCGAGAGGTGGCTGTTAAGTTGATCGAGGTTCTCTTGCGAGAATCCATTCGATTTAGCGAGACAGTTTCACTGGAAGTTTAGAGAGTTCAACTCGATAGAACACACTTTACAAACGCCTAACCCCCGCGAGGGCGGTTGTTAGGTTGATTGAGTTTCTCTTTTCAGACTTAACAGGAACAGGCCAGTTTCACTGGAGGTCTATAGAGTTCCATTCCATAGAACGCAGCTAGCTCACAAACGCCTTACCCCCGCGAGGGGTGGCTGGTAGGTTCTCAAGACCAAAAATACCTTGCTGCTAATAAAGTAAGCCTTTTTACTTGAAAACTTTATAGTAAACCTTCGAGTCGGTGACCAGTAAACTGATTGAAAGCGATGGTGTGATGAACATAGTTTTAAAATAATAAAGTGGGTATTAAGAAAAAAGTTTCTTAAGATTTTTCTAGAAGTAAACGTATTCGTATAATAAACCCAAGAGAGAATATAAGTAATATTATTTCTGCTTTGGGAAGGTAGGCATAATTTTTATCAAAAACAAAATAAAATTTAATATTATTTTAACAATGCTTAACCGTTTAAGTAGGTATGGCCCGATGACGTCAGGTATCATACGTTTTACCCCTCTTTGTTTGTTTCCAAGTCTATGAAACCTGGAGTATGTTAGGGTATAAGACTTTAAGCAAAACGCACTGGATATCAAAATAGCAGTTAACATGAAGCAATGAACGAATGATAATATTCAATAAAAAACTATTCCTTCTACGATTTTGATTTAACCTCCTCGGAAAAACATTGTAACCTCAGAACAAAGACCCATGTTCATCACACGTATTTCGGTGGGGATCGAACCCACGATCACACAGAAGGCAGAAGTACTATGAAAAATAAATATTAGCAAATTGTTTGGAAAACAATTCTAAAAATACGTTCAAACGACGCCATGCCTATTTGTTCATTTTATAGCTATGACAGCGGTTCCGGCTTTTGCCTCAAAGAACGGCACGTATACCAACCACAGCTTATGTGCACAATAAAATGTACTACTGAAAATGAAACTAAACTATATAAATAAACTGGATTTTTTTAAAACTATAAGAACGTGATCCGAACGAAAAAATCGTTAAAAAAATTAATCACGTTCATGTTTTATTATTATGAGGGTACTCACGGTTTTCCCTCCTTGCACTGCTCAAAGAAGAACACTTCACTAAATAAAATTAATTATTTATTCACTTTTGTAAGAACAAAGATTTAAAATATTATTAGCAACCACGGTCGTCGCAGAGCTCTCGAGCTGCTGGACACATGTTGCTTCGACGGAAAACAAAACGCCAATGAGTTCAATATGGCGCTGCATGTTTAACGAAGTAAAACTGCGCGCGGCTGCCAGGTGGCGCCACTTGACCGGATGTTGACTGTATAAAAGTATGAAAACTGGTAGAAATTCGCCGGAAAAGGATGTCGCCTTCTCAATATAAAGCTTTTATTGAGCGTTCAGGATATAATGAAGTTATGTTTTGGTGGACATTAGCTTCACTCATAGGACAAATAAAACAATTCCACCAAACTGAACAGGTGGATTATGGCTCCATCTTTGGCTGCATCCTCACTTTCCGTTAGGTTGGCAGCCAAATGCTTAGCTATCTGCCTGAATTAAAAACACAACAAGATAATCTATGAACCTAATTCCGATTACATAAAGCTTGCTCCACTTCTAGTCTAGATTGAACTAGCAAACACTAGAACGCGTCACGTGACTCATAGTGACGATAACTAGGTACAATTTTATTGTTTGTCAGCACGCGAGAGTCGCATCAGTCTCGCTTTCAATTGGTACAAAAGGAACATTTATTAGACTTGCTAACCTGAGCCCTTGCTTTGATAAGCCGCCAGCATTTTCGGCCCATAAAACATTCTATGAGCCTTATATACCTACCTACCTACTTTCCTAGGTAAAACTGTTGCATGCTGACTGATTGATAACCAATGCCTGACCTCTTTAAATTTCTCTGCTCCTTTCAGGAGTCGAGCTTCGGGTATTTCTTAGTGCATTCCACACACTTTCATCTAAATTACCTACTCATCATTTTACTGGTTTAGGCTATCATGGTCAATCAGTCAACCATTATGTAGCAATTTTTGAGTACAACGGAATATTTACCACGGGGTGTTCTTTACCATGGTTCATGCAACTGTGATGAAATATCGGGAGTCAAAACTCACAAATCATACTGAATCTATTGCACGGGCATTCATCGACTACCTTATTTTATTTATTTTCCCAACGTTTCGGCTAGGTATATGTTGCAATAGCCGTGGTCGCGGGCAGGATCACAAATCATGTTAAATATCCCGTTGTTTATAAAAATTGTTGTTAAAACCATTATAATTTCAAGTTATATCATCATCGTAATGTTTAAGAGCGGGTCGTGCGAAAATTTGAGATGCGTTTTAAAAAAAATCATAACTAAATAACTAAGTCACATTTTTAAAATCGTAAAAGGACTAATTGTAGACTACATTTGAGATTAATTCGAATTTAAGTTTGTTAAAAAAATATAATATTTAACATGACATTCTATTTAACGCTAATGAAAATCGTATGTCAGCGTTAAATAGAATGTCATGTTAAATAGTATATTTTTTTAACACACTTAAATTCGAATTAATCTCAAATGTATAGTCTACAATTAGTCCTTTTGCGATTTTAAAAATGCGACTTAGTTATTTAGTTATGATTTTTTTAAAAACGCATCTCAAATTTTCGCACGACCCGCTTTTAACATACTTACTTGTATTTCTTTGTGTACAATAAAGTGTTAATTTACTATCTATCTATCTTACTTACTGACTTACTTACTATCCCGGCGCATCAACCCCGAAGTGGGTCTTGGCCTCCGACACAATAGAACGCCACCGGTCTCCTGCGCCACCTCTTGCCAGTTGGAAACTCGAAGAGAGCGGAGATCCTTCTCTACTTCGTCCTTTAACGTTTAACCTAAGGTATTTTATTATAATTTCCAGGCTTCGGTCGGTTCCACTTCTGCCTGCTGGCCGTCACAGGGCTGATCTACTCGAACACCGCCATCGGGATCACTATAGTGTCGTTCGTGCTGCCAGCTGCAACATGTGACTTCCGCATGACATCGGCCGACAAGGGCTGGCTCACAGCTGCGCCTATGTTGGGTAATTACAGTTTTCTATTGAAGCAATCAAACTGACTACTGCAAGGTCGTTCGTAGCGTTGATGGGAATTATCTACAGCCCTAAAAATGTGATCCGGAGGTTTAATAAAACCTCGATTTGAACGAACTCGCAGCAGAACCTAGGTTTTTAAAAGGTCTGCTAAGGTCACGTTCAATGCATGGGTAAAGTAACGTTCAAAGCATGAGAACCGGGCATTCTTAGGCTTCTTATAAGCACAGCGTCACTCAAACGAAAGAGGTCTTAGCCAGCGAGTAGTCTTACACATGCTACCTTTCGGAATTATTCACGTTCCTACATAAATAAATAAAATAATAATAAATATTGTGGACAATTCACACAACACTACCCAGCCCCAAACTAAGCAGAGCTTGTAATATGGGAACCGGATAGCTGATATAATACTTGAATACATTTTTTTTTTGTAAATACATACTTAGAATACAATATAACACCCAGACAGAGAACAAACATTTATGTTAACCACACAAATATTTGTTCTCGAAAAAAAATACCCAGTATTCATGAACCAGTGTAATTAAATCCCAAACCTGTGACCCGCGAGTTAAAAATCTTGTAACTTGGAGATCAAAATAAGTTAAAATTGTCTAACACTGCTACGTATTTTCATCTTCGCTTAATCCGACTATAGTTCAGCTCCCTAAGGTAGGTATGACTTCCGCTGTCGGTATCTGGTTGACCGCTACGCCTTGTTAGGTAATACTGCCTCAAGAAACCTGTTACTTAGTAGAATTAATGATTCGTAGTAAACAGTTGTAGCGCGTGTTTCGAACATTGCAATCGGAAGTCATAGTAAACGCTTTGTAATTTATGGACTTCCGATCGCTAATATGGAATGTGATCAAAAGTTTGAAGATGTTTAACATTAGAGTAGAACCGGCACCTACCTTCATAACGAAAGCTTGCTCTGTCATTTTAAAGTAAACTAAACGATCACCATTTGGATGGTGCTTCTTCCGTGCTTTGGAGAGCACGTTTCAGACCTAGTAGACGCAGCCATGACTGTCTTGGAGCGGACATAAAATCAGCGTAACCACAAAGACTTCTATTCCCAATTCAAATCTTCGTAACCACCGAAGTAGATGGATAGAAGAAAGAAAATACTTTATTGCTCGCAAAAACATAGAAAGAGGCAATGAAGTATACCTAAGCACTTACCTGCTGAAAAGACAGTTTAAAAAAATATGTACCTAGGTAGGTACTTACAATTTATATGGCAGGTTCAAGACCTCCGTTTATTGTCCTGGGCATTGATTCCAGCAACACAAATCACTCAAGCGATCGCGTAAAGGCCTGCGCCTTGGAGGAATTAATTCCTCCAAGGCCTGCGCACACCTAGTTCGCTGGCGGTAGCGAACAGTGAAACGCTGTCAAATATCGATGTCAAATCTCAAATCTGACAGCGATATTTGACGGCGTTTCACTGATCGCTACCGCCAGCGAACTGGGTGTGTTCGAGCCTTAAATCGATGTGAGTTTTCAATTTTTGTTTGAAAAATTTGAAAATGGAACGCGGATTCAGCGATCACTCAATCGAGCCGTGGTGCTGGAATCGACGCCCTGATTAATTCACTGAGTGAAAGACCAATAAAACCTTTGTTTTTTGGTAGTAATTAATAGTCATCCTATTGACGAGTTTACATAAATTGCAGGAATGGTGCTAGGCTCCTACTTCTGGGGCTGTCTCGCCGACACGAAGGGCCGCAAAGTGGTATTAGTCTCCGCTCTGCTGATCGATGGCTTCATCGGCATCCTGTCTTCCTTCGTGCAGATCCTGCCCGTCTTCATGGCTTGCCGATTCATTAACGGCTTCTCGTAAGTACTAACCCATAGATCCAAATCAGTGCCGGACGGAAGCGTCCCCAAGACGCTGGCGCCATTGCCACGCTGAATAGCAATGCTTATACGCTGCGCCAGATACCCACCAGCTCTTGGGTCACGCGTCGCTTCGATCAGTTGAGCTATCTCTAGATCGTTTGTAACGATCTGCAGATAGCTCAACTGTTTCTTGTGTATTTTGTACATTTGGTAAATATTTGTTTAATTGTAAGTTTCTTTGTGTTAATTAACTTCTAGAACCAATATATAATTATATTCAAAACCCATAGATACATATTAGGTATGCATAAACCATCAAACTATGGCCTCCTGATCAAAAGGTCTATGTGGCTAAATGTCCAACATAGCAAAAGGTCTAATGAGCAGTAAGTCTAATTAGCAAAATGTTCATGTAGCAAAGGTCCAACTATCAAATGGTCATAGAAGAATATCTAAGTATTTAGCAAAAAGTCAGGTTCTCAAAATGTCTGGATATTCAGGCACAAAATTCAATACACGCATTGCATCGGAAGGGAAATATGAAGACGCTCACAACGTCTAGTGTTTTTGCAACTGGTTATAAAAGATGTTCTCAATTTAGTTTTCTTTCATGTTTGTTAGGTCTGAACTCCGTTATTTATAAACTGGCTTGATTTTATTTTATTAGATAGGATATTTGATGTTCGACGGGTACCTACTTCACTTACACATTCTTCCTCTGACTTTGTCCGCATCATTCATACTCGTATCTCGCTTGCCATAAGAGGATGTTGGTTATTTCATTTTAAAATCATAGCCCACCTGCTTCAATTAACATTCAAACTAGACATTTAAACAATTTCAAAATAATTATACATGCGGTCGGACACGTGAACGTTGCATGTTTTCCTCGTCCTTATTACAATGCACATAAGAGCTATTCAGAGTTTGTTATACCAGACAATGAGGGCAACCTATCAAAGCGTCACGTTACAATCGATTATGAATACGCTGTTCCCACATTTTCTTATTATAGTCCATTATAAGTAAAACGATGTCATCAAGGCAATTATCTAACATAGGGACCCATTGTACGTTATATTCAAAGGAAATAATAAACATAGGCAGTGATATCGTGTTTTAGAAGTAGATGTGTGGATGCTACAAAGTAAGCGAGGACAAATTTGCCAGCAATGACTTCGCTTAATTATGCTATACCTCCCTATTGTGTGGATGTTACAAATAAAGAGGACCTGGCGAGGACAAATTTGCCAGCGATGATTTCCCCTAATTATACTATACCTACCTCCCTTATACCTAGGTATCGTGTAGAAGAATACCCACCAATGTGACTTGCTGCGTAATTGTCACTAGTACGCAAACCCTAGTACCTACGTAAATTAATATGAAAACCACTACTTTGGACCACCAATAACTGTTGGAGAATAATATTCCTTCTCTTTGTAATGATCGCAGAAGTTGGTGAATGGAGAAGGCTCAGAATCGTTCTTCCTGAAAACGTATTATTATTTTGGTTCTAGTTTTAAACTACTCGGGTTCATAAAAAAACCCGGGTTAACTGAAGTACAAGTCTAAGCCAAGTGCACCTCAATGGAAGGTTGAGCTTCATGGAGGATTTTTATCTATTATAAATCTGGAAACATGAACGGTCCTATAATCCATCTGTGGGCTTCTGCAGACTGATGATAATGACCCACACTTGATTAACCTTACCATAGTTCCTATCAATCTATAAAATTGACGTTTTCGTTCCAGGGTCGCCGGCGCTATGGGTATCTGCTTCCCATATCTGGGCGAGTTCCAGCAGACTAAATACAGAGAGAAGATCCTCTGCTGGATGGAAATGTTCTGGACTCTAGGAGTTATCTTACTGCCCTGTGAGTACCGAATACTTTTAATCTTCAAATGCACTTCAACACACCATTATCTCCAGTGAACATACAACTATTCACTAAGAACTTTATAGGGAGAAGGTACCACCCACTAAGGTTACTGAAAGGTCATCTCTCAGTGTCGGTCGCGAGTATAACATTTTGGCTAACCCTAGGGAGTCTTCGGATAGCTTAAAACCTCCATTATCTGACATTCCACTAGCTTTGACGAATTCCACAAGCAAACTGCTGCTGACTGTACTTTGACTAAACTAACCCATGGCCAAGGATGACAAAAGTATATCGTTTCAGTGATCGCGTGGGGCATCATCCCCATCACTGGCATTCGCATGGAAAGTGGCGAATTCTCCTACGACTCATGGAACTGGTTCGTAGCGGCGTGCGGCGTGCCATCCCTTATGCTCGGCTTCTGGCTCTTCTCCTTCCCCGAGAGCCCCAAGTTCATGATGGAGTGCGGAGACTACGACGACGCGTTGAAAGTACTCAAGAGCATTTACAAACAGAACACCGGCGACGACCCCGACAACTATCCCGTAAGTTTCTCAAATATATAACGGATAAATCCCAAAGGCTGCGCCAGAATGATGGTTCTTCTTTCATAATAGTAAAACTATTAATTAATGGTCTTATAGACAACCTACTACCGAAATACGAATTTGACCTTAAAGTTTACTACTCTGCGAATTTTCGAGAGTATCTTCAGTTTGTGCTTTGTGCTATTATTCGAGTCCAATTAGCTTCTGTTCTGCAATTCAGATTGTAATAACTTCAAGATTTTATCAACAGATCAAGAGCCTCAAGGAGAAAGTGCGAACAATCTCAGTGGCATCTCAGAGCTCTCAAAAGTCCGTCCGAAGTCTCAGCATGCGCAAACCTAAGGATTTGAAGCGATTGTTCAGCGAAATCTGGGTCCAGACCAAGGCACTGTGCAGACCTCCTTACCTCAAGTACACCGTCCTCACCTGCATCATCCAGTTCGGACTGACCACCAGGTAAAATAAGAACTATTTGTTGGCTGAATATGATCGATGCGCCAAGATCCTTATGAAGCACAATACGGACCTTACCAAACCGATTCGTATCTTCTCAAAACTTATACCTAAGTGCGTTCTCATAAAAGTAAACGAGAAACAGAATTATGAAACGTTCAGACAAAAACTTTAGATCACATAAGTGAAGTAACCAGTTCATTGTTTCAACCTAATTTTTCGCTACAACTACTAGCAAAATAAAAGCAAGGTGAGCAACAACGCTAGTATTCTTCCAACCACTTTATCTCGACCCCGTTTCCCAGTTACTACACCCTGATGATCTGGTTCCCCGAGCTGTTCAACCGTTACGAAGAGTTCGAGCACAAGTTCCCCAACACGTCTGCTTCTGTGTGCGACGTGTCAGGCATCGTGGTCGCTGACGAGGCCTCATCGGATCCCTTCGACTGCTTGAAGACGATTGATGGCAGTGTGTATATGCACACGCTGATTGTCGGTCTGGCTTGTATTCCTACCTCGCTATGGTTGCCGCTGTGCGTTCACAAGCTCGGAGCCAAGTTCTTCTTGAGTAAGTATTGCAAGATTTTGCAAAACTGTGGGCAGTAGATAGATCATAGGGGCAATAACTGTGAAAATCCTGAATGCTGAGCTCAGTTCTCAGTCCTGTAAAATCTGATCTGGCATAAAGTCGGGCACAACTGTCTGACCCAAATCTCTTTAGGTACTCCAGTAGTGGTCTTTCTTGGGAGTACTTTACGATAGTCTTGCTCTCGACGGTAATCCTCATGAATCTCTGAATATACTAGGTCTTTGAGGATCCTTGAGCCAGCTGCAAAAAGTATCATTGATAATTATAGGCACGGTTGTATCTAACACTCTTTTCTTTCAGTTTTCAGTTTAAGCTTTGCCGGCGTAGTGACCGTCGGTCTGTACTACGTGCAGAACTCCACTCAGAACCTGGTGCTGTCGTGCATCTTCGAGGCTCTGACCTCGCTGGCCATCAGTCTTGTGTTCTGCGTGCTGGTCGACCTGTTCCCTACGAACCTTAGGTAAATACCTCCTTACGCCGTAGCCGGTAGACGAGCAAACCGGCCACCTTATGATGCTGTATTTTGGTTAGTGATGCTGCGTTGCCGGCTTTTTAAGAAGAGATAGACCAATCTTCTTCAATTTCCTTCTAGTCTAAAGCGTCACCCTATGGTCATTGACTTAGCAGCCTTCAGTGCACCCAATCAGATCTTTGACTTACCGCCCGCTCTAGCTGGTGTACTACTACGCTTTGAGTGGCCTATATACTTATGTAACTTTATTTGTCCAGCGATTGTCTGTTCTGTGTATTCTGAATATTGCAACTAATTAAATTGTCTTCTATCCAGGGTAATGGCCGCCGCACTCTCCCTAACCGCCGGTCGAGGGGGTGGTCTCATCGGAAACCTGTCCTTCGGGTACCTCATCGACATCAACTGTGTCATCCCTATTGTCGTCTTCTCAGCATTCCTCTTTAGTAAGTGTATTTTTAGCCCAGCACATTCCGGTGCCGGGTTCTGATGAAATTACTGGCACGTGATGCTTAACATCTGTATGCCTTAAGTTGATGGACGCAGGGCAGTGTATAGTAGGGCACGTTCCTAACGTGCGTGACCTGCGAGGCAATGCTTACCACTTAAGTGGACCATATGCTGGTTCCATCAGCAACTTAAAATTTGATTTGAAACCAAACTTACATTTTTAAACGTTTGCATAATATGTCCGGAACGGAGTTTGAGTTTGTATTGGATTCTAAATTATAATTCTTCTCTTCCAGTTGCTGCGATTCTCTGCTTCTTCTTGCCAAAGACCGGACAGGAGGCTCTAGATTAAGCATGTGAATGAACCCTGATAGTGCAATAATTAGACTTTCCAAGTAGCCATACCGTCGAGTGAAGTACAATGTACATATCATATAAGATGTAAATATTATGGACAAGTAGGAATTATTTATTTCGTGACGTGGCCGGGACCACGTGGTGCCACAAGCTTTCCTGGTTTGGCGTCGCTAATTTCTATAGTAAAGACAAAGTGTCTAGAAGTGTGGCGCCGATGGTTTAATATCAGCATGCCGGTCGAGTTTGTGGCATTGTAACTGTTTGTTACCGTTTACTGTTTAACAGTAAATATTCTTTGGAATGTAAGCGTACGAACATACAGTATAATTTAGCGTTGACTGTGTTAATTCAATTAAATTATTATTAAAGGTTAATTTCCCTTTACGATTAACTAGTTGTTTTATTTTTTACGTATTTATTTTTAACACAAACATCGTCATCATTGTTTGTAAGTAGAAATAAAAATAATGAAATATAAATGTACAATATATTAATTAAAACTTAAGAATATAAACAGAAAATATAAATGTAGATTATTTAAATAAGCTTTTATCAAAGTGATCTTTCGAAACAAAACTATTCGAGAGTTCCCCAAAATTGGTGACCAATTCATATAACGAACTTTTGATATCTGCGGGCAAGTTAGTAGATAGAACTGAAGACTGTACATATAGTTATTCAATTCAAATATTAATAGATTGGACTGAAAACTGAATACATAATAATGATTCGAAACAAATCTTGATTCGGTATAGGCAGCTTATTCTTCTTCTTACTGTGTCACTGATTCTTTCGAACCAAGTGTGGTGAAAGGATTTTAAGTACGCCTCAAAGAGGCTCTTTTCGTGCACTTAACACATATTTTCGAAGTTTTTAGGTTCTACGATATTATTATTGATTTGATTCAATATAATATGTCTTAAAACCTTTCCTTCTGTGGTACTGTGTATAATAAAGACTTGGAATCAAAGGACACCAATTTCAGTTAGCTCAGTACATCAATTAAACAAGCATTTAACAATAATAAAATATGACGGTAGGAATTAATGCACGTAGTTAAGTCATTAGTTTTGCAATCTCAGTTTCATGCAATAAGATCTATTAATTTAAAATCACATGTGCAACAGCTTTAAGCATTATTACAAATCTACAAAACTTTCGGTACAGGTTTATTATAATTTGCGTTATAAATAATTTCTTTTTCAAAGCGTTTCATAATCTGGTTTTGTTCAATTTTTGAACTTTGCACAATTATTTATGGGTAATATTAATACATTGGTGGGTACTTATAAAAATCTTGTTTAATCAAGTAGGCAGGGTTTGTTTTCTCAACCTTCCTTCGCATTGCACAATGTAAAGTCGGCGGCACTAGAATATATACAATTCTTAACTTTTAAAATTGTATGGAGACCAGTATTTCTGCTTGCTACCGCGTGGTTTGCACCACACTGGGCATCGACTGCACATGTTTTCATAGTGGAAAGTTACCTGTACCTATAGGTCTACCAGAATCTCATGGCAAATAGAGAAATAAAAATTTGTTGCGTGCAACGCCGGATTAAACGGTCTTGATACTGTTTAATTATTATTTATTTCTATAATTTATTTTTTCCCTTGAGATTCTGGTAGACCTATAGCAATAATAGTGATTTAGCGCGTGGTCTGAACGGCACTGGGCACCTGCGGCAATCCAAATTCGTCGACAGGCACGCCGTCTCTGTTCCTCACGCTGTCTGCACCGGGCTCCTTGTCTGGCGCAGCGGGTAGGGTTACCACGTCGTCCAGATACGACGTGTCGTTGTCTAGTGCTATCTCGTCACCTGGAACACACAAGTCATGGTTAAGACTGCAGTCTTGTGCCAGTGGCGCCCTCATTAGATATTATCAAATATTAGCTTCAAAGTGATTCTTGTCTTGTGTTTTTGTGTTGAGTTCAGGGACAAAAAGTCCTTGGTTGAGTTCTATTGAATAAATACATATTTTACTTTGACTTTGATCTAAACTTTAGATACTAAAGGAAGAGAGGCCACAAGACACCTCAATTTAGTGGAGAATTATTATTAATATTTAGCAGTTTTTGTCCCACTGCAAGGCAAAGGCCTCCCTTTCCTCTATCCAATCTTCGCGACTGAACGCAGTTACAGGCCACGATCTAAGGTGGGAGAGGTCAAGTTTGTTCCGCCGTCTCATTCTCAGTGGAGAATGGGTAAGTAAATTACGTGAGGCTTAACATTTTTAGGCCTCAAGTTGATGGACGAAGAATAATGCATCGTAAAGGAAGTTCCTGACGTGCGCGACCTACGAGGCAATGCTTTTTATAGGCGATGGCTACCACTTAACAGCAGGTGGGCAATGGGCTTGTTCCATCAGAAAGTTGTATAAAAAAGTGGATTATAATAAATGAACACACATTTTGATATTTTGTTATCAGTTATTAGCATTATCCATTGATGAGAGCTGCTAACTATGCCTTAGTTAGATTAGATTAGAAAATACTTTATTGCACAAAAAATAGGCAAAGCTCATTAGCATTTTTTTCCAGTTGATCATTGTGTCAGGAGTGGGTGGTAGTGGTGGTAATGCTTGACAAGAGAAGAGAGAAACGTTGTCTTAAAACTATAAACCTACTCGGTAAATTCATCAACCGCACTTGATGTGCGGACTGATTTTCCGCAAGCAAGCCGCTGGCGGGCCCTTTTTACGTGACGCTGACACGTGTTGCTCGAACTTTTTTAGGTTCTACGACACGCCGATTTCCTCACGATGTTTTCCTTCACCGTTTTGAGAGTACTGTATGTTTTGTGTGTTAAAATTGATGTGCATTCATTGGTACACGACTGGATTTGAACCCATCACATGAGGATCGGAAGGCGGGGCCGCTACCACTAGACCACCAGTGCTCTTTATGAACCTTTTCAATATATACATTTTGTATCTTACATCTTGTATCTTGTTTTGGACTCCTGTGTCCGCAATAAGACCCGAAGTTGGTCCATTTTAGTCCAATAGAATACATAACTACAGTACTACATACAGTAATTAGTTACTTTTTATTGATTTTATAGTGTTTACTACACTTAAGGAATACACAAAGATTTTTATAATGTCCTTAAAGTTAAGAGCCGAGCGGGATTCGAACCCGCGACCCCTTGGTACGGGGCTGCGCTGACCACTGCGCCATCGGTCGGATCCTTATCACACTCGAGGAATAACTCTTAGGGAGTGTTCGGCACTAACGCGACCGTGGCTCCATCTACAGGTTTGACGTTACAGTCAACTACTTACCTTTTTATAACGCTTTTATTAGCTTCACCTGTATGTATGTATGTATGTAACCGACCCCTTTGAGCTCGATTTTGTCCTACTTTGAACGATCAGATTTGATTCAAACTTTGCACACCTGTCAAAGGTTGGCCCCCCACGCTTTTTCATACAATAATATAAATTTTTCAATTGATTATTACAGTTTTATTTTTAACTTTTTAGTTCAATTAGTTATATAAGCGTTTTTAGGGTTCCGTAGCCAAATGGCAAAAACGGAACCCTTATAGATTCGTCATGTCTGTCTGTCTGTCTGTCTGTCTGTCCGGCCGTGTCACAGCCATTTTTCTCCGAAACCATAAAAGCTAGACTGATGAAACTTGGTGAGTAGATGTATTCTGTGAACCGCATTAAGGTTTTTACACAAAAATAGAAAAAAATCTATAAATTTTGGGGGTCCCCATACTTGAAACTGAAACTCAAAAAATTTTTTTTCATCAAACCCATATGTGTGGGGTATCTATGGATAGGTCTTCAAAAATTATGTTGAGGTTTCTAATATCGTTTTTTTCTAAAACTATAAATTTGGGGGTCCCCATACTTGAAACTGAAACTCAAAATTTTTTTTTTCATCAAACCCATATGTGTGGGGTATCTATGGATAGGTCTTCAAAAATGATGTTGAGGTTTCTAATATCGTTTTTTTCTAAACTGAATAGTTTGCGCGAGAGACACTTCCAAAGTAGAAAAAAGTTGGTCCCCCCCCCTCTAACTTCTAAAATAAAAGAATGATAAATCCAAAAAAAATATATGTTGTACATTACTATGTAAACTTCCAACGATATTTAGTTTGAACGAGATCTAGTCAGTAGTTTTTTTTTTATACGTCATAAATCGTAAACCGCAATTTACCTTTCGACGAACTACAAAAACCTTTATATTATGTTAATTGATGCTACGGAACCCTTCATGGGCGAGTCCGACTCGCACTTGGCTGCTTTTTTTTAGTTTTTTAAACTATAATTTATTCAAATCCCACTCGGCTCATAACTTTAGGGACATTATAAAAATCTCAGTAGTTAGTTAGTTGACGTAAATGAGTAAAACATACCGAGGGCATCAAGTTCAGCCGCCAACTCGTCATCATCTATCTCAGGCATGCCGTACTGGCGACCCAGTGCTTCTTGCACCTCGTCCGCTTGTTCCATCATGTCTGCCAGCTCATCATTCACATCCTGAAACATGCAAACTTGAAATAAATGTCTAGACTCAAATTTATTGTTATAATTTGTTATGTAGACAAGTAGGCACTTGTACTCGCAATATGTGTGTGTGAGTGTGTTGCCATGGTCCAAATGTAATTTACTCCAATTTACTTTCTTTACTGCTTGGATAGTTTTTTAAAATTTTATTCAAATATTTTGTTGTTCATGCACAAATGTTTATACGCCATTAGCCTGAACTAGTGAGACCTTTATTATTTACCCGAGCACCACACATAGGGCATAGACAATAAATATTTTTCATCTTTACTCTTTCCAATGTTTGCTTAGTCTTTTTAGGTCTCGTATTAGGGCTCAGAAAAAACGTTATAATCCTGAATGAGTATTTTCTTGTGCAGCCACAAGTAGCTAGCAGTAAAAACCAAGTTTTAATTCGTTTTAGTTTGTTTGTTAATATTATGAATTTTTATTTTGTTGTATAATAAAGTTCAAAAAAATAAAAAATAAAATGTACAAACCTCAATATTATCAATATTGATTTTCTTGAATTCCTTCTTCATTTGAGTAACACCATCCTTCATAGCTGATACAGTGGCATGTGTGTCCTTGAGTGTTTGTGTAGCATAGTTTGCCTGTTCCATGTTGAATGACTGAGCTCTTAGGCTGTCTAATTGCTGCTCGTACCTAGAATTACCAACAAGTAAGTTTTCGGCAAGTTTATCATGCGCACTTGATGTGCGGGCAGGTTTTTCCGCAAGTAAGCCGCTGGTGGGCCCTTTTTGCGTGACCCTTGACACGTGTTGCTCGAACTTTTTTAGGTTTTACAACACGCCGGTTTCCTCACGATGTTTTCCTTCACCGTTTAGAGAGTACTGGCATAGTGCACATAAATTTTTCGACAGAAAAACTCATTGTTACATGAGTGATTTGAACCCACGACCTTCGGATCGGAAGGCAGGGCCACTACCACTAGACCACCAGTGCTCTCTACCAAGAAGTATAACATTTTGGTAAATATAAAAATCAAAGATGAACAGTGCAGTAAATAAATATTGAAGACGGTCCATAGAATACTATCTAGCCCCAAATTAAGCCGAGCTTGTACTATGGGAACTAGATAGCTGACATAATACATAAATATATATTTTTTGTAAATACATACTTATAATATAATATAGCACCCAGACAGAGAACAAACATCTACATAATTATATTCACAACACAAATATTTGTTCTCGATGGGAATCGAACCCTCTACCTACAGCGCAGAAGGCAAAGCTACTACCAACTGAGCTGAGAGGCCAGCCTCACAGTTTTGAATAAAGCAGTTTCTCATAAATAGCTATTTATTGTACATCCCTAAAGGATAAACTGTTATTTCTAGTTTCAGTTCAGTGTTTACCTTTAAAATAAACAGATAAACAATAAATCATTTTAATTAGAAGAATTAAATATGTTGAAAAGGAGAAACAGTTAGAAGGGTGCTATCATCATCAGCTTATAGAAGTCCACTGCTGGACATAGGACTCCCCCATAGATCTCCAGGAATAATGATTCTGAGCCCTCTCTATCCTCCATTCATGGAATTTTAAAAATGTTGTTGGTCCATCAGGTGGGAGGGTGTCCTACGTTTCATATTCCAATTTGTGGTAGCTGTTCGAGATTCTTTATTCTCCAATGGTTGTTGGTTCTTTGAGCTATATGACCTGCCCATTGCCACTTCAACTTACAAGGAATTTTGCAAGCTATATCGGTGACTTTGGTTATTTGATGGATTGCCTCATTCCTGATTTTATCACACAGTGAAACTGAAACCCAACATAGCTCTCTCCATAGCATGTTGTGCGAATTGAAACCTGGGCATTAAACAAATATTTAGCGACCACAAGCAAGATGCTATAATACATACATTTTCTTTTGCTTCAAAACTCTCAAAGCCTTTTGTTTCACAGAATTTTTTGCTGGACCCTCTCTCATTTTGGCCATTTGGTCTTTGTATTTTCTCAGTTCTGTTTCCAATTTTGTGCATTTCTGCTCAATGTTATCAGCTCTGCCATCAACCTGTGAAGATTTTATATTTCATCAGACCAAGAATGAATCATCAATCAATGTTCCAAGAGGCGACTATTGTTACTTACATTTTTAATGCAATCATTGATGGATGGACCCGGTTCTTTGGGTTTACCTCGACCGAATAATCTGTTCATTTTGTTTTACAGTTCTAAAGTCGATGCAACTATTATCTGCAGCTGGTAAACCACAAAAACACCAAAACTATTATATTATTGTAAAAAGGCAAAGGCAAAGCAAAAAGTAAGGCAGGCTTCTTCTTTTTTCTTTGCTGAATGAATGAATCAGAATCAGAATGAATAGAAATGGAATGAACAATGAACGGAGTATATTTTCAGGCGGGCCACTGACTTCAATACCAATGTCAATCTAGACTTTTCAGTTTTCAGTGACACATGACAGACACTCTTTAATCTGAGGATTTGAGGACAGACAGAAAGACCAGAAAAAGAAGGAGAAAATTTCAGCTGTTATATTTTATGTTGTTGTTTTGAAAATTCGATTCGTTTTCTATCATTTTGGAAAGTCCCCCTGACTGGCAAAGGTCACAGTAGACTTTAAGTCACATATATTATATAGCTTTTTCATTTTTATTGTTTTTCTGATGATATTTTGAGTTCCTACTGTTGTGTAATTTTAGAAAGAAAGAAAGAAAGAAGAAAATAATAAAGAAGTATTATTTAACAATAATTGAGGTCTTAGCTCAAAGTGTGAGTAGTTGGAATGAAAGTGTATTATATGATAATCCTGATTTAATAAAAAAAATCGAGTGGTTTTGAATAAACGGCCACCACACCATATTATTTCAAATCAAAGCGCACTTTTCTATTGACTGACTCAATCAATGCGTTAGCAATTAGCATCGTTTTAGTCTGTGGACTGACTTAAAAAAAACTAAATAATTATGTAATTATCTACACTTGACACTGACAAAATTGTCCAAATCGACAGATCCAGCTAATTAAGAAGAAGAAGAAGTATCTTCTTGGTTTTGAATTTGCTACTGCGAGTTATTTCAAATAGTTTTTCAGAAATTATTTTACAGTGAAGATTATACATAGATTTCAAGTAAACAAATGACATAGATATCAACATTACAACACGACACCAACAGGAAACAGCAAGTTACTGGGTGGAACCGGTCTGGATTGGCAAGCATGGTTTGTCTCTTCAATTATAGATTATTTTGTGTAGTTGCAATATGCTGAAAAAAATCCACCCACGGCGTGTCCTGCCTTGGCTGTATCAGTATCTTACCTTTCCACTTGAGGTTTCTGTTATAATTTCTCTCTCTAAATACTATTAAGGCTTAAAATATTGTAGGTTATTCACATGCCATCTTTTTTGGTGAATAATTTTATCAACTTATCTGTCGAAGCAGCAGAAGCAGTACAGCTCAGAGTGCAATGGAGTAACCTGTTGGAAGTGGAATGTCATACCGCTCATAAGCTCACCATTGCAGTTAAAGTATGCTGTCCTGGTATTAAACAGGCCTCTGACCCAAAGTCACGCATTTATTAGTAGCTTCTGGAACAATGGTGAGTCCCATTTCCTTTAGTAGTTTATCCTAAGTAATGCCTCGTCGGGTGCTGGATACACACAAGTCTACATTAAGTTAACTTACATAGATTAGATTAGCAGATTAGTACTATATATTTGTTCTAAAGTCTACATTAAGTTAACTTACATAGATTAGATTAGCGGATTAGTATTATGAATTCTTCTAGTTCATTTTTGTCTAACAATGGAATTCTGCAAAGTCACATCTGAATCCATTTATCACCACTCTGATGTCTTAACTTTATCTCTACAATGATACGAACAATAAATATAATAAATGTTCTATATTTGTAGGCCTTTGCCTAGCAGCAAGACAAATTAGAAAAAGAAATGAAAGAAAGTAAGAAGAAAGAAAACTTATTTATTTACAGATGCTTTGCAATTTAAAGTTCATGCTATAAATGCATACAAGAAACTTATAGAGCCAAGAGCTGCAAATTGGTCTTGCAACTAGCACACATTTCACAATTTAAAAATTGTGTCCACTATATTTTTCAGCCATCGTAAGAATAACAGTTGATGGAGGAACAAGACGATGGGATAAATACATAGAAACCATGTCACAAGAAGTGCGGGAAACCCTCAGAGACCCTGACCTGGTTACTGGCGACTTTGATTCCATCACCAAGGAAATACTACAGAAATACAAAAAGAAAGGTTGTAAGGTGATAGTACTAACATTAATATCCCCCAATTTTAATGAAGTGAAAATATGGTGTTTGTATTTGTCTTTGACTACCCCCTGATCAAGTACAAGGGTTAAGGAGATGTGTACCTTACCTAGGATTTAGTCATGAGCCTATTACATGAAAACCTAGTCCCTTATCCAATGGCAGGCCAAGCCTTTAGATATTCAATTGTAAATACTATTGTCCTCTTAACCCTGTGGCCAGAAAAAATTGAGCACGGCTAGTATTTGCAGCAGTCAGCCTTCTATCTCCTAAAAACTTACACCATAGGTTTTTGAGGTCAAATATAACCTATAAAACTACAAAATATTTTATTTATCTTAATAACTAAAGAGTATAGGAAGCTCATTTGCTTGTCAATATTCTGTGATGGATAAAATTTTCACATTTAAAAATAGTGCAAAATGATGCATTAGATAAAAGTTATTTAACAAAATAAACACACACTATTATTATAATAAACATGCTTTGGCCAAAAACTCAAGAACCAAACTGTAACCTATACCAATCTGCGTCACTAATTCATCACTATATGTCTACCAGCCAGGCTAATTTTTTTCTGGCCCCAGGGTTATAAGGTCAATTAAATACTTGTTTAAGGTAGTGCATACTCCTGACCAAAATCATACAGACTTCACAAAAGCATTGATGGAATTGAATTCTTACTGCCAGGAACATAAAATAGAGGTATGTGATACTATTTGTAAAACATCATTCATATTATTCGCTAAAAAAGTGTACTGCTGTTCATTATTGCCTGCACTATAAAATCGCTGAAGGAACCACCTGTAACCATCCATCCACCGGCTTTTACAATGTTCTCAATGTCATCTTGTGCCTCTGTATTGGTTATCAGTCCTATGACCTATTTGACCTCGCCATCAGACTTCAAATAACTCTTAGCCTGAATGTAGCTTTACAATGTTTAATAAATAAAATGTCTAAATCAACTTCAATACTTTTCAGGTGGATCACGTTATAGCTCTCGGTCAGAGTTCGGGTCGATTTGATCAAGTCCTAGGCAACATACAGACATTATTCCTAGTCAAAGAAAAGCACCTTCTGAGCCCCGCCACAAAGATGTACATGATATCTGACGATGCATTCTCCTGGCTACTGCCCCCGGGAAACCATGAGATAGTAGTGCCCGAGGATACCAGGAAGCATAGCCGGGCTTGGTGCTCCTTGGTCCCTGTTGGAGAAACCTGTGTTAGTGTTACGACAAGCGGACTGAAATGGAACCTAAGTATGTTTTATCAAGTATAATGTACATAACCTAAGTATATTCAAGGGTTTCTTATGACATGGCTGAGTCAAGATGGTCAATTGGTTGATGTACCTAGAAGGATTTTTATAATCTCCCAAAAGTTCGGGGTTTGAACCCGCGACCTTCCCCTTGGTACGGGTCTGCGCTGACCGCTGCGCCATCGGATCCTAATCACACTCAACATTACAAAAATCATAGTTTTGGGACATTTAAAAAATCTTTGTGATTTCCGTAAGTGTAGTATTAACACTGTAAAATCAATAAAAAATATAAAAAAAGCAAGATGAAATCTCTCGTCGATTCAACTGAATGCAACTTCGGTTAACGAGCAGGTAAGTAGTTGACTGTAACGTCAAACCTGTAGATGGAGCCACGGTCGCGTTAGTGCCGAACAGTCCTTATGAGTTATTCGTCGAGTGGGATTAGGATCCGATGGCGCAGCGGTCAGCGCAGCCCCGTACCAAGGGGAAGGTCGCTGGCTCAAATCCCGCTCGGCTCTTACTTTTGGGACATTATAAAAATCTTTGAAGGTACCTAGAAGGATCAAAATCATCCTGGTGATATGTGGGGGAAGCCTATAATCCAGCTAAGTACTTCCTCAGGTTGATATGCAAAGGTTGCCTGGAAGAGATCGCTCTCAGCGATAAGGTCGCCCATTGTTTTACCTAATTGTTAATTTTTATGTCCTGTACTGTATCTTTTGTGTGGTGAACAATAAAGAGTTATCTATCTATCTATATGATTTGATGAAGTTTTGCAAAAAAGCCTCTCTTATCTAATTTAGTAATCTTCTCTTATGTCATATCTCAAATGGTTTTAAATCTTATTTCAGACGACAGAGCAATGAAATTCGGAGATTTAGTTAGCACGTCTAATACCTTCGATGGATCGGAAAAAGTAGTCATCAAATGTAGCCACACTATCCTGTGGTCAATGAGGATACCTAGTTTGATAGGTAAGGGTAGATATTAAATAGTTGTATCGATTCACAAGAACTAAATTTCTCCATGACAGGGCTCAGGGAACTTATTGAGTCTTGTCCCTCCACATCCACATTTGTGTCACCATCAGGTTCACTAGAACACTGCTGCCACCAACCCAAAGTCCTTCTCCGTTATTTTAAGGAGTTGGGCTGGCTGGGGTGAGGTTTGGCAGGGGGACAATGCACAATACACCCCATCGCGGGACGTCAGTGCAGATCGTATTCCCCCAAATCAATTAGAATTAGAAAGAACTAAATTTAGCCTATCGAGTCACGGTAGTCATCGCCCCAAAGTCCCACTGACAAAACATAATTATAGTATTTTCGAAAATTCACGAGGATGTCTGAGGGAGATAGGTACCTATATTTAGTACATAGGTTTTATATTGTTATCTGAATGTGACAAAAACTTTGTTTTTCTTCAGAAAACCCACCGGTGGCTGCAGCAGTATGATATAGAATAAATCCATACCATAGCGAAGTGATATGATTCAGCCAGACTACTTTTTATAGGAAAAAGTTTTATTTAGTTACCTAACTTATGCAATAAATGGTGATAAATACATGTACGTACTTAAATAATTTTGTTATTATTCAATTACCATTGTTCAATCAATAAAATGTTGATGCTAATAAACAGCTGTTTATTGGCATCAACCTGATCATTTTATCCCCTTTAATTTACATAACATTATTATCCTGACACTGCACTGTGTTGTAATGCAAATACGAGTGCCGTGCCGAGTAGCTAGGTACTTTACCCCTTTATATTTTCGTAGTTGTTACAAATCTTTAATATAATTATGTGAATGTGAGGAAGCTATCACTGCGGTGATTGAGATTTATTTTATTTTTTAAGTAGTAGTAGCGTTTCTCTCTCTCTTTGTGAAGGTCTCGTCCGGAGGCGGAGAAGTACTATCACCATGCCTAGTTGAAGCAGCATTGCTGTGTTTCGGTTTGAAGAGTGTTGGTGCCAATGGCACGTGAGGCTGAACCTGTTTGTATTAAAAATACACAGTTCCGGTCCAACAACAATGGCATCAAAAATTTATAATAAAATCCCCGAACAAATAAAAGACGTAGAAAAGGATAGGACATTCGAATATAGATTAAAGGACTTATTGATAAAAAAATGCTATTATAATTTAAATGACTTTTTCAATGATACACTGCCTGCGTTATAATACTAATTGAATTGACTTCATAATATAAAAATAACAAATAGCTTTTAATTTATCTATTTTTTCAGACTTCGGCCCGCTTCCACTCCAGATATTGCTATGCCCTGAACATTAGGGCCTATTATGTATTTACCATTTTTAACTTTAAGACCTCACCATGTAACATAATAATTGCAATAAATAATATGAGTATGAGTATGAGTATGCCTCAAGTTGATGGAGGCAGGGTAATGCATCGTAGGGCTCGTTCCTGACTGCGTGACCTACAAGGCAATGCTTTGTTATAGGTGACGCTTAACACTTAACATCAGGTGGGCCATACCTATGCTTGTGCCATTAGCTAATTGCATTAAAAAATATTTAGGCCCCCCCCCCAAGGCTACCTTCCATCTTTCCTCCAATTAGCAGAGTATACATCCTCCAAGTATATATTCCTGCTGGATTGATTGATTCATAGACACATTTGAAAAGTGACGGCCTGTAAACAGTGTCAAACGTCAATTTGATACCAGCTGTTTTTTGTTGTGGCAGAGTTTTGAATTAGAAAAATTCAGGTTTGATTCAACTTGTCTTGATTTTGATCCTTCCTTTCGGCAGTTTCAAGTGATTAGAACTGCATTTACTGTTTTGAGGATTTGTTCATTGTGATCCGCAAACCATATTCGCAATATAACCTACTATCTACGCCAAAATAGATATATTTTATCTCCTAGAATAGCTACTACAGCATTTCATGTCTCTCAGAAGCTTGCTGCGATCCCGTAAGGTTCAATCCTGTCTACACAAAATTGATTTAGCTACGGAAGATTCGGTAATAACATTAAAACCCCTCTTTTAGAAAATTTTCTCTACTTTAGAACGATGTCCACTACCGGCGGTATAATAGAAAACACAATCCGAAGTAAATTAACCACGGAACTGACAACAAAACATGTGGATGTTATCAACGAATCCTACATGCACAATGTCCCGAAAGGAGCTGAGACTCACTTCAAAGTTGTGGTTGTGTCGGACAAGTTTGATGGCCTACCATTGATTAAAGTATGTATACCTTAATATTTTACTAAATAGGTGGGTGCTTAATAAAATGTATGGAGATCACTTCAGTTACCTCAGTAATACCCAATCTTCACACCAGTATTATGTATACCGTTTGTTTTATTTTCAGCGACATCGTCTAGTTAATGACATACTAAAGGAGGAACTTCAAACCGGAGTGCATGCCCTCTCCATCGTAGCCAAGACACCAGCTCAGTGGGAGGACAGTGACAAGGTGGTGGAAAAGAGTCCAAACTGTAAAGGCGGCTTTGGAAAATAAGACTTGTATTTATGATAGAATTAGATAGATCATAACAGGTTAGCTGTCCCGAAGCAAGTTTCGATCTTCTTTGTACACATCCTCGTAGTAAATAATGACAGCTAACGCTAGATCGATTGCATTATCTACATCATTGGCCATGAGGCACATATGCCTCATGGACGTACCAGTGCAATCACCCATGAGGCACATGTGCCTCATCGGACAGCTAACCTGTTAATAAATTATTACAATTGAGGCAAGTTTATTTGTGCAGATAACCTTAGTAACCCAGAGTTTAAAACATTGAACCAACTCAAAATATAGATCAAGCGAGTTATTTTTAACAAAGTATGGAGAACAATCATCAAATAACAAAAACCATTCTGCAAAAATGCTACTGTTGTTATGGGCCAAAACTGGTAAATAAAACATAGTTCTTAGCAAAACTTTTATTTCTTGCAAATAGCACAGTTCAATCATTCACATTTGTATAATAAATCTTGCTCATAATTTGAAAATACTGATTATAATGTTTTGAGAATCTATCTGGATAAATATATACATTACATAGTTTAAATTTTGGAAATACTTGTGGAATATAACCATCATTTACATGAACCTATCTATATATCTTACTATTATGATAGGATACTATTTCAGTGAATATACATTTCTTTAAGATACACGTAATATGCTATACATGCAAATTACGCAGTTTCTAAAGGAGTAAGAAATCACTGGGCACAAAAGTACTATGGATATGGTATTCCAACACTGTTCAGTCACACACCGCACTCATAATTACAAGCGCGGTTAGTAATATCAGAGATTGAAGTTATCCAATCGTAGCTTCCCTTCATTCTCAGTCAGGTAGAGTAGGTCGGCCATGGTCTGCTCTCCAATCGCTTCCTCTGCCTTTTCTGACATCTGTGGTGGACAATTGTTGGTTTAAGTTGGTTGCCTTCAGTAATTCAATTTTTTTAAAATTTAGTTGTATCAAAAGGATCACTTTAAAGCTAGGTCAAGGGGCCAGTTGCACGCGACCAAGCCTAGAAAAAGACCTTCAACAGAGTCTACTGTTTGGCTTAGATTACACTAGTATTTTAAACCTTTTCTAGCATTTTTGTCAGTTTAAAATTTGTTTTAAAATGGTGTTGGTAAAGCACGAACACATGTCATGAAAGATACATTCATCATCAGCCTAAAGGAATCCAATACCTGACATGAGCTCAGTTTGGAAAGGTACCAATTAACTCTTCAAAGACACTCACCGGTCTATACTTATATTCGGGCGATGGTGGGTACTTGAAATTCGGTCCAAAGTTGACACTGACAGTGACATTCTTATGCAGAGAGACAGTTGGGTAGTAGCACCCTTGGTAGATATCTGTGAACGCTTCGCCTTGGCATTCGCCGTTCTTGAAGAAATATATTTTACTGCCCGTCAGAGGCTTCAGGTTGTTGAGAGATTCTTGTATGTTGTCCTTGTCTTCGTAGTAGAGGTGGCTCTTGAATTTGACTAGCGGCTGAAGAAAAAACAAATCAGTGAACATGTTATACATAGCTATATGAATCTGCACTAAAAACAGAATAAGGTACACAAAATGACTCTTAATCTATTTGATGGAGTGACAAGAGGCTTTTAGCGTGCCGCCAAAAAATTCAGGCATTATGAATGAAGGGGTTGGACTTTGAGGCTTGCCGACATTTTCGTCTCGTTGCGAGAACCGAACCTGAAGGGTCCTAGTACTGTTATCGTCCACCAGACGTTGTCAAAGTGATGTATATAACTACTCACTCTATCTTTGTAAGTGTTAGGCGTATACTTGGTAGTGGCACTTTCAGGTAGCACGACGAGGAAGCCCAGGGTATCGCCCTCTGCATATCCACTGCTGTAATGTTTCCCGCGAGATTCATGAAATCTGGAACACAAATAATACACATTAGGACATAATTCACTGTGGTTTTCTACTGGTCCACCCTAAACAAAAGCAATCGCAACAAATAAAGATATTATAGTTCGGCCGTTCAGAGAATGCGTTTGACAGTTTGATCAGTTTGTCACAGTTAGTCACATAGTTAGTACAGCACTACAAATATAAAGCGCTGGCATAACCTTGTAATAGCGCATTATAGATTTAGAAAAATATTGTATAACAAGTTATTTGACACTCAGTTTGGCACAAAATTATAAAATTCATTGATTATTGATACAATAATGTTGTTTTAATGCTCATCAAATGTTAAAACGGTAAACAACCAGCAAAAATATTTTTATCGTAACTGCAACGCCATTACAAAGTTACGTCGTCAGTTCAATCGCGACGTGTCAGGAACGCATTCTCTGAACGGCCGAATTATACTAACTTTTTAATGATAACTATAGGTAGTACTTATAATTCACACACTTGGTCAGGCTGCGCCAGGACTATCTCAACTTGTGATACTATAACGACCCTTTCAAATACAAGTAGCTGATTATAGACGCTTTCAAATGAGGCACCATAGTTCGAGTTGCTGCTCAGAATAACATAATAATTATAACGTCGCATAGCCATAGGCTAATCTTTCATACCATGACTCACTTAGTATCCTTCCGGCTGCGCCAAAAGTATCTAAACAGGCAGGCATACCCTATCGACGTGTATAGCTAGGTAGCTAGGTATCAATAAAACGTCGATGTTCAGAAAGTACTTAATTTATTTGAACCAACTGCAGTGAGATGTAATAAATCCTAAAACGCAACGATAGCGCGTGCTAATTTGGCCTGTGGCGCCACCTAGTTCTACAAAACGTAAACCTATATATTAATGAAATAAAATCTAATTTGAAGCTTGAATATGAGCAAACCATTCCGGCCTCTCAAAGTGTGCCAGCACTTTTAATAATAATTAACAGACTAGGCATAACAAAGACACAGACTTAGGAGAGGGTGCAACAGTTTTACAATTAACTAATATTATTGCATCTACAAGTAAATGAACCTAGGACTAAGTATCGTGGACTGTAACACGGTTTTAAATCAATTTTGAAACACTAAATATCTTAACTATTAAACTAAGAATTTAAATCGAACATAAATCTTACAAACTAACATCTTCAAACTCATTGTCAGTGGGTAGCAGACACAATTTGTGAATTGGTCTCTTAAACACGGTATTTTTACATTTTAAGCTGACTACCCGAACCAACCCATCCGCCCCTGGATGTACAATGGTTATTTTTCCCATTAACCATTTGGTGGGTGGCAATCTTTCATCCTTAATTAAAACTACATCACCTACTTTGAGGTTGCTTTGAATACTTGTCCATTTCTGACGCTTTTGCAAATTTACTAAATATTCTTGACTCCATTGTCGCCAAAATGATTGGAGGTTTTTTTGCAAGTATATCCATCTTTTGTTATATGGGATATATGAATCACTCAGATTTTCATCAGGAACTACTATTGGGTTTTCTCCTATTAAGAAATGACCGGGCGTTAAGGCAACTGTAGTGCCATCTTTTTCATCTTCTAAGGATGTTAATGGACGAGAATTCAAGCAGCTTTCTATTTGACATAACAATGTTGAATATTCTTCATAGGTCAATTTAGAATCACCTAAAACACGATTTAAGTGTCGCTTTATAGATTTTATATTAGCCTCCCAAAGACCACCCATATGAGGTGCACCAGCAGGGTTAAATTGCCATTCTGTTCCGTCTTGTGCTAACAATTCTGCTATTTCTATTGGTACATTACTCAAACATTTGTTCATCAAAATTTCAAGTTCTTTAGAGGCTCCTATGAAATTAGTACCACAATCGCTTAGAAGTTTCTTACAGTGACCTCTGCGTGCCGTGAAGCGGCGAAAAGCAGCCAGGAAACCTTCAGTGCTAAGACTGGTAACTAGTTCAATATGAACTGCCTTGGTGACAGAGCAAATGAACAATGCGATATAGGCCTTTTGAGTTGTATTAGATCTACGACCACTATGCAATTTCAATATTATGGGTCCAGCAAAATCTACACCACTAACTAGAAATGGTCTTTGGGGAGTGACTCTATCTTTAGGTAAGTTACCCATTAACTGATTTACAGGTCTATTGGAGTTTCGAGAGCAAGCTATACATTTTTTAATTACCTTTTTTATTACATGTTTGACTCCAATGATGTGAAACTTGTTTCTAACATGGTTTAACATTAGTTGTACTCCTCCATGCAGAGTTTTGAAATGAGCTTCCTTTACAATCAGGTAAGCCAATCTACTATTTTTAGCTAATATAACAGGATGCTTTGTTTCTCTACTGCAATAAGCGTTTTGAATGCGACCCCCTACTTTCAAAATGTTGTCATCATCGATAAATGAGTTAAGATTTTTAATATTTTTTCTATCTATGCTTTCAGATTCTTGGGACATTCGTATCAAGCGGCTTAAAGCATCTTGCATCTCTTTGGAACTTAAGTGAGTATTGTACTCAGTTACGCTATTCTTTCTAGCTTTACATTTGCATTTGTAAATAAATCTTAGACAATAACTAGTCACCCGTATTAACTTATTGAGATTTGAATATCTATTTATAATGTCTATTTTGTTATTAGAGTCTGGCACTAAAACACTACACTGCACTTTAACTTGAGACTTTTTCTCTTCCTCAGTAGGATTAACTATTTCACTTATGTCTGTTACAGGTATTTCGCGATGTTC
Source organism: Thera britannica (assembly GCA_939531255.2). NCBI lineage: Eukaryota > Metazoa > Arthropoda > Insecta > Lepidoptera > Geometridae > Thera > Thera britannica. Next base: position 24,601,729 of record OW618036.2, read on the forward strand.
CCGGAGCCATGGCGGGCCGTTCCACCACAACTCGTGCGACTGCAGCTCAAGCGGACAGATTCCGCGTGACGCCACATCTGCCGGGTTGTCCTGTGACGCGACGTGATGCCATCTGCCGGGGTCTATTTTGTTAGTTATTTCAGTTACTCTATTTGCCACGAAGGTGTTCCAGTAGTTTGACGGTCGTTGTAGCCAAGCCAAAACTATGGTTGCGTCGGTCCACGCGTGGATGTCCTTGTCAGGAATATTGAGCGCATTTTTTATTCTGTCCATTAGGTTTGCTAGTAGGACCGCTCCACAGAGCTCTAATCTTGGCGTGGATATTTTCTTGAGTGGTGCTACTTTGGTTTTGGCTTCGATCAAAGTGACTTTGATTGTGTCAGGTAGGATGGTGCGACAGTAAACTACTGCAGAGTATGCCATGTCTGATGCGTCCGAGAATCCGTGGAGTTCAACGGATACGAGGTCATCTGTCATTCCGATCCATCTATCTAGTTCTATTGTTGGCATGCTGCATAAATTCTTACGAAATGTCAGCCATTCCGCCTCTATTGCTTCAGGAATTTCATCATCCCAATCTAGACTCTGTTCCCACAGCCGTTGCAGAAACACTTTGGCTTTGACAACTATCGGAGCTAACCAACCAGCTGGGTCATACAACTTGGCTACATCTTGCAGTATTGATCGTTTGGTTGGCTGTGTATCATTTTCATCTAACTCTGTAAGTTCAAAGTTGAGCTCGAACTTATCAGATTCATTATTCCAGTTTATGCCCAAAACCTTTCGCTTTCCTTGCGTTAAACTTTCTATTTCTGGACAGTTTGATGCCCATTTGTGCAGTTCAAAACCTCCTTTAGAAAGAAGCTTTGTCAATCTATTTTTCAATTCTATGGCTTTTCCAACAGTAGGGGCTCCCGTCAGGAGATCATCAACGTAGAAATCTGATGAGAGTGCATTGATAACTTCTTCTGGGAAATTTCCCTTTTCATCAGTTGCTAACTGCTTTAGTATTTTGATTGCTAAGTATGGTGCACATGAGGTACCATATGTGACTGTGGTTAGTCTATAGTGTTGAACTGGCTCATTTAATTTCCATCTCCAGACTATTCGTTGGAAGTCTCTATTATTTTCTTCTATTTGTATCTGCCTATACATTTGACGAATATCTCCCACTAGAACTGTTGCGTGTCTTCTCCATCTCAATGTTGTGTCTCTTATGTCATTTTGTAGTGTGGGCCCAATTAAGATGTTGTCATTTAAGGATTTTCCATTACTAGTTTTGGCCGATGCATCGAAGACAACGCGAAGCTTGGTGGTCAGGTGTTGTTCGTTGATCACAGCGTGATGTGGTAAGTAGCATGTGCTATTATTGGGTTTGCTAGTTTGTGACACGGGCTCCATGTGAGCTTGGTCTAGGTAGTCTTGCATGAATTCTAGGTATCTATTATGTAAGCTTGGAAGGATTTTAAATTTTCGTTCCACTGCGGCTAGTCTTTTTAATGCTATGGATTCTGATTCACCAAGATCAGGAGGGCTGTTTGTAAAGGGTATTTGCACTTCATATCTCCCGCTTATATTTCGCTTGTGTGTTGTTTTAAAATGTTGTTCACATTTTCTTTCGGTGTTTGTCATAATCCTTTTTTCTGTTCCAGGTTCTTCGAGTTCCCAGAATCTGCGTAGTGCTGAGTCTATCTCTATTCTTGTGTGGTGAGCACATACTGTGGTTTGTTTGCTAGTGAGTTTAAGACTATTTCCAGATATCAACCATCCAAGTGAGGTTTCTTGGGCCACCAGCGAGCTTTTTTCATTCCTCTGAACCAATACCCCTTTTTTGATGATGTCGGCGAAGATTTCAGCGCCAAGGAGAATATCCACGCGACCTGGCTGAGTGAAGGTATGGTCAGCTAGCTGTAGACTATTAAGCTGTGGCCAATCAATGGCATTTACACGCTGAGGTATATATGAGGTCAATGTTTTCAGTACATATGCGATGACCTTGACTTTCATGTTCGGGTTGTGTCTTGACATTATTTCAAATTCCACAAGTGCTTTTGTGACTGTGTTATTTGCACTAACGCCTACTATGTTTCCTTGAATTGGTGCCTTTTTCAGACCTAGTTCTTGACATGCTCCTTCAGTAATCAGTGATGCTTGGGATCCTTGATCGACTAGGGCACGAAGAGTGTGGATATTATGGTTTCTATGTGATTGGACTGCGACAAGTGCAGTTGCTAGGATGACTGAAGAGGCATCTATGGATGTCTTCATGGTAATACTATTTATATTATCTATGTCTTTTGAGTCTATGAAGCTTTTCTGAATGTTATCGTTGCTTTTCTCTATGTTTTCTACCGTAGCTGTATTGACTATTTGCTGGGTTTGTGAGCTTTGTGTTGGTGTTGTGGTTGGACTGGGACCAGCTGGCACGCTGTACCCATGGAGTAGGGTATGATGCTTGCGGCCACATTTTCTACAATTGGACAGAGTGCATTCTATTACTGAGTGACCTTTCTTTAGGCAGTTGAAACACAGGCGATTTTTTTGAATGTACTGTTGTCGTTCATTTACTTCTAGTTGATTGAATTTCTGGCATGAATAAATCTTATGATCAGCATTACAGTACACACAGTTCATAGCTGAGGTCCCGGAGGTGGTTGTAGCAAAGCTTTTGGCTGTGTTGGCATTTCTATGTGAAGTTTGTATATCTCTGCCTTTTACAGTTTCCAATGTTCTGAACCGCAGCTCCAAGAAGTCAGACAAATCTTTCCAGGTTGGCAATCTATCTAAAGTTTCAATGCGTTGCTCAAACAGTCGATGTGATTCTGTGTCCAATTTTTGTATGACTATGTAAACTATTATATCATCCCAATTGTCTGTAGGGATATTGATGGCTTTCAGTGAGGTTAAGCATTCGGAGGTAACATCTAATAATTCTCTTATAAGTTTTGGTGTTTCGTTTGTGATCTTTCTTTGATTCAGTAATCTTCCCAAGAATGAGTTAACAATGTGCCTGCGATTGTTATATCTTCGCTTTAATGTTTCCCACATTATCTCATAGCTGGCTTCTGTGACTGGTATTTGTTTGACTAAATTCTCTGCTTCACCTTGCAAACTAGATTTTAGGTATTGACATTTATTGACATCACTCAATGTTTCATTATCATTAATCAGAGATTTGAACAAATCATGAAAAGAATTCCAGTCTTTGTATTCGCCTGAAAACCTTGGGATTTGTATTGGAGGTAACTTAACTTTGCATATTGGACTTTGACCTGTTTGAACATTTTGGTTTGTTGGATTTTCTCTTCTGGTTGTTGGTTTTTCTTTGTCACATAGAATATTGAACTTTTCTTTGATCATAGTTTTTAATTCCAAATAGGTTTCCATACAGTCATCACTCGTATTGTTTACAAAGTAGCTTAATGTTAGCTTTGTATCTGCAGGCGCAACCACCAAAGAATCGTGAACTTTTTGGAATTTTGCCCAATAAGATTCTAATATTTCTAATCTGGTGTCCAAGTATGCCCTAGTAACTCGTTCCTTTGGACTTTTCTTGAAGTTTTCTTGCAACTTCCTGATGAGGCTATAAGTTTCTAGTTGGCTAGTTTGCAATGCTTCCATTTTGTTTCACGTGTGAAATTTACTAGGTTAAGTCCAAAGATTATGATAATTATTCAGTCTTTTTGCACTAAAACTTTTCTAAGTCTTTTACCACTCGATTATTACACAAACTTTTCTAAGTCTTTTTTAACACTTGATTATTGCTAAGTCTATTATTTTCAGAGTTCAGATGCTACGTTTTATTCACTTTTTCTATTTCTATTACTCACGTTACCGCTACAACAACAATCCAATTTCACTGTAATCCTTTTTGTTTTGCACTCACTCACTATTTCACAGATCACTCACTATTTCACAGTTCACTCACTATTTACACCGTTCACTCGCGTCGCGACTAGAGAATCCTGCTCGTAGGACCAATGTATAGCTAGGTAGCTAGGTATCAATAAAACGTCGATGTTCAGAAAGTACTTAATTTATTTGAACCAACTGCAGTGAGATGTAATAAATCCTAAAACGCAACGATAGCGCGTGCTAATTTGGCCTGTGGCGCCACCTAGTTCTACAAAACGTAAACCTATATATTAATGAAATAAAATCTAATTTGAAGCTTGAATATGAGCAACATAAGAAGCTATAACTTGAAGTTCCACCTACTCAGTAACATACGAAGGCGAAGCTAGACTTCATTTTCAAACCATCAGTCACCTTGTACCGTTCCGGCTGCGCCAAAAGTATATGAACTCGATGTTTATGTAGCTCAGTATTGACGCCTTTAAATTGAAAGACCTAACTTCAAGTTGCTGCACCGAGTAACATACACCATTTAGATAAATTAAAAAAAAGCTCACCTAGTACCCTTCCGGCTGCGCCAAGAGTATCCAAACTTGTCGTATCCGAGCGGCGCTTGTAAGTTCGCGTACCGGCGTCCCCAGCCGAGGCGGGTCGCAGCGCCTTCGGGCATTTCCTCCACCACCGCCTCCCAGTACCAACGACCGCGGGAAACGCCTAGAACACGAGTTCAATGTAACAGAAACCCTGAAAATAGGCTTGCCTCCCAGTACCAACGACCGCAGGAAACGCCTAGAACACGAGTTCAATGTAACAGAAACCCTGAAAATAGGCAATGCAATTATTAAGTTAAATCAGCGGAAATAGGAACGCTGCGGACGAGCTTTTCACAAAGAGCGCGAGCGCGCCACAACAACAGTGGGACTGACATCCCGCGATGGGGTGTATTGTGCATTGTCCCCCTGCCAAACCTCACCAGCCAGCCAGCTGAACTCTTTAAAATAGCGGAGTAGGACTTTGGGTTGGTGGCAGCGCGCGGTACAGCCAGCCGGGGATCGTAGTGGTGAGTGAGTACCGTGCGTGGCGCGCAGCATGCAGTACCCGCGCTCGCCGGTGACCGCGAGCCGGTCCTCCGCGACCCGCAGCTGCGGCGCGCGGTCATGCAGCGCGAGCAGCACGCCGGCGGGACACAGCGCGCGGTACAGCCAGCCGGGGATCGGCTTGCCGCTCCATTCGTTGCTCTCGTCGAACTCCTATAGAAGCAATGCCAACTTTTACTTACATACTGTTAACCGGTTTTGGGAATAGGACATCCCTAATCAGATCAAGCAAAGGATGATATCTCTAGTGGGGAAAAAAAGCAGGAGGAGGAAGGGAGATGGCGTCGACATACGTAGTTGTATTGTTTGCGGTGTAATATGTAAAGCAGAGTTGTAGCTGTAATCAATGAAGAGTGTTCGTCCTAACAATACATAAGTACATAAAGTCACGCCTCATTCCCATGGGGGTAGGCAGAGATCACGGATTTCCACTTGCTACGATCCTGACACACGTCTTTCGCTTCATTCACTCGCATAACATTCTTCATACATGCTCGTCTTAATTGCCTATAACACTGACCTGCCGAAAAGGCGCGTGAGGGTCCGGTTCCGCCAGGATATACCGGTACCCGTCCTTGTTGAACGGATGCTCAGTGGGATACCCGTGCGAGGGTAGCTTCAGGGCTCCAATGTCCGCAGTCCTGCCCTTCTTCCCCACGGGAGCGCCGGTCTCGGCAGCGCCGCCCACTGCCGGCCGCCGCTTGCCCTGGCGACCTTTTACGTTGCCTGCCAGCGGTACTGGAAGACGAAGAATCGTTTTAAATACCCGAAGCTAGCCTAATCAGAGTTACCCGAGGAGTAAGCTGACGACGTCCTAAAGCCTACATCAGTCAAATAGTTTTAGAGACTAAGGTAGAGTTATTTATGAACATTTAACAAAATATGGTGGAGGATTACGTACACAGTATATAATATAGTTATTTATGCAAATGACGGCGACCACGCGACAAAGCCCAGAAAAAGACTAGTGACAAGCTCGCGACAACTCTTCAAACTCAACTTCTTCGTCTTTAATTACTTTTTTCTTATTGGTACTTATGACCTTTTACCAAGTTACATACCAATTTAGCTTAGAAACACACGACTCAATATTGATTACTATACATATATATTGACCAGCAGTGGGAACTGCTGCGTGCGTGCGTGCGGTTGAACGCGCTAACTTCGGGAGAGATTAGCGCGTTCAACCAAATAAACAAGCAATCAAACTCTTCAGAATTTTAATATTAGTATAGGTAGATGATCAGCAGCACGCAAACGTATCATTCGAACTTTGATTAAAAATCACTAGTTTAATTTAATCAAAGCATTCGAAACATGAAAGGCTTTGTTCATAATACCGAACACTTTTTAACCGCTCGCTAAAAGCCTATTGTCAGCATCGAGATATAAGTACTACGTACTAGAAAATACACCGTAAATTCCTACTTTGTCTCGTTCAACTGCGGCGATCGCGCCGCACCTCACTCAGTCGCCTCAGTCGCTCTCTCTCGAAAACGCGTAAGTGCCGTGATTTACATGGCGCTTAGGCCTTTTTGTTGAGAACAAATTACGAAGAATAGGACAATAAGGTTATTTGACGTAGCTTCTCTAGTACGTAGTACTGATATCTCGATGATTGTCAGTGTCACTTTCATATTAACAAATAGAGATAGCAATAGACTTATCGATCTGCTAAGCTAAATAACTGTTAGAACATTATGATTATGAAAGTTAATCGTTAAAATTCCACAAGCGGTGACCTTCATCCTAATGGTTATCGCATTCACTATCAGTAACAAAGGACGGAATCTGTAGTGTCGTGGGTTCGAAACATACTCTTCTTACAGCTGTGACCAGTAAACAATGAAACTGGGAATTACGCGCATTCGAGAGGCCCTCCACACAAACCGCTTGTTCAATCGCTTGATAACATCGTGGTTATCATCAAACCTTTTGTTACTCGATAACGTTATTCATTATTATCCTGTTTATAACAACGATAATCCAATTAGGCCTAATACTTTGGCTCTATTGTTTTTTGTAAAAAAAAAACAATAAAATTTAACGTCTAAAAATCATGCAACGGTATAAATTATACGATAGAAGTAAGGTACCTAGTCTTTTTGAGTAGACACCTAGCTATTTTAGATGTATCTAAGGATACACAATAATGAGAACAGCTTCGACATAAAGACAAAGGTTCGTGTTTGCCGATAAACAAGTAGATTGTACCTACCATTATTGTATACACGCATAATGAAGTATACCAACACAGGTTACAACAATAAAATAACATTCACGTCTAAACATTATTTTGTCAACAAACATCGCGGTACATCTTACCTTCCTTTAGACCGTGTCTTGAATTGAATAGTCCCGGTTCGCGTGTCAAGTCAAATGATACAGAATCTAATCAATGAATTCAGGTCACGACGCAAACGACTATGTTCACTATTAACTACCTCACTTCAACTTCAGAGCTAACCAGACCACCGATCCACGACTGTCGATTTCAACACGAAAACATAAAAGCTATCGGGAATCACTCACATACGAAAAATAATAAACTGTACACGATCAAGCTATTTTTTGGCAACAAACGTATAGTTTGGTTCAAAGTTCATTTAAACTTTGCATGTAGGTCCCGATGAAGTCCACATACTTCATCGGACACCTAAATGCAAAGTTTTAGCCTAACATTACTCCGACATGTGCTAACATTATTATTAATAAGAAGATATTAAATATTGATCATACTTCAAGCGAATACACACATTTCATTTCAAAGCGCGGTCCTTACAATAATACTCAAAGAATCGCGAAGACAAATTATTAGGAGCAGAGTTTTATTCAATAAACCAATTCAAAATGGTTATTCTAGAATCAATTTTTACAATTAAAGAATGGATCCCAACTTAGTAGATTTACTTATATTTTTACTTATATTTACTTATAAAGCTTTTCAAAAGAGGTACTGGAACAAACAATAAAGGCAGGGTTTACGAATAAGGCGACGAAATTGGGCAACCGATTTAGTGTACACAAGAATAATTTAGAAATAAGTGAGCGGTCTTGGATCAGGGTGCCGAGTAGCCGAGCGATATTGATTTCTTTAAAATAGATTTGTCCTACGCCAGCGTCTTTATCAAACGTATTTACATTACGCGATTTTATAGAGGTAAAGATTTTATCAATTTCGGGTCAACACATTTTTGTTTGTAATGATAGAACCGTATTTGCGCACGCATGCGATCGCATCCGAAACCTTATTTTTAACACGCTAAAAAAATTGGTTGTCCGGAAGAGATCGCTATTCAGCGATCAGACCGACTTTTATACATTTAAAATCATGACTTGGTTCTCCATTGTATATAAATATAAATAAAACGTTGAATGATGTCTAGGACTAGCTGGTCTGGGATAGGACTAATAAACTATTAATTGGATTACGTAACCATGTTTGGTAGAGTTGATGTTGCTCCACTTTTTATAATCGATCTTTCAACGGCCTCTCTTTACAAGGACTTTGGAATACGTCTTTGAATTAAAAAACAGCAGTCATAGCTCAGTTGGTCTGCGCTGGAGGGCGTGGGTTCGATCCCCACCGAGAACAAATATTTGTATGGTGAACATAGATATTTGTTCTCTGCCTAGGTGTTATATTGTATTCTAAGTATAAATTGCTCAAAAAAATAACTTGATTAAGTACCTATATCTGGTTTCCATAGTAACAAGCTATGCATAATTTGGGGCTAGATAGTGTTGTGTTGATTGTCCACAATATTTATTAATTATTCTTAATAAAAAAGAAAAAGTCTGTAATTAGATTTGATTTGATACTTAACTTACCAACATCAGTGGGTAGATATATTTTAGTCACAGTAATTTACATTTGTGTTCCTACGTATACATAATTACGGCTATCCTAGTCTTTCATTAAACATTATATTTTATTTTGCATAATATAAATGTAGATGTAGGTACAAATAGTATGAAACGTGGTATATAGGTAAAATATTCCTACATTATTTTGTCACACGTCACAAGCGCGGCAGGAAATACCTACTTATTCATATTTACTTGGTAGTTACTTAGTTGTTATGTACGAATATCGAGCAAATTGAGAGAGCAAATGAAAACTCACAGTCCATCACGCACAAGTCTCCAAACTATCGACCACGTCGCTTATACAACTTTACATATATGTATTCATTTATTCAGTGCAAACTATAAGTAGGTTGGACTTGAGTACATCCAAAGATAAGATAAAATACCAACTTCCTTCGAATTAGGATCGACTCTACTCGGCCGGAGCGTAAACAATTCCTGCTTTGCATAAAATTGTTACCACGATTGTGTAGGTAGTACATAAAATACCATGCGTTATGTAAACATTTGTTCAAGGTAATTACAATTCTGATAACAGATAGGCTTGTAAAAATCGCATTTTGCATGTACTAGACTGGACTGTCATTTTCAGAGATTATTCTTTAATTGAACGTGAAAAAAATTAAAATATGCTTACCAGCCATAAGTAGGTAAAGTTCAAAGTATAATGGACTGGATGTCTAAAATCAATGGAAAAATCACGCGACCCGCGACGCGAGTGTACACTCGACAATCACGCACACAATGACACAAATGCTCCATAAGTTAGCATGTGTGGGTTTGTAGTTAACATCAAGTATTGGATGAACTGTGGCAACGCAAAGAATAATGTTATTATTATTCGGACGCCTTTGTCTAGAATGTATCCGATCCGTATGCATTGCGGATGCTATATGTTTTTCGGTTCTGGCTCGTCGCCAATCTCTTATCTCCTCTATGTACATCTATTAATTCGGTTTTGGGGTCTTTAGACTTTATTTGGTGTAATTATGTGGCAAAAGATGGTCTATTTTATTTGACTGGCCTCTAGCTCAGTTGTTAGTAGCTCTGCCTTCTGCGCCGTAGGTCGTGGGTTCGATCCCTACCGAGAACAAATATTTGTGTGGTGAACATAAATGTTTGTTCTCTGTCTGGGTGTTATATTGTATTCTAAGTATATATTTACAAAAAAGACAAAATGTATACATATACGTATTATATCAGCTATATGGTTCCCATATTACAAGCTCTGCTTAGTTTAGGGCTGGGTAGTGTTGTGTGAATTGTCCACAATATTTATTTATTTATTAATACTGTTTAATATTAAACTTAAATGTACTTTCATACTTGTTTGAAAAGAGGTTTGCCACCGCAAACCTGCCCCAAAAACGGGGGAAGTTTGCCAACCAACTTTAATAAAATTTCACGAATATAATTATAATTATGGAAAAAACTAATATAACCTACGGTAGGTTAGGAAATCGCGATAAATATCCGTTTCTTCCATAATAATTATGCATAACGATCGCGTTAATTTAAAAAGTGCTAGAGATGCGAATGTTGAGATGGATGTGTGGAGTGACAAGAATGGATAGGATGAGTTGAGTTTAAGTATATCAGGGGAAGTTTGAAAGTAATTGAAAAATACTAGGCCGGCGTGGTACGGCCATGTCATGAGGAGGGATGAAAGTCATGAGACTAGGAGATTGAGGAGTATGAATGTGGTTGGATATGAAAGTAGAGGTACACCAAAGAAAACGTGGATGAATTGTGTGTAAGATGACATGGATAACGGTTGACAAAGGAGAATAGAGTAGGACATGCCAACCTCACATAAAGAGGGATAAGAGCAGGAAGAATCATCACTTAAGTAAGTTGGTAAGTTTTATCATGCGCACTTGATGTGCGGGCAGGTTTTTCCGCAAGTAGGCCGCTGGCGGGCCCTTTTTGCGTGACCCTTGACGCGTGTTGCTCGAACTTTTTTAGGTTCTACAACACGCCGGTTTCCTCACGATGTTTTCCTTCACCGTTTTGAGAGTACTGGCATAGTGCACATAAACTTTTCGACAGAAAAACTCATTGGTACACGAGTGGATTTGAACCCACGACCTTCGGATCGGAAGGCGGGGCCACTACTACTAGACCACCAGTGCTCTAGAATCATCACTTAAGAGCAGGTGAGATTTCGGTCAAACGCGAGCCTATCATATGTAAAAAAAATTAGAGATAGTTAAACTTACTGGTAGCAATGCCCATATCCGTGACCTTCAGCTGTCCCTGCTTGATCATGGCCTCGTAGTTGGGTTTGATGGAGGTCAGCTCCAAGTTGTAGAGTCCAAACATAGGGCCTAAAGTCGCGTCTTCCTCGTACGTGAACAGGACCTGGATGTCTTTGATGAGCGCTCGTTGGACGGTCGCGTACCAGGATTGTGTCACTCTGGAGACAATACAGATTTTGCCAATTTTGCACATAAGCAAACAAGACGGCCGGTTTGAAGTTAGCCGTGTGGCGAATCCTCCGTCAGTCATTGGCAATTTTCGAACAAACGACTCCCTTCAAACCATATAGCCAGATTATAATGAAAATAAAGAACTCAGTGTAAGAAGTCTCCCTCCTCGACTATGTAGCACTAATTAAAACTCTTCGGATAGTATGTAGAACATCATAATTATATTCTTTCACAATAAACATCACCATAGATCCATAACCTCCCTGACGTCTATCAATTTCCCGCCAAAGCCGGCCTCTAACTGTCACTTGTTGACATTATGCTGTGCATGACAGGTGACATAACAGAAGTAAGGTGATTCTATCTATATCTTAGAGCTTGTAAATAACGCTGCGTTACAGTCGGCCATCCTACTTGGGACGGGTCCCTTCGTCCAGTACGAAGTAGCAGAGTGGTCGTCAGTTATGACCACACAAAATAGTTGGTATTCCGAACTAAACTATTGAGTATTTCTAGCGATTATATTAATCCAATAACCATGTGTTCGCCTACTATATCAACTATTTCGTTCACATTATGTTTACATGTTTTTCCACTTTGGAAAAGCTTTAAGCTTCACAGCCTGGTGTTACAATCCTAAATCTAGACATTATACCAATATAATTGGTTCTTAAAGTTATTACAACAAGTATTAATGTTATTAGTCTCTAATTATCAATGAGTGTTTTACTGCTTGAGTATGCATAACTAATCTTAATTTATCCAAAATCTAGATATTATACCAATATAATTGATTACCAAAAGTTCTTACAATTTTGATGGTATTAGTCTTTAATTACCACTTTGTGTTTTGCTACTTGAGTATGCTTATCTAATCAAAGTTTATTCAAAATCTAGATATTATACCAATATAATTGGTTCCAAAAGTTCTTACCTACAATATTAGTCTCTAATTATCACTTTGTGTTTTACTACTTGAGTATTTAAAACTAATCTTAGTTTATTCATTTACTTTTGACAAAACATTCATTTAAGTTTAGCAATAAGACTAATAACCAAGTAGGCTACAGATTCTTATTGTAAAACGTCGTTTCTTGATTGGGACACAACTATGAAACACTCGTTCACCATTGATAACATCGCAACCATTATAATATTCCACCAACCAAAACACCGCTAGCTATACAACTATATCTAGGTTGTCTGGAAAAGATCGCTCTTCAGCGATAAGACCGCCCATTGTACATTTGTATGTTTTCAATTATTGTTACTTGTTTTTCCACTGTTAGTTTTAAGGTGTGCAATAAAGAATTTTTCATCCCACCAGCTCTGAAAGTGTGTTTTTGCTGTTTAATTTCTGACTGGAAAAGCCATTTTTATCCGCTAGAGGATAAAGTAAATTTGAATTTAGAATATCGTGTTCAATAATTTTGTGAATACACAACCTATTTACTTCTACCTCCATGGTGCCGAACTTATCTTATCATACAACCTTTTTTATTTTGTTAAAAACTCGCACTCGTAACCTTCTTGCTGTATTTGTGAATTCAAAACACCATTAAACCTATTTACTTCTACCTGCATGGTGCCGAATTTATAATACAACCTTTTTAAATTTGTTAATAACTCATACTCGGAACCTTCTTGGTGTGTTACTTTTAGCCGCGCCATGTTCTTTTTTTTTTTTTGCATTTAGTCATTTCCTCGAAGGTGAGATGAAAAGTTACGTGTTGCACTCGAGTGCTAAGATTTTCCACCTTGTGCTCTTTTGATTCCTTCGCCAACGCTTAGGATTCTAACTTTTAAACCACTCGCTACGCTCGTGGTTAAACTTTAGAATCCTGCGCTTGCTCAGTCATCAAAATTGAGCACGCGGTTAAAAGCAGCTTTGCACTCTTGTATAACAAATAACTATTCTTTTCTATTCTATTGTTTTTATCCTTCTCTTCCTGGATCCATGCGCGCGAAACACTTTGACACCTATAAATGACAGCGACAGATTGACAACCTACGTTAAGATCATAGTAAAGCCATAGCTTTTAGAATGGCATCGTTACAGTCGGCCATCCTAAAAGAACAAGTCCCTTCGTTCAATATAGTCAGTTGGTCTCATCTACACAAAATAGTTTGTTGGTACACAAGAATTTCAGCTAAGTTTTTAATATACCTACCTACATTCCTTTCAACACATCTAACGGTTCTGGCAGAGTAACGGCGCTGAACTGCCGCTGGTGGTGAAGCTTAATGCTGAGCCAGAGCCGATTTGCTGCAGTAGCATACTCTAGCTCATACAACCTCTTTCGCTGTTAATATTTGTAATTATATCTTTCTTTATGATTTTGATAATATACAATATTAGTCTTTAATGTTTTCTTAATGTGCAAATAAATACCTGTCTGTGTCTGTATGTCGTCTATAATACATCGCATCATCATACTCATCAATAATATCATCAATAACTTAGCTAACATTATGTGAGCCTGAAAAGTCAATCGGACGGAACTAGATCAGGACCCAGACAAGTGCTTTGCTCGTAACTTAAAACTGAAGCCTCATCAATTTACAGTAGTACCTACTCAAATAACTTTTATCTAGTCTTGGCGTACCAACATCTTACTTTAACAATTCCAATATTATTATTTTTATCATCAATGTCCATTAAGTTTTGTATAATATTTTCGTCAATCGCGAAGTATCACAATGATAGTCCTATTTATAGTAGGTATCACGAGTATCAGGAATAGTGAGATTTAACTATCAGTCATGTTCAGATTTTCATGCACCTACTTACCTACTAGTCGCTAAGTGGCAATATTTTATTCTTTGGTCTATGTAATCATCTTAGTCAAAACATGACCGATGCTTCTACGTTTAACAATCCTTATTCACCGAGAACCCATTGTATTGAAACAGGAATAACTTCCTTCACGTTGTGACTTACACACACATTTACAACTGTTTTTTTTTTATTATTATTATTATTATTATTATTTTTTTATATTATTCCCATTGACTGGTGTCTTACTAAATCCAATATTAATGGCATCACAACCTTCAGATCCGTCATCCACATAAATTTAAAGCAATAGAGGCCCCGAAGAATTAACTTTATAAATAAAACTCATTGTTTATCCAAATACTCTGAGCATTACTATCAGCTACTTCAGAAAGGTCACCAAAGTTATACTTAATGGTACCTTAAAGAATGTCATGGTTAAGCCCAGTCACCGCATAATCTTGTTCGTTTACTTACAATTTTTTTTGTTCTTATTCTCAAAATTTCCATTTTCAACTAAATGTGTACTATCTCAACTCTATGTTTTTGAGGTACATGATGTCCCAACGGTTTACTTCAGTTAATTCATCACAGATGTTTTCATTACTAATTATTTTCCAGTCCCATATCATTTTATGTATGTTTATCGCGTATTCTCCATACACATTCAATATAGTGAGTTTTTTTCTATTTACTAACTCGAAAGTTAACTGTATAAGTCGAATTGTCGCAAGGAGTCTTCAAGGCATATAATTCAAGTAACCAAAAGTCATGGCCTAAGCTATAACCATAAGTACAAATTCACAAAAATATTTAGGATCAATATTTGGGCTTGTCTCTGTAATTTAACAGGCTGAATCTCGATTATGCCATTCTCAAATTTTGCTTTATAACAAGGTATAGTCAGAACATAAAGCTAAGCATTTAATATATAGGTATTTTAAATCTTGTTATTGTTGTCAACCTGTTAATTTAATTTTTGCTGGTTTTATAGTTTCCAATCAATCTTAGTTTTACGTTCATAGATTGAACAAAATTATCAGATCTCACTCAAGGAGTCTCGCAACATAATTTGTTTCGCATGAATCTGTAACAAAAAAAAAGTTTCCAACCCATCGAGATATAAGTCCAACCACAATAATCGTACCCGTAATTCCAGTATACACATAAATGGTTGCTGTTTCAGCAAGAAGCAATCCATCAGATCAGTTTTTATCACCTTTTTTTTTTTCTCAGTGCTATCAATTTATTTAACCCTTAGGCAAAGTCAAATCTAATGGCAGATCCGCCTCTGTATATAACCACTTTATTTGCCTCTAAGTCATCTATATGTGTTCAGTAAAGAATAAATAAACTGTTGCATGCCACTAAAATAATGGCACTTGGTTTTTGACGCATTCATTTATGTTTAACATTAACTAATCATAAGATTATTAATCCGCCTGCAATCACAATTGGACGGCAAAATCATGCATCCGTCGTTCCTTCACATAATTACAATTTTAGGCGGCAAGGTCGCAAGTCAAGCTTTGCTATCCAACTACAAGTTGGATAGCAAAGTCGTATAAAATAAATAAATAAATAAATAATGCGGACAACCCACACAACACTATCTAGCCCCAAACTAAGCAGAGCTTGTACTATGGGAACCAGGTAGCTGATATAATACTTAAATACTTTTTTTTTTTTTGTAAATACATACATAGAATACAATATAACACCCAGACAGAGAACAAACATCTGTGTTCACCGCACAAATATTTGTTCTCGGTGGGGATCGAACCCACGCCCTCCAGCGCAGAAGGCAGAGCTACTACCAACTGAGCTATGAAGGCAGTCAATGCCATGTTTCACATAATTACTTGGGCTGCAATATCGTTTGTCAGTTGTCTGTACTCGTTCACCAATAAGGCGGCCACTCCTTATTGTATAGCCAGGTCACATGTCATGTTCTCATTAAATAATGAATTGGGTGGCAACGTCGTATGCCGGTCATGGTCTCTATTGATAATCAATTGGCAAAGTCGTATGCCATTATTACCCTCATTCAGTCAAGCATTAAGCGGCGGCAAAGTCGTATGTCATGCCACTCTCTGAGTTATCAATTGGCAATGTCGTATGCCAGTCAGGTCCTCTCTGGGTTATCAACTGGCAATGTCGTATGCCAGTCAAGCCCTCTCTTAATCATAACTGAGCAGCAAGGTCGTATGCTGGTCATGTCTTTACTCGATCAAGTATTGGGCGGCAATATCGTATGCCTGTCTTGCCCTCACGATCACGTATTGGGCGGCAATGTCGTATGCCTGTCTTGCCCTCATGATCACGTATTGGGTGGCAATATCGTATGCCTGTCATGCCCTCACTTAATCATTACTGACCAGCAAGGTCGTATGCTGGTCATGTCTTTACTCGATCACGTATTGGGCGGCAATGTCGTATGCCTGTCTTGCCCTCACGGCGGCTCCTTCAGCCAGCGCTCCCTGTGTCGCGCCCTCAGCACCGCATGTACCTGTCGCGCCGTCGACCGGCGCCAGGCGGGCCAGCACCTCGCGCGCCACCTCGCGGTACAGCTGCAGCGCGCGCTCCGCGAAGTAGGCGGGCACCAGGTACCGCGGCTCGCGCTCCACGCGGCTCGCGATGTAGTCGGCGAGCCAGTAGCCGGCGCGCAGGTTCTCGCACAGCGGGTGCGCCAGCTCGTCGCGCGGCATCACCTCCGCCAGCAGCGAGGCGACGCCCTGCAGGCCGCAGTACACGAGCGGCCCATGGCCCGGCACGTCGTAGGCGGGCGGCATCAGTCTCTCTCTGGCTCAATCAGTTGTCACCCATGTTCTAGAACTTAAAATATTAACTGAATACATCATTCTGGTCTTTATGTTTTTAGTTCCATTCAGATATAAATGGCATCCATCAAGATAATATAACTTTAGTATACATAGGAGGCCATACAAAAAATCATCATTAGTAAAGTACCTAGCTAAGTCTGTACCAGCTTCTTCCATTAATTCTTCACACTAATGAAACACTTCACAACGAATGGTGTCACAAGGTAAGCAATATCTCATAAATAACATATTCATGAATGCGGGAAGTAGCATTTCAATATAATCATTCAAAGGTTCATCGTTCAATCGGTTTGATTATTTCAGCTAGTTTCAATAATAATTAATATTTGAACAATCACCGCAAAGCCCCAATGATTCAAATAATAGTATCTTACAGGTAGATAGTATTTTTATCACGAGTATTCTTATTTTAATGGTGGACGGAATGGCGGGTTGAAGGAATCAACTCGAGTCACAAGATCCCAAAGATTTAAACACTTGTTAGAGCCCAAAACTCGGAGAGCTCAGAACTCATACTCTAATAAATTATACCATTATTTATTATTAGGAGCACCCCATTTGTCATGGCTGTTTGAACATTCAATTTTGTCCTGAAGCTCGCTTGGAATTCAGATAACTTGTGGCCTCAGACCAATTCTCAACAGACTTACTTATCCATAACTTGCTATTAGTCCCACAAAATTATTTATTTATTCATTTAAAACTTCCACACAAACTATTTAGTGATATGAAGACTTAATGCTAATAGCATTGTCTACCAGTCTAAATCTCTGGGTCTAAAATTAATATTTGCTCGGATATTCTCCGACTCACAAAATTCAGTTTCTCAAGTCAACTTCAATATATAATAATATCAAATCTTTGCAATTGTTATTAATGAAATACTATATTTACCAATTTCCATCAATGCCATTTTGTCTTACCACACCAGGTCTATTTGCTTGCTGAGATGAGTTCCAACTTTTAGCTCCATAATATTGTGTAACTCAGCACAACATTTTTTTTTTGTCCATTTTATCATTCAAAACAATTCAGTAACCAAGCTTCAGGTTTCCAGGTTTGTAACTCTGCTCAGGCTCTGTGTATTTTTGTTACTAACGTTGTCACATTTTACTGTTTTATTTCTTGTCGTGTACAGCTTGTTTTTCATTCTTTCTTTCTAACAACAATGGTTCGTAATTGTTGTTGAAAATTGTTGGATATCTTTATCATAAATTATCACGACACGAACGGCTTGTAGGCCCGTTGGTTCATCCTATCTTCTGACTTGTAAGAAGTCTCCCTCCTCGACTATGTAGCACTAATTAAAACTCTTCGGATAGTATGTAGAACATCATAATTATATTCTTTCACAATAAACATCACCATAGATCCATAACCTCCCTGACGTCTATCAATTTCCCGCCAAAGCCGGCCTCTAACTGTCACTTGTTGACATTATGCTGTGCATGACAGGTGACATAACAGAAGTAAGGTGATTCTATCTATATCTTAGAGCTTGTAAATAACGCTGCGTTACATCAGTATCATAATTTTTTGCGTATACACTATACAGCACTCTGTTAGTTAAAAAAAAAAACTCAAAAATTACCGTTACTTAGTCCAAGAAAATTCAGTTTTTTCCAGATTGAAAATGACATTATGCGGCCTCCAGACTCCCGCGAGATTCACAGTGTGAAGTCGCGCCGTGAATCGTGCGCGAAATCTCGCGCGTACGACGTCGGCTACACATTCACGCTAGGTTCACAGTATAGTTCGCGCACTCGACCACGATGGACCCCGAAATTGCTGCTGCGGGACTTCTTTGCGCATTAGCGATTTATAACTACGCTTCTGTCAAGCACAAGCTAGTTAAAAAGAAGCGCAGAAGAAGAAGATGGTGGATGTTAACTATCCACCGAAATATTTTTATTATTATTTCCCCGGGCTATTGGATCTATGTATAGATGGAAAGCACATTGTACTGGAATGCCCATTCAACTCTGGGTCAGAATATTATAACTACAAAAGAACTTTCAGTATTGTATTACTAGCATTATTGATAGTCAATACAATTTCATATTTGCTGACATTGGTTCTCAAGGCAGAATCAGTGACGGTGGAGTTTTTACTAACTACGCACGACTGAGCGGCCTGCGAATATGTAGCCAAGACAAGTTCGCGGCAAGTTCGCGGCCCGCGAGCCCTTAGTCGCGGGACAAAATACCGACAATTTTCGGGGAACGAGCCGCGAAGCCGCGAAGAATATGCGAATCGGATCCACACTCATGCTTCGCGGAAGTTTCGCGCTTTCGCGCGCGATCCGCGCGCGAGTGTGGATAGGGCTTTACATTGGCACAACAGTAAAGAATACTCTTTGGACTAAGGGCTTCGAAACTCCTTGCTTCTTTCTTCATTCAATGCTCTATAACTGTATGCGCAAAAAAAAAAAACACCTATTTCTACTACGAAATAGGGTGCACAATAGCTTGTATGTTCAAAACGTAAAAAAAAAATTTACTAAATCTAAAAAGGTGGCTTTCCAACAGTTTTGGTTAGGTTTAGTAAGTAGGTAGGGAACTAAAAATATTATTTGATTTGTAAAACTATGCTTGATAGTCATGCAAAACAGTCCCTAATACAGCTTGGTACTCAAATATCCACTTTATGGCATGGGTGGTGTGCTAAATATTAAAATTGGGCTATATCTGATACACCCATGAAGTAGGCAGCAGACCAATTGAGTTGGGATGTCTACCATGAGTGTGGGGGCCTAATACATTTTTGTATAAACCCATATAACCCATGTTTGTTTTCTTTTTATAACGCTTTTATTAGCTTCACCTGTATGTAAGTTTGTATGTAAGCTTGTATGTAACCGACCCCTTTGAGCTCGATTTTGTCCTACTTTGAACAATCAGATTTAATTCAAACTTTGCACACCTGTCAAAGGTCGATGACAATGCAATAATATGAAAAAAAAAAATAAAAAAAAATATGTAAATAAATAAATAAAAATATGAAAAAAAAAAAACCTACTTTGAACAATCAGATCTGATTCAAACTTTGCACACCTGTCAAAGTAAAATAAACTATTGATAAAATATTTACAACAATCAAAATCAAGCCCCCCACGCTTTTTTGTACAATAAT
This sequence comes from Thera britannica, assembly GCA_939531255.2. NCBI lineage: Eukaryota > Metazoa > Arthropoda > Insecta > Lepidoptera > Geometridae > Thera > Thera britannica. Next base: position 24,621,731 of record OW618036.2, read on the forward strand.
ATTTTTTCAATTGATTATTACAATTTTATTTTTAACTTTTTAGTTCAATTAGATAAAAAAGCGTTTTTTTTTAGTTTTTTAAACTATAATTTATTTCACATTTAATTCAAGTATTTTTTTTGTAGTACATCAGTTTATTTTTTTTGTATGGAAAGAGTATTTGTAAGTAAGTAAAGAAACATACCTTCTAGGCATGGTAGTCATGGCTTCCCAGTACAGGTCAATGTATGGTAGGATCTCGCGATCCTTGCTGAAGAGTGCTTTGTTGGTGTTGTTCTTGATGCTCTCTTGTCTCAGATTGGCGATCGCTGTGAGACACATCTGTGGGAAGGCTGTAAAAGATTACAAACTTGAAATCATTGCATGCTTGTTTTTAAATGTATGCTAAATTTGTGAATTTTTTACTGTCTAAGGATTTTTTTATTGACCTGCCTCTGCCTATAAAAATTGGATTACCTAGGGCATGAGATAGAGGCAAAGAGAGAGACACAAATGCTCACACGAAACCAACATTTGGTAGACGAAATGTGGTAGCAAAACTCCGACTTCAGGTACTGGTGTTTATTCTATCCAACTTACTTACTCAGACCATCTAAGCACCTTTTATAGAATAGAAGCTAAGCACTAGCTTATGTAAATCAATTGGATTTAACTAACATTTATTTGGCTGGTATGGTACCAAATTCGAAGATTCAGCTTAGTTTTATCTTGTCTTCCATTTTAACTTTATATTAGAAGACAACTTTAGTGACATCTCTTCCCACATGAGGTTCAGGTACCTTTACCCGTCCTGAAAATTATTTTGGGAAGGTGTTTTTTTATAACTTTAGAGGAATACTTGAAGTCTGAATTGGCAAATTCATTATCTGCACTTGGTGGTCTGACTAGTTTCCTCTTCTTGCATGACTCTTGACACGTGTTGTCGAACTTTTTAGATTCTTAGACAAGCCGGTTTCCTCATGATGTTTTCCTTCACCGGTTTGAGAGTACTGGCGTAATGCACATAATGCACATAATTTTTTCGCCAGAAAAACTCATTGGTACACAACTGGATTGGAACCCACAAACTTAGGATCAGAAGGGGGGGCCACTACCACTAGACCACCAATGCTTTCACTCAGTAGTCTAAATAAAATGGCTCTAAAAATTGACACATTAGACTTCAGATATTTTAAATATGAATACTTACGAGCTTGGTTCTTCTTGAAAGTCTCCAACCCAGTTGGTGAACAGTTTTTGCATATGAAAAGATAGTTTGTCATAAACGGCACTAGTTTCCCCAGCTGATAGCCGATGCAAGACTCATGGAACCATCGGTTACAGGAGGCACAGAGGAGCTCTGCTATATTGAGATTCCGGTCTTTACCACTAAAATAATAAAGTGTGTTTTAGAATGAGCACACAAAACATTTACATTGAAAAATAGGCAATAAAGTTTAGAAAATAGTGCCAAAAAACATACCAGTAACATGCACCCTGAGATTCACCAGATTTATTCATCTTGTCTGCCAGTTTAAGAGATTCAGCAATGTTTTGGTTGGAGGTCTCCTCAGTAGATTTCTTCAGTGTTTCACCGCCTGAAGACATCCTTGTATGAACGGCATTACCTTTGATGATTTACAATTTCAATTCAATAAAGCAAATTAGTTGGGTTATAAAATGTTCAAACATTATGTTTAAATCCAAGAGAATAGCAAAAGGCAGTCAGTCAGCACTGCAGCAGTCTACAGTCAAGCAGCCGCAGCGCAGCAGGCAGGTGCCTCTGGTCTGGCGTCGCTAGCAGTTCATTACCGTTCAGCGTCCGCAAAATCGTCCGACAGAATTCGGAATGCTTCGCTTTCATAAAACTATGGCGTCTTTTAGCTCGGATACTTACTAGTTACTTTTGTCACTAGGGCGAAGGGTTATGCAGGGTAGCCCACGGTTAGCCAGGTAGAATAGAAGTACATAAATTATGGAGAGGAAGGTCAAGGTTTATGGAGGTCAATGGTCTCAGTAGCTCAACTCGGTTACTCGGTTCACGCCATGGACGAGCACCGCCGAACTAACTTCACTCTTCTCAAGTTTCAGTTTGCTAAACACTCGATAAAAAAACTGCCTAGGAAAAAAATGAATTACATTGCAATTAATACAAGTGCTCGCCTGCAAGGTGCTGAATGTGCTGATTCTGATTGTTGTGTTTTGTTTTGATTGATTGATTTTCAATTTTGCTAAATTTTGTTCAATCAAACAAACAAATCAACCAAAGCAAGCAAGAGAATAGGATGCTCGCGCACGAGGCAAGCAAGGGTTTTTTTATTGGAAGTGACTATTTGTACGGGTGCTGGATGAATAAATTATATTAATTTATTCGTACGGATATTATTCAAACTCGGGGCACCCCGACTTAAGTCACAAAAGTAACAGTAGGTTGTTAGGTTTTTTTTAAATTTTTTATACCTACTTAATTTCAAGAATGGTGCCCTCCCCCCCTCCGCCCGCAGTACCCGTATAATTATAAATTGTTCGTACGGTAACCGTATTAATAATTATAAATTGTTCGTACAGTACCTGTATTAATAGACTCAGCCTTTTTTATTTATGCAACCAATATACCTACGCAGCTTCTTGACCTATGTACATATTAAGTACTTAAATATTTAATAAGTACCTACGCTTTTACAGGCCTCTACACTCCGTTATCGTTATCAATCATATTTATGTATTCTACATACTTCCTAGGTCTAGGTAAGTATTACATAGGTACTATAGAGACGTAGGTACGTAGGTTTTTTATATAGAGACTACATAATTATCCTCGTGCAGTGCATTGGCCCAATGTGTGAGCTGAGCAGCGAGCGTCCACACAAGGTAGTATGATAAAAGACTAGAGCCTGACAGAATAAAACAAACATTGTCTATGTTCGTATGTTCGTGTCCGTGGTGTCCGTTACGTTTGCTAAAGTTTGCTTGCTTGCTTGTATGCGTTGCCTTGGTTACAAAATTTAATGAAAACCACTGTTGCCGTTTTAGCATTTTTACTGCTAAATTTAGCATATTTCATGACTCTTTAGCATGTAAATTTTGCATCTAACATATTGCATATTTTGGCATTTCAAATCAAAATTCAATGTCAAAAGATTATTTAATAGAGACCGACCAGAGACATTATTTTTTATCAATGGACCAGGGACTCTCTGCACTCTCTGGATCAGGGACTTCCCTGAAATTAGTTTCTGATTGTTTTTACGTAACGAACGTTTCGCGTCCGAACCCCACTTGACTCTTGAATAAATTCATTCCATGTGATTTGTGAATGTGAAGTGAAAGTATGCCTCTTAGATATGAGCAACATTATCGCGAAGAATGGGAGAAGATAAGCGAGTTTAAGGATTGGCTTTTGGATGGATTTTGCTAACATTTGGTGCGTAACGATACTTTAAAGCCTAGAATAACATGTTAGGCTACTGTTCTACCAAAAAATTGTACACAGAAAGGTTAATGACAAAATTAGGATTTTAGCATGTTTTTTAGCATTTTTAAATACAAAAATTGCATTTTTTAGCATTATTTGGAGCAAGTTCTAGCATTTTCTCAAATCAAAATAGAAAACGGCAACACTGATGAAAACAATATTTTCTTGTTGATTTCGTACGTTTTCATTTTGTTATTTTGTTCTTAGTGATTTGGCCTACCCTTTTCAAGCTACATAGAAAGTTTTTATAGAATAAAACACTGTATTCACTGCGTGCGTCTGTATTTAAAAAGCTTTGAGACCCAATAGCCGAAATGGATTCTATCACAAGCACTGAAAACTTATGTGTGGAATTGAAAACTTGTCAAGAGAACGTGTTACTGGAGATTATCAAAGAGCTATGCAGCGAAGACAAGCTGTCTGGCAAGCTAAAGGGCAAAGTGGCCAGGATCATATCTGATTGTGACTTGACGCACCACACTAGCCTCCACAAACTGAGTACTGCTGATGATAGCACCTCAACTTTACTAGGTGATGACTGAGACCAAATATGTTTTTTATTCCTCCCAGCTTGGTGTTTTTAGTTTTGTCTTGATACTGTAGGTATTGGATAAGAATAATATTTTGAGAGTGAATCAAGTAACAGGTATCTCAGGACCTACTATCCGAGGTATGTCAGGACCTACTATACTGACATACCTCTGTCACGTTATTCACTGGAAGAACAAGTAGAAATCTGTAGTGACAGGACAGCTAAGCTCTGTAGGGAACAGGCATGATTTTATGTACAAAGAAACATTGGTTTGTGAGATCTTTTTTTTCTTGATATTGAATTTCCACCTTTTTTAGGGTTCTTGCATCAAACGGCTGCAGAGCTTACATTCGATGAACAAGCTGTGCTCAACCAATCAATCATACAGAAGATCCAAAATAAAATACCTTTATTCAACACAGAGCTAGAGAATCTCAAACAGTTGAACAACACTAAGAAGTATCAAAAGGAAAAGATACATGAACTGAAGGAGAGTATTGATGACAAATTGAATACAATTGAGGAACAAGAGAATGAGAAGGTGGAGCTGATGATGCAGTGGTTGAACCATCGCATCCGGGATGTGACGGGGTTCAGTGATGACTCGAGTGAGCTACTCACTCTGAAAACTAGGATTCTGGAGCTAAAGTCAAAGTAAGCCTTAAATTAAAATAAGCTACCTACCACCCACCTTAGTAGGTAGTTAGGGAACTCTTTCTGATTAATCCTGTATTGAAACTGTGCAAAAAATACTGAAAAAACCTACCCAAAATAATGTACCTTCTACCTATATTTATGATCCAGATTATCATAAAGACCTGGGTCAATTCAATTCAATTCAATAAACTTTTATTCAATACGATACAAGAATCACTTTGTAACGTCTTAAAGCTAGGTGAGTCTAGGTGCCAGTTCCACGGGACCAAGCCTAGAAGAACAGGCAACAAGCTACGTCTTGGTTCCTACCGTTTTTGGGTAACTTAATGCCCAGACAGTGAAGAATATCTCTTAAAATATCTTTGATATGAAGTACCCACTCAGTTGTCCACACTAATGTCCTTAAAACTTGGTCAAGTACATTATATTGGTTTAACTTAATTACCCTGGCCTATTGTAGATGATTTATACATATTATAGTGGCAGGTTATTACTCATGCCCCTACTTGCGGGATGCTATAGTGCCTGGGACAGAATTTTAGAAGGAAAAGGCTTGCCCAGCACCAATACCATTCTGACAGCTTAGTGCGCCTAATCCACAGGAAAGACATGGTCAAAACGTGCAGAGCTGTCTAAGCGGCGGGTTTGCTCACGATGTTTTCCTTCGCCGTTTGAGAGCACTAGCATTGTGTACATCAATTTTACTTCAGAAAAACTCATTGGTAGGTACACAACTGGATTTGAACCCACGATCTTAGGATCGTAAGGCGGGCCGCTACCACTAGACCACCAGTGCTCTAAATCACTCTACCCATAGGAAGCTAACATGTCAATTTGCAATGTCTGTCTGTACCTACTATTTCGTATCTTTTTTTTATATAAGCTGTGTAGATACTATAGTATAACTTTGAAGCGTAGCGTGTGCTGTCTTTGAAACTTTTGCTTTTGTATTATTGCATTGCATACGTCTGACTAAGTGAAGTGGCACCACACTGGAACTTCACTGCTATTATTTTAGACTATTTTTGATTTGTAAAAGGATCATATAAAAAAACGGTAGGAACCAAGACGTAGTTTGTTGCCTGTTCTTCTACGCTTGGTCGCGTGGAACTGGCACCTAGACTCACCTAGCTTTAAGACGTTTCAAAGTGATTCTTGCATCGTACTGAATAAAAAATTATTGACTTTATTTTGACATTGAAATTTTAATTACCCTGGGCTCACACTTCACCTGGACTTCACTGGAGAACTAATTCATCAGAAGAGAATCAGCAAGAACATAGAATAAACATTACTTTTCTTCCAGGATCCTGCATTTACAAATCCTGCAGAACATCCTGACGGAGACTAATCAGTCCATCAAAGCCTACAGCGAGATCCACAAGGACCTGAAAGACAGCATCAAGGAGACTGAGCAAAGAATAAACGGCTTTAGAGAGATTATTGAAAATGATTTGAACTGAGACTGATTTGGTAGTGTTTTAATTAACTAACAAATGGACTGAGAAAGGGCTTCAAAGAAGTATGTACTTTTTTATTTATATTTTGTATTTTGAGTCCTTATGGATTGATATGAAAGCTGACGAAAAGCTTGTCAAGGATCTGTACAAAAAACTAAAAGGAAATATATTTTGTATAGATTCTTGCAGCTAAAGAATAACTGGCCATGAAAACATGAAATTTAAAATCCTGCAATAATGGAATTATTGTAACTTTAATCCAACCCTAAAATATCGACATCAGTTATCTATCAAGTTCCTAAAAAAAATGTTCTAGATTTTTACGTAGGTCCATAGAATATTTCTACCTATAATGTTACGGCTAAATATTTTATGTTTGTTTAATTTTAATTATCTACATCTAAATACCTCTGTAATAAATAACTAATTCTCCAATATTTTTTTATTTATTCATGCTTATATTTGCACAATTTCTAAAGGTGAAAAGTCTGCCGGACGTTCGTGCGTTGACATGACGCAATTTTTTTTTATAGAAAATATAAATATGTGTCACATTTCTACTAGGTAAATGAGGCACTACTATCTTGTTAGTCATTTTCTATACTAATATAAGTATCTATTTCGAAATGGCTTAGGTATGATAGGGCAAGATAAGACGTCTAGTCAACTACTTATAAAAATTGATTAAAACAAAAACAATGCATAAACCATTTCTTCCTCACGCTTTAATAGATATATAATAGAGATACACTAGGTTATTACGAACCACGAGTACCTACTTCTTCTTCTTATCGTGTCACCGATTCTTTCAAACCAGCGTGGTGAAAGGATTTCAAGTGCGCTTCAGAGAGGCTCCTTTCGTGCACTCAACACAATGTTTTCTCACGATGTTTTCCTACACCGTTTGAGAGTACCTACTGGCATAGTGAACATAAATTTTTGGACAGATTTCTATGTCATTTACGAAACATTGGTAGACATAGGCATGCATGGACATGACTGGATTTGAACCCACGACCTTATGATCGGAAGGCGGGGCCGCTACCACTAAGCCACCAGTGCTCTCAAAGAGTACCTACCTACTATGATAATGCAACAAGTCAAGTCAAGATTAACCTTTCTGATAATAAAATAAACTTTTCAAATCGGTTCTAAGTTCTAATTGACGAAGTAACGACGAAAAAGGAGGAGGCTTTTTTTATTAGAAGTCGGTTAAAAAGTGAGCTTTGTGCATCGCAAAATGGACTCTGACTGACTCACCACCAAATGTTGGTTGGTGCAAGCACTGCAAGCCATAACTATTGTTATTGTCCTCAAAATTATGAACATAAAAGATTCTCATAAACAAATTAATGTCTTCTGGGAGTTTTAGCTTCGTTAGAGACGATGACAATTAACATCAGGTGGGCCATATGCTTATTCTATCAGCTAGTTGTATAAAAAAAGATCGCTTTAAGTTACTGTTCTCAGATAAATTATTCGTCTTCAAAAGGGTTTTAAAGAATAAGGTTGGTATGGTACCTACATACTCGTAAGTGTGTACCCAAAGATGTGATAATAAATGAATACGTTTTTTGTATGGACATAAATTGTTTGCTGTCCAGTCTTGTGATATTGATATTATTATGATATAGAACTAACGGACTCAAACAGTGGCAAATTACTTGTACTGTAAACAGGGTTAAAGGGTCAAAGTCATTCAGTTAGAAAATCTTTGTTCTTTACGCGAAACGACAAAAATACAAAGTACCAGCATGACTAAGAACACAATGACGCTGAACAACCTTGCCTCAATATACATCGCACTTAACTCTAATCAGGAGAAGTCACAGAGCAACATAGTTTAAACAGTTCTACCTACAAAACTACAAACATTGAGAGTTATTGAGATAACGATTAGCTTGACGGTAGTCGTTAGTTAACTCGGTGGCTGAATGGACATCAAACGTGTGTGCTAAATACTGAAGAATTAAAAACAAACAATGTTCGATTTGATTTTGAAAATATTCAGGTGAGTTTGTTCATTATTTTTCTTTGGCGACTGCCGCTTTGCTTGTTTAACTTTGTTTGTATAGAGATGATGCAAGGCTCCTAGTATTTTTGTAAATGTAAAAACACGTGCGTGAAACAGGTAAATTGTGTTTGATTCAAGGAAGTTATAAACTAATAGCCTATCACATACACTGCAATATTATTATTATTATTTGTTTATTGATCAGACAACTTTGTGGTCCATTTTATGGCATCCTTTGTGTAATTTTTAATGAATTCTTACGTGTACCTAAAAGTTGTGACCTAATAAAATATTTGTACCTATATTTGTACTTGCGTTAGTAAAAGCAGCACAAGAAACACGGCGTGCATTGTGTGTGCTAATATTTTGAAATGACTTCTGCATTCTGATAAAAAATGCAATGATAATTCTCTTAATATTAATTGGTCCTAATAACAAATTAAAGTAAATAATGATGCATAACGCTACCACTAAACCGTAAGTAAGTCCAATATTCTTCGGGGTCTTGACTGATAAGAAATGCAACTATGTAGTTAACATATCCATATGATTGCGTAAAGAACCCAGAATAAAATAATATCTCTCGCACGGGCCCTCAGTGCTTGTTTTGTGGTGATCCACACTTACCTACCTACTAGGTATTTACAAAACAAGCGTTTTCGTATGAAACAGTTGAGCTATCAGTAGACCGATTCAAAACATTGCCAAACAGAAGCGTCCCTAAGACACTGGCTGTACCTACTGCGACGCTGTATAGCACTTATTAATAAAACAAGTGATATACAGCGCTTGAAAAAATGACTTTTGTGTATTAAAATTCCAGCCGCTTGTCATTAGCCCTTGGCGTGGAATGGGCTCCTCTCCACATACCCATGGCCCGTCGCCTGCAGACGCTGGCCGCTGCTATCTGGATGGGCATCATCTTGATGGGCGAGGGACTGTCCATCTGCATGTTTGTGGTGCTGATCTACTCGCGGTACTGGTTTCTAGCGCTGCTGTATGGGTATTGGATGCTCAATGACGTGTTTACTTGCAATCGGGAAGGACGGAAGTGAGTACTATAACTAGTTGTTGACAAGTTTAGGCTAGGCATTTCTCTGAGGGATAAAATTCAAAACGATGTTCTCCGATAGAGAACCATAGTAGTTGACATTACCAAGCTGAAGTGGCAGTGGGCTGGGCTGGTCATGTTTGTCACAGAACAGAATCGCTGGAGCAAACGAATACTAGAGTGGAGACCGCGTTTAGGTAACCGCGTTTGTAGGATGCCCTCCGGCAAGATCTGCGAAATGTAGCAAGCACTGGAGAGGAAGAAACGAAGGGCTCAGTAGCGCGTCTTGGGAGAGACATACGTCCAGCAGAGGTCTTGTATAAAGTAGGTATAGATGATTCTTATGAATTTTTCGTTCTTCGCAGCTTACGAGATCAGTCAGAGAATAAATTATTTGTTGCATAAGTATAACACTATTGTAGTGATGATGTGGAGGTAGGTAGGTAATATGGAAACTGCCGAGCGATAGCTTTAACGGCTATGAGTAAAGTTCATTGTTCGTTTTCCCTGAGATTACACACATGAATTGATATTGATGGCTTGTTTTTAATGTTGTTATTTTTTGTGGACATATTAATCACATCGCAAACAACTAAGTACAAAAAAGTTACCTGATAGTTTGCACAGTTACCTACGTATATTTGTTTTGTATATTTTTTAATATTGTTAGCTAAGCATTTGGCTGGCATCACATGTTTAGCCCTATACCACCTGTTCACTCTTGTCTTAAAAATTCCTAAATTGAAACGTTCCGGAAATACAGACGCCGGAGTCATACAAGAATTGCAAAACTTCAACCAACAAACGAGTCGTCCACTAACAGAACGATTCTGATTTCATCTACCGACTTTCTGCTTAACAATATCGTCTCTCCATCAGATGGGTGGGCCTACGTTTTGTCTTCCGGTTCGTGGTCGCCATTTGAGAACCTTTATTTCCCAACGGTTGTCGGTTCTTCGAGCTACTGGTCTGCCCATTGTCACTTCAACTTAGTAATTCTATCAGCGGTGCCTTGGTTCAGAAGCTACTTAACCTACATATTTTTGAATTCCAGGATCGAATGGGTGCGAAACTGGTCCATATGGCGGTACTACAGTGCCTATTTCCCCATGAAGTTGGTAAAGACGGCCGAACTGGATCCAATGAAGAACTATCTATTCGCGTGCTACCCTCACGGTCTATTATCACAAGGAGCACTTTGTTCCTTCGCCACAAACGCGTTGGATTTCCACAAGATATTCCCTGGGATGAATCCCAACTTTAGCACTTTAGGAGGGCATTTCCTAGTGCCGTTCTTCAGGGATTTTATACTATCCCTCGGGCTGAGATCTTGCGATGAGGATAGCCTGTTGTATTTCCTGAATGGGAAGAAGTATAAAGGGAATTGCTTGGCGCTGATGATAGGTGGTGCTGCGGAGGCGTTGGATTCTCACCCGGGGCAGTACAAAGTTATATTGAGCAGGAGAAAGGGATTCGTCCGGGTGGCCATGAAATCTGGGTACGTTACCTTTGAAACCATTCGCCATCTGGCTTTTTATAGTGTTTTACTTACCTATAGGTGCAGATAAATAAATAATGCGGACAACCCAACAAACAAAAACGTCATATAAGTCTTGACTTATACGACATAAAGTTGGATAGAAGTCTTATAATGATAGTGAGATGACTACTAGGTCCTTTAGACGTCTTTAATTTAACTTATTAGTCGTGCGACGAATATGTCATAATAAGCTGGTCTTTGCAACGTTGGTAAGACTAAACTAAACGACGTTATATTACAGTCTTAGCTAAAACGTTTGTACGACAACGCAATAGTCATACTAACGTTAGAGTCCATTAAACGTTTTGAACTGACCAAATTAGGTCTTTGAAAAACCTTTATATGACATTTATATAACGTAGCAGTTGTATAGACGTTTTCACGGTGACGTTTATATAACGATCACTATCCTGCTTTACAGCGGTCAATCGGAGACTTTTAAATGACTTGGTTGTTTATTTAATACTCAAATATAACCTATATATTACATGAGTCCGTTTAATGTCATGCCCTGACTTTAATCAAACTTTTAGGCGCATTTAAGTCAGGTTTTGACTTTAAAACATCTAGGCCGCCATATTTACGGAACGTTTGATTAAATTTACTACGAAGAATGGAAGCAAAAAATGTGTGGAGAAGACTTAAACGTAGTGGACTTTCAAAACGAAAGTAAATCGAGATTTCCTTTTATTAAAAAGTACAACGCCAACAACCGTGGTATTAATAACAAATGTTGAAGAAGAAAAGTGTACAACACACGAACAACAAAAAGGTTCAGTATCAATATTTATTATGTTTCTATAAAAATATTGTGTGTGATTTCTCATTATTATTTCTTCATATTTTCAGATAAAATTTACTGGAATGTTAAAATGTTTTGAAATCTGCACTGCACTTTTACTGTGACCTGCAATATGAAATGAGTTTTAAATTTATGAGGAACCCTAATAGCTAGCTGATGTCATGGCGTATTGCATGGTCTTGAAATAACCTTAATACGACTTAATGTCTTTACAACGTCGTAAAGAGATAAGTGTGTGACAAAAGCAACATGTCCTACATTTTTAGAAATAAACATATTTTTATTAATAAATATATAATCATTTAAACACAAAATTGCAAGGGGGCATGAAAATCTGAAATAAATACACATAGGTATATTATCATAAAACTTTAATACCCAGTCGAACTAAACGGCATGAAAGACAAATACAGTTATTAGCGAGATTATAAATATAAGTTAAATAACACTCACCTTTTAGTTCCTTGTAATTATTTATTTTGCACTCAAATCTCGAAACAAAACCAGCACAAACGCTGTCAACAAGAAAAATGAATAAGTCTTACAGGTGTTGTTCCTTAACTCAAATAAAACGTTTTAGTCATTCAAAAACACCTGCATGACGACAATACAACAAACGAGTCGTTGTAAAGATATGATGCGACTTCTGCGCGACGAAATTAGTAATTCCATAACGTTCATACTACTTTTGAATGACGTTAACGAAGTCAGCTTGTGACTTTTGTATGTCCACTATACGACAATGTTGGTTGTATAACTGGGGCCATTTTCGCGTTTAGTAAACGTTATTGTAACGTTAGTGCGACTTAGGTATTACGATCAATGCAATCATGAAAACGTTTACAAAACTTTTGAACGACGTTAAATTGTTAGTTGGGAATCCACACAACACTATCTAGCCCCAAACTAAGCAGAGCTTGTACTATGGGAACCAGATAGCTGATATAATACTTAAATACTTCTTTTTTTGTAAATACATACATAGAATACAATATAACACCCAGACAGAGAACAAACATCTGTGTTCACCACACAAATATTTGTTCTCGGTGGGGATCGAACCCACGCCCTCCAGCGCAGAAGGCAGAGCTACTACCAACTGAGCTGTGAAGGCAGATAAGCGTAGGTGACCTGGACATCTGCAAAAGGTGGCAGAATCTGGGACAGAGAAGAGTAGAATGCAGAGGGTTAGGCATTCACCCAGCGCAGCGGTGGGACGGAACAGGCTGAATAAAAAAAATAGAAATTGTGGGACAAATGACAGAAATGATAAACGTGATTTTAGTAGTGTTCGTGACCCGGTTAAGAAGTCAGAAGGGAGAATTTTTATAAGTTCATAACCCGGTTACGAACTAAGAACTGTAAGACAGAACTTTTTTATTAGTTGGTAACCCAGCCATGAACTAAGAAAAAAAATCCTATAGGGAAACGACAAGAAAAACTTGGGGAGTTTGGTGTATGGCTCATTGTGTTTTCACTCCCCTCGACATTCGAGGCACTCGGAATCGGAAGAACCAACAGCTGGAACCGGGTAAAATCTTACATATCATAATTCAATTTTCAGAGCATCACTCGTCCCAGTATTCTCGTTCGGTGAGACTGATATATTCAAGCCGTTTGAGAACCCCAACGACAGCCTCCTCCGAAGATTCCAGGAGTTGGTTCGTAGACTGACGGGAGTTTCGCCCATGATGCCGATTGGACGAGGAATGTTCCAGTACTCCTTTGGACTGCTGCCGTTTAGGAACCCTATTACTACTGTTGGTAAGTTGGCTGAACCTTTTACACTCTTGCCAAATTCCCGCAAAAAAGCGAAAATAAGAAGATTATTATTGCAATTATGCACAGGTGGAAAAATTCAAAGGCCACACAGGCTCCACATTTTCATCTTTTTAGGGTTCCGTAGCCGAATGGCAAAAACGGAACCCTTTTAGATTCGTCATGTCTGTCTGTCTCTCTGTCCGTCCTTATGTCATAGCCACTTTTTTCCGAAACTATAATGCCTTACTTACAAGCGTTACTTAGGTGTGACGCACTGCTTAAAGTTCGCCCTGTTACTGTTTGACATTACCGAATGGTAAGAGATAACACTGATTATATTTTGAAAAACGCTTGTAAGTAATGGGGTAAGAGCTAATACTGATGAAACTTAGTAAGTATGAAATTAGAAAAACAGCATAAATTTTGGGGGTCCGCAACAAGGTACAAAATTATTCCTCATTATATTTGTATTCCTTAGTCTATAATATTAGTATGACTATGGTGGTGGTTTTTGCTAATACCAATATTTAAGGAACTCTTTATCTTGGGCTTTTTCGTTCTTTTATATTTCTTTTATAAATTCATGTTACGAATTATATTTGTTCCGTGTTTCATCTAAATCAGTGCAATGGTTAGGGCGTGATTGAGCCACAAACATTAAAATCAATTTAGTGTAATGAAATCACATTCAAAATATCAACAGACCTGCTATTAATTTATGCATTTTCATTCCAGTTGGTGCACCAATAGAAGTAAAGAAGAATATAGACCCAACAGTAGAAGAAATAGACGCAGTCCATGCTCAGTTCACACAGTGCCTTATAAAACTATTCGAAACTGAGAAAAAGAACTATTTGAAAAATTATGAAGTTGCTCGATTGGATATAATTTGAGTGTTTAAAAGGTACGTGTGTATCTTTGTGTACGGGTATTAGTTCCCCTTATATTTTTGAATTTATTTTACATATTTTTTTGTAAATCACGCCAAAGAAACTTGATATGTCACAAAAATAGCGTAAAAATTATATAATAATGTCTGCTGTATTATCCTAGGTACCTATCTACCTACTTCTCATCATAATTTAATTTATTTTGATCACATTATTAATTATTTTTGTAATAATTATTATGTACACTAGTAAAATTAATATTATTGATTAAGCAAAGTTTTATGTATTTCAAAAATTCCTACCAAAATAGACTGATTAGTTTAATTAAATAAAAACAATAAATACTTAGGTAAGAAAAAATAATAATATTGAAGATTTTAAAATAAAAATGATCACAAAATGTATTAACTTTTTTTTGTCATTCAGACTTGGGAAGACTACATACTTTGTGGCCTGTTTTTCACAATAAACTAACAGTACCATAGCAGGGTTTGTATTCAGTATTCAGTAAATAGTGAGTATCATGATTCTGAAGAAGTATTTATACTACTTGACATAAGTCACCTCCGTACTATTTCAGCAAAAAGGATTTTGAGCCCTTGCCATCTCCATGCATAGACTTCCCGCAATCTTTAAAACGTGGGTAGGTAAAATAATGAAACCAAATTATCATTTTTCTATTTTTATTTATTTTATAATTATTATTATTTACATTTTATATACAACGTTATTATTAAACTCGCTTGCCTTAGCGTAATTCAACTCTGATTGAGCATAATTTTAATGGCATCAAATTTACTGAACACCTGTGCGATGTTTTAAACACAAACACACCAAACATTGTTAACTAGCTTCTGTCCGCGACTTCAGCCACGTGCGACTAAGATATTTTGCCACGATATATTTTGACATATCGTGGCAAAATATCAAAGTCCACCGTCCGTCTCTAGAATGCAATCTTAGTGCTATTCTTTGAGATCGGTCCAGCGTAGGGCGGTACTGCAAGAAAGACAAACAGACGCTCTTACGCATTCATAATATTAGTATGGATTAGTGGGTGAAATCATAACTATTTTCGTACAGTTTTACCCACAGTTTTCGATGCCTTCTAAACGTATTTTTATATTGAACGTATTAAAATAAATATACACGTAGGTACTATACACGAGCGGGAATGATACAGAATATTTCGGGCGTGTTGCTACGTTAATTTTTGAAACTAGCAAGTTTTAAGTTCTGTAACCCAGCACGGTCAACAACGGTATAAATCGAATCTGTGCAATGCCTACTCTAAACATAGAATTCAATACGAATAACTTTAAATAGAATATCACTACGCATTGTCTATCGGATGATGTCTCATCTCTTTAGCTAACGCAAATTGTCTCTGTTTCGTTAGCCAATGAGATGAAGGCCGACGAACTAACGGATGCTCGTGGATTAAATTAAGGAACCAGGAAATTGGTAGAATAAAATAATAAGAATTTGACTAAGAAAAATGTGACGTAGCAATCACGGGCGTCAGTCCAGATCCCGCCTCAAACATACACTCAAAAGACGAGCTCAAGAACAAAACTACTCAAAATATCACATCTAAAATAAATCATAAAATAAAACATAAACTCTCGACTATGACTTCTTAAAAACGAGAACGAAAATTACAGCCGTTTAACTCTCAACACTTAATCCATGACTGTAATTTAAGAGGTGACACATCATTTATTTGCACGACGTTTACGAAAACACTCGGAGCTATTTTGATATAGCTAAATTTATATTTTTTATGAATTCTTAATGTTTCGAGGCTAAGTAAAAATGTTCAAGAGCTCAGAAAATTCAAACACAAACTTAACAAAGGCTCAACGCTACCTAAAAGGCTATAGACATTTAAATATAACAGGAGATAATTTGGTAAGTAAATCTCTATATGCCATGGATTTGATTACACTGGAAAAAAGTCGTGCTCTAAAGCGTCGTATAGGTACAGATCTCTATCGAAACGTATTACATTCTTAGCGAAAGTAATAACAAATTGAAAATGCCATAGATGGAAATTTACACGATCGATCTAAAATAACTTTCTAAAAGATATCGAATTACGAGTATGTCTAATACGTTCTATTGTCAATCCAGTGTCCGAAGCCTACTCGAGGCATAGTCGTTTAACAATAAGTTTGATCCCAAGAACGTGCTACGTCTAAAAAAGTCCATCGACATCCTGTAGGGATGTCATCGATGGATCTTCACTAGCTATTTATGTCGAAGCCGTTAATGCCTCTAAGGGCTGTCACAATCATAGAAAAGTCAATGTCAAAGTATCGCGGAGTGAGTCTCACGCTTGTTTAGGGTGCGGCGCCGGCGCAGGTGGTGTGGGTTTGAAACACTGTAGTAAGAACGCTGTGTACATGACGAACGCTATTGAAAGTGCTATCAAGGCGTACATAAATATGTTAAGCTCTGGCTGTCTGAATCTGTTCTTTCGCAGCCATTCCAACACTTCCTCTTCTGACATGAGGTCACCTGTAAAAACCGTAATCAATTATGCCCAAATTCGTCGAGCACAAGATGCCATAACTCGCTTAGATTTACGATGATTGCGACCAGTCTGTAATCTCACCTCGGTAGATGCTTGGGAACCGCTTCCGGAAGTACACGATAGCCGGTAGCTTGGTGACTCCCCATTTGCGGGCGTATCGCGGGTCTTCCATCTTCACGAATGTGATATCCATGTTATCGGTTTCGCTGTCGATGTTTTCTAATTGGTCCAGTACCGATCGGCTTTCTACTGATTTTTCATCTGCAAGACGAGTTATGAGTGAAATAGTAATCGGTTCTTTTAATATCGACGAGATATTAATATTTTTATTCTCGACGAGATTCATTTGACAACTTACAGAAATAAACGGCCAAGAATTCGTTCTCTTCCAAAAGCTTATCCAACATCTTTCGGTTGACCTCCTCAATTTCGTTTTTAATTTCAAAGACGTCTTGAGACGTCAGCCACTGCAACACGCGATCCACTTGGTGTAAATCGCCGTCGTATAGCATAGGTAGCTGCTTTCGGAAGTAGACGAGAGATGGTATATTAACAATATTGTATGTGGCCGCAGCCTCGTGGCTTGCTATTTTGACGAAATCTATACCGTATTGATCGACTTCACCATCGATTTCCTCGAGAGCTTCAAGTATTTCTTCACATTCAGCACAATCGTCATCATCATCTGTAATGTTAATAAAATCATTGCTAAGCCCTGCACCAAAAAAATTAAGTCAAACTGTAAAAATACTACCTACAGAAAAATACAACAAGCAAATGAGATTCGTGTAGTAGTCTTTCCAACATCCTCTCGTTCACCGATTCAATTTCATCTGCGAGTTCACGGTTATCATCGTCAATGAGCCATTCTAGAATAGATTCTTCATTTTGTAAGTCACCTTCGAAAAGAAGGGGATTGCCATTTCTGAAAATAAAAAAATATTTATTAGTAACTAGTGGCCGCCCGCGGCTTCGCTCGCCCGTTCCCGTAACACCCCGTTCCCGTTGCTTTTTCGGGTTGTATCCTATGTCCTTCTCCCGGTTGTAAGCTACCTTCCCACTTATTTTCTGCCAAATCGGTTCAGCCGTTCTTGAGTTATAAATAGTGTAACTAACACGACTTTCTTTTATAAATAAAAGATGATGGTGACATTTATGTATTATGAAGAATTACTAGTTAGTTTGTTTTACCTGAAGTAGACCAATGCCGGGAATGTCTTGATTGAATATCTCTTGGCTAGCTGCGGGTCTTGAATCTTTACCATATGAATACCGTAGACATCACATTCGTCATCTATATTTTCTAATTCATCCAAGATGTGCTCACAGATGTGACAGTTAAGTTTATCTGAAAACCAGATAACATTTTACTTTCAAAGATTATGATATTTTCAACATACATAATTTTTTATTAAACACATAATAACTGCCAAAAATGTTCTCGATACTCACAGAAGTAAACTGCCAAATATTGTGTTTCTTCCACCATTTTTTCCAGCATCACTCTTGTAATTAGTTCGATTCTATCTTCAGTTTTCTGTGTTATCAACCATTGTAAAACTTCCTCTTCCTCTGCCAAGGAGCCTTCGTATACATTAGGTACGTTCGATTCAAAGTATACTAGAACTGGGAAGTCGGTAGCTCCATACGATTCAGCTATAGAGAAGTCTTGAGTTTTGACAAATTTGATTCCATGCCTATCGCAGTCATCATCAATATTCTCAAGTTCCTCCAGGATACCAACGCACTGTTCGCAATCAGGTCCATCTGAAATATCCACATCTGTTGCCAATTATGGTGTAACGACGATTAGTGAGCATTCCTCATTGGTCGACAAACTGTCTAGGTCAGAACTCGTGATGTGTACTAACTATTTCAAAAATGTGCAAAACAATTCAAATACATGAATGCTGCCTAAATTACATTTACAGCTCGTATAGCTTAATAACAGTGCAAGAGGACAATTATTGGTTGGGTACAGGTAAACGAACGTTTCTAGGTAAATTTAGGAACTATAATAATAATGCATCTAGTAATGTAGGAATATCATGCCTCATGCCGCAGTGGTTTGCAGGATCTACAGTACTGAATCAAACGCAAGGGAACAAACGACAAAAATAGTTTTTTGGTATTCTCAATATATAGATGTACCATCGTGTTCCACTTCTTCATCTTCTGGAGGTTTCTCTTTCTTTTTGGTTGACTTTCTCGCTGCTTTTGAATTGCAATAATCGCATAAAGTTTTGTTCCCTGTTTTCATTGAAAGCAATTATTATTATTGTGTTAATAATGTTAAATATTTGCGTTGAGATAAAGGCTTTCAGCCAGTTTTATGAATGTACAAAGGTGTTTTATGTAGTTAGTGGTGTCATGTATAGTGTAAATACCAATAAATTATGTTTAAAGAAACTCACAGAAATAAACTGCAAGTGACGATGACTCTTCGATGAGATCAAGAAGATCTTGGCCTTCCAAAGCTTCAATGACGTCACCAGCTGGATTCTTTTGCGTCAATAGCCAACTCAACAGCTGTTGTTCATCGTATAAATCACCTGTAAGTGCAGTTTTCTTTGTTTATTTTGCCGATCTTTATCGGGTTGCAGTGTTTATATTAAGTTTATTGAAACTGTTTTGGTTACCGGCATAAATCACAGGATCTTTAGAGCCGAGTTTGAAGAAAAGTACAGCTGGTAGCGCAAACACGCCGTATTCTTTAGCCATTTGACGGTCGTCTATCTTCACGAAGTTAATGCCAGCGCCGTCTGCGTCGTCGTCAATGTGCTCGATTTCAGCAAGCACTCTGGGGCACTGTTTGCAGTCATTACTGTCTAAAACATTTATATGTGCAATACAGTTGATTTTACATGTACATATAACCATCATTAATTTTAATTATTTACTACATTCTTATCACCATAAAATAAATCTTTAAAACAGTCTTTTTATCAAAAGGGAACTCACAAAAGAACACGGCTACATAGTCTGATGTCTGTCGTATCTTCTGAAACATTTTCCGGTTGACCTTCTCTATATGATCTGTCAGTTCCATATTCTCTGGATTTGTCAGCCAGTCTAAAACCTCTTCTTCATCGTCGATGTCCCCGTCGTAATTGATATATTTCGTCTTTCGGAAATAAGTTATTCCCGGTGGGTTTCTAAACCCATATTTCTTGGCCATCAGCCGATCGCTGCATTTAACTATCTTTATTCCGTATTCTGCTGCTTCATCATCTATCAACTCGACGTGTCTAAGTATTTTTGGACTATCTGGATCATCATCCTTGTCTGCGAATCAAAATAGTAAGTATTAAAATATATTTAAATTAAAGTCTGAGTTGTAGCTTTTTTATTGGCAAAAGAATACTTACAGAATACCACTGCCAAGAATTCTTTAGTCTCAATATACTTGAAGAGTTCGTCTCTATCTATTTCTTCTATACTTTCATCATTTTTTTGTTTGACCATCCAATCCAACACTTCAGATTCATCCAGCAGATTTCCTAAAATATTTGTATATTTTACTACATGCTGAAAACCCTATAAAGTATGTATTGAAAGAAACCACATCCATATAATTGTTTTGGAAACTCACCAGTTTAAGGCATGCGCGGATACAACTACTATAATCATGCTGACATCATTCGTGTGAAATGAGTAATGACGTATTTTTATTAGAATTTTTTATTTTATTTAACAAAATTGGTGTTCCAGCGCCGACTCAACGATTCATCGTAACAAATAAATTAAACATACATGCTAATTTTCTGCCAAACATTACAAAACTTACATCTCGATATTACTGTCTCACAACGTCA
Organism: Thera britannica; assembly: GCA_939531255.2. Lineage (NCBI taxonomy): Eukaryota > Metazoa > Arthropoda > Insecta > Lepidoptera > Geometridae > Thera > Thera britannica. The sequence goes on from OW618036.2 coordinate 24,642,243, forward strand.
GCACTGTCACGAAATTTAAAAGTTTTAAACGAATAACCCCCGAATACTGAAACGCAACTCAGATTTAAGCACGTCTCAAGCGACGAATATTTGACAGTTTTCAATGAAAATCTGTCAAATATTCGACGCTTGAGACGTGCTTAAATCTGAGTTGCGTTTCAGTATTCGGGGGTAATATAAGCTCTGCGTAAAACACAGTATATTGAGCATAAACTTTTAATCGTTCAATACTGCATAACAATCAAATAACTGAATAAATGACAGTGAAGATAATTATTATTGCACTACGATCCGGCACTGAGCTAGAGTTCATTTAAGATTGGTGTTGGTATAAAACATTAAAAACTATGGCTTTAATTCTAAAAATTACAAGTAAGTAACAAGTTAACGAAATGTCGCATCACAAATTAATGAGATTCCATGAAGACTAGAAAACTATGTGACATGAAATCCTTACAACAAATTATAAGTCTTTCAAGATGGCACGGCAAAATACAATAAGAAATGCCTTTGTGTTGTTATGTTACATCTCATTTTATTTTAATTTCTAAATATTGGAATCAATTAACAATCAATATAACGATTTGTACACCTGCTATGTCTACTAGACATCCCAATATTTAGTCTCCACATGATCTTAATATTGTAAAATTGGTAAAGCACAGTAATGTACTTTGATAAGATGAATTTTGCGTAGACTGTATTCGCTCCTTCAGTGATCGCGCAGGTTTGATCAGTAACGGAACAGGTTGGATGGTGCGAATACAGTCCACGTGCAACATGTTACAAACATTCAACCCTGTTATGTGCTTGCGGGATCAAGGGACACGAGGTTATTGAAAAGCTAGCAAGGTTAATGGGCAATGACAGTCAATGCAACGTTAGATAGTACTACTCTACCGAGACTGTTACGGCTGAGGCGATAATGGCAAGGAGTCTAAGAAATAACTATCGTGTCCGCTTGATGCCTCGCGTGCACGTCCAAGCTTACGCCGGTATCGGAAGATGCCGGGGCAAGCGTTACACTTCTAGAATAGATACAGTTTACCACCACCAAATGTTCTCAGAATCGAGTAAACCTTTTTTCCCCTTGGACGGTTTATCCGGCTTGGCAAGCGCCTTGTTTTTGCCCTTGCCTGGCTTCTCAGAATTTTTTGACTTGTCCTTTTCGATGTTCTTGGACGGCATCTTGGTCGGCGTGGCTTTGGCTACTTTTGTCAGACTTTGGACTTTAGTAGGACAGCACTGGTAGGGTTCGTAAGTCATTTTTGGGACCGCCGGTTTCGCCCCCAATCCAATGTAGAAACAGCGATCGCCTGCAGTCAGTAAAAATTTGAGATTTACAATCCGTATAAACGGTAGAGAAAAGAAAGTTAACTGCGAGTTAATACTGTGCAGGTTCAAAAGCGCCTATTGTTAAGCGCTATTAATTCTAGAATGATTATGTTAGTAAGTTTAAGAGTTGAAAACATTTAATCTGTAAGCGCTCGCGAATGACTGCAGGCGACAGCTAGTCTAAAATAGGGACCCATGCGGGCTCGTTGACCATGCAGATGGGTGACGGGGAGCGTGCCTCCGTGCTCCGTGCGGGATCTCGACGAAACTAACCAATCTACTCATTTACCTGTGAACATTCGTTTTATTCTACCAAAAAAACTATCGTCCTCGTTATTGTTATCATCTCGGTTGTGACTTCGTACGAGTGTACCTACTTTCGCTTTAGGCCATTTTCTTCTCTTCACTTCATCCTTGTGTTCCTTTTCTTCATCATCATTGTCGTCGTCATCGTCATCATCGTCGTTGTCGTCATCATCATCATTGTCGTCGTCGTCGTCATCGTCGTCGTCATCGTCGTCGTCATCGTCGTCATCATCGTCGTCATCGTCGTCGTCGTCGTTGTCATCGTCGTCGTCATCGTCGTCGTCATCGTCGTCGTCATCGTCGTCGTCATCGTCATCGTCCTCGTCATCGTCATCGTCATCGTCATCGTCATCGTCCTCATCCTCGTCATCGTCATCGTCATCGTCATCGTCATCATCGTCATCTTCATCATCATCGTTGTCATCGTCATCGTTGTCATCGTCATCGTTGTCATCGTCATCGTTATCGTCGTCATCATCATCATCATCATCGTCGTCTTCATCGTTGTCATTGTCAATTTTTTTTGATGTTTTGGTAACGAATTTAGGATGTTGTGTTTTTAAATTAATGGATTTCTTGGGATTTGCATTATTGTTAGGGTTCCTTAGGTTTGGAAAAAAATTGAGTTTACTGTTTTTTTTGTTATTTTCGTCATCGTCATCGTCTTTGTTTAGTCGTGCTTCATTTTTCGAAGATAAAACAGTAGCAAAACCTGCCTTAGAGATTCTTGGTACATTTTTGGCTGAGTCTAATCTACTACCAGGGTTTTTCAATCGAACAATATTTGCTATCTTACTGGATTTTTTAAAATATTTTTGGTTTTCTTTGTCGTCGTCATCGTCATCGTCGTCGTCGTCATCGTCGTCTTCCCCCTCGTCATCCTCGTCGTCGTCGTCATCTTCGTCGTCATCATCCTCCACTTTATCATCATCGTTTGTGTCTTTTGGTATATTCTTCATTTTAATCTGCCCTCCGTGCTTATTGTTATGAATATCGACTGGAAACCTTATCTTCAAGTTTCCCATTTCCTTCCATTGAACAGGTTTCGCTCTTTGGGTGTTTCCTGTATCTGCTTTCTTAGTTGTAAGTCCTGAGGCTTTACTATCACCATCTGCATTGGCCTTTGATTTAATATAAGCTTTATTTTTGCGGTGGCTATCTTCACCTGCAGGCATTAGTAACTGTCATGCAAAATGACATAGCTCAAACATTGAGAATTTAAGGCGTAAAGAAGTGTACAGTTTTATCATAAGAACAAGAATTAAGAATGATGTCATGCATGTATAATTCGTAACTGTAGAACATTAATATCATAATTTCAGCCTTAAAGAAACATTTTAATTTTATCATATTATATGGATGTGGATTCTTACTTTTTTGATCTACAAGCCACTGGAGAACCTTATTTTCGTTCTTTAAGTCACCTATAAAAGGATACATAGTTATTTTCACATTTAAAACCACTGATCTACCCATAATATTATCTGCAATATAAACATTAGTCTCCAGCTTGCTTATATATTTTAGCTTAAAAAAATACGTCACTTACCATCGTACATAATCGGTACTCCAGTTTCATAGTATACCAATGCTGGGAAGCTAAAGATTCCAATGTCAGACGCCAATTTTGAGTCCTTTGACTTGACAAACTGAATTCCGTGTTTATCAGTGTCATCGTCAATAGTTTCTAACTCTTCAAGAATGTCGTCGCATGTATCACAATCTTCACTGTCTGCAACAACATGTTTACAAGAGGTGTAATTTTTTTCACAATTTTATCAACAATAAATTTATGGATTTAAACTCACAGAAGAAAACGGCTAGATGTTCGACGTCATTGATCAAATCTTTTAGCGTTTTTCTGTCAACGCTCTCAATTACATCAGGCTGTGAAACATGAAGCTCTAGCACCCACTTAAGAATAGCTTCTTCATGCATCAAGTCTCCTTCGTAAATCGTCCTGAACTTGTGCCTGTAAAAGGCCAGTGCTGGTAGTTCAGAAAGATCGTATTCCTTATCGATTCCGTCGTCGGATGTCTTTACAAAGTCGATGTCTTTTTCTTCACATTCGTCGTCAATGTTTTCAAGCTCACTGAGAATTTTCTGTGACTTCTTGTCGCCCTCTTTGTCTAAAAATATTTTAGAAAATATTAAATCTTTACTATGTTTAAATGACGTAAAAAAGACCACTTATTTCTATATCCTACTAATCAATTAAATCAAAAGTTTATTAAATTAATTGAATGGTAAATTGAAATATTCCATAGACCTGGCAGTAAACGTTTTTTACCATATCCCTCGGTCAGAGAATCAGATTTAGTTTTAGTAGGATTTTATATTGTTGTGGTTTGTTTTGTAACTTTAAATCAACTTACAGAAAAACACAACAACGTGGTCGTTTTCTTCTAAAATCTTTTCTAACATTTTAGAGTTGACTTCTTCGATTTTCCCTGGTATTTCTAGCGTATTTTCGTCGGTCAACCAGGAGAGAACTTCATCTTCATCTTCGATGTCACCTGAGAAACATACGAATCATTACAAACCTATGAGTAGGCGTGAAATAAACATTCATTGGCGGTCGATGTCTTAGCAGCTATTCGAGGAATTATGAACGGAAGCAAGGTGTTACCCTACACCCTACAGGCAGGGTGCATGTAGCAATTATTTATCGTCAGCGAGATAACGATAATGATGGTCACGGTAAATTGCGATCACCATTCATGTTCTCCATTCTCTAGTGTTATGGTGGTGATTTTTGTTACGCAGCTCACCCTTGTAAATCAGAGGGTCCTTATTTCTAAAGAACACAAGCGTAGGGAAGGTCTTGATTCCATATTTCTTGGCAAGCAGGATATCTTCAGTTGTTACGAAGATAATGCCAGTCTCGTCTAACTCGTCGTCTATGTTCTCAAGTTCGTCGAGAATGTTGTCACATTCTTCACCCTCTTCGCAATTTCCACCTGTAAGAAAAAATAAACATATTAATACATCAGTGTAGATAATATAAGAACCTAGCAGTAATTTACGTTGATGGCAAAATTACCAATATTTCTATCAGAGATACTCACTAAAGTACACCACAACATATTCGTGCTCTTCGATGAGGTCAGTTAAAATTTCATCAGTTACTTCTTCTATGGTTGCTGTGTTTTTCTGTTCAATCAGCCACTCCAATACTTCGTCCTCGTTCATAAGATCCCCTTCGTATATCGCTGGGATGTTTTCTTCAAAGTAAACCAATGTCGGCAGGTGGTCGATGCCGTATTCTTTAGCTTCAGCCTCGTTATCCATACGAACAATTACGATGCCTTCTTTTTCTAGTTCATCGTCGATGTTTTCAAGTTCGTTTAGAATTCGGATGTCTTGTTTATCATCCTTGTCATCTGCAGAAAAAACGTGCTGTTATAATAATAATTAATAACCGTTACGTGAAAATGTAAATAATTATAATGCACTTACAGAAAATAACCGCCAAATAAGGAGTGCTTTCGATAAGTTTATCCATCATCTCATCAGTAACTTCAGGAATTTCGCTGTGACGCTTTTGATGTAGCAACCACCCTAATAGATCATCTTCTTTCATGAGATCACCTTCATAGATGTGAGGAATGCCCTTTTCAAAGAAGACCATTGTAGGGATTGTTTCGATGCCGTATTCTTTAGCTTCTTTGTCATCGTCAATTTTGACAAAAGCAATATCATTCTGGTCACATTCATCGTCAATATTCTCCAGTTCAGCTAAAATCTTCTGACTCTTCTTCTGGTCCTTGTCGTCTGAAATAAATTTGAAGAACTGTATTTCATTTTTATGTCAGTTCTTGTCAGTGTACAAACTTGTGTAATCGAAAACTAATTTTGGCTGGTGTAGGTAATTAAAAAGCTGGCAAAGTTTCAAATGCAGCCAGTGTTAAGGTTAACGCTCATTAGAATGCCTCATTACATAGGCAGGCACCATCCTAACTATACATATACAAACTATATTCTTTAACTTGAAAGGTCTCGATTGAATTCCTTGAAGAGGACAATATAAAATACTTACAGAAAAGCACGGCGACGTATTGCATCTTCTCAATAATCAGATCAAGCATTTCGTCAGTGATATCTTCAATTTCATCGCTTTCACTCTGATGTTTCAGCCAGGCTAGGACCTTTTCTTCTTCTTCCAAGTTTCCTTCGTAATAAGTAGGGATTCCCTTTTCAAAGTACAGTAGTGTGGGGACTTTTTCAATGCCATATTCTTTAGCTTCATCGTCGTTGTCGATTTTAACAAACGCGATGCCGAGTTGATCACACTCATCGTCAATGTTCTCCAATTCGTTAAGTACTTTCTGAGACTTGCGATCGTTGTTATCATCTGAAAAGAAAATTCAAACTTATAGGTATCTAAATTCTATTGACGTTCATATTATAAAGCCTCCTGTTTGTTTTATTCAGTCAATAACGAATAATCATCGGACGGTGCATAGATACTATGGTGGTTGCATTTATATTTGGAATATCTACTAGAGGGTTAGTTGAATTTACAATAAGCACTTACAAAACAGTACAGCGACAGTCTTCCCGTCCTTGATCAGTCTGTCCAACATCTCATCAGTGACGTCTTCGATTTCGTCCTTCTCGAGTTGTCCTACGAGCCACTCCAGAATCTCTTCTTCGTTCTCAAGATCACCTGAAAATGTATGACCATTATTAAAACCGATTATGTGAGAAAACTACTAAATTAGAGGGTAAACACGTGGTTTATTCATTACCTCATATCTCTAAATTACCTTCTCAGTAAAAACATCTAACGATTGTATTCAACGACATTTCCAGACATCCACAACACCATGTAGAACTCAATCGTAACAAAGTAAAAAATATTATTTATAATTTTACGTAGGTATATGTAGTAGGTATGTTCTACTAAATTACTATGAATTCGACGGATATTATTTACTGGGACTATTGATCTTTTCACCATTACTGTTCATGGGAAGTGCAACTGATTAGAATAATACACTCTGATTAGAAACCTTATATAATAGATGGCAACAGCCATCGTTTAACAATCTCATTCAGTGAATGACTCACCGTCGTAAACATTAGGGATCTGTTTCTCGAAGTAGACGATGGAGGGCACGTCGTCAATTCCGAAAGACTTGGCTGCCTTCTTGTCGTCGATCTTTACAAATTGGATTCCGTGCCGGTCGCAGTCGTCGTCTATCTTTTCGAGCTCAGCTAGGACGGACATGGATTCGTCATCACCGTGGTCGTCTGTAAATCCAATTTAGCTTATAAGATACCGCGTCGTTCAGAATAATAAAACAATAGTTAGCATACATTTTAGCACTACAAGATATTTTGATGATGACAACAATAGAAAAAAAGAACCAAATATTATAGGAACTCACAAAAGAGCACGACAAGGTTGTCGATATTTCCGATGAGAGTGTTCAAGGTCTTGGCCGTGACATCTTCGATGACGTCCTCCTCGTCGCCCGTGGACTTGTTCGCGATGAGCCACTCGAGCACATCTTCTTCTCTGCTTAACTCACCTGAAATATAGAACAAACAGGTATTACTTAGATGTTAAACAACACAGACGTTATAAAACCAATGGCAATCGAAAGTGTTTTTGGAAAGAGCGTGTGCTTTAGATGAAATACCTACTATAGCTTGTTAAATATTTAGAAGTCATTAGATACTTTAATAATACGAACAAAATCAAAGACTGTATTTTTGCGCTCTACGCACAGCAACCGTTTTATAAATAACTTATAAGATTCGGCCAACAGTGCCCTCATTAAAATCTGCAATTACGTACGCAAATGAGAGAGTGATACACAATGAAGCATCGATCACTGAATCTGGTTTCGCGATTTGAACATCAGCTTATAAAAATGAGTCACGTACCTTCATAGATAATAGGTATCTGATGCCTGTAGTAAACCAGTCTTGGCAGATCTCCAAGACTGTACTCTTCGGCTAGCTCCTCGTCATGGATCTTCACAAAGCCGATGCCGAGCTGGTCCGCTTCGTCGTCGATGTTCTCCAGCTCCTGGAGAGCCTTTGCACACTTCTTACATTCCGGTTTATCTGAAACATTTATGCATATTCTTACAGTTCGCAAAGTATTACAGACATTTGCAAGGATATATGCCTAAGGCATGCCTCATAGGATGAAGCAGTGCAGTTATATGCGTCTATTATAATTATTATTTCCAAGGAAAATTAATGTGTGCTGGTGTAAGCGTCATAATGTTTATAGTTATGTTCTGCGTGCAACTAGGTATCATGTGTGACTTAGTTTAAGTGTGTAATTGTGTAGCAGGTAAACTTATAAAGCGTTTAGATTGATATGTAATATTCTAGAATCTACGTCTTTGATTCTAGAGATAATTAGAATCTACCAACGGTGCTGGATGGTGGTTCAAAAACGTGACTACAGCCACTCAGTGTAGTGCAGTGAAATTATTGATGTGCCATAATATTTGCTTCGGATATAAATAGAACATAGTAAACAACCTTTACTAAACAAGCTATTCCGTCAAATATTTAGGTCAAGGTCACCGCATACATAAATTCAGGAACTTTTCAACGCAGATTTTTTTTAATTTAACGAACATGAATAATGGATGGTTAACAAAGGTAGTGAAGGTTAACTAGTTTATAGTTTTACAGTTGTTAAGAAAGAATGAACGGTTGACGTCGAGAGTAGTGACACGTCGGTCCGTCAATCCGAGCTTGCTGGCGGGCTACAAATAGCACAGCAGAAATAGCTTGCCTCACGGCTCGATAATGCAAACGTGGTTGTGATTTTAACTTTCCTTTTAATGAATTATAAACAGCTATAGTGAAAGATAAAGGTGTCAATAAAGAAGTGGTAAATTAAACAGTAACAGGGAAATGATCTAGTTTAGTTCATGAACTTTCAGAGAAGATCAAGGTTACTCCAGACCCGATACGATAATGATTAAAAATAATAGTAGCAAGTGAGATAATGTTGTTTAGGGACATATTGAACCCGCGTTCATTTTTTTATGAGTCTAAATCAAGACTGAATTATAAATAATTAATCGTTGTTTTAACTTTTGAAAATTGTGCACAAAAATAGTAATCAAAGAACTGTTGTTCTATTAGGTAATTCTCAATAAGCGAGAAGCAAATATAATCTGAAACATAATAATACTAATCTACGAAGCGAGAAGAATTACAGCCAAACGGACATAAAAAAAGCACGCCATCTGAGAATCTTACTTACTGTTTGACGGGCTGCAACTTTTGTGATCAGGACCTACGTCAAAAACACTATCAAAACACACACACAAATAACAGACGCTTCTTCAAATTTAGACGAATACAATGGTTACGACTGACAGATTTACATTGATAGATTTACAGATTCATAGTTAGTTGAAATATGCTCTGAATTTACCGTTAGCTACCGACGAAGAACAAACCCCTTTAAGCGTCACACAGATACTTACAGAAGAGAACTGCTACATAGTCTGTGTCCTCAATAATTTTCGATAGGATCTTTTGGTTTACTTCTTCTATCCTGTCAGGAAGGTCCATTGCCTCTAAACTCGTCAAGAAATCCAGGACGCTCTCCTCGTCCATGAGATCTCCTAAAATACAAATAATTATAAATTGTATTACGGCTATCGATAATAGTTCAGTGAATTTAGGTCGAAGTATTCAGTAGTCGAAGCAGATGGCTAGGAAATCGTAGCAACATTGCTCATTTCAACATCAATGTAACGAATTGGGATTATAGCTTATTACAGCACTCTGTGCTCGTTGATAAATATTATAAGAAGCAATCGAGGCACAATTTGACATTTCTAAATGATGAAAATTAGAATGAGTATTGGGCCAAGATCTCTTTCCTCTATCTTTCAGCCAGATTGATGTTTTAGGGGGTTACTTGATTGATTTGGTACTAATACTAACCGTCGTAAATAATCGGTTCCTTCTCACGGAAGTACGTGAGGGCGGGGAATTTCGTGATGCCATACTGTTTGGCAAGCCGCTTGTCGTTGATCTTCACGAAGTCTACGCCGAAGGTGTCGGTGTCGTCATCTATCTTCTCTAGTTCTTCTAATACCTTGTCGCATGTTACGCAGCTTCTAGCATCTGTAAGGGGCAGAAAGAGTTGTTTGAAATTCACGATGTCAAATTTTATTTCTGGAATTTTCCCATGACTGTCGCCAGGTCGTAAAAAGCAGTTAGCAGATTATATTCACTAGTTGGTAACCGAGCTTCGCTCGGAATTTTTTTCGTTAATTTGTATTTTTAAGAAATCATAAGAAGCATATTATTATCTTTACTGGTCAACGCCATCTGCTGGACATGCTTGCAGTTAGTTGCTCACAATCGTCAATAGATGGCAAGAGCAGTCACATATTCAGTTTATGTTTTTTTTTTTTAACTTACAGACTCATTTTCTGAAAATGAATCCTAGCTAGATCGATTTATCGCCTCCGAAACCCTCTGTATACTTAATTTCATGAAAATCGTTGGCTCAATTTCCGAGATCCTAAATATATATACAAGATTTTCTCGTTTAAAGGTATAAGATTTTATGTATTATAATTTATCGTGTATCAATCAATCAATAAATTTTTTATTAATTTTTTTTTAAATACGATACAAGAATCACTTTGAAATCTATTATTCTATTGCCACTGCCGTTATGCTACGACCGAAAACATGAAGTGGCAAGAAAACTATAACATGGCAGGTATACCTGACTTTGGTTAACAATCAAAATTAAAGCACTAGCCGCCCTTGGCAGTCGAGTAAAAAATGGTTTTTGCCAGCTTTACAAATAATGTCCACAGCAGCATCCATACACAAGAGTATCCATATCCGTAGGAATAGAAAGAGAAATGAGAAGCGAGCTCAAAATAGTTGTTCAAATAGATAAATATTGGTGGACACTGCACACAACAATAATCCGGAACATCTTAAGATCATCTATGCCCGAGACAACGTAAGAATTTTACGCAAAATTGTGAACATTCATTGAAATAATGACAGACCTATCCTCGAAGTAGACAATTATTAACAAAACAACCATTATTATGAGACGTATGTGTGACATCACCATTTGGCAGAAATCATAGAATGTATGTGGAAATATGAAAATCGGAATAACATCACAGAAGAATTCAGATAGTGTGAAGCGGAAGAGCAAACAAAATAAACAATTGCTCCCGAAATAAAGATAATCTACCTCGTGTCCAAGGGCAAAGGTACAAAAATGTTTACTTTTAATGCAGTAAACATCAATGAGCTTAGAATATCTACGTGCAATATTAACTATTTTATGTTCGTAACAAATTTTTAGAAGTTGCTACATATAACTCATGGATACTCGTGTATTTACGATCCTCGTCTAGGCCCACGCCCGCTTTAGTTGTTTCTACAGCTTTGATTTTATTTCTTTGAACCGTTTTATGATGCCTCAACATAATTAAAGCTATATTATATTCAACGGTTTTTAAATATTTAATAACTTTATTCTAAAACCAGAGCCATGTTTTCATGTTATACATATTGGAACATTGTTATATTTGTGTTTCCATTGCAACATTTTCATCATTCAATTAATGAAATTCCTTTGGGATATCACTGTCTATTCAACATTCTAAAATATAAAATGAATCATAATCGTACCTAGTAATATTATTATTCTTGTCTATGTTATTATCAACATAAATAGTTGTAGCATTGCACATGCAAGTATTGTATAAATGTTTCAAGGAATAAAGCTACGCATACGTACTGCGTACTATTTCAAATTTTGCTTGTGTGGTGTTATATTGGCCGTAAAACTCTTTGAAAAATATACAGATTCAGATCTGAAGACTGTTTGAAAGCTGTAGCAGAAACAAAGTGAAGCGTCGTAAAGTTTTAAAGAATCGTGCGGGTTCCAGAGTAAACAAAACATTATAAAGATTCTAAAATCGTATATCTTCTGCAAAGCTTTATTATGTTGTGCACGCGGTAGATAATTAAACGAAAAGCTCTGAAACTGCGAGTAAACAATTATGTTATTTTATTTAAAAGTTATTCACATTGGGATCGATGATAAATTATCTATTCTAGTAGATCTTATTAACATTTCAAGTGAATTTTTCATGTTTTTTTTTAATTGAGAAATTAGTGGAATACACTGGTGGTTTTTTATACAACTAGCTGATAGATAAGCATATGGCCCACCCGATGTTAGTGGTAACATAGCATTGCCCGTGGATCACGCACGCCAAGAACGTTCCCTACGATATACTGCCCTGCGTCCAGCAACTTGAGGCATACAGATGTTCAGCTTCACGTGCCAGTCATTTTACCAGCACCCACTCCCTTCAAATCGAAACACAAGAATGCTGCTACACGGCAAAAATAGGTAGTAGTAGATTGAACTTTGACGAACCTACCAAACCCAACCACAAAGTCATCGATTACTGTACCCATATCCCCTGTAACTGTAGGTACGTACAAGTAGGTTATACGTTATCCCAACTTTAATAGTGGTTTTTATAAATTTTATCAAGCATGAATGACGTTAACAGCGACCCCGTTCGTATATCTTCGGTTATTTTCGGATTCCTCTGATTCATGGAAAAGAAAGACGTCAGAATACTAAAAGATGTAGACGACTTAAAATATTTAACCTGTGTCTGATAAATCGCGAGTCTGATCTGATTCCGGTTCTGATTTTAACTGGGCTTCTAGAACACAATACATGTTTAATTGAATAGACTTGACATACATAAATGATATCTAAAAATACAGTTAATTACCAAAATAATAATTACGATGAGATATTTGAATACATAATAGCAGTTAATTAATTAAATCATGTAATAATCTAAATATTTTGAAATATTATTGATTGAATAATATTATATTGCTTGTAAACAAGAATCTGAAGGTTTGTTTTTTAAAACAAAAACGACGGCCGATCAGAATCAACGAGTATGTGAGGGATTATTTGCTCTGCCTGTGTGGGAAACTAACCATCTTACGTAATCATCTTCCTACCCTTATCCAACTAGGTAGCAGTCAGCACGTTATGTTCCTTTCTTTCATTATCTCCTACCATCCTTCTTCTCAATACTCAATCCTTTCCTGAATTATTCCGTGTTAAGGTAGCTCCAACATTTTTACCAAAGCTTCATACCGTGTTAACCGATTACTCCTCACTTCCGTCTCTGCTTCTTTATCTTTCATTAAGTAGTTAAACTTATTTGGTGTTAAATCAGTAATTTTATTCTGCAAATCTGAACATTTGCATATCTGTCGCATGCGCTTTTCTTTCATCCGTTCGTAGACCCACACTACTTTGTTTACGCCTACCGAAAGTCTGACTTTGAGTTATTTTATCCAGCCCTCATCCAATTCTGTATTAACTTCCTGGGCTATCAGGCCGTTGTTCAAGACGGTGTGATGGACCAGGAAGTTAAACAGACACTAATCTAGCTATAAGAGATAAATTGAAAGCTTTAGCAAAGAAGTACGGATCACCAAAGATAGAACAGACGTCATTCATTCATCATTCTGAAATCTCTATCGCCATTTTCTCAGTCTGCTCCGCACTTCTAGTGCAGTTTCTTCGACAAGGTCAATGTAGTCAGAAAATAGCATCCGCCATTGTTTTATCTTCTAATTATTGATGTCAACGATGAAAAAGATCCATTACCGGTGAACCGAAAAAATAGAGTCTGGACTACAATAATCCTTGCTAGCCCACAGGAACATTGAACTTGTATATAACTCCTGCTTCTGACCAGTTGCACTTGATGAATCAGCTGTACGATCATACATAGCTCGAACTACGTAGCTACCTATATAGTATAGAAACCGAGTCACCCGTTGTACCACAATGGTTGTCTTATTATTATACATGTTCAATAAGACATGGCTATTTAAATTCAATGGACTCATCCTACAGACATCTACTGTTACGTACGTTATTGGAAAATGTGCCACTTATAGTACTTGCAGTAGTAGATAGGTAGTTAAAACATTTGGCAACGTAGAATTTGAAAACGTATTCAACATTATTAGCACACATACATCACTCATGCATCACAGGCATGACAACGAAGATTTGTCGATGGAAGCAATTAAGATATCTTATAAATCCATACATTTTCTTAAAAGATTTGCAGTGAAAGAAACCTTAAGAATACCAGCTTTAAAAGAAGCAGAAGAAAATAAATTGAAAATAAAGGTTGAATATTAACTCTCACTATTAACATTACTAGAACAAATCCATGCTCTACGGGGCTCGATATGCATTTAAGTACATGGATATACCTAATGTAGACTAGAAGTAGGTAGGCCAAAGAAAAGGTGGATGGATTGTATGAATGATGACATGGGTAAGAAAGTATAGTGACTGAAATGACGGCGGATAGATCAAGAGTGCAGATCAAAAACCTGTCGTGACGACCCCACATGAAGTGGGATAAGGGCAAGATAATAATGATGAGTTCGCCGAAAAACAAAAAAATTATTAGCTATTTGACATACCTAAATATTTGCATATAAGACGTAGGGCTTTCAGTGTCTCTTACCATTACTGAAGAAATGGGCATTGGTAAGTCAGCAGGTAATAAGGCAGACAGTATGATAAAATGTAAAAAAATAAGTAATGCGACTATTTAGTTTTAATTATTTCAAAATGCCGCAAATTTCATTAATCCGGGAGTCAGCGATAGCAAGAATGAATTTGGACGATGTCCAATTGAAACATTTGTAACCGAGAATTTTCGTAATTATTGTTTTATCTACCACTTACTAGGCAACCATGGACTATTCTTGTCGCTAGATTATTTGTCAAGATAATATGAGAACACTCAGATAAAATATTCCTTGATTTTACAGTGGGAAAATTTCCATCCGCAAAGTAAATTAATTATAATTGACGCTGGGGAGGGATTAAACATCGCATCGTCTGTATGATTATTTCAGAGGTTCATGTTTTTGTTGTTACCGAGCTCGTGCTAGGCAACAGCAAAAACACGCTTGGCCTCCACCGGTTCAGCATCTTCAAAGAAGCAGGTGGTTTTAATTATGCTTGCACCTTGTGGGATTCGGCATCGCAAATAAATGATCCTGCCAGCCATTAGTCATTAGGCATTAGTCGTTCTGATGAAAATCAGCAAGAGCAATATTGCTATGATTCGGACTTTGACAATGATGACTGGCCTTCTGTCTGTGCGAGTGATTGCACCTTTGACAACGACTAGACGAGACCAGCACACCTATCTAGCAACGACTGCAAATGTGTCATGTCAACATTATTAATGAACAGCCCTAGAGTGAGTCATAGCGTCGGCGAAGCATCAGAGCCTGTCCCGCGCACGCTATCCACCACCACTTTGGCAAAAAGATATCAAGCAATAATAATGTGACGTGTCAACAAACAGTTCGCATCAACAGTTGGCGACAAAAGAAAATAGTCGGAATGCCGATAACACGTAATGGAAGTCTATTTCAGCGGCACACAGGCACAGCTAGCCGAGAGCGTAGGCGCCCGACCTTGGGGCAGCAGCGGCAGCGGTGGAACGATGGAAAACGAGACTCGGTACCATTTTAGGCCGCGATGACGAGCGCGGCGGTCGCCCGCCGGGTCGGATTTTATTGTCTTCGCGGCCCGGTTGCATAACCCGGGCCGAGCCTCGAAATATCGGACCGGAGCCGGCGTTCCCTACGGCCGGCCGAAGATCATTAACTCGAGGATAACCCATTTGGACGGGCTACGTCGGCGACGTTTCGACACGGGGCGGCGGCCGCCCCCGCACGGCGCGGCGCGCTGGCCGGCCGCCAGCCGCGGCGCACTTACACCAGTACACCGCCACGAAGTCCTTGTCCTCCAGCACTCGCTCCAGCTGCTTGGCGGTGACCTCCTCGATCTGCGGCTCGTGTTGCTTGTGCGCGGCGGGCGCGGGGCCGGCGGCGGGGGACTTGCGGGCCTGAGCGCCGCTCAGCGCCAGGAGCGCCACGAGAGCGCTTAGCAGCCACCGAGCCATGGCGAGGGCACGCGCGGACTGAGCCGCGCGACCAGCCCGCCCTGCGCCGGCGCCGCCCGCCCTGCGCCTGCGCACCGCGCGCCCGCGCCCGCCCGCCCAACAGAACGTTGGCCAACATCGCTTTTGTTTACATCGCGACGCTCTGACTACCGAACGCTCGGATCGAAATACGATTCCGAGAGATTTATCTGATGGATTAGATTAGTTAGACCTTGGGTTTTTGTTCTGTCTGTTCATAATAAGCATTTTCTATTTACTACCTAGATAGGTGGGTATAGGTACTATCTATATAAATAGGTACCTTACCTACCTGGGTACTTACCCAATACTTCACCCTGAACCGAGCTTTCGTGATGTCAGCGATCTAACATAATTATGCCTACCCTGAACTAGGAAATCATTGAAAAACACGGAGCAAGATACCTAAAGATGGGTAAGTTATTATGTTCAAGAACTGCGCTTCCCTTCTTAAGTAGGTAGTATACCTACCCCATCATATTTTTTACTAGTTAGGTAGGTACTAAGCCTTGGAAGTTAGTCAAGGAAACGTCAAAGCTTTGCAGCGATGGGCTTGTAATTTGTTAAGACGATGAAGATAAACACCGTGAAACGACGGATCGCTCGCAGATCTAAAATCACTGAACCTAAGTAGGTACTTATAAAAATCGCCGTACCTACCTCTATAGCCTTCCTGTAGGTACTTAGATAAGATAGCCCATTATTAGTGCGCTTTTGCACAATTTACTAATGCCATCTGATTTGAGTTGTAAGAGATAAATGAGAAAGTTTGCGAATGAGTAGAAGTACCTTGACAGAGAGGAGTACCTACTATTAGCACCATGGTAGCGTTTTAGGCTCCTTGGTAAGACCAAAAACAAAGTTCAGAAGTCGCTTTAATAAAATTGTAATCATGCCTGTTTTAAAACGAAAATAAAAAGGCCGCCGCGGGCCGCTGCGTCAACTAGTGCATACTTTACTTCCATCAGTATCATTAAAAAATATCGATAGAGTAGAAAAAGGTAGGTCATGTGAAGTCGGGTATATTTTATGTGGGTTTGATTCTTACAATTATCAACATCTGCTTGGGTAGTTAGTTACTGATAACATTTTATTACAAATAAATACGAAAATGTTATTATCTTTTACAAAGAAAAACAACCATTACCTACTGATGTAAAATATTTCCACATGCAGATTTTAAGCTACTGTTTTTTTTCTTATGTTGATTATAACAAGTATGTCTCCTGAGAGATGGTGAACTGTCGAAGCATTGTGATTATTTTATCGACATCAATTTTTATGATGATCGACAAACGACGAAAGTTTTACCCCGCACTAATCCTGTCACTTTTAATAACACAGCCAATCACGCTCTAGCACAAAACGTCAACGTCACGTGGAGGGGAATACAGCTGGCTGGCCGGATGTGGAATGCAAGCGCGCATTTCTGAACGAAATTGTATCAGTCAATCTGTCCTGTCATCGGTTTCGTTCGTGGTGGTGTACATACATCCGTCGGATCTAGTTTGGTTTGCGAATAGTTTGGTTTGGAGTTCATGAACTGATTCTTGTCCCGTGGCTTAGCTGCCGGTTGTCGTTACGAAGAAAACTAAGTTTACTTTGTGATGTGAAGTGCCTTCTTTAAAATGGATAATGTTTACTGACTAAAATAACTGTGGTGGCATAAAACAAAGTTTTGGTAAGTTTACTAAAACTATTCCTTCAAAGTTTTACCTGTACAGGTGTTGTTTGAATAATTTTTTATCTTATCATGATTCACAATTTCACATTGTTAACTCGACTTAGTGGCTTTGTATTAGATTCCTATAGGAAATAATACGGAGCGTTTCTATGGTGACCGTACTGATCACTGGTAATTACTTACCACTGGTAGACTTTGTAACTTTGGTGTTTTGCTGTAGGTAAGTTCATCTCCTACAGCCACGCTGTAAGTTACAAATACCTGCATGACATGCTAATTTTACCTGAATGTATGCATAAATTATATATTTTGTTGTGGTTGAATATTGATCTAGAATCTTGTCCCTGGCCAAAGCCTTTCATAAAATAGGGGGTGTAGGTGAAAAGTTGACCTTGAAGCTGTGAATCATCTACAATCAATTTACAGACCTGTTTATGTTTCTATCACAACAACAACATACTAGTATCAGCTTGAGCATAATAAAAAAAAATTTTTGATCGTAGATGTTTTTAGATAATTAGTAGTATAATTATGTTAAATAGATAAAAGATTATGCAACAATTTATTGGTGTGTGCTGAGACTATTTAGAGGATTATGAATAGTAAAATTGTATTAACAGTAATTAACATTGACTGATTCTGAATGATTCTAAGTTTATTGACTGTGTACAGGTACTATAGACTTCAATAAACTTTTTTCTTTTTTTCTTTCTTTCTTTATAGCCTTCTTCAACATCATTTCTTGTTCTTAAAGGTGACTACTCAAATATGACCTGGCCTAAAAGCTTTAGTATATCACTACGATATAGATATTAACTATCTAGGTACTTACCTATAAGTTATTAAAGTATGTTTGATTTTTTAAAGGTCACTTTAAAACAATTAACAAGATAAAAATCTATCCTCCACTTTATCACAAAAGTTATCAGATCCTATCACATACATCAATTTGGGATTGTGATAGCAGCTATTGTTTGTAGCAAGCCACCGGCTATTCTATTGTTCTATTCAACAATAAACCACAGTATAAAATGCACATTTGCTCTGCAAAAAATGCTGCGATTTTGAAATATTTACCAATATTTCTCAAGTTGTTGAGTCGAGATATTGGTATATTTTGAGTGATTGGTTCTAGTTCTAATTCTAATTTGAGTTTGGGGACCTTGGGTTGTTGGCAACATGTTCCAGTAGAGTGGATGATGATACAGATGTGGATATAGAGGGATAAGAGTGATTGGTTATAAATGTATACCTATTATTTCCTTGAAAGACACATTGTGGGCAAACAGGACCACAGAATGGATCCCACAAAATACAAGGTTGCGACGTAAAAAGCCCAGAGCGAGATGGCAGGACAAACCTGACTCTCACCTCTAATCGTAGCCAGTCACTGAATGAAGAGTGGAAAGAGGAAAGGCAGGCTTTTGCCCTGCAGTGAGACAACAATGGCTAAATAAAAATAATAAATAATTTACAACTTAGCTTGGGCTCATCGAAGAGTTAGGCTGGCTTAGCCAGATCGATAATGCATAATGGACTTCTATAAGATTCATGTGGAAACAGGAGTCGGTGTTGCTTAAACCTAGTTAATCAGTTCAGGAATGAGATATTTGAGATTTCTATGTTTATTGGTAGGTAAGTAATAAAACGAGTCATGTTATAATATCCATGCAGGCATACTTAGGTGTGTGCTGGAACTTATCTAATGAAAACACTTTCAGGCTAGGTATCTACCTACCTGTTGTAAGACTAAATGAGGTAGGTTAGGTAGGTACTCTACCAACTTACCTATACCTGTAGATAAGAAGAACAGAACTTGAGTAGGTATAGGTATAGATAGATACTTACGTAACTACACTAAACCTACCTACCTTTTATACTTTTTTTAATACATGAGGTTAGTTTTTCAAGCCAGGATAGCAAGATAGCTATATAGTAAGCTAGAACTGCTAGCTTGCTCCTTTACTATCACGATCACGATCTCTTACAGAGTGTCGCCATCTAAGTACCTAGAGCCGTCAAAACTATTAAAATATAATAATTGACAAAGATAAACCCGCGCTGCGCTGATAAAATTCCTAATATACGAGCAACATTCGCAGAACAAGCGATTATCGCTATCTAAGCATATCGAGTAGATAATATTACTGTCGCTTATCATAAGGAGCCAGTGGTTACGTGTCCGCACACTTGTCAACACACAACATGGCCGAAAACCGCGCAGGCAAAGCCGGCATCAACGCCGACGCACAAGCCAGGATCAACAGCAAGTATAACGATGACATCGCTAGGGAGACCCTCGAGTGGGTCAAGCTGCTGACCGGCTCACCGGTCAACACCTCAGGCACCGCAGACAACTTCTACGAAGTCCTCAAGGATGGTACTCTCCTCTGCAAACTGGTAAACTCCCTCCAAGAGGGCTCTGTCAAAAAGATCAATCAGTCCACGATGGCTTTTAAGTGCATGGAGAACATCAACGCTTTCCTCGAAGCGGCGAAGAAGATGGGAGTACCTCCGCAAGAGACGTTCCAGACCATTGACCTGTGGGAGAAACAGAATTTGTACTCTGTGCTGATCTGCTTGCAGTCGTTGGGAAGGAAGGCAGGCAACTTCGGGAAACCGACTCTGGGCCCGAAAGAAGCCGACAAGAACGTCAGAGAGTTTTCTGAAGAGCAGATGAACGCTGGCCAGCACGTCATATCGCTGCAGTACGGAACCAACAAAGGGCAACAGAGCGGCATAAGCTTCGGCGGAAGACGTCAAATGTGATAGTACCTTTGTGTAAGATTTTATGTAATAAATGATTTTGTACTTTTAGTAATCTTCGCTTTCATTTTATTAGTTGACAAGGTGCGGCCGTTTTAGTATTTAGTACCGAAGTATCAAGAGTTACAAGTGCGAGTAGTTACCACCGAATGATAAGAGATAAGAATTGTGTCCTTAACTGCATTTTATATGATTGTATCAGCGAGGCTAGACTATTGCTATCTATAATTATTTCAAGTACCTAATAGTGGTTGATTGCAGCGCATAGATACTTATTACTAGGTACTCAGGGGTTTTTTCGCTTACAGCTATCTACCTTATTAATATGCAGATTTTTTATTAATATCAAATGCGCACAACGTACTAAGGTATTAATTCTACTTTGGTAATAAAATTGTTGTGACAAGGTAGACCTAAAACACATTCAGGCAATTTGGTTATTCGTCCGAGTCAACAAACAAAACGTTTAGATCCGACGACAGCGTAACCTTTATAAAATGTCGAGGGCCCAACGTTGCTCCCTGGTAAACACCGCAGTATTATACGTCATTCGGAATATTGATCCAACTTCTACAACTGAAACCGTTACCATGGAGTTACCAAGAGTTATTAGGCGAAAGGTTCCGTACTCATTTCTATCAAAATAATAAATATAATATTACCCAAATGATTTTATTTAAATAACGCTATCAAATGCTTTTGGAAATGCGATTTATAACAACTAAAAGATCTCAGGGAGATGTCTTCTCGAGTAAATTTTATCTAGACATTTAGGTATATGGAGTCTAGTAAAAAGAGCCCGTTCTATGGTAGGACATAGTAAAGCTATTAAGTTACCTACCTACTCCAAACTATGACGGCCATCTTGAAAACGAGAAAATTAATGGCATGTAAATGATCTTGGTTTAGGTGAGTAATATTATCTAATCTGTGCTATTAGTAAGTTACTATGAAATAATTCTATTAGCGATCACTTTAGTTGGAAATAAAATTAGATCCTTTTTACTTACAACTTAATCAAATTAGCTAAGTAATCGTAGTAAGTGCTTTATGAATAAACCCCGCATGGCAGATTTTTTGCTTTCTTTATCCTCGATTACCTATATAGAGCTTATAAACACGATGCCAAGTTTATAGATACCTTTTTGAAGCGCAATTCTTTTTACCGCACTAGCTCGAAAGAACAGGAACATCAAAGTCAAAGTCAATAGTTTTTTATTCAGTACGATGCAAGAATCACTTTGAAACGTCTTCATGAATAAGAATAAGGCTAATACTCGTAGCATCATCAGTTAGCAGTACTAAGTAATAATAACCTACGAATTAGTTATACAAATAATCTTCCCACCATTTTATTCATGGATTTCCCTAGTAATACAAGCACGTAGGTAGTTATGACTCTTTAGCTAGTGTATTAGTCATAAGTAGTTACTCTACTTTGTTTACGTTCATACTTTATCTACAAGGTTTATATTCAACAACATTTTCGATTTAGAAAAACATTATTCTACTGCACTTCACGACTTCATCCTACTCCTACAAATCTGTAGGCCCTGCTAAAGAGACTTCTGAATACAATCAATGGAGTCAGCATTAGAAAGTCTATGGTAATTATTGTTTTTGTTCGTATTTTCTATCACGTCATCGTCGGTTCATTTCACAGTCCATGTCAGATGACGTCATTTCAATTAATGCACCCAGCATGGCACCGTCACGGTCATGTCAACTCCCCCAGCCGGATGGATCGGTCACGCTCCGATAGGTCTAGGAAACGCGGATATCCGACCCCTAGCGAAAACACATTCAAAATTTCAACACCCATCTCATTTGTCCACAAAACAATGACCAAGTGCGAAAGGAATAGTCAATAGCCTTGTGTGGCCCTCATAACGATTACGATCACGTATAGCTTGACAATGACCCCTTGTCATTCAACCAAACCAACTGTTTTGGTCTCGTTGTTTACATGCTCGTGAGTTTTCTTTTCCCTGTGGAAGCGGCAATGCCCGCTTAGGGTATACCTAATTGGATTTTCTTTCGTTCGTTATGTGTGTCGTTGCGTGGCACAACAGTTTTGTAATAGGTATAATCTGCATAATATGTCAATGTACAGTGAGGTTCTGAATTTTATTTTTATACTTATTTTTTTTCCTATAATTTGAAATGTGAAGAGTGTTTCGCTGATAAATATAATTATGCTTGCTGAGCTGTAGGACACGATACAATCTGATAAGTGAAATCCCAATCTGACATCTTTGATAACAAAGAAAATATCCATTACAATACCAATACTTTCCCTCTCA
The DNA here is from genome assembly GCA_939531255.2 of Thera britannica. NCBI lineage: Eukaryota > Metazoa > Arthropoda > Insecta > Lepidoptera > Geometridae > Thera > Thera britannica. The sequence continues at coordinate 24,664,682 of OW618036.2, forward strand.
TTTCATAACATGAAGTACAATTTCTGAATAGACTAGACTGCCGTCATCACAATGTAAACAGTGAAAGCTTTTAACTCTCCATCCATATGCATCGCAAATTGCCACTTCTTTATGACTTAGCAACATCATTGCAAGATGACCTTACGCTTTAGAAAGCTGAGACAAAATCACGACTTGAAATCATAGTTTGTTAGGAAACTTAGAATATTTCCCACCTTCCCGCGTTATACGATATCGATCGTTGTTGCAAGGCTTCGCTACGCTACAGTGGCTCTAGCCACCGCCTCGGAAGCCTACGGTCCCGTTATCAGTCCGAGAAGATTATCTGGCACTGGCACTAACGGAATGACGTCCGCAACCAACCGAGCTCTCCAACGCTTTCGACGCCATGCCGTTGCACTTAATTACATCGGCAGCTTTCATGATACAGTCTTATTTCAAACTGAGCCGATATTTTGTGAAAGCTAAAATATACGTTTAAATGACGTCCAGCTCTCGTACGATTTCACGAACCTAATTTAGGAAAGTAGCAATTGCGCTTTTCCTGCTAATCGTGTTACTCTCGGAATCATGATGTAGATACACGCTATTTAGATAAGTGGCCGAGATTATATTTGACTAGGTTATTTCACTTTCCGTTTCTTGAAGTGGCTTGCTTAATGCGCGGGTTACGTACACTATTTTCCACATCAGGAGACCAGTCTGATGTGATATCTCAAATCTCCAAAAAGTATTTTAGCGTCATAGCTGTTAGTTTTAGCGTCGTAGTATTAAGACTGTACTGCTATGGTTTTAGGGATTTGATGTAGATTAAACCAAAGGTCATGCAATATAAATACTGCGTCGTTGAGTTTTTCCCATTAACATACGTATCCGTGCGTCAATGTTTCAGACAAGGGGAGCGTGCTTTCAATTGATATGACCATGCATATGCCCCGGCGACGATTTATTCGTTAACCTGCACCTCCATCATATTGATTCAGCTTGACCTTAATCATTGTGACATCTGCATTTTCAATTGGCAATAATTTTTAATTTACAACTTACCTACGTGCAGGATTATCATGTGAAACTATAGTTTTCCTCGTATACAAGGTATCTACGTTAATAATATCCATACTTTCGGCCGCCTGCAGATTTGGTCACGTGGTAGTGGATGACTATGACTATTGACTGTTATGTTAATATGATTTTTCTGGTCACCGTCTCTGTTATGTTCTTTACTGTATAGCGATGCTGACGTACTTTACTTGTACATGCACATATAACATTTGCATTTATAATAATTTACTCTTGTAAATGTTTTTTTTGTGTGTTATTCACTGACGAAATTACATCTCTGACAAACTTTGTTTATCTTAATGATAAAATTATTCCTATTCGAAAACGAATTCCAGTTTCATAACCACTCTTATTAGAATCATCTATACATATTAGGTATACATTTTAATATGTATAAAGCAGTATGCGGAAACTCATCTCAACAACGATCGCTTGCGTCGTTTTCATATTATGTCACATAGCATGATCATATATCATCTAGGTAACGTTTGTGTTGTAACTGTGTTCTTCACATTCACAGATATCGTTTCCAGTATTGAGTCTTCAAATTTCTCCGGAAATGGATGCATGCTACTCCATACCACATCTAGTTCGAAAGCCATCAATATATTTGATTGCGTTTTGATTGCATCGTTATTATTAACGATGAATGACCGGTTACATATAGTCATAGACATAGCTTTTACGCATGAATGTTCTCGGTGTAGGTTTAATTTGAATATGCAACTGTAAATTCAAGTTCTAAGTAAGCAAGGCATGTTTAATCGTAATTGGTATGTGCCCTATCGCTATTGAAGCTTTGCAACTGTATTTGTTCCATAAACACCTTGTTCCAATTCTTCTACACAACTTTTGTGCAATCGGAGTTACAATACCGTTAGTTCGTTTTTATTACATGGTTCCATACCAAAAGTAAACGCTTGGAAGATGCAATGAGCCTCTGCTATAGCGTTACATTTACCGGTTTGAAAGACACAATCCGAGCATGACCAACTTATGGCCAAAACCAGTTTGCTCTAGGGCCGGATGACCAAAAGTGCCGTGGATCAACCTTGACAATGAGATCGTGGTGACTAGATAATGTCTTTTCTTTAGTTTACTCCTTGTTATCTCAATGGTGAAACCAATCGCGTGCTATAGTTAAACGAGGTTTTTAATAACCATCATACATCTGGTCACGGCATAGTTTTGTTACCTCATAAGTTTGCGTGTTTAGTGTTCGTTTCCCAGAATTCGTTCGTTGATTCTGTTTTTCCTAATCTTCCCTCTTACTACTACAGATTACATTACATTTGTCGTGCCGTTTAGGGGCACTGTTCTGCACTGTTTCTTGGCGGAATTCACTTTACAAAGTATTGACTTTAATCTATTGATTATAATCCCATTATCTATCATAATTTTATATTGTATTATTAAAGTACCTACATTATTATAGTGAGCTGATGTTTTTCAACCTGATATCTGACTTATGTTTTAAAGACTGGTGTTCAATGGCGTTGACCGTCTCAGGTTATTTAAAATGTGTGCGTTCATTGCCTTTTGTACATGTTTGTCTCTGTAATATTATCTTGATAAAACTGTGCACGTTGTAAAATTCTTAGATAATGTTATCTTCGAGAATTCGACATCTAATCTTTCTAAACGTCACCATAGTTATTTGGCTTTTGTAAAAATAAAAGGATATGGTAACAACTACTCGCTTTAGTCTGTAAAAGATGAGTAATACTTTGTTACTTGTTAAATTTTCATTGTTTTAAGGCGATGTGATAAGATAGTAGACTGAACGTGGCTTGGTTATCGTTTCAATTGAATTAGATGATAAAAAATGCGTGATTTTCCTTTAACCATTATTTAAAATTTACAATGATCTGTTGTGATCAGAGAGTGCCATAATGATTGATGATATTATATGGCAGTAAGTTTCATTGACTAGCAGAACATGACGTTATTGTAATTGTTCAAATATTTCATTTCATTTCAATCTAGTGTGTAAAGTGAGCGTTGTGCAAATAAGCCGACCCCGGAGGTCGCTCGCTCTACCATAATGACAAATTAGGTTTGCACCGGGCGGGAGCCTCTGGCATGTGACTCACAGCAGCAGCGTCAACCATTCGAATCAACTACATGCCAAACTAATCGCCATATTCTATAGTAGTAGGTACTGGTTCAAATATATTTTATTTCTCTAAAGATTAGTATGTCGTCGACCCTGCCTTAGGCAATGCTTTGATTTCCCGGCCAAATAAAAATGATATTCGATATTGAGACCAAAAGCGTTAGGTAAAGTCTTCAAAGATATAGCGCAAAAGGTTTCATCAAGAAGCAGTTCGAGGTATTTGCGTGATCTTATGTATAACATGTAGGTATATAGTATTGTTACACATATTATTTGTTCTCTTATGGGCGCTTGTACACGCTAAGAAAAAACGCCGGGCCTACCCAAGAATTCGTGTCGTAACAAGAAAATTACTGTGTACACTGCTCGCAGCGGTGCACGAAAAAAATCTTATCTGCGCAAGACAAGAATTTTGTCTTTTCCACACACGAAAACGCAACAACGTTCGCCGCGTCGTGTCTTGCGCAGATAAGATTTTTTTCGTGCACCGCTGCGAGCAGTGTACACAGTTATTTTCTAGTTACGACACGAATTCTTGGGTAGACCCGGCGTTTTTTCTTAGCGTGTACAAGCGCCCTAAGTATTCTCAACACAACATCTGTGTCAACGTGATTATCAATTTGTGTTTTATGTATAAAAATCAGCGACGCTAGATTGCTTGTATGATTTTTAAATTTATTAATGTTTTCTTCTTTATCTTTGCCTTCTTTCCCTAAATCATTGTAGAAAAATGAATCAATGATCATGAATAAACAAATGGGTTATCATTCTAATGCTATTTTTTAAAGCATATTTATATTGAAATGAATCGTTTGTTACAAAATTATAGCGTGCGAAACGGTCGTTCGTTTCAATCGCATTCTTAATTCAATGATTTTAATAAAATTCTGGGCTGAAACGTTGACCTAAAAGCTCCAACTGAGCCTCTTTGGACGTGCACTACTGAACATTTTGCTTATCTGTGATCGCATAACTAATAGTAACAACGCATGTATATTACTGTTAGTGTAGCGTTCGTTCTACAGCATGTTTCTAGACTTACAGTAACATCTATCTGTTTTATCTACCGTTGCTTTTGTATAATATAAAAATAACTAATGTACTTTCTGAATCTTTCTTTCAATAACCCTAATCCAACTTGGATGTACAAGTAGATGATACAGTTATTTGGAAGGCGCGGTCAATTTCCCAAAAATAGGACAACAGAAAGTAGCGAGGTCAACACCAACGTTGTGTTACCAGGTTACCACCGATTCCATACCTTTGCTTTCCCTAAGAATCTTTACTATAGCTTGTAACTTGACTACAGAAGGTCGTGAATCCGTTAGCATTGGTTTCCTGGGGGTCTTGTAAACTGGGCAGCATTATTCATTGTCCATGATCTAAAGATGTCTCGGGTCATTATTAGCATGATTGATGCGGCTGTGTTGGTTTTGTGTGTATACGACCGGCTATTAGGTTACCCTTCTTCCAAAGCTTTAACCTGACCTGACCTCTATGTTCATTTTACGGGTATCTTATTTTATGGCACTGCCCTCATTTTTGGGTTATTTATTAGTAGAAAAAGAGAGCTGATCCAAAAGTCATCATTATATTTGGTGTTTATGGTAATAATTACTGGGATTGAAAAAGATTCCAGTACAGTAAGAAGAAGCTAAGAAGAGACAATGTCGTACATAACTCAGTTCTCAGGTAGTTCCGAATGGATATCGGCTCATAACATAAAGGTTGTTTACTAATTCCATAATGCAACGAGGCTCATTAAATCAAGTATCAAGGCCAGGTAGATAATTAGCCAGCACACGCAACGCACCATTTGGTTACCTACTGGCTGAGAATGCATTCGGGTCATTGTTGACTGGAGAATAATGAACTCGGTTCTCACCTAAACAGTTTGCACATTGTTAGACTTTACAATTATTTGATTCACATAGAGATACTGGCGGATTGTATGAATACATTTGACAATGCAAAATAAGCTGATCTTTGTGCTCTAGAAAAACAAGCATAAAAGCGCATATACTGCAATTTCAGTGCTCTTTTGTGTTGGTTTCCAGTAAGGAATTAACAGAAGAAGTCGCACTAGTTTGTGGCGAATTTTTCACTGTGTCTTGTCTACATTATCAATCTATCTAGCTGTTCTTTTCTTACTATCAGTATTTTCTAAAAGGACATTGGAACAGTTTTAATGTGTCTTCAATAATAATTCTCAGAAACCCTTAGCTTCAAGTGGCGAATGGTGACTTATTAATTAAATTAAACGAGTGACTCAGTTGTCGTCACATTTGTTGAGTCTGAGTGCAATGGAAGATTATTTTTACAACAGGCATAGCCTTTGTCTGCTAAAGCCATTTATTAGTGTTTTATATGATTAAATTTGCTTGAATCTATGTTTCTTTAGGAATTGAACTGGTGTTCTGGGGTTTGCCTTGCAGATTATGGAACTTTGTGTTCTCTGTTAAGTAAAACGATGAACAATTTGATTATGAGCATGGATAACTAGTATCTTTAATTCAGATTGCTTTTGTATTGATAGTTCAGATACTTGACGATAAACCACAGCAAAGATTAGATTAACTATTCCGCGAAATCGGCACTTTTGTGGTGGCTTTACCGCCATTACTGATTTAGTCACAAATGTAATTAATACAAGATATTAATAGCCAGCGATTGTGTTTAATCAAGTGGAAATGTTTGTGCATTGAATTTTATTGTTTGAAGACGTAAGTAACCCCTGAGCTGTTTTTTGTGCTGAACTTTGTAGTGTATTTTTTTTGACACAACTTACTGATGGAACATGCATATAGTCTAACTCATGTGAAGTGGTAACCATCTCGCTTATAACAAAGCATTGTTTCGTTGGTCACGCACGTCAGGAACGTGCCCTACGTTGCACTGGCTTGCGTCCATCAACTTGAGGCGTACAGATGTTTAGCTTTATGTGCTAGTAATTTCACCGCACCCTCACCCTTCAAACCGAAGTACAGTGATCTGCTTCACGGCAAAAATAGGCATGGTGGTAGTACAACCCCGAACGAGCCCTTCACAAAGAGCTCTACTACTACTAAATCGAGTAGACGGTTTACAGACCACCTATTTGGTGTTCCGTCGTGGCTTGATAGCAGGTATCATTTTAAAACAATCATGTCTATCATGCCTCAATCAATGGTACTTGTTTTCCTTACCTTGGTACTTAGGGTTTGGTAATAAGCTATGTAATACGCAGTAATTCATCCTCAACAAACACTTTGTCTTCAAAAATACTTGCATACTCACCGACGTAATTGAGATGACTGTGTGCTTAATAATGTGACTGGGAATATGGTTTGATACAGCATTATGATTTTATCATTTACATTGTCTTTAAATCTCCTGAGAGCGTCTGATAGAATATCATGTCTGTAACCTTGTGAAGTAAATAAAGTCGTGAAAATAATCATAAAGCAGATTCATTTTTCGCCATTTCACACTCTGTCATTGCATTTTTGTGTGATCTTTTGTCCTTTCCAATATACTCGATGTTTTCAGTACGAGATCACCCTTTCAATCGAGTTGTTAGTTTGTTTCGAAATATCTGCTTCGGAGTTTTGTCTTTGTTTTATTGTATGTTTGTGATCACGACAATTTCAAGCGACAACCAAGCACGCTTTCATGCAGTTTCTCGTTGGTTTCCTCTCGCTGGGCTATATAATTTGCATCCGTTTATTTACGCTACTGGTTGTTTGTGTTCGTTCATACGTTTTGCGCTTTTCTTTTGTGTTTCGGTTTTTTTGCTGGACTACATTTTGAATTGCTATCATTTCAAGTCTGCCAATTTGTGTGTGCACGTCGTATCTTAGTTTCGTCTATTGAGATTTTTTGTAATTTCTAGCAACTAAAATACTTTTCGGAGTGTTTTGTATTTATCGATACTTTGTGTCTTATCTGAATCTAAGGCTCTTAGCTTTACTCTGGCATTTAGCTTTACTACCTTAACTTTAAAAAAGCTTCAAAAAAACTATTTTCCATATATACTACAACCAATTTTAGAAACTATAAAAAGTGGATCAACTGTTGACGAATTACAATGCAGGTTACTCTTATTATGATGTAACGATTCCATTTACCCGGTGCAATTAAAGGCGAGCTTTTGCGTCACTCGCTTTTTATGTGGTTTTCTACGACGAACCACTTCACGGTACGTGACAATGGCAATAGTTTACTCAGCTATTTATCTGTTGCGCTACCTTGATAACTGTTATACTTTTTCATCTTTTTTAGAAATTACTTATTCAAAATCAAACAAGATTTTCCTGTTCGGTTTCGCAATGAATTTTGTTTCGCTATCTTATCCATTTCTTATTTATTTCGCTTTGGTTTTTATACATCTCTTTGTAAATTTATTTTATTGGTATTTAAATACCTGCTGATTCTTTTTGTGAATATTTTACAAATGTCTTCGTATGTTAATGGTTAGTTATGCTTAGCCAAATCTTCATATTAAGTAGCTCATCTTTGGTTCATATTCTTTGAAATGCTAATGAAGACAAGATTGCTTCTTCATGTTTATACGATGTGTGGTTATGACTTTTTTTATCTTCCGGACATGAATGCATCACCGGAACGGACAACGGACTGAATGTTATGTTATAAACATTACGCAACGTCGAAAGTGTTACAGTATGTCTGTTGGTACGAAAGTGAGTTAATTACATACGGACATGGGTTCGCTTCAAGTTATAAAGATTACCGTAATTTGTTATATTTATTAGTGCATGTTTGTTTATGCTTCTTAGACTGTAGTATTATGTATGCTCGTACTTTGTTGCATTACGAACTTATTATTCCATTTAGTGTCTAAGTTTGGTTTCCTAGGGCAAACTCAAGCAAGACTAGTTCATTGCATTAGAATGGACTGCGATCTTTGTCTGAGATGAAAGTTTATATCTAAAAGCTATTTAAAAGAGAAATTCAGTTTTATTTTGTTTTTCCAATATAATTACTCAATTTTAATACCATAAACTCTCGCAGCAGCGTGAAGAAACTAATATGAGCTGTGAAGACAAGATAATATTAGACGCCAAGACAAAAGAATATTAGACGCGAAGACAAAAGAATATTAGACGCGAAGACAAAAGAATATTAGACGCGAAAACAAAATAATATAATAGTGTCGGTTATCAAAATTAAATGTGATTCTCGTGTAATGTGCTGTTCTTTTTTAGAATACGTTGTAATAATTATGTATTGTACAGATAAATACCCCCTCATTCATAATGCTGGACACTTTTAACGGCTCGCTAAAAGTCTCTTGTCACTGTCACTTTCATATCAACAAAAAGAGATGGCAACAGACTAATCGGTCTGCTAAGCTAAATGACTGCTATAGGACCATTATTAATATGAGAGCTAGTGTTTGTTTTTATTATAATCGCTTTGTGATCGCGCCTGCTATGAATCGTAATGAGGAAGGAAGTACCTATTCATTTGACGTGCAGCTGTTATTATTTAGTAAAAAAGAATATGAATATTATTTAGAACACAATATTCATGTTATCTTTTTAATCTGGTATGGGATACCTTACACTTACTACACTTATTGCTATCCCATTGTGTATATTCGGCTATTTGAATATTGTGATTTTCAAATAGCCGAAGGCTCATTTTGAATGTTAAATTTCATTTTTCGTTAGTGTTATAGTTTGCCCCGATTTTGTATGGAGAAACGATGAACGCCCCTGTCGGAATTGCGAGGTCTTATATTTTAACGTGGCCTTCGTAAGTATGTATTTAATGTACCTATTAGTAAGTTAAGTATGTCTTTAACTATCTGAAATTAGTAAGTTTTAGTTCTGTTTACACGAAGCTAGAACTGGTAGCTTGCCAATTTATATCACTATCTTGCTGTCCTAGCTTGAAAAACTATCCTCGTCTAGCCCGTGCATTACAATACAATTGACATTGTTTCTTAAGCATAGTTGTGCAAGTAGAAATCAAAGTATAGAAACATGGAGACAGATCGAAATTCTACAAGTTCTTACCTATAGGTCTCACGTCCGTGACTCCTGTGCGTATGATTTCATTTTCTACATGTCTCATACATTGTAAAACGAAAAATACACATGGCATCTGTAGGAGGCTGTAATGTAACCGCAACATACCAGTGGGAAAACCTTTTATTTCGTTTTACACTCAGTGTTTTACGTCATAACAAATAAACAGCTAAGTGTATAGTTAAGTAGGTAATTGATAATCTTATTCACTTGCGGTTTTCTTTGGAGTAGCTTGCGGTTTTATCAATTGCATAGAAAATTCCGTTATGTATGAAAACGGAATTCTATTCACCTCCAGCTGTTATGTTATATTGCGAGTTGAAAACGAATTGTAGAAACACTGTTTGTTACTATACAGCTAAACCATTCTGAGAGGCAGTAAATTCAGATTGGTTATTCCATTTACTAGGTAAAGGAAAGTCTGATTGTTTAGTATCACAGAAGGCTGTCCAATCTGTCCATACTAATCCAATACCTAACTGGTAGATGATTACTGCCGTGCTACACGGTTTGAAGCGATTTTTACAAACCGACGACGGTGGTTTCAAACCAAATTGGTGGTTTTAGGTGGTTTTAAACGCCCTTGGTATAAAGGCGCCCCCGGCAAAGTTTGGGGTGGGTTTTAAACCGTGTAAACAGAAGCTTTATATTCTATTTCTATTTCTACCAAGTTTATATTGCTAGAAATAGTGGTTTTAAACCGTCTAAAACACGTCTTATTTTCAGTTTTCAATTGAGTTAATACTTCCGATTCCTTCATCGATTAATCTCCTCCTTTTGTCAGTGATTTGATTTGGTATGAAATGCATCCGTGAATCCCGCCAATCTCTTGTTCACTTATTAATTGTTTAAAAAAGCATTATTACTTTTGTTTATATGTATTTTTTGTTCCAGTAAACCATGACAATCGACAAGCAGCTGATATGGGTGCGGGATGGGGCCGATGGGTTCGTGTTGGCTCGCCTTCACGAGCTCATGGGCGAAGAGGCCGACGTCTTTCCACTCGACAACAAGCATCCCCGCCGCGTCTGCAGCTTCGAAGACATATTCCCGGCTGGAGACCCCGCGAAAGAAGTCGATGATAATTGTAAGTGAATGGGCAAAACTGTGTTCATATTGATCGCACCTTGTTATCTTCACGAGCATGGGTGTGAGAGACCGACGTCTTCACACTCGACAGCAAACATCCGGACGCATCTGCACCATTGAACACTTATTCCCGTCTGGAGATCTTGAAAAAGAGGCTAATGATAGGAAGTTATAGTTATAGGGTTTGCAAAACAAATCGTAAACTGTGCCTTCTGTGGGAAAAATGATGTCAACAAAATATGTGTAATTTGCTATCATTTATTTGTTGGTATCAATTTTTTGTTAGCAACAGAATTACACAATCACCCAGCTGATCAGATCAACATTTTTCTAACTGACAGCTTCAAGCAGTTGGACTCGGCTAGAACAGTAACTTATTATAAGCCATTGAAAAATAACTTAAAATGGCCTTTTTAGTGACGGACCGGGACGTGGCTATACCTAAGTAGTTATTTTGTTTTTAGCTAGGATAAGTACCTACCTTGTTATTTGTGTTTGTTTAATAATATTTTTTTTTGTGCCTATCTATCTATTATGTTTGACAATGTAGACGTTCAATGTATTGTTATGATACAAAATAAAAAAAATATTACTTTTGTAAAACTGAATTTATTTTTCTCTTCAGGCGAGCTGATGTTCCTCAACGAAGCGACACTCCTGAACAACATTCTTATTCGATACAGAAAGAATAAGATTTACGTAAGTACCCATATACCCATAAATTGTGGAATGAGCTACCTCCAGAAATCTATCTCCTCAGCTGACATGAATAGGTTCAAGAAAAATGAAAAAAAGGTTCTTTCAGACAACGCAACGACAGCAAGCACCCTTGGTGTTGTTGGTGTCTATGGGCGACGGTGACCGCTTACCATGAGTAGGCCTACCACAAGGTCTATCTGGCTATGTCTCTGGCTCTGGTTTTGAGTCTGTGTGAGTGTTGACTAAAGAAATCTTACGTCGAAACGTCACACACACAGTATAATACTCTGGTGAGCACTCACACAGACTCAAAGCCAGAGACAGAGCCAGACAAAGCTTGTGGTAGGCCTACAGGTGGGCCGTAAGCCCGTTTGTCTATCATTAGCATAAACAAGTATAGTGGCGGAATGAAAATGTTCGTCGATTTTCAACTTGATTTGTTCAACGTATCACTATCACACACCTTTTGAAACTGAATAGACAGAATACACCGCAACGTCACAAATTATGTCAAAATGTGTTCATGATCAAGGCACTGGTGCAAGCGAAAACCGTGACGAACATTTTCATACCGCGACTGTACCTGTCGCCACACCAACACATATAGTTTCTAGTAGGAATATGTAGTGAGTCAGCGCTATCACCTTGAAACACCACTATACATGCCTATGTATGATTTATTGATTGAATGACGCCTGCGTGCTCATTCACGTGAATTGTAGATTAAGGTTGTTATGGTAATCCATACATTTTCAACCGACTTCAACAAAGGAGGTTATCAATTCGTCAGTTTTTTTATGTTTGTTACCACATAATATCACCGTCATGAACCAATTTGAAACCCTCAGCTCAGTTGGTAGTAGCTTTATCTTCTGTGCCGTAGGTCGTGGGTTCGATTCCCACCGAGAACAAATATTTGTGTGGTGAACACAGGCAACCGTATTAGACTTTAACATACTGATAAGGTTCGAAGACTGAGCTCAGTCGCGGCGCAGACTGACGTAAAGATGATATAAATTCATACTGGTTTATTTGACAGGTAGCCTACCTTATTAAGTAGCACAGCCACATCTACCTACGGTTGTAGGTAATAAATATTGCACATCGCCTTTTCTGCTTTCGTAGAGCGCAATCTCTTTCTGACGCACACTATGTATCTTTTTTTCTATGAAGCCGAAATTAGCCGATGTGCAATATATGTATGTTGCCTACTACTATAGACTGATAGACTGCAAAAGCTTAGCGTTAATATTTTTCCTTTTTCCAGACGTACGTAGCAAATATCCTGCTCGCTGTGAACCCTTACGAGGATATCCGAGACATGTATTCTTCGGCCACCATCAAGAAGTACCAGGGCAAGTCCTTGGGAGAGCTTGCACCTCATGTTTTCGCTATAGGTATGTATCATATTGTGACAGATAAATATGTCTATAGAAGTAAGGTACTGCATGTATAATAAGTCAAAATTACACCAAGTTTAACTGGAAGAGAATGCTCTCTAGCGTTAAGTTTACCTATGTACGATGCAATTTTGTTTTAGTGCAATAAATAATTTTCTATCTATCTATACTGTGTTTCCTAAGTCTATGGTTAGGTTGATCTAGGGTTTTTTAATTTCCTCTCCGAAAACAAAAAAAATAAAATGGGTTTTTTAATACCACATTTTTAATTCATGGTGTAGACTTAAAAATGTGTTATACCATACCATAGTCCATATAACCTGTTTTAATTTCCTAGCCGACAAAGCGTTCCGCGACATGAAGTCTCTGAAGCAGTCTCAGTCCATCATAGTCTCGGGCGAGTCTGGCGCGGGCAAGACTGAGTCTACCAAGTACATTCTGAAGTACCTCTGCGATCTGTGGGCGAAGAGTGCCGGGCCCGTGGAGCAGAAGATTCTGGATGGTAAGCATCAGTGGGCCGGTATAATGTACACCCAGTTTAAACGAATCCACTTTTTTTTTCACTGTGAAATTGTAAAGGTGGTGTAAAGGAAATGGTAAGTGGTAACTATCGCCTTTAACAAAGCATTGCTTCGTAGGTCACATACATACATACAGGTAGCCATCAGAAACGTGCGCTACAATGCATTGCGTCCATCCACTTGAGGCATACATAATATTTTTTTATGTTTAGCCTCACGTGCCAGTTTATTACTGGAACCCACACTCTTCAAACTGAAACAGCAATGCTGCTTCATGGCAAAAATAGACAAGACATTCCTCTTTAATCCATACACTCTTACTCATATATGACTCTGAGGCCCGAGTCAGAGTTGCATCACGAGCTTTTGTAGTATGCGAGCCTTTTTACCGACTGGGTTTTGTATGGACGATATTTGCCCCTAGCGGGCGTGTTGAGAACCATATAAATTCTCGTGTCACCATTGTCAAACCCACTCGAGCTCATAATTGCAACTCAGTCTCTGGTGGCATCTTTTTCTCTCTCAAATACAATTAAAACAATATCTTCCTTCTCACTCCCCAGCCAACCCGATCCTCGAAGCGTTCGGAAACGCGAAAACCACTCGCAACAATAACAGTTCCCGTTTCGGCAAGTTCATGGAGGTTCACTTCAGCAATAAGTACCAAGTTGTGGGCGGCCATATTTCGCATTACCTTCTAGAAAAGTCCAGGATATGCACGCAGAGCGCTGAAGAGAGAAATTATCATGTGTTTTACTTGCTCTGTGCGGGCGCGCCGCAAGAATTGCGGACCACTTTGGGAATCACTAAGCCTGATGATTATTTGGTGAGTTGAAATCACTTTAGTATGTCAACTTATCTCTAAAATCTTCTAGAATAGTCTAGAAGAAAGCAAAGCACAAAGGAGAACCTGCCAAGAGACTTGACTCAAAGTGCTATACAAATATAATGCTAAATGCTAAGTTCAATATTTCGTTTTTAATAGTTGGTATCATACTCACGAAAGGAGCCTCTTTAAGGCGCACTTACAATCCTTGCACCACACTTGGTTCGGAAGAACCGGTGATTCGATAAAAAGAAGGATATATTCATCTATAGCCAATCAGATAGCCAATTAGAGGAGATCATCTAATAGGCATGACGACAGTAATCAAGTATCGCCAAAATATTTATCTGATCTAATGAAAAAGGATTCAAAGATTTTAAAAAATGTATTTATACTCTTATTAATGTTGAGATTGACAATTTATTTGATAATATAAATCTACAAAATACAACAATCCGCCATGATGGCTCAAACACCGGTCAGAGCGAATTACGTCACGGTTTCCTAAACGTCATTCCGATTTAGTACAAAAGCACCAATGTTTACTGTTGATATACTATAACCGTGACGTAATAACAGACGCCATGACACCAGCGAGCGTTTTGGCGTGAATTTGAAAATTTAAATTTAAATGTACTTTTATTGCACAAAAACCTTAATTTTCTACAGAAATATGATATATTTTAGACATAATAGATACTTCTGAATATGATAGAAGAGATTTTGAAAATTAGTCGTCAGGCCTATTGGCTATCTAAATCGAATTTGTTGTTTAATCTTTAGTTATAAAGCTGTCAGTTTAAAATAAAATAGAGTGTATATAGGTGTATTAATTTTTTATCTTGAGTGATATTGTAATTATCTTAGGCACATAGTATATTTTATTCCTCTTTCCCAGTACCTGAAAAACGGCTGTACTCAATACTTCACGAATCCGGAATCTGAGAAAAAAATCAGTGCTAATCGCAAAAGCAAGCAGCAACAGGCGAAAGGAGGTCTTAGGGACCCCATTCTCGATGACGTCGAAGACTTCCAGAGGTTACACCAGGTACGTAAGATTGGTCACCGGCCGGGGACTGGATGTAAAGGCTCTGCCAGCTTCCCAGTTCCCCTCCACATAGACTATACTGGAGCGCCGCTGGGTCGTTTAGTGGGTATTCCGGGCCGAGGAGTCCTACATAGTCCTCCCATTAAAATATATGAACACATTAAAATTTCTTTTCTTTCTTTACTGTTTATTGGTTCGATGCCCGAAATTTCGCTTTCGCTTTCACCTATATAATTGTCGAAATCATCCCTTGTAATCAATTAATTGTACATCAGTGGTAACAACGAAACTTCATCAAAAAACCTAACTGAAAATTCAACGGATAGGGAGACAAAAATCCGCCGCATTCCAGCGAGGAGCTAACTTAGCTCGGTCGAGTAGTACCCAACAGACGTTCACTGAGCATATTATGTCTCTTTGCATTACTCTGGATCTATCACTGAGATATAATTTTATAATTGCAGGCACTATCCCGCGTAGGTCTATCCGAGGAAGAGAAGATATCCCTATACTCCGTGGTAGCGGCCGTCCTTCACCTCGGCAACATCAAGTTCGAAGAGGACGGTGGCCCGCGAGGCGGCTGTGGCGTCACGCCTGCCTCCGAGCCAGCGCTTGCCACCGCTGCCAGGCTGCTGGGCGTGGACGGGGGAGAGCTGCGCATGGCACTAGTGTCGCGGCTCATGCAGAGCTCGCGCGGCGGCATCAAGGGCACCGCCATCATGTGAGTCCTGTAGCTCCATCTACTGTCCCGCTGCCACCGCCGCCAGGCTGCTGGGCGTGGACGGGGGAGAGCTGCGCATGGCACTAGTGTCGCGGCTCATGCAGAGCTCGCGCGGCGGCATCAAGGGCACCGCCATCATGTGAGTCCTGTAGCTCCATCTACTGTCCCGCTGCCACCGCCGCCAGGCTGCTGGGCGTGGACGGGGGAGAGCTGCGCATGGCACTGTATCTAATACTCCTGTTCTACTGCTGCTGTCTCCAATTTCTTTCTACTTTTGCCACTGTTTCCTAACGTCTTCATTATACTATATCAGTCCTCTGCTGGATGTAGGGCCCTCCCAAAACATGCTATTGAGCCCGGTCTTCTTTATTGCTTGTCAGCTATATTTCTCAGATCGTCACTGCACCTTGCCGGAGAGCGTCTTACACTACGCTTATTACGTGGTTCTTGCCGTCTTGTTTCTTATTTTTTTTTTTTTTTTTTTCAACCTATACTGTCCCACTGCTGGGCAAAGGTCTCCCCCACTTTCTTCCACTCTTCGCGATCCTCGGTCAATGGTACCCAGTTGGTGTAGAAGGAATCAAGGTCGTCACGCCAGCGTTTCCTCGGGCGGCCGCGACGTCTTCTACCTCTGCGGGTATCCACCCTGTGACTCCATTAGCCAATCTCTCAGGGCTCATGCGGATCACGTGACCCGCCCAGTCCCACTCCAGCTTTGCCACCTTCCGACCTGCATCCGCGATGCCCGTTTTGGAGCGCAGTGTGGTGTTTCGAACTCGATCCGTTCTCTTCACACCTAGGATGCTGCGCTCCATCGCTCTTTGGCAAACACCCAGCCTAGTCTTCTGAGACTCAGTCAGCGACCATGTTTGGGCTCCGTAGGTTAGGACAGGCAGGATGCACATGTCGATGAGTTTGCGCTTCAGTGACAATGGAAGGTCGCCCTTCATCAGCTCTTTCATGGACCAGTAGCTCTTCCAGGCATTGTCGACACGGCGGCTGATTTCCTTGTCTTGCCTGTTTTCGAAGGATGCTAACTGGCCCAAATATATGTACTCATCAACATAGTGCATCTGCTGCCCGTCTACCTCGATCCTACGCCTCGTGCTGTTGGTCATGACTTTCGTCTTTGACTGATTCATCAGAAGACCAACCTCATTGCTCGCCATGCTGAGATCTTGCAGCATTGTTTGCAGTTCGGGTCCACTTGAAGCAAAAAGGACAATATCGTCAGCGAATCTTAGGTTTGAAAGCCTCTTTTCGCCGACTTTGATGCCTTTAGTGGACCAAACAGTGGTTAGCTTTATGAATATCTCCTGTAGAGTGCTTGTGAACAATTTGGGCGAAAGTGGGTCACCTTGCTTGACGCCTCTATCTATTTGGAATGGAGTACCGGAGCCATGAAGTTTAATATCGGCGGAGCTAATATTGTATATGATTTTAAGTAAATCTATATACGTTTTATCTATGTTTTGACTTTCCAAAGCTTTGAATATGAATTTGTGTTTAATGCTGTCAAAAGCTTTAGTGTAGTCTATGAAAGCCAAATAAAGAGGTTTATTGAATTCAGAGTATTTTTCTATAATTTGGTTCAATGTGTGCAGGTGGTCTGTTGTTGAATAGCCAGGTCGGAATCCAGCTTGTTCTGGTGGCTGATATTGGTCAAGAGTGCTTTGGATACGACTCAAAATTACTTTGATGAAAGCTTTGTAAAGATGTGAAACTAGGCTAATCGGCCTATAATTGTTAATGTTACACTTGTTTCCTTTTTTGAAAAGGAGAACCATGTTGGAGTGACACATCTTTACTGGAACTTTTCCGGTTTTAAGGATAGTGTTGAAAAAATTTGTAATATGTGGAAGTATAGCATTGGAACCAATTTTTAATGACTCTGTTGTGATGCCATCCTCTCCAGGGCTCTTTTCATAATGCATGCTTTTTAAAGCGTCATGGACTTCGCGCCCTGTGATGAAGGGAATAGTGTCTGGAAGAATGTAATTTATATCTGAAAACGTTTTCGATGGATCCGAGTATAGGTTCTTATAAAAGTCTGTACAAATTTCTTGGATTTTTCTGCGACTGTTGTGTTTAGTACCGTTTTTATCCTGCAAACAGTTGATCCACGTTTTTCCTTTGGATATGCCTTGCTTTGCCGTCCGGAGTGACCTGTTGTTTTCAAGTGCTACTCTGACTCTCAACGTATTGTGATGTCGCACATCAGATCGAATACAACGTTTTACTTTTCTGTCTAACTTTCTATATTCTTCCGATCTTAGAATGGTTTCCTGTCTTAATTTTATTAATTTGATAGTTGCTTCCGATATGCTGAACTTACTTTTTCTACAAGATTGAATTTTTTTGCTACTATTGTCTATAGCTTTAATAATGTTGTTGTATTGTTCTTCTGGGTCACCCAGTTCTTGCGTTCTAAGTGCCTCAAAGAAATTTGACAGTTCCAAAGTAAATGTTTCTTTATTGTTAATCAATGTATGTTTTGAATGTTTAATAGATGTTTTTGTAAATAATTTTGATCTCAATATTTTGAAATTGAATTTAAGCTTAGCTCTGAGAGGTCTATGGTCGGATGAATATTTAATTCTATTTAAAATACTAACATCTTTTATTATATCTTTACTAGATGAAAGTATGTAGTCAATTTCATTTTTGAAACCTGCGGGTGAAGCCCATGTCCATCGTCTTTGTGGCTTTTTTGCAAAGAAGCTGTTTGAAATAGTCAAGTCTTGTCCAAATGCAAACTGGATTAAACGTGTACCTCGGTCATTTCGGCAACCTAGCCCGTAGCTTCCTATGGTACTTGTTCTGTCACTTGCCTGTCTTTCACCAATTTTGGCATTAAAGTCGCCTAAAACAATGACCCAAGAAGCTCGGTTTTGGTCGCATACTTTGTTAAGGAGGTCATAGAAATCTTCAATGTCATCGTCGGCGTGCGCTGATGTTGGTGCATAAGTTTGTATCAAGGTCAAAGTTTTCTTAGCAGTTAATTGAAATTTAAGTACAGCAATTCTTTCCGAGTAACCGATGAATTCGACAATGTTATCCTTCCACCTTTTTGCGACCAGGAATCCTACGCCATAGAGCCCCTGGGTTTCTCCAAAGTGGAAAAATACATTATCATCTCTTTCCACCGTTTCTTCACCCAATCTCCTGACCTCTGAGAGACCTATAATATCCCAGTTTATTTCTTTAAGAGCGCTTTCTAGCTCCAAAAGACGTTCATCTTTCATGAGCGTGCGTACATTGTATGTTAAAATATTTAGCGTATCGGTGTCCTTGAAGACGTGAGCTAGGGTCGTTTGACGGTTGGATCTCACCCGGTGATTCTTAGCACCCCTGACCCCAGGGCCGGCATGACGTCCGTCAACGCCAGCATAGCCGCTGGTGTCCCCGGGCACTTGGGGCCTTTTTTGTGTTGTACTATTCATGTTTGGGGGGGTTTGGACCATAACCCGCCGCGCTGGTCCATTGCGTGTTGGCGGGTGGTTTCGTCAGAGCCTCGTTCGTTGGTCAGCAGGGTGCACCGCTTGCAGGTGAGGTTGGCTTGGAGCCCGAGAGATGATATTTGGGCCCCCTTGCACCACATTGTTTCTTATTAATTTCCATTATTTTGTTGATAGGGTCCCGTTAAAGACGTACGAAGCCAACAACGCCCGCGACGCGCTCGCCAAAGCTGTATACAGCCGTCTCTTCGACTTCATAGTACATCGCATCAACATCTCCATACCCTTCCAGGCGTCTGTCTACTACATCGGAGTGCTCGATATCGCTGGCTTTGGTAACTATTTACCCACTTTTATGATTTATTTTTTTATAAAAAACTAGCTGTACCTTGCCAAGCTTCGCTGTGGCACATTGTGATTGAAAAAAAAACAATCCTTGATGCGGATTATATAATTCATGCTCAAATTTTAGCTCAATTGGTGCAAAACTTTTTGAGTTTTTGAAGCATACACAAACCAACATAACATTTTTATATATAAAGAAGACGTAGTAGAACATGCAACCTCACTCACTCAGAGAGTCACTACAACACTATGATAGAAAGAGGCAGAGATATAATGCCATCTCTTCCCTTCCAGAATACTTCCAAATGAACAGCTTCGAACAGTTCTGCATAAACTACTGCAACGAGAAACTCCAGCAGTTCTTCAACGAGCGCATCCTCAAGAACGAACAGGAACTGTACAAACGTGAGGGACTTAACGTGCCCGAAATCAGATTCGTGGACAACCAGGACTGCATCGGTGAGCTAATTTAGACCTTATCTTGTAAGCATTTAGCGCCTATAAGCTTCTCTGGCATTGATCTACAAATACATGGATTTCGGGTCCGCGCTCAAAAGTGTCCACTGAACTTATGGACTAAAACGAAATATAGATGACAATCCCGCCCCATTACGCATTCAACCTTGCTACCGCTCGCACGTTACAATGCCGTACTGTGTTGTGAAAGATTGCAAGAATTACTCGGCAAAAGTTAAAAAAAAAGGATGGAATATCATATTATCGGTGAGTGAGTTATCTTTTATTCCAATTTATGTCTATATTTTGTCTCAAAATACGATATTTTCATAGTATTGAATAAAAGTTTATAAGATAGAAACAACAGCAGACAATATCTGCTATCTCTTTTCTACGCTCACGTACTCAGCAGAAAGAAAGAGACCGGCATTGTTTTAGCATCAACCCAAGCCGACGATAGTTGCGGAACAATAATTCTCAAAGCAATGGAGTCGCTTGTTTATTTTTTTATTTGGTATGGTTTCGAAATTTGTAAAGAATTTTGTAGGTATTTAAATAGTAGATTTCAAACTCAAATTTATCGTCATCATCATCACCGATGCACGACCGCTGATTTTGTAAGAATGATTATTATGCTGGACCACGCAAGAAGTAGGCTACGGGTAAATAGTACCAATAATATTATTTATTTCAGATTTCCTCGAGATCCAATACGTTGTTTAGCTTGGACAAAGACAATAGCAGAATACAACAATGACAAGCATTTTAAACCAAAACAGGCCAATCACATTTGTGATTGCAATTTAAATTTTATATTTAAATTTACAATCATTTAAATTTATTTCAAGGCAATTAATATACATCCATGATTATGATTGTGTAAATATTATATCAATAAACATTTAAAAAGGAAGCGTTTTCTTGTTCATTCCCGATTGTGTCTGTAAATATAAAGTTCTAAAACATACATATTTTATATCATTCTAGTCAAGGCAAAAAAAAATAGGAATAAAAGCTACTCCATAATTTCTATGTTCTGTTATCTTCGCTAGAAGTGCGTCATGCGATATGCTGGTAGTGTTGCAATCAAAATTGAGTTCTGTGCTAATTGTGATAAGACATAATTTTTTTTTTAAGTTTGTTTATATAATATATATAAGTATCCACCTATAGTAGGTTAGCTTGGTACACTTTTTTCGTGCTTTTTGTGCGAAAGCCGAGGTCCATGTAATTGTAGGTCGATGTTCTCTGGGTAAAAAAACATGTTAGCCACCGAATCAGGAAATAGCGACACCTGATATTGTTTCTACTCATAATTATCTAAAATCTGAGATACAATTCTTTTGCGCCGGGACTGGGGCAATTTTGGCGGAAACCTTTTATCGATCAGAGAGCAGTAGTTTTTGAGAAAGGTCAGGTCATGAGTACCCCAACCGACTAGCATGTATGAAGAATGTTATTGTTAGGGAGGCGAGGTAGCTAAATGGCGTAATTCAACGGCGCCGTCGCCGTCGAGACCTATCAAAATCGAAAGATAAAGTAATTTCGAAAAGAAAAGCTCTTATGGCAAAAACCATTTTAGCGGTGGGTTTGGCGTGTACGGTTTTTCAAAAATGTTAAAAAAAACAGTTACTTGGGCATTCTCGAGCGCGTCAGATATTCATTCTACGTATACCCCGAGTACCTCTGATAACAATGGTATACTAATCTGCCGGTTTGCGTGGTGGGTGTAGGCATATAAAGTAGTCAAAAATGCAAAAAAAAAAATTTACTCGAGCGCGTCAGATTTTCGGAAGGGGTGTTAAGTAGGCCCCAAGGAAGCTCCCTTTAAAAAAACTGACGATTTCGGCGTGACGATAAGTTACGATGAATTTTTGAAAATGCAAAAAAAAAAGTTTTTTTGAAATACTCGAGCGCGTCAGATTTTCATAGGGGAGGTTTATCTCGGTATCCTGAAAGCATATTTTTTTAATCTGACAAAAATGTGGGTGGGTTCTCTTAATCTGACCGAAAAAGGTTTTTTGGTTTCTTTTTTTCCTTTCTTTCTCCTTGATAAAATGGGGAATTTAAGAATGACAATAAAGCGATAAATACAACCAACGTTTAAACTTTTTTTTTGTAAAATGTATCGTTCGCGACTTATATGCCGTAACGCGTTCCTAGGAAGACGAAATGGCTCCTCCACACTTCCGGTCATGCGGAAAACGGCAGATTTTGTATTTTTAGTAAGTTTTAGATTATATTCTTCAAAATAAAAATAAAATAAATCGCGCTCGAGAATGCCGGATTAACGTTTTTTTTTTACAAGTTCGCGACCCTATAACTCGGCGGCGTCAAGGACTTATCGTCAGATTAGTTAAATTTAGTCTTTAAACACTAAAATCGACCCCCAATATCTAAATCTGACGCGCTCGAGTATTTCAGACTATCCATTTTTTTTTACTAATCTGATCGTCTATCCTAGGCGCGCGTCACTACATATAGAGCTAAATACTTTACAAGGTTTTTCTATTAGGTCTAAGGTATCTCTCATAAGATATGAGAGATACCTTAGAATAAACTGCCACGCTCGAGTATTTCCGAAAATTCCCCTATTCGCCTCCCTAACTATTATGCGAGTGAATAAGGCGAAAAGGTATGCCAGGATCGTAGCAAGTAGAAATTCGTGATCTCTGCCTACCCCCATGGGAATGAGGCGTGATTTTATGTGTTTACTATGTATTATTTGCCTAACAGATCTGATCGAGAGTAAGAACCACGGCATATTCCACTATCTGGACGAGGAGTCCAAGCTGCCCAAACCTGAGTTCGGACACTTCACACACTCCGTGCACAAGGAACTTGGCAACAGTAATAACAGGTACACCAAAGTCGTTACTAACATTGTTTTTATAGGATTTATGTGTGGTACTACTAACAATTTAGATATTTTTAATATAAAATAAATACATTGAATTGTGTCACGGGTTCGTGTTGAGAAACGATTTTAAGTGCGCCTCAACGAGGCTCCTTTCGTGCACTTGACACAATCATGTTTTCGAACTTTTTAAAAAGATTGATCCCGTATTTTTGTATAATAAAGAATAAAAAAAAAACGATATAATACATATGATTTGCAGATTGCAAGTTCCGCGCACGTCTCGTTTGAAGGCGCATCGCACGTTGCGGGACGATGAAGGATTCCTACTGAGACATTTCGCTGGAGCCGTCTGCTATAACACGGTAAAGTGTTTTCGATGTTTTTATCTAATTAAAAAAACTGCTTATTATTGAGAAACTAAAAAACCCACCTGCTACTTTTTTAAATCCAAAAAAGAATAAAAATCTGAATTTCTATCTGGCGCTAAAACACAACGAAAGCGAAAAAGCGTTTTCTTATTCGTCCTGAAACGACAGCTAGTTTCTTTAATCATAAACTATTCTGTTTTGAGTGTGGTTTATTATTGCTGTGTGTGGTGTGAGGGTTTTTTATACATAATATATATGCACACTTTCGTGATGCAAGTGAATCCAAATCGTTTTGGTTGCACGAACGCACAAAAGAACTGACATACATACACGTTAAAAACATTTCTCTCCTTCTGGGCAGTCGGGTAAAAACACAAGGACCTCTTCGAAATGGCAAGTCTAAGACCAAAGTTCCATGGGATCAATCTAGAAACTTACGACTCCCATTGCTTCGTATATTTTAACCCCCATGTGCTATAGAAATTAACAAACTATTTGCCAATTAGAACTCTATTCTTAGTTCTTTAAAATCTTTTATTCCAGAATCAATTTATAGAGAAGAACAACGACGCTCTCCACGCTTCTCTAGAGTTCCTAGTTCAAGAGTCCAACAGCTCGTTGGTCCAACAGCTATTTCAGACCAGCGACAACAACAACGCTAAAGGAAAACTAAACTTTATATCCGTGGGCGCTAAGTTCCAAAGTCAACTGTCGCAGTTGATGGATAAGCTGAAGGAGAATGTGAGTACCGGTTTCTTCCTACAATTGAATAGAAAGAATAGACTATTACTTTATTGTCCACCAAAGGTTACAAAAAAAGAAACAAAATACTTAAAAAAGCAACTACAATTACTGACAGAAAAAAAGAAGAAACACCGATATTGACACACAAACACGTGTCAGTCGTCGCTCAAACGAAGAATATAGATGTAGGGACCGTTCGGTTGATGAAGAAATGCCCTATGAGTCCATTATCCTTGTTTGTACCTACAGTTTTTGAAATCTTGTCACCTTTAGGCAGGGCGCAAACGTGGACACTTTTGAGTCTCATGTCAGACGCAAGCTACCGATGAATATTTGATTTAAATCAGTATGAAATCATCCCCTCTTTGCGCATACGTAAAACTTTGTCCGATCGCCGCTACAGGACACAGCAACTACGGTTACCTGTGATGGTGTGCCCAAAAAGTGTCTGCGTTTGCGCAGCGACTTATCGTCTTCCCCCCAAGATTCCCATAAGATTCCCCATGTTTTCGTTCCAAAATAAATCGTTACCGTTATATCCAGGGCACAAACTTCGTCCGCTGCGTGAAGCCGAACTCCCGCATGGTGGGGCGCGAGGTGGAAGGCTCGCTGGTGCTGACGCAGCTGCAATGCAGCGGCACCACCGCCGTGCTAGAGCTGATGGAACACGGCTACCCGTCCCGCGCGCCCTTCCACGACCTGCATCACATGTACAAGACATACCTCCCGCCCAAGCTGCACTCGCTATCTGCCAAGGTCTTCTGCGAGGTAAGCAGTAGACCACCGCCGTGCTAGAGCTGATGGAATTGAGCAGTTGACTGTGAATAAGTTTGCTTCTATTAGGTTCTCAGAGTGGGATGGAAGGCAGTGTTTTCTTTGGTCTTTTTCGTGGCATAAGAATAAAAGTTAAAAACCTTCTGCGTTGGTGAAGAAAATGTCATGTTGTTGCTATTATTTTACGACCACTATCTATCTGTTTCCAATACTAGTTTTACAAAGCGAAGTTTCTATTCTTTATTTATACTTATCGGGCCTTATTAATAATCCTGGCGTAGCGTTGGACTAGTTAATCCGTGTTTTGTCTCTTGCATTGACATGCAATTGTCAACTCGAACAAATGTGACAAAACACGGATTAACTAGTCCAACGCTACACCAGGATTATTAATAAGGCCCATCATGTTTATTACGTCAACATTCAGTCTTGTTGCAATCGTTCCTGTCAAAGATATGTTTTGTTTCAATTCTTTTTTTATTGCAATCGAAGCTCAAAATAATGTCAAAACTCACATAATATGCGGCTAGGTTTTATTGCAACCAAAGATACGCAAACACCCCCACTACTATAAGACCATAATGTTACCTTTATTATTTATCCTCAGGCTATAGTACACAGCTTGGGTCTTTCCGACAAAGACTACAAGTTTGGAGTGACCCGCGTTTTCTTCCGTCCGGGGAAATACAGCGAGTTCGATACCATGATGAAGTCAGACCCTGAAAATCTAAAGACCATTGTGGATGCTGTACTGTCCTGGCTCGTCAAGTCTCGGTGGAGGAAGAGCATCTTTGCTGTACTGTCTATTATCAAATGTAAGATTTTTGAAAATGTTATTGATATGTACTAAAAAAACAGACTGTTTTCCCCAGGCCAAGTATATTGAGGATTTTTTATGCAACTCGCTGATGGAACACGTATAAAGCTATTTGATAAGGTTCTTACAATGTCCCAAAAGTTAAAAGCGAAGTGTGATTTGAACCCGCGACCTTCCCCTTGGTGCGAGGTTGCGCTAACCGCTGCGCCATCGGATCTTAATCAAACTCTACGAATAACTCTTAGGGACTGATAATACAGTGAATTACGTAAACCAAGTTTACTATTCCACGAAATATTTGAGGGTATTTATTATGACATTCATATCTAACCCTTATGTCCACAGTAAAAAACAAAATCCTATACCGTCGCGAGTGCCTCGTAAAGATCCAAAAGACGGTACGAGGGTACCTGGTACGCCGCAAACATCGTCCCCGCTACAAAGCGATCGCCAAAATAAACGCGTTGCAACACAATCTGAAAGAGATGGATAGTGTTACTGCACAACTGAAGACAGAGAAGGCGAATGCGCAGAAGAATATAGAGAATTTGAGGACTTCTATTAAAACTGCTTGTGCTACTATCAAGGTGAGTGAATCTTTCAGTTGTAGTTGTCTTTTAGTTGAGTCTTTGTGTGTGGCTCGTCCGGGGAAGTACTACCACCGTGCCTATTTCTGTCGTGAAGCAGCATTGCTGTGTTTCGGTTTGAAGGGTGTGGGTGCCGGTGAAATTACTGGCACCCACACCCACTTAAATATATGTTTTTTACAGGGCAATCCAAATATAACCATCGCTGAAATAGACAAGCTTTACTCAAACCTTACGAAGGATATCGAATCGCAGAGAGCTTCTCTGCAAAAGTATATGGTCGATCAGAAAAATAGGTAAGTCCTTAGTTTCAATATTATTTTTGTTTAATTTTTTATTGCACCAAAATCAAGTATAAACGAATATTTACAAAATGTCGGTACAAACGGACAAACGGTCTAGAGATAGCTCAACTGAAAAAAAATGATTTTAATAAATACTTTAAGAAAAAAAAGTATTATATCACCTATATAGTTTCCATAGTACAAGCTCTGCTTAGTTTGAGGTTATATAGTATTGTGTGGATTGTCCACAATATTTATTTCATTTTATTTATTTCAGACAAAGATCTTTATTTGAATATTTTTATTTGATTAGTTTTTTATTTGAATATTTTTTATACTTATTGTAGAGAAGAACAGGAAAGGCTGGCTAAGATCGAAGCGGAGATGCGCCTCGCTGAGGAATCCAAACGCCAGGAGATGCAGAGATTACACCAAGAAGAAGAACATAGACGACTGTAAGTTACATTACTGGCACATAGTATTTTCACATTAGTTGTAGTAGAGCTCTTTGTGAGTTTTCAAACGAGTTTTATCACAACACACGAGGCCTATAATGCTCTAAGCCCCCGTTTGTGAGCACTAGAATTGCGAACATAAATTTTCCGAACAGGAAAATCCATAGTGTATCGAAAACACATTTCCTTTCGTAAAACATACTGTTTAATCTTACTGAACATGAACATTACTACACTTTGTCATTTAACACACTGAGATACATAGACTTCTCACTTATAGTTGTATTCGTGGCGAGCGCTGGGCACCGACTGAGTCTGAAACATTCTCAATCCTCAACTTGCCAACTCTACCCCTCCTCTTTACATTGCAACATGGCACCCGCTCTCTGATTGGTTTGCTAGGCCAAACCCGTGCTGCCAACATGATTTTTGAACATTTGACAGATTTTTGATTGATAAATTACATCATAAAAAATAGAGCAATTATTTAAAAATGCTGACAATAGGTACACGACTGACTTACAAAGCATAGACTAAAGAACTTATACCTAGAACTAGTGTACGTCAGAAAGAGATAACATTCTACGAAGCCGAAGGGACCGGTTAATGTACGTCCAGTTATTGTACAGCATGTTATTTTACACCCAGTTAAACCGAAACCTTAAAAGTATCCGCTGCCAGAACAAAACAGCAAAAATAAATTATTGAATTGCTACAGTGTGCATGAGGCTTAACTGGCATCGTAATAACGGGTGTACAATAACAACACGTGACGACATTGTACAGTAATGTTATTGCGCGACCTTTTATTGCACGCCCCGTTAATCCAAACCTTGGCATGGTAATAACAGTGTATACATTAACCTGCTGTACATTATCCTGCTGTGCATTAACGGGTCGTACATTATTGCCTCCCAAGCCGAAATATTGACGTTTGGCAAATAAATGTCATTTGATTGAATTGTACAGTAAAGCGGAGATGGAGGCGCGGCGCAAGGCAGAAGAGGCAGAGCAGCTGCGTTTAGAGGAGCAAGGTCGCGTCGCCGCACAGAAGCTGCAGGCGCAGATGGAACTAGCCGCCAAGGCAGACCTCGACAACCGGGAGAGGTCACCACTTGTTTTTAGTAGCTCTTTAGAAGGGAACCTCAAAGGACTTGTCTTTGAAAAACATTTCATGCCACCCCCCGCCCCCGCAGCGCACGGAGAGGCTATGCACGTGTATTAAGTTTCGCTTTGTAAGAAAATGTATGTGGTTGTGTCCACTGAAACCCACGGACAGGCTACACGTGAATTGACGACATTGACACATGCGCGGCTTGCTCAAATAGGCGGTTACATAGCTCAACGCACGCACGCTTGCATGTATGTATGTATGTATGTACCGCGTGTATGGCGTTGAGCGACGTAGGCAACATATTCAAGTAAAACCGTGGCACGTTCGTCGCCTCTCCGTGCGCCGTGGTAGGCCACGCTACAGTCGTGGGCTCAAATTCGTGTACATAACATTTTGATCCAGACGAACTGTCCAATGTATTTGCAATTAATTTCAATTTTATATCTTTTTAATGTTGAAATGTGCATACAAGAAGTTGTTTGACGACTGACAGCATCTTTATTCTAAATACAAACATACTTACAGATTGGAGCAAGAGAGGAGAGACCATGAAATGGCCGTTAGGCTGGCGAAGGAAACCAACGGTCATGTAGAAGGGTCACCACCCCAGCTACGCAGGTACTATATTGTCACTAGGTTATTACGCATCCTTCTTATATTAATTATTTTGTATTAGTTGTACAGGGTGTATCGGAATTTGGGTAGGGTGCATTCTAGGGAAAAAGTTCCCAGAAGAAATCACCTTTTGAAATCGAAAAATTACAAGTAAGCGCTCTGTACTTTAGAGGCGATTAAAACTGCTAATAATCAGATAATAAAAAAAAATTAAGGATAACATACATTATCTGAGACACCCCGTAAAACTTTTTGATTAAGATATTTTTTTTACAGAAATACAACTTTTTGTTGATAAGTTTTCGCACACGGTAATGCGAAAGTTCTTCTGTATATAAGCTTCGCACCAATAAACTGTGTACATTTTATTTTAGTTTAAGTTTTTAAGTGTGTACTTACGTGAACCAATGGGGTCACCAAATATGTCGGCTATAGAGCAAGCGAATGCAAGCGCAGCGCGAAGGCATCATTATTTTCTGTCTCCCTCACACTTTTTGTGAACGTTTGTTCTCGCTTGCTCTCGCTAGCTTTAGTATTATCGGAAACAAAACTGTTATTGTCAGCAAACAAGTTGTTCGATGTTTGAGCCATGTGGTATACGCAGAACAAAATTTACATAGTAAATGCGTTCTGCGCTTCTAAATTTAGATTTCACCATGCTCTGTTACTGACTAGCTAAGGATGAATAGACTGTTAAATTTAATTTTAGCTGTCAAATGAAAATCAAATTCAAAAAATCATTTATTCAGTTGCATCACAAGGATCCCTTTGAAACGTCTTAAAGCTAGGTCTAGGTGCCAGTTCCACGCGACCAAGCCTAGAAGAACAAGCAGCAAACTACGGTTTGGTTCCTGCCGTTTTTAAGTATGATTATTTTACAAAATAAAAACAAAAAATAGTAGTGGAGGAAGTTCAAGTGTTATGCCACTCCAACTTAGTGAGATGTAGGCAATACAAAAGTAAAAATGACCGTTTTTACATCTAAGATTAAATTTACTGGCACTTTAAATCCTTTGTTAGTAACTAACAGAGAATGGTGAAATCTAACCTTGGTCACGTGGTTCATCAGAGGTCTACTAGTTTGTAGCCAAGTTTACTTAAAGCGGTTCCATACGCCAGCCAAGTTCGATGTGGAATGTTTGTAAACAATGCTCTAGTACTGCCTGTATTCTGAAACAGTGCTTGAGTCTGAGTCGAGCCTCAAGCATAGATTTTTTTTATTTTTCAATGGAGAACTGTCTAAAAATCTATGCTTGAGACTCGACTCAGGACTCAACTGTTTCAAATGTTGTTGAATACGGGCCTTTATGACACATTCATGTCATTGACATTTTCACCGATTTCGCATTACTTGTCGATACTTGTCTTGCCTACAATGTTTTAGGCTGACATTTTGTCTATCATTATTATTTATTTTAATAAACGCAAACCTATAAATTGTAAAAAAAAATCCTGACACCCAAAAGAGAGTTAAAATTTTTGGTTGTGGCTGTTTTTTTTGTTTTTTTATACAACTAGCTGATGGAACAATCATATGGCCCACCTGATGTTAAGTGGTAACCATCGCCTTTATCAAAGCATTGCCCCGTAGGTCAAGCACGTCAAACGTGCCCTAAGATGCACTGCCCAGCGTCCATCAGCTTAAGGCATACAGATGTTCAGCCTCACGTGTCAGTAGTATCACCGGCACCCACTCCCTTCAAACCGAAACACAGCAATGCTGCTTCACGGCAGAAATAGGCATGGTGGTATTACTTCCCCGGACGAGCAACTCACAAAGGGCTCAACAAATACTCCAAAAATTCCACATCGAATTTGGCTGGACTATTGTTAGGTTTCCAAGTATGGTATAGCTTCAATACCTATAGTAATATGTACGTATGTCCGCACAGTTTTCCTACGATGGAGTCAATGAACAGCGAGAATAAATTGAACAGGTACTCTATCGCATGCTCTGCTTGAGCTCGCTAACTGCTAACCCTACGCTTGTCTCTTGCACGGATGAAGGAACTTTGTCTCTAACTTGTCTAGCGTTGGAAACGGCCACTAAAAATATAACTTGACTGCCTTCACGGCTCAGTTGGTAGGAGCTCTGCCTTCAGTACCCGAAGTCGGAGTTTTGCTACCACATTTCGTTACCAAATGTTGTTTTCGTTTCGCCTATTTGTCTCTCTATATTGTATGGCGAAAATATGAGACGGCAAAAATACGTTACGTAGTTAGAGTTGTTGTCTCATCTTTTCTCCATACAATAGACAGAGACAAATAGGCAAAACGAAAACAACATTTGGTAACGAAAAATGTGTTATGTGTTGTAAATGCACTGGGACTTCGGGCTCTGAGCTGGGTGCGTGGGTTCGATCCCCTACCGAGAACAAATATTTGTGTGGTGAACATAGATGTTTGTTCTCTGTCTGGGTGTTATTATTGTACGCTATGTATGTATTAACAAAAAAAAAGTATTTAAGTATCATATCAGCTATCTGGTTCCCATAGTATAAGCTCTGCTTAATTTGGGGCTAGATAGTGTTGTTTGAATTGTCCACAATGTTTATTATTATTTATTATAACATTGATTTATTAAGAAAATGGCAGTATATGCAAAGATGTAACCTCGGAAACCTAATTTTATTTTTTGTGCATTATCTCTAGGTGTTTCTAATAAATAAACAAAAAAAGATTTGCATAATACAAAATTCAGATTAAATATTTTGAGCTTTCTGCATCTTTCAGCGTTGCAAACGATCTAGAGATTGCTCAGCTGATCCAGGGCTAAATAGTTAGGTTTTCTTGCTATCTTGCGCTGACTCTAATTTTGGGATTAATAGCTGGGGGATGAAATAATTAGTACTCTCACTTATGTCACTTTGATGCATAAAGGTTTTCATACAAAATTATCGTTTCCAACGCTAGGAATTTCGGCCTTATTTCTCTTCTAGGATTGTAAATTTCACTATCTTTGTACAAAGCATGTAGTTTGACTGTAGATGTTGAAACAACTCGCATGTATTTTTTTTGTTTTCTATTGTATTTATATTTATTTTGTAGTTAACATTTATTTACACAAAGAAACTTACAATTAAAAATTATTTACAAAATGTACTAAATACACAAGAAACAGTTGAGCTATCTGCAGACCGTTACAAACGATCTAGAGATAGCTCAACTGATCCAAATCAGTACCAGACCGAAGCGTCCCCAAGACGCTGGCGTAGCTGGTGGGTTTTGTAGTTTTATGTTTGTAACTTAAATATCTAATACATACTTTTGATATTATTAATATGTTACTAAATATTATATGTTAACAAAATGATAACAACGGTGTTAGAAACGCGTCGATGTGCATTTTACAATGGTCGTTATCAACCCACTGATGATTTTTATTTTTTTATTCCAGTCGTTGTAGAAAGAGTCAAAGTTGTAAGCCAGCGTTTTCTCGTTAATAATAATGATGATAATAATGATTGTATTTTCTTTGAGCTTAATTTTTTTCATGAATAATTTTCACAATTTTTGAAGTGAAAACTTCTTTAGCGGCGTTGAGCACTTTTTCTGTAATGGGTATAAAATCTTAAACTCGCGTCAGCGCGTCAGGACACGTGACCTGATCGAAAAAGCGTAAGACGGATGGAGAGTAGACAGCTATCCCCTCTCTACGGCGCGGCGAAAATGTATGCCTGGGCCTACTGTTTCGTTTAGGCAGCGCAGGGCGCTTGCGCGTATGTTCGTGTATGTTACAGCGTGCCAAATAACAAACAAGCCCCCCCTAACCATTCCAAAATATCAAACATGCTCAACGTTAATAATCAAGTTTTCACTTCTGCCGGCACTCCCGGAGTGCAACCCGTATTTTTTTTTATATAACTTGCTGATGGAACTAGCATATAACTCACCTGATGTTGAGTGGTAATCATAGGTCACGCACGTGCCTTACGATGCGCTGCCTACAGATGTTCAGCCTCACGTGCCAGTAATTTCACTGGCACCCACACAGTTGTATATTAGGAGTAGTCATTTTTATTTTATACCAGCGGCCGCCCGCGGTTCGTTCGCCCGTTAAAAAAATGTTGTTTATATTTTAATTATTATTTCTATTGACCCCTCGTGGGGCAGGGGGATGTCCTGGAATATTTAGGGAATCCCCTGCAGGGCTAGCACTCCTCGCACCTAAGTCCTGTAGGTCTCTGTATTAGGGCTGTCTTCCGTAACTTTTCTTACCGACATTGTAAAATGCGCGTCCCACGCTCAAGATACAAGAGAACTACTAATATAAATCCTTGGTCAGGTCGGAAAGAGTGCGAATGCAGCAAGCTATGGCCGGGAAGCAGAAGTATGATCTATCGAAGTGGAAGTACTCTGAACTACGGGATACCATCAATACTTCCTGTGATATCGAGCTACTTGAGGTGAGAACACAGGCTTGTGTGGGAGTATTATTTAAGAATAAATTATAGTTTAAAAAACTAAAAAATCACGCTTTTATAACTAATTGAACTAAAAAGTTAAAAATAAAACTGTAATACTCAATTGAAAAAATTATATTATTGTAAAAAAAGCGTAGGTGCTTTTTATAATAACTTCAGATATAATAAACTGTTGATAAAATATTTACAACAATCAAAATCAAGCCCCCCACGCTTTTTGTACAATATTATAAATTTTTTAATTGATTATTACAGTTTTATTTTTAACTTTTTGGTTCAATTAGTTATAAAAGAGTGTTTTTTTAGTTTTTTAAACTTTAATTTATTTTATACTCTTAGTTTTTTTTTCATATTTTTTTTTCATTGTATTGTCATCGACCTTTGACAGGTGTGCAAAGTTTGAATCAAATCTGATCGTTCAAAGTCAAAATACAAAATCGAGCTCAAAGGGGTCGGTTACATACAAGCACGCAAACAAACTTACATACAGGTGAAGCTAATAAAAGCGTTATAAAAAGCAAACATATATTATATTTGATGATTTTAGTTTGAAACAGTAACGTATGTTTCAGGCGTGTCGTCACGAGTTCCACCGTCGCCTGAAGGTGTATCACGCGTGGAAGGCAAAGAATGCGCGTAAGACTACCATGGCTGAGCAAGAGAGGGCGCCACAGTCTATCATGGATGCAGGTGACATTATGCAAAGTGTATTTTTACTTAGACAGTATGGGGAAATACGAAACCATATAGATTCCATTCCCTTACAGAAATTATGTCAGAAAAAACATTAATAAAAAAAAAGTAATAAAGTGAAGAAAAAAACAGACTTGGCGGTTAGGCGGCTGGTTGTTTCCGTTGCAAGAGCTGGCAACATTTTTAGTGCTGTCAAATTATATGACATCTGTCTCTTACAGCTAAGACGCCCCGACTTCCACAAAAGGGTGACATCCTCGGCGCTCGCCACCGCTACTTCCGCATCCCCTTCGTGCGTCCCACCGCGACCGGGAGCGGGGGCGGGGGAGGGGGCGTGCCGGGAGGGGCAGGGGGCGGGGGCAGCGGGGGCGAGGGGGGGGAGAGGAGGGGATGGTGGTACGCACACTTCGACGGACAGTATGTGGCGCGACAGATGGAACTGCACCCTGATAAGACGCCGGTGCTTTTGCAAGCTGGTAAGACTCTCACGGCAGGTTTCACGGTTAGTTGGTCCTAGCTCTGCCTTCTGCGCCGTAGGCCGTGGGTTCGATTCCCATCCGGGGACAAATATCTGTGAGGGTAACATAGAATGTTTGGGCGCTTTGGCACGAGCTGTAAGTCCAAATTACATTTTGTGTAAGGAGGATCTGATTACAAAATATGCGTCGGCTCCTAACAATGCTGGTCTTCTATCTCTCTCTTATATTTCTGTCTCGCTCGCACTGACATTTGCAAGTGTGACGTTGACAGCCGAGCAGTCTTTGGCGAAGAAAGGCGACATCTTTGACTGGCCTCTAGCTCAGTTGGTAATAGCTCTGCCTTCTGCGCCGTAGGTCGTGGGTTCGATCCCTACCGAGAACAAATATTTGTGTGGTAAACATAAATGTTTTTTCTCAGTCTGGGTGTTATATTGTATTCTAAGTATGTGTTTACAAAAAAAAATGTATTCAAGTATTATATCAGCTATCTGGTTCCCATAGTACAAGCTTTGCTTAGTTTGGGGCTGGGTAGTGTTGTGTGTATTGTCCACTATATTTATTTATTTTATTTATTTATCTAGGGAACGTGTGAGCACAACTCTGGTCCTAATGCTCGAGTTGGGTAGTATTTACAAAAAAAAAGTTAAATAATAAAAAAGTATGAATAATGAGTGTTTGGTATTTGTCACAGGTGTGGACGACATGCAGATGTGTGAGCTAAGCCTGGAGGAGACGGGGCTGACTCGCAAGCGCGGCGCGGAGATCCTGGAGCACGAGTTCGAGCGCGAGTGGCAGCGCCACGGCGGCGCGCTCTATGTGCGCGCGGAACTACGCAAGCGGTAGGTACGCGCACCCGTGCTATACGCACCGACCACATGCAGATGTGTGGCGGCACAGAAGAGATATCATTCGTGGCGCGCTAGAAACTTATTGTTCCTATACATTTTGATAGTACAGAACACAGAACAAAAAAAAAGCTTACGCAAAGTACAATAAGCAGACGGCGACGTGGGTTGACACTGTCAAAACTTTTATTCAAAGTTATAAGTTAACAGCCCTACTTATAAACGCAATTAAAATTTAATCATTGCTTAAAGTTAGCCCTGTCACTGTTTGTCATTACCCAGTGGTAAGAGATGGCAATAATTTAAGCACTGTTTATCTTTTGACATATTTTTATAAGTAAGGCCATAAGTTTGTATTTTAGCCAAAAATGGCTAATCTAATTTTCCTAAAATATGGTCCCAAAATACTACTCAAGTAAATCTTCTGCGCACGCTAAACACAAAAAAAAAATAACAAAAACTATTATAACTAAATCGGACCGTATTATTGACAAGCCTCTGGCAAAATAGGGGTGTATATCTGTCTCTGTCTGCCCCAAACAAAATATCTGGGACAGTCGTTCAACATGCATAGTGAAAACCGGCTTTAGGACACGAGGGAGAATAAATTTTTGATGCCAGATTATTCTCCCGCATGTCCTAAAGCCGTTTCGAGCTTGAACCCAGTGACAATAATTTAAATTATGAGCTAAACTGAGCTGTGCTAACCTCTTGTTGTGGGTTCGATCCCTACCAAGACTAAAAATTTGTGTGGTGGACAAAGATATTTGTGTTCAGTCTAGGTGTTACTATTTTATTGGGACGTATTTTATAATAACTTCGGCACTCTAGTACTTATTTCATTTAACATTGTATTTATTTTACAGATAAACATTCCAAGAATTTAGAGGAGTCGCTGGAAGACCACACGAAATTACAAAGGATATTGTATTCTTACATAAAATAGAGTAAAGTATAGATAAACCAGTCTAAAAATGCACACCCCTCCACCACGTTTTCTTGACGTTGACTCACAGCAAAGTGGTTAAAAATGATCCTTGTAACATAAGTGATAAAGAACAATTTACTTTGACTGACTGGAGTAGCGGGACGTGCATTTTAAACTTGGACGATCTCTACTTTTAAATTAATGCGTTTGTTATGCATATTTATATAGAAGAAACGGATATTTATCGCGGCTACCTTTATTATTAATACGGGCAGCCAACACGCGACCACGGCTGTTGTAACACGGTCGAAATTTCGGGAAATAATAAAGGTAATCGCGATAAATACCCGTTTCTTCTTTATAATTAAGATAGAGTATTATACTTAGTGCTTTTCAACGTGCCTTCACCGATTCCTAGGTAATAGTGCAATAAGCGGGCCACCGGTAACTATATCAGTATGAATTTAATATAAGTATAAACATATTTTCCATTTTTAATGTACTGTCTGCTTCTAAGTGAGTGATACATTGGCGAGCTAAAACCGACAAGCCTGCGAGCTAAAGGTATCACAGAATACTGAATACAGTAAAAAGGCGATCATGCGCCGTTTGTATGGGAGCCAATGTCGCCAGTTTTACATTTCCACTATTATATTCAAAATATCACCAAATATGAGGATTCTAAGAAAAAGGGAGGAAGATGTTAAGAAAGTATTTCTATGTTTTATCTTGTCGCTAAACTTGTTCGGAAAGTAATTTTCATTTTACGACTCCCGATTGAACCCTGTTGAATTTGTATGGAGAAAGGAGCATTATCCTCATTTTGGCGACACTTTTCTGGCCACATGGCCGTTCTACTTTGTTCTGTGGTATAAACCGTGGTTTTGTAGGTGCTCCATTGACGGTTTATACCTTCAGCTCGCAGGCTCGTCGATTTTAGCTCGCCAATGGATCACCCACTTTAGTCGCCAGTCCCTCCAATAAGCAACCAGCTAGTAAACGATCGAAGATCGTAGTGACTGGGGAAAATAAGGGAGGCGTTTGCCCAACAGTGGGGCAGTACTGGCTTTATTTTTATTGGAAATAGTAATGTACTTTAGTCACGAGAGTAGCTTGCACCTTGCAAATATATTTTATCAGAATTATATAGAGTTTGAAAGAAATGAAGTGTCTTATCAATTTTAAATTGTAATATATTCAATGTATTTTATAAGATACTTGACTTGAGTTTAAGCAAACGTAGTCAGTACAGTATTAATGGTTGTATAGACTATTGGAAAAACTAGGCAGTAGATAGTATAATTGTATTTTGTTCTACTATATGCAAGCATCGAAATTCGTCTTCAAAAATGTTGACTTTTCATAAATGGGCTTAAATTAAAATTGTGATTATATTAAGTCTACTAAATTCCAACCTAAAAAACATTCCTAACTGAAAGACTTTGTTTTTTTATTCATAAGGTGAAGTGAATTGTATTTGATGATCAGTATTTTAACATTCCTGATGTTATTTTTATACAACGTATTTTATTAAATTAAATAACAAAGTACAATATAGTCTAATACAGACAGAAACGCAGTGCCTTATCGTTTTACGCAAATAGTACATGACTATAAAGATATGTGTAATATTTATGCTTTACCAAAATAAATGAGAGTTGATTGAATTGATTGGTTTCAATTTTACCCCTACTATGCGCAGTTCGTGTCACAAGGAACTGAAGATATTTTTTCTGCGGATAAGCAACGTACCTAATTATATTCTGAGCCATGAACAAATAACAAGAAGAGCAGAGATCGATTAAACCCTCACTTCATACCACCAAATAGACCTTTAAAATTTAAATTACATTTGGTAGAATGAAGAGGCGATTTATTCCTTCTTACCTTGCGAAAAATAGCTGCTGTGCTGTGTTCCGTATTATGAGTGAAAAGTTTTCCATGACGCTGTTTAAACAATCTTACAACAGATGCAGACCTCTTACACAAGGTAGGTAAGTATAAGTACCTACTCTTCTACGAAGGTAGTATTCATACCGTAGAGCAGGGGTCACCAAATTGTGGGGTTTGTCCCCAGAGGGGTGTAAAACTCTGACTGTAGGTAGAGCGACCGAATGGACGACGAATTTTCACAAACAGAGTTGGAAGAAACCTACTTCTTTTTGGTAAACTTACAATAAAATGTCTTTGTTTGTTTCGTTGGTCTGAAACAGTTTTTAGGGTTCCGTAGCCAAATGGCAAAAACGGAACCCTTATAGATTCGTCATGTCTGTCTGTCTGTCTGTCCGACCGTGTCACAGCCATTTTTCTCCGAAACCATAAAAGCTAGACTGATGAAACTTGGTGAGTAGATGTATTCTGTGAACCGCATTACGGTTTTTAGATAAAAATAGAAAAAAAACTATAAATTTTGGGGGTCCCCGTACTTGTAACTGAAACTCAAAATTTTTTTTTCATCGTACCCATACGTTTGGGGGAATCTATGGATAGGTCTTTAAAAAAGATGTTGAGGTTTCTAATATCGTTTTTTTCTAAACTGAATAGTTTGCGCGAGAGACACTTCCAAAGTGGAAAAAAGTTGGTCCCCCCCCCCTCTAACTTCTAAACGAAGAGAATGATAAATCCAAAAAAAATATATGTTGTACATTACTATGCAAACTTTCAACGATATTTGGTTTGAACGAGATCTAGTCAGTAGTTTTTTTTTATACGTCATAAATCGTAAACCGCAATTTACCTTTCGACGAACTACAACAACCTTT
The DNA here is from genome assembly GCA_939531255.2 of Thera britannica. Classification (NCBI taxonomy): domain Eukaryota; kingdom Metazoa; phylum Arthropoda; class Insecta; order Lepidoptera; family Geometridae; genus Thera; species Thera britannica. The sequence continues at coordinate 24,703,204 of OW618036.2, forward strand.
ATATTATGTTAATTGATGCTACGGAACCCTTCATGGGCGAGTCGGACTCGCACTTGGCTGCTTTTTGTAGTTATAAAGTATAGTGGTTAGTGGGAGCCTTTCAGCCATACTTTAAAACTTAGACGCAATTATTGTTTATGTATGTACTAAGTAGGCATAGGGCTACCTCATCGATATTATTTAATTTAGTTAGACTTATGGGCTACCCCAAATTAAAATTCTGGATTTTCTTAGTTAGTGGCGCTGATTTGAATTATGAGTTCTTCAAAGCTACCAAACAGCAGTAGACAATGCTAAAATAAGTTAGAGCTGGCAGCACTGCGTCCGGAACGCACGCGATCGCGACCATCGCGACATTCGCGGCGATCGTGCGTTCACTTCACTACGTTTCGGAGTCCACGTCAGAGAGTTTAGTTCTATGATTCCATCCTTCTCCAACGTGTCACACGTGAAAAATTAATATTTTTTACGATGGATACCGAAAAGTTTATTAAATTAGTGCGTGAGAGAAGGTGTTTGTATAGAAAAAAGACTAACGATATCACAAGCCGACGCAGAGTAGCAGAAACATGGTTGGAAATTGCTAGGCTAATGGGGACAGGAAATGGTAAGCTAAGTAAAGTGTTATTTTTTATTTGGTATCGTGATTTTAAAACTTCGCGTCTACGGTCATCGACGCGCATGCAGCAGGATGCGATAAGATAAATGAGAGACGAGACGAGACGGCCTTGGAAATCAAATAAACTCCTTTTGGGTCCGGTTAATGTACGTCCAGTTATTGTACAGCATGTTATTGTACACCCAATTAAAACTAAATCTTATTTTGTTTTCCGGATTCGTTTTAATATGCTGTACATGCTGTAATATACTGTACTGGATGGGTATTCATATTCATATAAGTACATATATTTATTCAGTCGCAACAACGGCGGGTTTCCGGGTCGGTAACCGTATTTGGAAACCCGGCGTTACCGGCCTTAAGTGTCAAAGCACTTATGGTGATAAAATATGGTGGTGGTGGTAGCGTGTTGAAACTGCACAATTTGTGTCACAGATGTGCAGACCGCGAATACACATAGGTTTTGCATCTTCTATAATATTGCAATTTTTGCATTGTCCGAATGAATTTTTTACCGATTTATGATACTTGAAAATCTGATATCTTGCTTTCAATGTTTAATGCTCGCAGTTATTTCAATAACTCAACATTAAATTGAGAAATTTAATTTCTTTCTTGTGATTTTCACAGATGTTCTACTTTTATGATAATATCTTCCAACTTTCATCCAAATTATTCCAATAGTAAGGCGTGATTTAATCGCAAACATACCAAAAAACATCGTAACTTTTGCATTTATATATTGGTAAGAAGGTAGACAAATACCTTGAAAATACATCATCGTCTTGAATCTGTGCCCTTTCCATCCACTGACTTCCCAGGGAAATACATAAGCCTACACAATGTGTTAAAATATGTTTTTTTGCAGGTAAACAATGGGCGATTAAGTGGAAAGGTTTGAAGGACTGCTTTAAGAAATTCAAAAAGGCGAAAAATGCTGATTGTGGAGAAGCATGCAGAAAATATAAACACTGGCCTTGGGCAAAGCACATGAAATTTTTGGATCATGACACGATGCAGCAAACTACTGGCAACATGGACAATGAAATAAAAATTGAAAATACAGATAACATGGCTTTGCAAGATTCTGACGATGATAACTTTTCTCATTCTGATACTATAGAAGCCAGTGTTTATCCACAAAATGCTGCATCTGACAACTATTCTTGTCCACCCGGTACGAGTAATAGTGTTCACTTTGAAGATACTGCAAATGAAATGCCTTTTGAAGCTGTTATGGTTATAAACAATACTAACGGTCAACGAAATAAAATAAGTACACAAAAAGGTGATTCAGACACCAAACTTATGTTAAAATATTTACAAGAAAATCTTCGCGACATTAAACCAATAGATGATATTGATCAACTGTTTGCAAGTTATGCAACGTCCTTAAAAAAAATGCCTACTCGCATTCAAAGTATGATAAAATTAGATATTGCTACATTGTTTGCTAAATACGAGTTTCAAGTGGAAGACCAAAGCTTTATTAATATAAAATGTGAGGCGGTTGAGAGTGACTAGGAAACTATTTGCTGAAGTAAAAATAAACAAAAAGGTACCTAACAAAGCATTGTAGATGGGTACTTATAGCGAGTGAAGCGTCTCAGTGTCGAGATTGGCAAAAATGCGCTGTCCCGCTTGTTATCGCCAACAGGTCGCATTTGTCAACCGATCAAGACGAAGCTAGGGACGCAGGTTACATGGCTTCGTAGAATAATTTTGTTCGGATTTGGGTTTTTCGATTGGTAGGTTTTTTCCAATCTCGCCAAAATGGGGCAAAAAGGCGGCTACTGAATATAAGTGGAAAAATATGAAACTTTTTGTCAAACATAGATGATTAATGAATAAAATGTGTTAATAAAATCAGTGTTTTAGTGTTGTCCCGTTTAGGTATTTTTTTGAGATGTCTTGGTATTTTCGTCAGGGTAGGCAACGCAACGACAGCACCCTTGGTGTTGTTGGTGTCTATGGGCGACGGTGACCGCTTACCATCAGGTGGGCCGTAAGCTCGTTTGTCTATCATTTACATAAAAAAAAAAAAAAAAACTAAATACCTACCGAGATTGCAGTAGAAAGACGATCATAAGCATGGGAGCCGCTGTTGCCACTTTTACATTTTCACTATTTTGGCGAAACTTTGCCAGCCACATGGACGTTCTACTAATAGAAGACTGCTCAAAAGTTGCTCAAAAATAAAGTTAATCTGCCCGTGCACACTGGGGCAATTCAATTAATGGATACTGGTCCTAAAGAGAATATCCCCTTTGACGTAAATGTAAAAAAACATTTTCTGGCACTGCGGCGTCCGCGGTCGCGGCACGCTCACTTTGCTCGCTCGCCTTATGCGTAATTTATATGTTCTAACATAACCTAACCTATCCAAGTCGGATCCGCTCTAGAAAGTCACGTACAAGTATTAAGTATCCGCTGCCAGAACAAAACAGCTAAAATCAATTTTTGAATTGCTACAGTGTGCACGAGGCTTAACTGGCATCATAATAACGGGAAGTACAATAACAACACGTGACGACATTGTACAGCATAGCAGTTATTGTACGACAGGTTAAAACGAATCCGCAAGACAAAAACAGGTTTCGTTTTACCTGGGCTTACAATAACATGCTGTACAATAACTGGACGTACATTTAATCGGACCCATACGAATACACTTATAAAATTACATTACAATCCGGACGGTCCGGACCCCATCGATGAAAAAAATGAAAACAGAAATTAAAGAAATAATACTGGGTTTGTTAGCTTAGTTCCAGTACGCAGCGTTTTAATATAAACTCAATTGGGTCCAGTCATAGTCCAGTGCACTACACAACACAGGTCCACTAGCAAAATAGGTGATTGTGCTATTGAGTGTGAACAGTATTTTATGAAATAACAATAGCCTTATTTTCGTTTCGTGAACGTAGCGAATCATGGATCTCAAGCAGCGCTTTCTGTGCTTGCTATTGTTAATGTTATCATTGATGATTATTGAAGGGAATTCGCTACCCTATGATGGTATGTAGTGTAAAGTAATTTCAATTTTCATTAGTTCTTGCGCCCCCTCTGATGTAGAGATATTAATAGAAAATAACATGATTTTTAGTGCATTGGCTCGGAGGTCCTACTACGATAGAAAGGGATATTCCGACCTCCAAAAGACCTGTAGACATCTACTGCTACACTGGTACTTCAAAGAACCTATTCGCATTATGGCAGACAGTCAAGGTGAGTATTTGTTTACCATATCTAATGTAATTTTAGATACATAAACCGATGAGCATGTATGAAGAATCAGAGTAAATAAAGCGAAATAGGTATGTCAAGATCTTAGCCAGTGAAAATCTCTGATGGAGTATTTGTATATGTATACTTTCCTCATTATTTCCTTTAGTCCACATGAGTTCTTAAGAGCTATAGTTGTAGCTAACTAACCTGTTAAGGATATAATAATAATAAGCCATTTATTCCGAACTGCCACCACCTGTCACGCTAAAAAGGGCCCACCTGTGGCCTACTTGCCGAAACCATCCACTCACCAAAGTACCTTAAGTTATTACGAACTGGGGGTCTAGGTACATTGTTTTGGTAAATAAGTTTGGTAATCATAAGATCTCTGCAGTTTTGTGTGCCTTGCTCTTTCGGTGGTATAGGCCTCCCTGTAAACCTTCCACTGGGCTTTATTGTAAGATAAGAGATAAGACATCTGAGTGCCACTCTTCCCCATAGATGTCCAGCTGAAAGCTTTAGATCATCTAAATGTTAAGGATTTGACCTAGTTTTTAAATTATGAGATTAATCTCTTTCCAGTTCCACATTAAAATTAAAAATGATGAGTTCAGACAGTACATCGGAGACAACCCTGAAGATGTTTACAAGGAGTATACTGAAGACAGCTATGGTTGGTCCGTCGTCAATCCATTTGTTAAGAAGACTCAGAAATCACTCACGGCCAGCCTGTTCATACCTACTTGTATGGCAATCAGCACTAAAGAGAGACATACTATTGATTTGCAAGTACAAAGTAAGTCATTTGTTATTATTTTTTGGATGAATTAAGTAAAAGTTTTTTTTTTTTTTTGTATTAGTTTACACTTTCGCACTTATAATATTACTAGCGGCCGCCCGCGGCTTCGCTCACGTTATCGTTCCCGTTGAAACAAATAAAAAAAAATCCTTTTAAACCTTCTCTGGACCCACCAATACCCATAATGTAGGCTAATGAGCAATTTTATGCTGACTTAAATTACTACATTGTTATTCTAAGAATGTGTCCATAAGCACGTTTCTTATTGTCTCTATTCACTTAAAGGGAGACACTTTGTTTTTGTGTTCTTGAATAAATAACACAAGAACAAAGTGTCATAAATATGTAAATAGACAATCCACACAACACTATCTAGCCCCAAATTAAGCAGAGCTTGTGGTATGGGAACCAAATAGCTGATATACTTACTACTTATATATTTTTTTTGCAAATACATACTTAGATTACAATAATTATAACCCCCAGACAGAGAACAAACATCTGTGTTCACCACACAAAAACTTGTTCTAGGTGGGGATCAAACCCATGAACCCTACCACAGAGCTTCTACCAAAATAAAAAAAAATCTAAATCAAAGTGGTTTCTTTAGTGCTATTTATAATAATTAGATTATGTATTTTTAAAAAGATAAAAAAATTGTGTAAACAGGAGTAGACATCTGGAGAGTACTGCTGATGGCACTCGGCATCTTCGTGGTCTTCTCATCTCGGAGCCTCAGCGGCAATCCCCTGTTCTTCTACCTGTGTGGGGTCTTGATTGGAGTGTTTGCATCCTTCATGGTTCTGGTCTACTATGCCAGCAAGCTGCTACCAAAGGTAATTCTGCACTACTAAGTCCTACTTCCAATCCTACTTCCTAGTCCCTGTTAATATTCGTAGAGAGCACTGGTGGTCTAGTGGTAGCGGCCCCGCCTTTCGATCCGAAGGTCGTGGGTTCAAATCCAGTCGTGTACCAATAAGTTTTTCTGTCGAAAAATGTATGTGCACTATGCCAGTACTCTCAAAACGGTGAAAGAAAACATCGTGAGGAAACCGGCGTGTCGTAGAACCTAAAAAAGTTCGAGCAGGATCACGCAAAAAAGGGCCTACTTGCGGAAAAACCAGCCGCACATCAAGTGCGGATGATACAAAAATTTGCCGAATTTAATATTCGTAAATAACGGGGCATATCCCGTTATTTACGAATATTAAATTCGGCAAATTTTTGGCCGTTACCTATTTACCAAAGCCGAATTACAGCCGTATGCCCCCTGATAGGTAGGCGACCATCATCACCCCATGGGTGCCAGACGGACGGCGTCGGTCTCGTGGTCGGCCTAGAAAGCGTTGGCGGGACGATCTGGACGCCGGCCGTCCAAAAGAAATGGTGGGAGGAGGCCCAGAATAGGGGGAACTGGAAGTCTTTGGGGGAGGCCTTTGCCCAGCAGTGGGACAATGTAGGCTGAAGAAAAAAAAAACGGGATATCTGTAACTCTAGCGTCACAGAAAATGCACCCTTTAGGTGGTAAGGCAGAACTTTTACAGAATTTATGGCCAATCTGACTGTACAGACCCCAAAACCAATGCACACACCATCGCGAAACGTCAGTGCAGACCTTATTTCCCCAACTTAGACCCCAAAACCACAACTCACAACAACTTATTTCCAGAAAACTCTGACATACGGCATCCTCATCGGCGGCTGGACGGTGGGCGTGTACCTGTTCCAACAGATGTGGGAAAACATCAGCAGCATCGTCAGCTCGTATCAGACGTACGCCTTCTGGTACACACTGGTGGTTTCCTTCATCAGCTTCCTCGTGTGCTACAGGATAGGACCGCCGAGGAACGAGCGTAGCAAGAATCTGGTTATGTGGACATTGCAGGTACCTAATATACTAGATGTGTATGTACCATGTTTTATGGCATTGAATAAAAGCTTAAATATAAGACCAAGGGCACCGACATACTCGTAGAATAAGTAAGTTGAAGTGGCAATGGGCAGGTCATATAGCTCGAAGAACCGACAACCGTTGGGGAATAAAGGTTCTCGAATCGCGCCCACCCACCAGATGGACCGACGACATTGTTAAGATAGCAGGAAGTCGGTGGATGGGAAAGGCTCAGAATCGTTCTTCCTAGGTTACGCGCGTCAGGAACGTGCCCTACGATGCACTTCCCTGCGTCCATAAACTTGAGGCATACAGATGTTCAGCCTCACGTGCCAGTAATATCACCGGCACCCACAACCTTCAAACCGAAACACAGAAATGCTACTTCACGGCAGAAATAGGCATGGTGGTAGTACTTCCCCAGATTAATCACACACAAAGAGCTCTACTACTACTAAAAAAAAAATAATCTTCTCATAAAGAAATCCTATATTCTTACAGAGTATAGGCGTTCTGATGATATTCTTCAGTAGCGAGTACCAAGAGGCTTCGGCGGCCGTCGTCGTCGTTTGCATGCTCGCCAGATACTTCCCCAAGTCATTGATGGACAGGATAAACGGATACTGGTACGTTCTAAAGACTTTCATTGACGAACGTCACAACTTAACAGTCAGTCAACGACTCAACTGGTAGTTCTGCTGTCGAATTTATGTGTGCACTATGCTGATACTCTCAAAACGGTGAAGGAAAACATTAAACCGGCGTGTTGTAGAACCTAAGAAAGTTCGAGCAACACATGTCAAGGGTCACGCAAAAAGGGCCCACCAGCGGCCTACTTGCGGAAAAACCTGCCCGCACATCAAGTGTGCATGATTTTGATAAACTTGCCGAACTTGCCGAGACCTTTTGCTCTGTTGGACATTTTGCTACTTTTTTTTCTGTTCTGTTGGACGTTCTGCTTTCTGGGCTGTAGGGTCGATCCTTACCGTGTACATGCGTGATGAGCTATATAGTTACAGAATAGATGTTTGCTCTGGGTCTACATTTTAATAAAGTATTTTGATGATTATGTTGTTCTAAAAGGCTGCCTAGTGCGCGCCCTCCCTAGGACGTTTTATAGTCATCCTTGTGAAATGAGTCAAATATTCGGCAAATTTTTATCATCCGTACTTGATGTGCTGGGGCTGGTTTTTCCGCAAGTAGACCGCTGGCGGGCCCTTTTTGTGTGACCCTTGACACGTGTTGCTCGAACTTTTTAGGCTCTACGACACGCCGGTTTCCTCACGAGATGTTTCCCTTCACAGTTTTGAGAGTACTGGCATAGTGCACATACATTTTTCGACAGAAAAACTCATTGGTACACGGCGCAAGGCGCTACCACTAGACCACCAGTGCTCCAGTTTGCTTTACTTTGATTTCTATTGAATTCGCAGGCGTCGTAAGTTCCCTCCCAAGACGCGGCTACTAAGCAGCGAGGAGTACTACGAGCAAGGCGCGCGGGAGACCAAGACCGCGCTGGAACAGCTGCGGAGGCACTGCGCCAGCCCCGACTGCGCACAATGGAGTATCATGCTCAAACTCAATGACTCCAAACGGTCAGTACATCTAAAATAATAATATTAGCCTACATCGTCCCACTGCTGGGCAAAGGCCTCCCCCAAAGACTTCCAGAATAAAAATATTTAAAATATATAAATATTTTGTGGACAATGCACACAACACTATCAAGCCCCAAATTAAGCAGAGCTTGTACCATGGGAACCAGATACGTATGATACTTAAATACTTTTTTTTTGTAAATACATACATCTTCTTCTTCTTCTTCCTGCCCTTATCCCACTAGGTGGGGTCGGCACAACATGTATTTTTCTTCCATTCTCCCCTATCACTCGCCATCTCTGTACTCACTCTTTTCTTGAACATATCATATTTCACACAATCCATCCATCTTTTCTTAGGCCTACCTCTACTTTTATATCCATCAACATTCATGCCTAACACTCTTTTGGTCACATGACCTTCTTCTCTCCTCATAACATGTCCATACCACGCCAGCCGATTACTTCTCATTTTCTCCGTTACTGGCGCTACTTTCAAACTTCCTCTGATGAACTCGTTTCTTATTTTGTCCATTCGTGTTACCCCGCACATCCATCTCAACATTCGCATCTCTGTCGCATGCACTCTTCTTTCATCCGTCACCTTTGTTACCCAACACTCAGAACCATACAGTACGACAGGTCTTATGATTGACTTATAGATTTTCCCCTTAAGCTTAAGGGGCATCCGTGGATCACAAGTTGTTCCCGTGACCTGCCGCCATTTCATCCATCCTACATTCATTCTGTTTTTAACATCCCGGTTTGTAAATACATACATAGCATACAATAATAACACCCAGACAGAGAACAAACATCTATGTTCACCACACAAATATATGTTCTCGGTGGGGATCGAACCCACGCCCCCCAGCTCAGAAGGCAGAGCTACTACCAACTGAGCTGTGAAGGCAGTCAAACTACAGTCCACAAAGTATAACTTGGCAGGTTTGAACTACGGGTTTGAACTAAGCCGAGCAAAAATAGCATGAGAAGCCTTCCGCTAAACAAGTTCACCGAAGAACTATGACTGTGGCTTCTAAGTCAAAGTTTTTATAATTTGCAGGATTTCCTAGGTAAGAATAGTGAGCACATTGACATTGTATTATTATATTGTATTCATAGTAGGTTAGGTTAGGACATTGATTTATTTGTATTTGTATATTTTTTTCTGACTTTGCTGTTCTTTTGATATGACATTTAATTATTATTGTATAGCGTTAGTTGAATGGAATTTTAATTTTATTAGTTACCTATTTAATATAATTTTATGTTGTTTCTTAACCTAAATGGCATGAATCCCAAAATTTGCATCCGAGCTATGGGGAATGAGTGACACTTATTTATTACTAGCTGATGCCCGCGACTTCGTCCGCGTGGATATTTGAGTTCTTTTTTTTTATTTTGATATGACCAACTGTAGTTACCATAGTTTTGAGCTTGTACGTTAGAGTGTATTTGAATTTGAAGGCAAGTGCTGTTGTTTTATTTTTCAGCAGTGTCTAATTTAAGTATGATAGATGTTTCCCGCAATTTTGTCTTAGTGGTTATCATCGGTTTTTTTGTAAACCTTTGTGTGTATTCGAACCTGGTGACAGATGCTGCGGTAGCTGAATATTTTTTAATGTTTTTTTGCGTATTTTGTAAAGCTCTTTTTCGTGATTTTGTTTAAGTGGCTAATTTGGGCTATCGTATTTGTTGGTGTATAATCGAAACTGGTTTTTTTAAATGACATGACCAACTGCTATTTACCATAGTTTTGAGCTTGTACTTTAGAGTGTATTTGAATTTAAAGGCATGTGCTATTATATTAGTTAGTTATATTGTAGCTGAATTTTTTCAGCGGTGCTTAGCTTCGCTATGATAGGTGTTTTCTGCGATTTTGTCTTAGTGATAATCTTGGGTTTTAAAAATTTGTGAAAATGAAGATTGAATTGCCGCCTTCCCGGTTTTTTTTTTCTTTTTCTCTGGCGGGCCTTCGGCTTCGGCTCACCAGCATTATTCAGCTATTATTTTCATTCCCATAATTTTAAAAATGGTAAATGTCAAATGTATGTTATTTTAAATAAATAGTTGAAGCTATATATTAATCAAGTAATTTAGAAGATATATTATTTATTTAATACTATCTTTATGTTATTTAAATTTAAATTTTACATTGCGCTATCTTATTAGACTTTTTAAACTTCTTACTGTTGTAATGGGTTTCCAACCTACTTGCTGAATAAAAAGTTGCAATTTGGTTCAACGACCTCCTTGCAGTTAGAAAGACTTTAGAAAGTTGGAAAATGGTTGAATAAAATAGAACTTGTTTTTTTTTTATAATTTGACAGCTGTCAGTAGAAAGCGATTCTCCCTAGGGCTGAAAGTTTTACTTTCAATTAGGCCCCTCGGGCAACTTCAGACCTACTTTCAGAGTATGAGTAATGAAAAGTGTATTTCAGCGGTGTTTAGTTTAAGTATGAAAGATGGTTCCCGCGATTTTGTCTAAGTGGTTATCATCGGTTTTTTTGTTAACCTTTATGTGTATTCAAACCTGGTGACAGATGCTGCGGTAGCGGAATTTTTTTAATGTTTTTTTTTGCATATTTTGTTAAGCTTTATTTCGTGATTTTCTTTTAGTGGGTAATTTGGGCTATCGTATTCGTTGGTGTATAAACGAATCTGGTTTTTCATAGTTTCGAGCTTGTACTTTAGAGTGTATTTGAATTTGAAGGCGAGTGCTGTTGGAGCCGACTTTTTTCAACAGTGCTTAGTTTAAGTATGATAGATGTTTCCCGCGATTTTGTCGTAGTGGTTATCATCGGTTTGTTTGTGAACCTTTGTGTGTAATCGAACCTGGTGCCAGATAATGCGGTAGCTGAATTTTTTTAAATGTTTTTTTACGTATTTTGTAAAGCTATTTTTTGTGATTTTTCTTAAAATCATTTTCCGTTTTTTCTTCTTTCAGGGAAATAATTTTCCTATCTTCTTTCTTGGCGCACCTCTGCTCTATTAGAGGAACACACCTTCTAAGTTTCATGATTCTAGGGCTAACGGTTTAGGCTGTGCGTTGATTTTTCTTTATACCATTTTTCCCCTTTTTCTCCTCTTCGGTAAATAATTTTCCATTTTCCTTTCTTAGCGGATGCCTACGTCTTAACATCTACCTGCATGCCAAATTTTAGCCCAATCCGTCCAGTGGTTTGGGCTGTGCGTTGATAGATCACTATGTCAGTCAGTCAGTCAGTCACCTTTGAGTTATATATATATAGATTATTAAGATCTTTCTAAATACACTTCATTGAGGCAAATAAATGATTATGATTATGAATAGCGAATGAAAGATTGGTCAAGCGGCAGACTTCCGACCTGCCAAGTTACGTCAGGGGCCTAATTCTCGGGCCGACCAAGATTTTCAATCTACCCTAAATAAACATTGGCATTGCACAACCCCGCACTATTTCCACGTTTTCCGTATATCGTAGCTGTCGAGGCTTCTACGATGAGGTCGTCGATGCAAACAAGGAAATTATCTATTCCCTCTTCGAAAAAAAGCAATAAAATAAAATTTAAAAATGATCGAGATCGGCCCGAGAATTAGGCCTCAGCTATTTTGTACCGACGGGCGATTATGTAATTATGTTGCAATCAAAAGGAACAGCGATCACAAATCTTGTTGCTATCATTTTTTTACCACTGTCTATCTGTTGTCATACTTATTCTACAAACCGTTTTCTTGTCCTGTTAGGTCCGCACCTAGCGTTAATCGCTGTCAAAACCAACGACGACCAAGCGGGTGCGTATTTTGCACGATTTGAACCTTCTAGACCCAAACTCAACAAAGTAATAGTCAGTAGTGTATATGTTATGGACCAATGCGGGCATTATGAATAATGTCTAGCTCTATTGGGCTAAGTGATAAATTCTTCATTATTTATCACATTGCATTGATAATAAACACTTTAAAGTCGCTTATAAGATGTAGAAAGCCCCTTCTTTTGATAGCAACAGTAGGAAAGCTTCCCTTAAACTCAATTTCCCAAGGGCATAAAAAAACCTAACAACCTTACCTACTCAAGCCGTGTGCCGTGTTTGATTTCCTAAAGGATATAAAAAAAAACCTAACAACCTAACCAGCTAAAGTCGGGGTGCCCCGTGTTTGGCTCTGGAATAGACCAGCCAGAAGCTCGCGAGGTCGTCCATGAGCGGAGCTAGCCAATAACAATAAAAAAATAGTAATTAAATATGTTTGTATTACTCTGCCCAAAAGGAGATGGACAATATGTATAATGCCCGGCCAATTTGAGTATTTGAATAGTTATTATCAAATTGCACTCTCCTATTGGGCATTATACATAATGTCCGGTCATTATGTATAATGCCCAATTTATCACTTGGTCCATAACATATACAATTCGTAGATCGCGTTGCAGCATTGTCAATAAATTCCAATCGAATGATGGATATCTGGCAAACACTAAAATTCATGTACAATATTATTCAATTCATTGTATTTATTACAGATTAAAAATATCAAATTTGTTAGTACATACCACACATAAATAAAATCTTAAAAAAACCAAGTAAAAAAACCCTTAAATTATACTCTGTAAATGCTCATTCTTGTGTTCATTCTCGTACTGCCATTAGTTAGTTCTTTTGGACTCAAATTTTAACCCATTTTTTTTATTTTATTCAGATTCGCAAGTTTCGTAGAAGGAAACTCTCACCTAAGCGACGAAGAAGTGATGAATTACGAGTCATATGCGTTTTCAACGGACCGAAGTAGAAAGCAACACTCGCAGCCACTCGCCAACTCCACAGGGAACCACATAGAGATCTCGGATGATGACGAGACTGACTCTAGTGATTATTGATGCATTTTGTTTGTACTAACTTACCTAATATGCCTCCAGTTGATGGACGCAGGACAGTGAATCGTAGGGCACGTTCCTGATGTGCGTGACCTACGAGGCATTGCTTTGCTATAGGCGATGGTTACCACCTAACATCAGGTGGGCCATATGCTTGTTCCATCAGCTAGTTACAAAAAAAAAAACCTTCCGATCCTAAGGCCCGTGGGTACAAATCCATTCGTGTACAATGAGTTTTTCTATCGAAAAATGTATAATGCTAGTGTTCAAAAAAGGTGAAGGAAAACATCGTGAGGAAACCTGCGGCTTAGTCAGCTCCGCACGTATTGACTGTTTCATTCCTGTGGATCAGGCCGACTAAGCTGTCAGGATGGTATAGGTGCTGGGCAAGCCTTTTCCATCTAAAATCCTGTCCCAGGCACTATAGCGTCCTGTAAGTAGGGGCATGAGTAATCACCAGTTGCCCCTGACGCTATATAAATCATCTACAATAGATGCAAAGGCCTGTTTTTTTTTTAATTTTTACACACATAGCTTGATATGCATTTCACAATGTATCTTTCCTGGTGGTCCAACTGGTGTGAACGCAAACAGAAAGTTGATTCGCAGACCTTAGAACCAGTGATAACAGTTAGTTAGTAGTAAAAATTGTTGTTTTTTTGATGAAACACATCTCCCTGCTATTGCTGTGGTGTTGTCGAAAAAGTTGATATAATTATGTTTTACTAAAATTAAAAATTAATTAATTTTTATGAATTAAGTGTGGTTCTACTTTATGTTCAAAATGTTACTGACCGCCGTAGTAGGTCGTCTGTCCGTTTCAAAGTGATCCTTGTGATACATCTGAACTAGTAAATTTTTGATTTGATATGCTAATCCTCTTAATATTCGAGGTAATTTGATTAAGAAGTTAAAAATGTTTTTAGTAAGTTGAATTGGCAATGGGCAGGTCATAGCTCGAAGAACCGACAACCGTTGTGGAATAAAGGTTCTCGAATGGCGACCACGAACCGAAAGATGAAAAGTAGGGCGCCCACCCACCAGATGGACTGCTGACATTGTTAAGATCGCAGGAAGTCGGTGGAAGGAAAGGGCTCAGAATCGTTCTTCCAGGAAATGTAAAGGGGAGGCCTATATCCAGCTGGAGTCTTCTGCAGGCCGATGATGATGATATTTTTTTTTTCATTGATCTGTTGTAAATAATTGACTGAATAGTATGTACTAATAATATCTATAAATAAAACATGTGACTTGTTAGATATAATTTATTAAGTGCGTTTAGCATTTATTATAGTTTTAATTTGATTTCATATCACAATAATGTTAGTACCATTTGTGGCCATATGACCGAAGTGAACAATTAGAGTAGTACAGTCAGCGACATAAGTTAAATAACATTTATTTATTTTATTTTTATAGAACTAGCTGATGGAACAAGAGTTACAATTTCTATTTAATAAAACTGTGCATAATTTCTTTAAATATTATGTATAACCTCTGGTTTCTGTTTGTTAAGTTTACTAGTCATAACAACGTAGCTTCTTTGTATAAGTGGATACCAACAAAATAAATAATAGAAACGTGTAAAAAACTAATGTAAATTAAATTCTCAAATTGTTAGTCCAGGTATGTCACCGACTGTACGTCTCTCAGTCTGTCAAGTATTCTCCTTTGCAAATATAGTTCCTACTGTATAAAAGCACATTTCATTAAAAGATGGCATTGATAACAAAGTGTACTTATCAATTATTTCATCATTGAATAAAGATTTGAATATAAAAATATCTTGTTTTAATACTTATTCACGAATACATAGGTAAAAATACTCGTAAGGTCCATAGGGTATATAATATTGAAATTGAATGTATGATCATTTACTAATATTTTTCAATAAATACAATGGGTCGTATTAATTAATAATCCTGGCGTAGCGTTGGACTAGTTGATCCGTGTTTTGTCTCTTGCATTGACATGCAAAAGTCAACTCGAACAAATGTGACAAAACACGATTTAACTACTCCAGCGTTGCGCCAGGATTATTAATAACACCCAATGAGTATACAATAGGTATGCTCTGAAGAGTTGTTTGACATCATGCCAACAGCTTCATTCTACCATCACACTGCTCGCCATAGCAGAGAGTTCATCCTCACACCTTGGAACTTCCTCCCGCGAACACAACATAACAATATCATTTGCTCCGATAAATATTTCTATACAAATTGACATTCTCTCACCATCGTTAATCTAACATAAATTATATTGAACAGAGAAATGCATCCTGCTTTTGAGATTAGTAACACACTCAAGCATATTCTATTAGTATGTTATGGCACGTTGGGTCTGCATAGATGCATCTAAATATTAATTGACCTCATGAGCTTGTGGCCAGAGAACTCCGGGGCCCAAGTGGTCGTAGTTTTTAGGCACATAACACGCGTGTTTCGTGTAACTAGTTGTCATCTAGGGACGCTTCGCGTAAAAACAAGTGAAATATTCGGATATGATCTGCCTTTTAAAGGTTAGCGTTACCCGAGTATAAATACGATTATTCGTAGGGATAGTACCCCGAGTCCCGAGTTTTGCTACCACATTTCGACTTCCATTGTCTACGAAATGTTGCTTTCGTTTCGCCTATTTGTCACTCTCTACTGTATGGAGAAAAGAAGAAACAGCAGAAATACGTTATCGAGAAACGATCGAAACGAGTTGTTGTCTCATCAATTTTCCATTCCAAAGAGAACATTTTGTAGACGAAATGTGGTAGCAAAACTCCGAATTCGGGTACTGAAGTAGGTTCGTGCAGTTTATGATTGGACGATAGACTTATAATCTCTTCTACACAATCACTGTATTGGTATTTAGTCCACACTGACACCACGTGACTGCCTTGTACTAGGTCGTGAGTTACCCGGCGCGACTCGCCTTCTTGCTCTTATCCAGCGTCTGCGGCGGCGGCGGCGGCTTAGCCGTCATATGGCGGCTGTATAACCTGGAAGCGTATAGGTAGTTAGGTATACAGTAGTATTTATTCATAGTTTTCCTAAGGCAGCATGAGGGCATGTAATACATGATAGAGATGAAAAATAAGTAACATACAATCTTCACAACTATCTAGCCCCAAAATAAGCATAGCTTGTATGGGAAGTCAAAAATAAGCGTAAGGTATCGTCATAAGTCCAAAAAAGTCCACAACTTAATAAAGGCCGCGCTCGCACATTTCCAGGAGGAAAGATTTGAGCACTAATCCAACACAATACCCGAGAATAAGAAGAAGCGCTCGCTGCAGTGCGGATTCTAAAAGCCTGGCAAACTGCTCATAGTCTGGAGACTGGTCGTATTTGAGAATAGAACAAAAAAAAATGCCATCACAATGTCTTGTTCATTGGGTGGGGCCTCCTATACGTTTAGTCTTCCAGTTCTAGTATAGTATCTATTTGTTCTTTCTAAAGCTACGATGGTATCCTAGTTAATAATCAAAGCCTTTAGCATCACGATAAATCATTATTATTCCAATGGATAAGGCCAACTAAGCTGTGAGGATGATATAGGTGCTGGGCAGCCTATTCCATCTAAAATCTTTTCGCAGGCACTATAGCGTCCCCCAAGTAAGGCTTGAGTAATCACCAGTTGCCCCTGACGCTACATAAATTATCCACAATAGATGCACATACTGTTGTTTTTAATCATCAAGATGTGAACTTGTGGTGGTTATAGAAGAGGTCAACCAAAGAAAAGATGGATGGACTGCGTCGAGATGACGAATGATAGAAGTTAGTGGAATAAGAAAACCTGTTGTGTTGACCCCAGAGCACTGGTGGTCTAGTGGTAGTGGCCCCGCCTTCCGATCCGAAGGTCGTGGGTTCGAATCCACTCGTGTACCAATGAGTTTTTCTGTCGAAAAATGTATGTACACTATGCCAGTACTCTCAAAACGGTGAAGGAAAACATCGTAAGGAAACCGGCGTGTTGTAGAACCTTAAAAAGTTCGAGCAACACGTGTCAAGGGTCACGCAAAAATGGCCCACCAGCGGCCTACTTGCGGAAAAACCTGCCCGCACATCAAGTGCGCATGATAAACTTGCCGAACTTGTGTTGACCCCACTTGGCGCGGGGTAAAAGCAGGAAGATGTGAACTTACACTTTGTATGTCTCTGATCGTAAATAGTCGAGTACATGGGACGGGCCCAACTTGAGCTGGTCCTCGATGGGTGGGATCCAGAAGTTACCTTCGAGGCGCATCGCTGATTTGTTGCCGGCCAGGTCCAACGTTCCTAGAACATAACAATTCGTTAAGAGACTGACGACAGTCAAATAACTCGCTCGCACATTTAATTACTCATAACGAGCGGCCGCCTGCGGCTTCGCTCGCCTTGTCCCGTTACTTACATGTTATCCGTTACAATATCTTTATAAATGGTAGCCTTTGTGTTATTTTGATGTGTAGCTATATTATTGTAAAGTTTCATTAAAATCCATTCAGTAGTTTTTACGTGAAAGAATAACAAACATACATCCATCCATCCATACTTTCTCACTTTCGCGTTTATAATATTAGTAGGATAGCCCAGTCATACCAGGGTTCACCTTGGAATGAGAGATTTGGGGGCATTAAAAGTTATCTGAAAGTCTCATAAAATTTAATGATTTTTCAAGTCAAGGCCCAAAATATCTATTTTTGGCGATTATCACGGTTCCTTTACACATCTAGATGTTTATTATAATAATACCTATTTCTGGAGGCAGCACAACCAGCCGGTTTCCTTGGAGATGGAGTTCCCGGAGACGAGCCAGCTGTCCGAGCTCCCTAGGCACCTCTATCAGGTCGTTCTCACGCATCGATAGCTGTACAACAATTTTATTGTAGGCATTTTAGTGCATAATACATAAATTAATTATATAATGTGTACCTGAATTTGTTCCTATGGGCTATGGACCAATGTATTTAATGAATAACAATTTATTCATTTAACAAGTTATGGGCCCAGCCAGAGACTGCATGTATGAAACATATTTTCCAAAAAAATTATGATAACTTTAAGTTTGTGAT
Organism: Thera britannica; assembly: GCA_939531255.2. Taxonomy (NCBI): domain Eukaryota; kingdom Metazoa; phylum Arthropoda; class Insecta; order Lepidoptera; family Geometridae; genus Thera; species Thera britannica. The sequence goes on from OW618036.2 coordinate 24,721,245, forward strand.
GTTACCAATGTACTTTCGATGCTGACTGTTTATTAAGTTATCCTATTCATTGTTGTTAGGGAAAAATATTTTTTTTACTGCAATAGGATTTTCCTCATGTTACACATCATATTATGTTTTGCCACACTTTGCCATATCATTAAACCATTTATTACCATATGCAGTCTCAGGGATAGGTACTTACAATTTGCAAGTTCTTCAGGTTACCAATTTCTGCCGGCAAGAACTCAAAGTCATTGTCTCCCAGATACAAAGCTCTGAGGCTCTCTAAAAAAACAACATGTCATTAGATTCACCTTGCAAGGGCCTAAAGTCCTAAAAGCAGACTACCGCCGCCGCCGATACGTAAGAGCGTAATATTCAAATCATTTTTCCACATAGTGTAAGCAAAGTAGAGGCCTGTGCACACCTAGGTCGCTGGCGATGGCGATCAACGAAACGCTGTCAAATATTGCTGTAAAATTTGACAGCGTTTCACTGATCACCATCGCCAGCGACCTAGGTGTGCGCAGGCCTATCTTCACTGTTCTGAGGTGAAAAGTACAATGAACCTCCCCAGTCCCCACAGCTCAGTTGGTAATAGGTCTGGCTTCTGCGCTGTAGGTTTGACCCCCCACCAAGAAGAGCTGTTTGTGTGAAAAACAAACAAGCTTTTTGCTTACCCATTATAAAGAAATTTCCAGGCAAGTGCTTCTCATTCAGATTATTGTATGTCAAGTCCAGTATCTCCAGCATGGGGAACACTCCAAACCCTCTCGGCAGGGTGTTAAGTCGGTTAAGCGAGACATTGAGGATCCGGAGCTTGGGGAGAGAAGAGAGGCTGACGGGCAGTTCCTGGATGTGGTTGTTGGCAAGATTCAAGATTTCCAAGTTTATGAGGTTTGCAAGACCAGCTGGAACGGTTTGGATCTTGTTGTGGCTCAGTGATAGCCGGGTTATGTGAATGAGACTGACTGAAACATAATGTCATTCAATAAAATGCTGAACATTAAACATATTAGTAATTAATATTTGGCTATAAATGAAAGGATAAAATAAAGTAAGGCAAGAGGATAAGGTAGTTAAGTTACCCACACTATTGTCAACACTGTATTTAGTGTGGTGATGTCATTGGATAGAATTAAAATAGAATAATCAAACAAACGAAAACAGAAACTTCATTGCTCTAAAAATTAGGAATTAATAATCAAAAACTGAATGTTGAGGGTCTCCCTGGCTGAATTCAAGTTCAGAAACTTAAAAATAGAAAACATTTGGTTGTGCAGAAACTAGTTTCCACCAAACAGGTTACACGTTCCATAAAAGTACAAAACAAGTTAAAAGGGCTACTTACACAATGCTGGAATTTCATCGAGGCTGGAAAGCCCTTTATCTACCAAATCAATTTCGGGATTGCCGTTTTCTTTGGCTTCTTCTACAACTTTCTTAGCTTTCGACATTTTGCCTGTGTTTGGAATACAGGAAACTGGAGGTTGATGACTCATTTCAACAGCTGTTTTTTTTCCGCCCAAATCGTTTTGTTTCAGATCAGCTCCAACTACATTTATAGCATTAGTGTGGCAGCAGCTATTTCATGCATACAATGCAATATCAACGAGTGTGTGCTGCTGTCACAATATACGTAGTATCTCTTCGCTCTTACTAGTCTGTGGTCACAATAGAACCCAAGTTCTCATTTCATTCATTACATTTTTCGATTTTATGCACAAAGTCTGATAAAGTTGATTTGAAACATTTTTCTCGTCTACAATTCTGTCAGCCAGCTGACATGGCCGATATGACAGTGTATGTGTCAGTTTTGTTGCAATCAATCAAAGTCATAGCGTATTTTTTTTTTTTTTAATTTTGTGCTGGCTTGGATTCAAAGTCTTTCCGCCAAAGTCATAGCGTAGAGAAGTTAGTGCTGCCAGCTAAAGAGATTCCCTGCAAGTCCGGGGGTATAATCGTGCGTGTCTATAGGGAGAAGAGTTTTCGGAGGACAAATCCATTGGGTACTGCATTGATTCCCAACGTGGTCCAGGTGGACCCACAGAGGCCCACGGTAGACTTGACGAGGGTCTACGAGCGATGGCGTGATGAAAAATGGGGGTTCACAATTTGTAAGCGAGGATCCACGAAATTTTGAGAGTGGTCTATGAGAAAAAAAAGGTTGAGAACCTCTGGGGTACAGTTTTGGGGGAAGGAATAATGAAGAATGGGGTATTTTACCTATGATGGCAAATAATTGCTGATGCAATGAATGATATCAATTTAGGGATTATTTTTTTCTAAACTAAGTAAGTAATTGGTTGTAAAAAATAAAAAAGTGGCTTCACATATTATTTTTCAAAGTCAGATTCAAATTCCAGGAAAGTTAATTCAAGGGGATTTCATGTGAAGTTTGTGGAAAGAGGGAAATTTAAATCACTTTTTTACATTATACCCTAGCTAGTTGGTAGGTCTGGAGTTAACTGTTTGCGGTTTGACCAATCTTCTATTCATTCACAATTTTCTTGCGCACAAACACCTGCTTTATACCTGCCACACCGACGAGACCACCCGAACTTTAGTTGGCATTTAGTAGTCATATTTTTGGCATGGCAGCTTGCAACTCTAAAGGCCTGCGCACACCTAGTTCGCTGGCAGTAGCGAACAGTGAAACGCTGTCAAATATCGCTGTCAAATCTCAAATCTGACAGCGATATTTGACAGCGTTTCACTGATCGCTACCGCCAGCGAACTAGGTGTGTTCGGGCCTTAAGAGAAGGAAAAATGTCTGTCTGTCTGTCTACCTGCATGGTGCCTGCCTGCCTGAATTTGTATTGCTTGATTGATCCTGATCCTGATTTATTGTCAGTTCGGATTCGGATCGGAGTTCGGTTCGGTTGTAGTGTGGAGTGTACCTGTGCTGTTGTGCTACGTACTAGTTTATCAAATACAAAACAAAGTTTCGGCCTTTGTCTTTGTTAATTAGTGTGATGCGATCCACGCTTTTCATTTGTTTTCTATTATCTTGATTAGCAACTGCCACTGACAAGGCTTTTGGTATATTATCGGTGTTTGTGTACCTACGAGTTCTATCACGAACTTTGGCTCAGGTGTTTGTGATAAGATTTATTTCGTAGTTTGGTAAGTACATTTTCTATGGCTTGAGTAGGTAAAGTTTAAAGGATATTCAGGAAATCTTAGGGTACCTATTTAACTACCTACCTAAGTACTAATAGGCACTTACTACAATAAGTTCATACACTATCATCTAAAAGGCTTGGTAGGTAGGTAGGTACATAAAAAACTAAAATTCATTGATTTTCGAATTAATTCACTAAATGTAAGGAGCTACCTATTGTTATGTGTCCTTGTTTGTTCTGAATATTTTAGGAAAATCAATTCCAAATGATAATGAGGTTTTTCTTTCTGTTCATGCTAACCAGGAATGTACAATTTTCAAGTATTCTTGGGTGAGTAGTTGATAATGATGTTTACAATTAAATAGACAAAAATTTGGAGTAGGACATCATCCTACATAATTAATCCAATGATTCTAAGACAGTCTGCTGCAAAGAAATAGTGACATTCCATTCAAATTCCTATTATGTACAGTCGTGGTATGAAAATGTTTGTCACCTTAGAGTCGATTGCACCAATGCCTTGAACACATTTTGACATAACTTATCTCGGTGTTTTCTGTCTATTCAGTTTCAAAAGGTTGTATGTGATCGTGATACTTTGAACAAATCAAGTTGAAAATCGAGGAACCTTTTCATTCTGCCACTATACCTACATTATAATTTGATTACTTCCTAACACATTAAAGAATCAAACTCCAAACTGCATTGCGGTACATGTTCTTACCCTTAATACCTACCTACTGTGTATATTCAAGTTCTTATGTGCATGAAAGCAATAATAAATACAAATAATATTTAACTAATATTTTATTTTCTCTCAATTTAAGGCTCACAGTCAAATCACTTATATCACTCACCCTCACATTGAGAAAGTTTCAATTCATTAAGTCCTTTCTTGTTTATCATTTGATTGATAAACATTGTGAATATCCCAATTTTAAGCCTCAGTTTTATGTGCAACATAATTGTAGGAAGAAATACCAGCGTACCTATGCCCTCCAGCTCAGAAAACAGAGCTACTCCCAACTGGGCTATATGGGTAGAGGAAGAGAAAAGAGAAGAATATATTACATGCCTTGGGATCGCCATTGTTATATTAATCTTATTATCTTTATGGGTCTATCTGTTTTGCTATTATAGTGTAGAGGCTTACTCGTCAGTCTTACTTTTATGTCAACAAACAGATGACATCAGGTTATTAAGTGTTGTAAAAGATATAAAATCCTTAGTATAGTCACAATGTTGATAAAATAACGCTGTGATCCGAGAGAATTGAATGCAAACGTTTTCTCCTCAATCATAGACTGCCATCTTGACTTTTTTTTTTCTTCTGGTGCGCGCGCTAGTGTTGCTCGTGTTCGTCCGCCCCTAGTGATGTCATCTTCCGAAAACTGGCAATCAGTATGTTACCAAAAAGTTAATAAATATAACTCTTTTCAGAAATGAGTGAGAAACCACAGCCTCTGAAGGCCATCAACAGGCTGTTTGAGGGTCGAGAGCCGTGGCAGATAGTCGGAGTGACAGCTTCGTCAGTGCTCGCTCTTGTCTATGCCCATAACCTGTACAATGGCAGAGAGAGTAAGCAATTCTTTTAATTATTTGCAACGATTAAGCTGATGTCAATACAAATGTTTGCAGAGAATAGTTTATTGAATGTACAATTAAGACGAATCCAACAATGCATCATTTACCAAAAGCAATTTAAGTTTTTTTATTTTGTTGTTTTTTTACACTTTTTTGTTGGATGCAGGCCCATAACTTTTACTTATAAGGGCAATTCCGTTGGCCGAATTACGTAAAAAACCTCTGATAAGGTAGCGTGAAAATCATAAAATAGTCCTATTCTTTTTTTTGTTTTTTGAATTGAAATAAAATAGAGAATAGTTTCATATTATCTAAAAACTAAACTGAGATTGTAGCCTCGGCTTTAGATTAGAAGTTAGATGTACCTTGATAATTAATAAATTACATTATTATGACTTGTTCATAATAAAGATAAGATCAGCAATTCAAATTTCATCAAATTCCTTTGATTTACATAATGAATAAATAATTTCTGATTAATTCTTTCAGCTTTTGTTCTTGAGGTTTTTTTTACCACACTAGTTTCAAAAGAGCCAGTGACACGATAAAAAGTAGAATAAATCACTCAATTTTACAGTAAAACATAGTATGCAACTAAATTATTTATTTTATTTGAAAATACGAATTAATAATAGGACTTATCCAAAGGAAAAATCTCATGCATGACCAATTTTATTATCAAGCCACCAGCATATGAAAAACTAAACCCAACTAGTTGAAGCTAAAAAGTATTTATTTATTCAGGATTCCCCACGAGAAAATAAATACTTTTTACCACCATTTTATCTTACTGGAACCTTGAATAACTTTTGCAGGCATATCCACACGTCTCCGCAAAGAGTTCTACCGATGGCTCCGCCGAGTGCCGCTCGTCCGTCGCAAGATCGACGAGAAGATGTCGGAAATCAACCGCGACTTCAAGAACGACGTCGCCAAACGGTTGGCAGGGGTCACGCTGAGGCGGCAGCTGCCAGAGACTGGCCTCAGCAGGGAACAGGTGGCGGAGGAGGTGAAGGATCATCTTAACTTGGGTAAGATGCAGGTTGAACTAGGTAAAAACGTTTCAATATCAGATTTTCAACAGGATATAAATAAAAAATTGGTTGAAAATCGTTTATGGATAGATCGATTTCTGAACGAAAAGAACTTATTGTAGCTTAATATGTTATCTTCTATAGTTTTTAGGGTGTCCAAAAAAATATTTCATTCTTACTACCCTTATCCCACTTTAATACTTTCCATTAAATTAATTCATTTAAATCTTTAATTAGTAGACCCTTTGTTAGGCATAGGCTCGTAAATGACCTATTGTAAATTGAAACAGTTTATTTGAGAAACTATTGACCTCTCCCTCATTTTTAACAGAATGTATGTTAATAATACATAAACCATAGAAAAAAAACAGCAAAACACACTGTTGTTTAAACACCAAAGTACTTTGTGTTTCCTAAGATGGCAAAGTAGTTTTACGCAATGCGGATGAACAGTTATACTTCGCTGCCGTATCGTCTGGCCTTCTGCGATGTGGCGCATCACATTGCAATGACACAATTGTAATGGTGATGTGTTGTGTCTACATGAGTATCTATCTATATCTATATTTATAAAAGAAAGTCGTGTTAGTTACACTATTTATAACTCAAGAACGGCGGAACCGATTTGGCAGAATATTAGTGGGGAGGTAGCTTAGAACCGGGAGAAGGACATAGGATACTTTTTATCCCGAAAAAGCAACGGGAACGGGGTGTTACGGGAACGGGCGAGCGAAGCCGCGGGCGGCCACTAGTTGTAAATAAATATTGTGGACAATTCACATAACACTGTCTAGCCCCAAATTGAACAGAGCTTGTACTATGGGAACCAGATACTTAATTTTTTTTATTATTTGCCACTTAACATCAGGTGGGCCATACGCTAATTTCATCCGCTATTTGTATAAAAAAAACGCTTTCAAGAAAAGAGTTTCAAAGACTTGGACTGAAAAAAAACTTTAAATTACATACAATGGCAATTTATATTTCGCTCTTTTCAAGCACAAATTTTAATATTACAGTCAGAAGGGCAAGTTGCAGTTTTATTCAATCAGTTTGAAGAATTCGTTTCGTCTACGCGTCTCTCTCTTTTGTATGTTCAAACTGATCTCGAGTAAAACTCAGACTAGTACTACTGTTCTCAAAGATTTTTATAATGTCCCAAAAGTTAAGAGCCGAGCCGATCTTTGTGATTTTCCTTAAGTGTAGTAAACACTATAAAATCGATAAAAAATTAGTGCTGTTTTGTTTCATTTTTCGTCAAAATCATTTCATACCATATCTATATACTAATATTATAAAGAGGAAAGATTTTTGTATGTTTGTAATGAATAGGCTCAAAAAGTACTGGGCGGATTTAAAAAATTCTTTCACCAATAGAATGCTACATTCTTCCAATTTGACATAGGTATCAATTCTGTTGTTTACAATCTGTCTAGCTAAACTAGCCTAAAATTTTCTAATTTAGTTAGGAAAATCTTATAAGCTATTCTGCGGGGCTAGCACACGGGGAGGATAAGTTGTCTTTCCACCATTTTTATCTACTTGACAGTAGAAATAATTCTCTTATCCACCTTATATAGCACGGCAACAGGGAAAAGGTATAAAATGTTTCCACTTGACGTTTATCGTGGACATTATGTCTCGCTATTCCCGCTTCATAGCATGGACTAGGGAAAAGGTGGATAAAATACTCTCCGTTTGACGTAAGACAGAGATTAACTATCACCTAACTTGAAGGTGGGTATAAAGTCTATCTCCTCTTTTACAAAATATGTCACGAGCATTTTATAATTTTCTTTTGTCCCAACAAATGGAAAAAACATCAGAGAAAATTACATAAGAGGGCTACAAGGGATGCTATTAATCCTTTTGAACTATCTATATAGTCTACCAACATTCGTAGTTGAGTCTTGTTGCTTCTCAATCTATAAAAAGCAGCCAAGTGCGAGTCGGACTCGCCCATTAAGGGTTCCGTAGCATCAAGTAACATAATATAAAGGTTCTTGTAGTTTGTCGAAAGGTAAATTGCGGTTTACGATTTATGACGTATAAAAAAAAAAACTACTGGCTAGATCTCGTTCAAACCAAATATCGTTGAAAGTTTGCATAGTAATGTACAACATATATTTTTTTTAGTTTTATCATTCTCTTATTTTAGAAGTTAGAGGGGGGGACCAACTTTTTTCCACTTTGGAAGTGTCTCTCGCGCAAACTATTCAGTTTAGAAAAAAACGATATTAAAAACCTCAACATCATTTTTAAAGACCCAGGGGGCTAATTCTCGGGCTGATCTCGATCATTTTGAAATTTTATTTTATTGCTTCTTTTCGAAGGGGGAATGGATAATTTCCTTGAGTAATTCATAAACGACCTCTTCGTAAAAGCCTCAACAGCTACGATATACGGAAAACGTACACAAAGTGCGGGGTTGTGAAAAGAAGCAATAAAATAAAATTTCGAAATGATCGAGATCGGCCCGAGAATTAGCCCCCTGTTCATAGATACCCCACACGTATGGGTTCGATGAAAAAAAAATTTTTGAGTTTCAGGTTCAAGTATGGGGACCCCTACTAGGTACAACGCTGGTCTTCCGTGACGCCGAAGTACAAACAAACAGCACCATAACTTTTCAAGTGAATTAAAACAATAACAAGAGATACATAAAACAAATTAAATTAGACAAGAATAATATACGTGGTGGGCCATATGCTTGTCCCATCAGCTAGTAACACAGACTACTAGGATGCTAACGCATGCTAGTAACATAAAATAAAAATAAAAAAACTATTTTTTTGTCTTCGTCTCGTCCACAATCTACATTTCCACAACATAGATTAAAAATAGTCATAAAAAGAACAAAATTAAATGTTTGACGTATTGAACCAAATATTGATGATTGATGCGTCAATATTGATTAATTTTCTTATAATGGCAACAATGAAATAGGAAACTTTCGAAACGCTATTCCCACCGCCTTTCCCCGTGGATACGCTATCCACAGGCGAGGCCATGCTCGGAGGTCGGATAAAACTGACAGCGGGGAAAGAGTTTTTATCCTTTCCCGGGGATAACTTGTCCTCCCCGTGTGCTAGCCATGCTGTTATCGCATTTTACTAAATTTAAAAGGTGTCTATGACACCTCTAAACTTGTTCTAAATTAAGTTCACAGATAACATAAACATTTGTCATTTCATGCATCTTGGCACTACTCGACGCTAGATGGCGCTCTATTTACACTATTTTTACGGGTTTTTGTATCTGTGGGTGCAAACAGCTAAACTTCAATCATCGACATGTAAATAAATAAATTCAACAACTCAACTTTTCTCAAAAAGAAAAATTACAAAATGCAGCCTACTGACCGCCCCCGATCCCGAAAAAGAACAAATACTAGTCAAAAAGATTGGTCGGTGGAACGGCTTTTGTCTAATAAGTTGATGGCACGAGGTACGTACCATTTATGTTTTATTGGTTCTGAAATAGATACCTAGCTACACACTTCAGTGATTTGATTTTTGTATGTCCGGTTTTCAGGTAACCAAGCTGATAGAGCAATAAATGAATTTTAGGGGATGCTGGCGGGGGAGCTGAATGCTCTTGGCTGTAGCCGGACTGCTGAAGAGTGGCAGCATGTAAGTTATTTCATCTACCTACTAATATTATAAAGAGGAAAGATTTGATTGTTTGTTTTCCGATAGTAAATCTAGCAAGTGATATCCAACAAAACCCATAAACGAACTGTGGGGTTACCGCGGTAACCAAAAGTGCCCCTAGCGAATTCTTTGAAAAGCTTGGTTTCTCCATACAAAATTGTGGCATACGATAGGCGTGAGGCGTCAGGCACCTGCACACCGAAACAAGCGGTAACCCCACTGTCCATTGCTCTTAAAGAGCTTTAGAGCAAGCTTTAAAGTGTAGACGCAGGGTCGAGCATGTTTGTAGATAGCCATAGCTTGGAATAAGTATGCTCATAGAGCATGTAACAGTGTGTGTACTTGCCTATAGGCTATATTCTATTAAAAAAATATGAATCCTTGGGGTAAAAAAATATTGTGAGTTTGTGGCGTTGTAGTGTTTATCTCTGGATGTTCTGAACCGATTTTGAAAATTCTTTTTCATTACTCATACTCTGAAAGTAGGTCTGAAGTTGCCTGAGGGGCCTAATAGAAAGTAAAACTTTCAGCCCTAGGGAGAATCGCTTTCTACCGACAGCTGTCAAATTATAAAAAAAAACAAGTTCTATTTTATTCAACCATGTTCCAACTTTCTAAAGTCTTTCTAACTGCAAGGAGGTTGTTCAACCAAATTCCAACTTTTTATTCAGCAAGTAGGTTGGAAACCCATTACAACGGTTTAAAGTTTAAAAAGTCTAATTAGAGCGCAATGTAAAATTTAAATTTAAATAACATAAAGATAGTATTAAATAAATAATATATCTTCTAAATTACTTTATTAATATATCATCCATGTCAACAATATTTATAAAAAATATGATAAAAATTAGCACTGCCTACTATCCTCGTGTGTTGATTCCTTATACGGCTTAATTATTATATTCGTACTCGTACGTTCAACTATTTCTTTAAAATAACATAGATTTGAGCAAACAATTTACCATTTTTTAAATTATGAAAATGAAAGTTTTGGCTGAATAATGCTGGCGAACCGAAGCCGAAGGCCCGCCAGAGAAAAATAAAAAAAAAACCGGGAAGGCGGCAATTCAATCTTCATTTTCACAAATTTTTCTTTCATGTTTTTATTTTTACTTTCCTTGTATTCGTAATGAAAAGCACAGTGTTTACCTCGGATGAAAGTCTTTTAAGTCCCTCAAGCTCCATTGGCGCCCTCGCTACGCTCTGGCGCCAAACCCGTCTCGGGACTCAAAAAACGTGACTTTCAACACTCGGGTAACAATGTACTATTACCAGTAGAAAGCCACGTTTAAACCAAGCCATTAATTTTAAACCAACTTTTTATGCAGTTTTGTCCTTTTGTTGTCCTTCTAATTGAAACTAATATTTTTTTCCACAGATTTGGAGTATATGGGTAACAAAAGTGAAGGGTAAGGCCAGGAAGGTCGGTACCGGCTTCAATGGTACTGTAAGAAGCCCGGCAGGGGCAGACCTCGCGGAGGAAGATAAGAAAATCCTCCAGTGGCTACTTGATATAAAATACGGTCCTGTTTTATCTGATTCCACACCGCTGTCTGTCATACTCTATGTATAACGCATGTTGTTTGGTTATATTAGTTACTATGATTTAATATTAGATGTATGACCTATTTGTTTCCACCAGCCTAATGCTCCTGTATTGATTAAAAAATTATGAAAGTGAGAGTTTATTATTCTTTGTCGTATTATACGTGCTTCATGGAGGAAATCTATGTCGTGCTCCTCTTCCTCGACTCCATCATCTTGTTCAAGCACTATGTCTTCATCCCTATCTGCAATCATAGAATACATCTTATTAGAGAAGGAATAGTAGGTAGGTAAAGCATAGTTCTATTTATATTTGATTCACCTGTTAATTCTTCCATAAACATAATTATATAGAGTGCAGCACGAGATAATAATTTTGGCTGCCTTTTCTGGTTAATAATGCAGACAACGATGGCGATGCAGACATTTCTTCTTCAGCCGGCCGATTGTCCACTATGTTTCTTGCTCATACGTGGCAGGCGTTATAGTTACTTAGGTACAAACTATGGCGGGGCTTCTATATTTGCAGCCACTACAACCAGCTTCCATGATTTTTTGAGTTTGATTGCGTTTCGTCCACAAATTCACAACAACCATACAACAAAACTTTAGTCAGCACCTAGTAACATGTCGCCTAAATTTAGATTGACGTTTCTAAAATTAAGCGCAAATTACCTAAAATATTGTACAACCGAATAGCAAAATGACGGATTTACGTGTTTTTTGACTAAATTGAGTAACTATCCTAATTTTAGAACTGTCACTCTAAATTTAAGTTTACGATGCTGCCAACAGAATAGGAATAACAATTTTACGAAATTTTAGCTCGAAATTAGCTAAATTTTAGGATTTCTAAACAACAGAATTGATACCATAGGCTACATTTCATTTTGAAAAAAATTAGGGATCCTTGGTAAAATTTGAACAATGTAACCGATGCGCTGCCGAAACTATTAGCGATAGAACAAAATAATGTACAACAATATTGTCTACCCCGTGCGAAGCCGGGACGGGCTGCTAGTACCTAATAATATAATACCTTATGCTATAATTGCAGGTGTATACGACTGGAAAAGCGGCATGATATCCGGCGCAGTGTACCACGTGTCGGAAGACATAAGCCAAGTGGCGTGCGAAGCGTACTCTCTCACCGCGTACACAAACCCACTGCATGCGGACGTGTTCCCTGGGGTCAACAAGATGGAGGCCGAAATAGTGCGGATGGCTGTGAACCTCTTCCATGGTGATGAGGACTGCTGTGGCACTGTACGTTATGGTCATCATCATTATCTTCGACATCATCATCATTATCATCATCATCATCAACCTCATCATCAATATAAAAAAACAATTACAAAAATATTATTTTTTTCAATTTCATAAAGTATTTATTTACACAAAGAAACTTACAATTAAACAAAATATTTACAAAATGTACAAAATACACAAGAAACAGTTGAGTTATCTGCAGATCGTTACAGTCGATCTAGAGATAGCTCAGAGATAGATCTTTAAAACTTTAAAACGCCCTTTTTGAAGAACCTTCCTGGAACTTTCCTAAAGACCTATAATGGTAGCTACTACCATATCAAGCAGCAAAAAGCTGAGTCAGGGCCTATTTGACATAATCATCTTTTTAACCATTCAGCACAGGACGGGACTGGTTGGGACCCAGTTTTCTGCTTACTCAGTTTTTTGAGTATAGTGAGTTCTGTGCCCAATGCTGTTTGTATTATTACCTTCTTAGCCTGCCTGCTTTCAGTTGTCCGTTCTGTGTGTATAGATAGATAGATACATAGAAAATTCTTTGTTGCACTAAAACAAAAAAAAAATTGCATTGCACATAGGCGAACTTAATGCTAGAGAGCATTCTCTTCCAGTTAACCTATATGTCAAATATATGTCTTTTCTTTCTTTTCTTTCTTTTCTTTCTTTTCTTTCTTTTCTTTCTTTTCTTTCTTTTCTTTCTTTTCTTTCTTTTCTTTCTTTTCTTTCTTTTCTTTCTTTTCTTTCTTTCTATAAATACACCCCTACTACTGAAGTTACACGCTTACGCTGTTCGGTTCCGCTTGGTATTTAGCGTATATGAATGAAATGATTTTTGCTTGTTGTGTCTTGTTTTTAGCTATTTAATTTTTATTGTATCATTTCCAGGTAACAACGGGTGGCACCGAGTCTATAATAATGGCGTGCAAAGCCTTCAGAGACTACGGCTATAACAGAGGAATCACAAACCCGCAGATAGTGGTGCCGTCGACTGTACACTCCGCGTTCGATAAGGCGGCGCAGTACTTGGGACTGTCGGTGGTGACTGTACCTGTCAACCCTGAGACCATGACAGTTGATGTGGAGAAGGTTAAGGCTGCGATTGGCAGAAGGACTATCTTGGTATGTTGTAAAATTTGTCATAAAAGACCCGCGTTATAGTGGCGCTCGCTACTTTTTATAACGCTTTTATTAGCTTCACCTGTATGTATGTATGTATTTATGTATGTATGTATGTATGTATGTATCTATGTATGTATGTATGTATGTATGTATGTAACCGACCCCTTTGAGCTCGATTTTGTCCTACTTTGAACGATCAGATTTGATTCAAACTTTGCACACCTGTCAAAGGTCGATGACAATGCAGTAATATGAAAAAAAAAAATAAAAAAAAATGAAAAGAAATATTTTTTTTTTAAAAAAAACCTACTTTGAACTATTAGATTTGATTCAAACTTTGCACACCTGTCAAAGGTCGATGACAATGCAATAATATGAAAAAAAAAAAAAAAAATTAAAAGAAATAAAAAAAAATTAAAAAAAAAAACCTACTTTGAACGATCAGATTCGATTCAAACTTTGCACATCTGTCAAAGGTCGATGACAATGCAATAATATGAAAAAAAAAATACATGAAAAAAAAAAAACTAAAAAGTAAAAAAAAAATTATAGTTTAAAAAACTAAAAAAAAACGCTTTTATAACTAATTGAACTAAAAAGTTAAAAATAAAACTGTAATAATCAATTAAAAATTTATATTATTGTACAAAAAGCGTGGGGGGCTTGATTTTGATTGTTGTAAATATTTTATCAATAGTTTATTATTATCTGAAGTTATTATAAAAAGCACCCCACGCTTTTTTACAAGAATATAAATTTTTAATTGATTATTACAGTTTTATTTTTAACTTTTTAGTTCAATTAGTTATAAAAGCGTTTTTTTTTAGTTTTTTAAACTATAATTTATTCATATGAGTGACGACCAATTTTTATGTAATTTTTACTTGTCTATCATCCTTGTATACAACTTGTTTGGCATAAAATAAATAACTTTTGATTTTGATTTGAAAATGAATAAATATTATGGACACAGCACTATCTAGCCCCAAACTAAGAAGAGCTTGTACGATGGGAACAAGATAGCTGATATTCATGGTACATACATAAGTAAGGTTTTTTTGTAAGTACATACTTAGAATACACCCAGGCACCAGATGCAAATCCAGGCAGAGTTTTTTTTGTGTTTATCACACAAACATTTTTGTTCTCGGTGGGGGTCGAACCCACGGCCTATGGCGCAGAAGGTAGAGCTACTACCAACTGAACCGTGACGCCTGTTACCGATCGCCATCGCGCTCGATGTGCGCTACCTTAACATTTTTACACTCTGTTTATAACGTTGGATTTTTTAACTGAATGTCAAAAAAGTCCTAATAATTCCTTGTTATTCCAGATAGTAGGTTCGGCCCCCAACTACCCGTACGGCACCATGGACGACATAGCCGCCCTCTCCGACATAGCGTGCGAATACAACGTGCCGCTGCACGTGGACGCATGCCTCGGTGGGTTCGTGGCTGCCTTCATGCCGGAAGCGGGCCATCCCGTGCCCGCGTTCGACTTCCGCCTACCCGGGGTTGCTAGCATGTCGGCCGATACGCACAAGGTAAACAACACTTAAGTGCAATATTCCACTTGGGGCTGATACGCACAAGGTAAACAACACTTAAGTGCAATAATTATTCCACATGGGGCTGATACGCACAAGGTAAACAACACTTAAGTGCAATATTCCACTTGGGGCTGATACGCACAAGGTAAACAACACTTAAGTGCAATAAATATTCCATATGGGGCTGATACGCACAAGGTAAACAACACTTAAGTGCAATAAATATTCCACATGGGGCTGATACGCACAAGGTAAACAACACTTAAGTGCAATAAATATTCCACATGGGGCTGATACGCACAAGGTAAACAACACTTAAGTGCAATAAATATTCCACATGGGGCTGATACGCACAAGGTAAACAACACTTAAGTGCAATATTCCACTTGGGGCTGATACGCACAAGGTAAACAACACTTAAGTGCAATAAATATTCCACATGGGGCTGATACGCACAAGGTAAACAACACCTCAGTTATAATCTTCTTCTTATCGTGTCACTGATTCTTTCGAACCAAGCGTGGTGAAAAAATTTTAAGTGCGCCTCAACGGGGCTCTTTTCGTGCACTTGACACATATTTTCGAACTAGT
This sequence comes from Thera britannica, assembly GCA_939531255.2. Classification (NCBI taxonomy): domain Eukaryota; kingdom Metazoa; phylum Arthropoda; class Insecta; order Lepidoptera; family Geometridae; genus Thera; species Thera britannica. The sequence continues at coordinate 24,736,696 of OW618036.2, forward strand.
TATAATTTAAGGCCTGCACATAATAAAAGTCAAATATGACAGTGGTATTTGATAGCGTTTCAGCTAAATTGCCATCACCATCGCCAGTTTTACATTTTTACTTAAAATATCACTAAAAAAAAGAAGGAAAGAGCATGTTCAGAAAATATTTCTTTGTTTTATGATGTCGCTTGACTTCTTGTTCAAAATGAAATCATCGGGCAACAAGGTATTTCACAATTGACGACTTCCGAAAAAACGGTATTTGTATGGAGAAAGGAGCACATTCTCATGCATTTTGGCGACACTTTACTTCGGCAAAATTCGGCAAATTTATCATCCGCACTTGATGTGCGGCTGGTTTTTCCGCAAGTAGGCCGCTGGCGGGCCCTTTTTGCGTGACCCTTGACACGTGTTGCTTGAAATTTTTTAGGTTCTACGACACGCCGGTTCCTTCGCCGTTTTGAGAGTACTGGCATAGAGCACATACATTTTCGACAGAAAATCTCATTGGTACACGACTGGATTCGAACCCACGACCTTTGGATCGGAAGGCGGGGCCGCTACCACTAGACCACCAGTGCTCTCTAGATATTGACTTACTTTACTTTCTGTGATTTTTTTGACGCAAATTAATCTAAATATATGTATTTTTTATTAACTTTATAGTGTTTACTACACTTAAGGAAATCACAAAGGTTTTTATAATGTCCCAAAAGTTAAGAGCCGAGCGGGATTTGAACCCGCGACCTTCCCCTCGGTACGGGGCTGCGCTGACCACTGCGCCATCGGATCCTAATCACACTCGACAAATAACTCTTAGGGACTGTTTCGGCACTAACGCGACCGTGGCTCCATCTACAGTTTTGACGTTATAGTCAACTAACCTGCTCGATAACCGAAGTTGCATTCAGTTGAATCGACGAGAGATGTCACCTTGCGTTTTTCATAATTTTTTTTTTCGAGGGGAAGGTCGCGGGTTCAAATCCCGCTCGGCTCTTAACTTTTGGGACATTATAAAAATATATGTATTGTTTTGATTCCAGTACGGGTTCGCTCCCAAGGGTACTTCCGTGGTGTTGTACCGTTGCGCTGAGTACCGACACTGCCAGTACACCGTCACTACCGAGTGGCCCGGAGGGGTCTATGGCTCCCCAACTGTCAACGGTAACTACACTATCATGACTGGCCTCTCAGCTCAGTTGGCAGTAGCTCTGCCTTCTGAGCCGTAGGCCGCGCTCGATCCCCACCGAGAACAAAGGTTGTGTAGTGAACACAGATGTTTGTTCTCTGTCTGGGTGTTATATCTTATCTTATCTTATACCTTTAAACGAGAAAATCTTGTATATATATAATTAGGATCTCGGAAACTGCGCCAACGATTTTCACGAAATTTAGTATACAGGGGTTTTTGGGGGGCGATAAATTGATCTTGTTAGGATTCATTTTAAGAAAATGATTATTTCACCCCGAGTTCAACAATTAAACATAAACTGAATATGTGACTGCTCCTGCCATCTATTGACGATTGTGACCAACTAACTGCAAGCATGTCCAGCAGATGGCGTTGTTCATTAAGAATAAGCCAATAAAGATAATATGACTCCTATGATTTCTTAAAAATACAAATTAACAATAAAAAATACCGAGCCAAACTCGGTCACCAACTGCTAGTTGTATTCTAAGTATGCATTTACAAAAAAAATGTATTTAAGTATTACATCAGTTATCTGGTTCCCACAGTACAAGCTCTGCTTAGTTTGGGGCTAGATAGTGTTGTGTGGATTGTCTATAATATTTATTATTTATTTTATTCAGAGTAGGCAACACAACGACAGCACCTTGGTGTTGTTGGTGTCTATGGGCGACGGTGACCACTAACCATCAGGTGGGGCGTAAGCCCGTTTAATATATATCTGATTATAAATTGTTTGTTTTATACAGGAAGTCGCGCCGGTGGTCTAATCGCCGCGTGTTGGGCCACCATGGTGTTCGTGGGAAAACAGAAATACGTACAGATGACCAGGGAAATTATTGACACAGCCAGATACATCGAACATGAGTGAGTAACAAGTTCTTTTTTTTTATGTAACTAGCTGATGGAACAAGCATATGGCCCACCTGATGTTAAGTGGTAACCCTCGCCTATAACAAAGCAATGCCTCGTAGATCTGGCACGTCAGGAACGCTCTACGATGCACTGCCCTGCGTCCATCAACTGGAGGCATACAGATGTTAAGCCTCACGTGCCAGTAATTTCACCAAGGAGGATATCCCGAGCCTCTTCCTAACATCTGGCCTCTCAGCTCACTTGGTAGTAGCTCTGCCTTCGCCGTAGGTTGTGGGTTCGATCCCCACCGAGAACAAATATTTGTGTCGTGAACACACATGTTTGTTCTCTGTCTGAGTGTTATATTGTTTCCTGAGTTTGTATGTATTTACAAAAAAAATATTTAAGTATTATACCTATTAGCTATCTGGTTCCCATGGCACAAGCTCTGCTGTCTGCATTATCTGCGATATTTATTTATTTAGAAGGCGTATTTTTCGAGGCGCTGGCTGGTTGATCTTTCGTTCATCCCACTCGATATGGTGCCGTCCCTTTCGAACGGTTCTCTGAATCGTACGTAGGACACGGATTTAAAATGGTTCATCTGATGTGCCTACTATACAATCAGATGGCCCACCCGTTGGAATTATAATACTTATACTCTAGCTAAGTTCGATGTGAAATGTTTGTAAACATTACAACCAAAAAATCTAAAACTCTCTTGTCAGTGTCAGGTTTAAGAAATAGTTTTTAGCATAAAATATTGTAGGTAAGGGCGACTAATGAGTCCGGTACGGCCAGTTAATGTACGCACTGTTAAAACGATGCCCCTTTTTTTCCACTGGAAAATTGTAAAGGCCCATATACACTGTCGCAGATTAATATTTCGATTATCATTATTTTTATTTAGCTATGAATAATTGTACTAAACAGGCAGCCCCTTTGAGGTTATTGGGAAAAAAACATTCTGGAACTGCGGCGGCCGCTACCGCGGCACGCTCGCTCTGCTCGCTCGCCTTGTGCGTAATTTTTATGTTCTAACTTTACTATTTATATTTATATTTATAACCTAACCTATCCAAGTCGGATCCGCCCTATAAAGTATCAAGGACAAGGTATAAGTATCCAGTGCCAGAACAAAAAAGTAAATGATCATGTTTGAATTGCTCCAGTGTGCATGTGGCTTAACTGGCATCGTAATAACAGTGTGTACAATAACATGATGTACATTATCGCCTCCCCGAGTAATGCGAAATCGAGCGAATCTAGAGGTTTGTTTACAAAACATTCCATATCTAATTTGGCTGGAGTATGAAAATAATGATAGATTATTGTTTATTTATTAGAAACCTGACTAATGTTGTATATTGTTATTGTTAGACTCCGCCAAATCCATGGGATCTACGTATTCGGGAAGCCAGCGACATCAGTCGTGGGTTTCGGCTCCAAACTCTTCGATATCTTCAAGTTGGGCGAGCTTCTGCACAAGGAAGGCTGGTCTCTGAACGCGTTGCAGTTTCCATCTGGGTAAGTCACTACCACAACTCTTTATTTTAGGAAAGTCGCCTCCTCAATAGAAGAAAACAAACAGGAGACGGACACGAGGCACCCACTTTACAACACTAATCACTGTCAGGCCCGTTTGAAAAGCCGCCATAGTTTTCTCCAGTCTGCTAAGGCACTGACAGAAGAGGATCCTAGTGAGGCTCGTAAGAAACTGTGGGCTAAAAAATACCCGCCCCCTATTGATTATGTTATGCCGGCAGAAAAACTCCCAGCGGGTAACCAACTCCCATGGTCAACCTGGAAGTCTCTGAATAGACTTCGGAGCCAGGTGGGCCGCTGCAGGCATAACTTAGTAAAATGGGGGTACTCCGACCATGCAGACTGCAACTGCCGAGTCCCACAGTCCATGCCTCATTTGCTGTCTTGGCCAGAGTGCCCTAACACCTGCACGCTGAGGGATTTGACTGACGCCACGGAGAGCGCTATTATTGTGGCCCAGTTCTAGGAGAAGCACATATAGGTAAAACAATATAATGGGAAACATCGACACGACGAAGAAGAACTCTTTATTTGCCATTTAAATATAAATAGATAGATAGATAGAAAATTCTTTACACAAATTAAAAGTACTGTACACAGGCGAACTTAATGCTAGATAGCATTATCTACCAGCTAACTTTTGGGTAATAAGGAGATTGCACTAATACACATAAATATAAAAAAAAATTAAGAAGCTACTTTAAATGCTGATTATTTACGAGGCCCCAAAATTGTCTCGGGACTCAAAAACGTGACTTTCAATCCTCAGGTAACAATGTACTATTGTCGCCTTTTTGGGTCATATTCACATAAGCCTCTCATCTCAAAAAATTGGTCATGTTTCTGCTGTTAAATATTTATTTAATTAATACATTATTCGTTTATTACTAGTTATAAATAAAAATAACACTCATAAATGTTGTTTGCACCTATGTTTAAAGTGACATTAAGCATACCAAATATTGTATAAAGACCATTATGATTATGTTCGTGGTCGCTTTATTGGTGCAACTTATTAAATAAAATAAAATTTATATAATATACATTTACAAAAAATATAATATACAGGGTGGAATTTTGTAATGCCACCTGGAGGAAACAAACCAGGAAATCTTATATTAATTTAATTAACTTAATTAGTTGTAAAAACAATCAAATGTGAATAACAACGATGACAATATAATTTTCAAATTTTAAGCTAACATTCCTTATTTAAATTACCTCATACACGCAGCTACGAGTACATATGTCGCAAAGGAGTCTGCATTACAAAAGATGGATATTAGAGCTTTAACGTGACTCATTGGATTTGTAACTTCAGATTTCCTGGTTTTCCTTTCATTTAATTTATCATGTTTGTTAGAGAGATTTTATCCTTATAATTGACCCTAACGATCGATGCAATAAAAGTACAGGGTATAATTTTTTCAGATTTTAAACGGTTCGATTCCCGGGTGTGGCAGAAGAGAATTTTCGAAAATCTTTGAATGCAGTTTGCTTTCTATTCAAAAATAAAGGAATATTTCCTTTGAGTAAAATTTTCTATCTGCAGTATTAAGAGTACTTTCCCTCCAGGTGGCATTACAAAATTCCACCCTGTATAAAATTAATTATATTTCCTGTAAATCCTTCAAGCTGTTGTAGGCTCGGTCGTTGTCTCGGATGCTCTGTTTAATTATTTTAGTTTATAAACGACACAGTCGTCTGATAAAACGTCGTCCTCACTCTCGTTTCAATCATTAATTACACTGCCTCAATCGGAGTTTTCGATTGAACAGCTGCCACAGTCAGAAACGCAGGAATTGGTTAAACAGCTGCCACCGTCAGAACCGCAGGAATTGGTAGAACAGCTGCCACAGTCAGAACCACAATCATTGTTTGAACAGCTGCCACAGTCAGAACCGCAATTACTGTTTGAACAGCTGCCACAGTCAGAACCGCAGTTATTGTTTGAGCAGCTGCCACCGTCAGAACCGCAGTTGTTGTTTGAACAGCTGCCACCGTCAGAACCGCAGGTATTGGTTGAACAGCTGCCACTGTCACAACCGCAGTTATTGTTTGAACAGCTGCCACCGTCAGAACCGCAGTTATCGTTTGAACAGCTGCCACCGTCAGAACCGCAGGAATTGGTAGAACAGCTGCCACAGTCAGAACCACAATCATTGTTTGAACAGCTGCCACAGTCAGAACCGCAGTTACTGTTTGAACAGCTGCCACAGTCAGAACCGCAGTTATTGTTTGAGCAGCTGCCACCGTCAGAACCGCAGTTGTTGTTTGAACAGCTGCCACCGTCAGAACCGCAGGTATTGGTTGAACAGCTGCCACTGTCACAACCGCAGTTATTGTTTGAACAGCTGCCACCGTCAGAACCGCAGTTATCGTTTGAACAGCTGCCACCGTCAGAACCGCAGGAATTGGTAGAACAGCTGCCACAGTCAGAACCACAGTCATTGTTTGAACAGCTGCCACAGTCAGAACCGCAGTTATTGTTTGAACAGCTGCCACAGTCAGAACCGCAGTTATTGTTTGAGCAGCTGCCACCGTCAGAACCGCAGTTATTGTTTGAACAGCTGCCACAGTCAGAACCGCAGGTATTGGTTGAACAGCTGCCACCGTCAGAACCGCAGGTATTTGTAGAACAGCTGCCACAGTCAGAACCGCAGTTATTGTTTGAACAGCTGCCACCGTCAGAACCGCAGTTATTGTTTGAACAGCTGCCACCGCCAGAACCGCAGTTATTGTTTGAACAGCTGCCACAGTCAGAACCGCAAGAATTGGTTGAACAGCTGCTACAATCAGAACCACAGGAATCGGTTGAACAGCTGCCACTGTCAGAACCGCAGTTATTGTTTGAACAGCTGCCACCGTCAGAACCGCAGGTATTGGTTGAACAGCTGCCACTGTCACAACCGCAGTTATTGTTTGAACAGCTGCCACCGTCAGAACCGCAGTTATTGTTTGAACAGCTGCCACAGTCAGAACCGCAAGAATTGGTTGAACAGCTGCTACAATCAGAACCACAGGAATCGGTTGAACAGCTGCCACTGTCAGAACCGCAGTTATTGTTTGAACAGCTGCCACCGTCAGAACCGCAGGTATTGGTTGAACAGCTGCCACTGTCACAACCGCAGTTATTGTTTGAACAGCTGCCACCGTCAGAACCGCAGGTATTGGTTGAACAGCTGCCACTGTCACAACCGCAGTTATTTTTTGAACAGCTGCCACCGTCAGAACCGCAGTTATTGTTTGAAAAGCTGCCACCGTCAGAACCGCAGGAATTGGTAGAACAGCTGCCACAGTCAGAACCACAGTCATTGTTTGAACAGCTGCCACAGTCAGAACCGCAGTTATTGTTTGAACAGCTGCCACAGTCAGAACCGCAGTTATTGTTTGAGCAGCTGCCACCGTCAGAACCGCAGTTATTGTTTGAACAGCTGCCACAGTCAGAACCGCAGGTATTGGTTGAACAGCTGCCACCGTCAGAACCGCAGTTATTGTTGGAACAGCTGCCACAGTCAGAACCACAGTTATTGTTTGAACAGCTGCCACAGTCAGTACCGCAGTTATTGTTTGAACAGCTGCCACCGTCAGAACCGCAGTTATTGTTTGAACAGCTGCCACAGTCAGAACCGCAGGAATTGATTGAGCAGCTGCCACAATCAGAACCACAGGTATTGGTTGAACAGCTGCCACAGTCAGAACCGCAGATATTTGTAGAACAGCTGCCACAGTCAGAACCGCAGGAATTGGTAGAACAGCTGCCACAGTCAGAACCGCAGGTATCGGTTGAACAGCTGCCACAGTCAGAACCGCAGATATTTGTAGAACAGCTGCCACAGTCAGAACCGCAGGAATTGGTAGAACAGCTGCCACAGTCAGAACCACAGTTATTGTTTGAACAGCTGCCACAGTCAGAACCGCAGTTATTGTTTGAACAGCTGTCACCGTCAGAACCGCAGTTATTGTTTGAACAGCTGCCACAGTCAGAACCGCAGGTATTGGTTAAACAGCTGCCACCGTCAGAACCGCAGTTATTGTTTGAACAGCTGCCACAGTCAGAACCGCAAGAATTGGTTGAACAGCTGCTACAATCAGAACCACAGGAATCGGTTGAACAGCTGCCACTGTCAGAACCGCAGTTATTGTTTGAACAGCTGCCACCGTCAGAACCGCAGGTATTGGTTGAACAGCTGCCACTGTCACAACCGCAGTTATTGTTTGAACAGCTGCCACCGTCAGAACCGCAGTTATTGTTTGAAAAGCTGCCACCGTCAGAACCGCAGGAATTGGTAGAACAGCTGCCACAGTCAGAACCACAGTCATTGTTTGAACAGCTGCCACAGTCAGAACCGCAGTTATTGTTTGAACAGCTGCCACAGTCAGAACCGCAGTTATTGTTTGAGCAGCTGCCACCGTCAGAACCGCAGTTATTGTTTGAACAGCTGCCACAGTCAGAACCGCAGTTATTGTTTGAGCAGCTGCCACCGTCAGATCCGCAGTTATTGTTTGAACAGCTGCCACAGTCAGAACCGCAGGTATTGGTTAAACAGCTGCCACCGTCAGAACAGCAGTTATTGTTTGAACAGCTGCCACAGTCAGAACCGCAGTTATTGTTTGAACAGCTGCCACAGTCAGAACTGCAGGAATTGGTAGAACAACTGCCACCGTCAGAACCACAAGAATTGTTAGAACAACTGCCACCGTCAGAACCGCAGTTTTTGTTTGAGCAGCTGCCAAGGTCATAACAGCAGGAATTGGTAGAACAACTGCCACAGTCAGAACCGCAGTTATTGTTTGAACAGCTGTCACAGGCCGAACCGCAGGAATCGGTTGAACAGCTGCCACCGTCGGAACCGCAGGTAGTATTTGAACAGCTGCCACCATCAGATTCGCAGGAAGTGTTTGAACAGCTGCCACCGTCAGAACCGCAGGAAGTGTTTGAACAGCTGCCACCATCAGAACCGCAGGAAGTGTTTGAACAGCTGCCACCGTCAGAACCGCAGGTAGTGTTTGAACAGCTACAGCTGCCACCATCAGAACCGCAGGTAGTGTTTGAACAGCTGCAACTGCTACAGCTGGAGTTATAACCTGTACTGTTGTTACAGTCAGAACCGTCACAAGTTGTGGTTGGCGTGTTGATTGTTGTGTTTTGACTTTCAGTGATTGTTGTGTTTTGCTCTACGCAAGTCTGTTGACAATCCGCCGCTGAGCCGAAGTTCATCTTCTTGTCCGAACAGTCATCGTAGGCTTGAGTGCAGTTGCCTGTAGAAGGGTTCCACTTCCATCTGTACATGCCGGGTGTACATTGTCCAGATGATGGGGTATCGCACATATCTGAATGGGAAAATTAATTAATTATGCATTTGGGATCAATAGATGTGCTGCTGTGTGTGATGTGCACCTTGTCAAAACTCTTAATTCAGTTGTATCACATGGATCGCTTTGAAACGTCTAAAAGCTTAGTCTAGGTGCCGCCAGTTCCACGCGACCAGACCTAGAAGAAATGACAACAAACTTTTTGGCATATAAAAAAATAGCAGTGACGTTTTTTTTAATTATTGAAAGCTAAGCAATTAGCTGCCATCACACCTGATGGAAAGTGCGGTTGCAGCCTAAGATGGAGCATACCTACTTTACACTAATCACCAGTTCACTATTGTTCCAAAAAGTCTTAAATTAAAACGTTTCGGAAATATTGACGCCGTGGTAGTATGGTCCAAATTAGTGAGGCGTGGTTAGCCCACGCCTCACTAAGTAAGTAAAGTAAAGTTTTTTGCAAATAAATAAATAATGTAGACAATCCACACAACACTATCTAGCCCCAAACTAAGCAGAGCTTGTACAGATGAGAACCAGATAGCTGATATAATACTTAAATATTTTTTTTGTAAATATACACATAGAATACAATATAACACCCAGACAGAGAATAAACATCAATGTTCACCACACAAATATTTGCTCATTTTAAATATTTGACAGTTGTTTAACTCAAATCCTAGATTAAAAATCAAAAAATAAAGCTGCAATGGACCAAACTACTTTGTAAAAACAACCCCTTACCTACTTAAGGTGGTCGTTTTGGCCAAGTGGCGTCTCCATAAAACCTATTCAGGGCTTATGGAAGAACAGTCGCCACGGTATAATTTGTACGTTGACTTTTTTGAACCGCTAAAAACGAAGTCTTATAAAGGCGTCACTGGACGTCATTAGACCAAAACTGCAGTCTCAATAAGTAGTATAAAAATTATAATTCTTCATCGTCATCATCATCATCAGCCTGAAGAAGTCCACTGCTAGACATAGGCCTCCCCTACAAATTTCCAGGAAGAACGACTCTGAGCTCTTTCCATCCACCGACTTCCCGCGATCTTAACAATGTCGTCGGTCCACCTGGTGGGTGGGCGTCCTACTTTTATTATAATTCTTAATCTAATACAAATAAAACTGGTTTTGTACTCACTTTTCCCCACCACCGTCACTGTCACCGCAGCGACGAATATCATATTCAAATATATTCTCCTCATGGCTGTTAACTGGTATATTCTGAGCAATTTACTATTGTTTCGCCTATTTATACCAAATACTCGGTACTGACAGTTTATTATCTAAATTAAGGGTTTATTATCTAAATTAGAACCTAACTTTTTCCTGCGTTTTCGATTGCGTTCAATCACCTTTTCTTGCGACTGAGGTATGCAAAAAAATTATTGAGTCTTGAGTCGAGCCTCAAGCATATATTTTTGACGTGACAACGTCTTATAATTCGATGGAGCCGGCTGCACGCACAAAAAAACATGACTCATGCGGCGTTACTTCGCTCTGAGGCGTTCCATTTAAGGCTTGAAGTGCAAGCGAGAGCGCGGAACGAGCGACAAAGAGGCACGCACGGCCTCCGCGTTCGGCAGCGTTCGACATCTGTCTCTCTCCTACTTGAGTGAGCGATGCGTCCGCGTGGACCAGATTTATGGCGTTGTCACGTTCAACTATCATAACCGACTTTACAGACAACCGATTTTTTGACAGTTCTGGAGAATCAAAAAATCTGGAATGGGAGTTCTTTCAATGGATTGAAGTGTCAAAATTCTATGCTTGAGGCTAGGCCCTAAGCCTCAATGAGCAGTGCCCTCTAGTAGTAGCCGTTCTGCCTTCTGATCTTAAGGTCGTGGGCTTAAATCCTGTCCTGTACCAATGGGTTTTAGAGCACTGGTGGTCTAGTGGTAGTGGCCCCGCCTTCCGATCCGAAGGTCGTGGGTTCAAATCCGCTCGTGTACCAATGAGTTTTTCTGTCGAAAAATTTATGTGCACTATGCCAGTACTCTCAAAACGGTGAAGGAAAACATCGTGAGGAAACCGGCGTGTTGTAGAACCTAAAAAAGTTCGAGCAACACGCGTCAAGGGTCACGCAAAAAGGGCCCACCAGCGGCCTACTTGCGGAAAAACCTGCCCGCACATCAAGTGCGCATGATAGAACTTGCCAACTTGCCAATGGGTTTTAGGTCTAAAAATATAATATGCACTATGCCAGCCCAGTACTCTCAAACGGTGAAGGAAAATATCGTGAGGAAACTGGCATGTTCTAGGAGTATTAAACAGTTCGAAAACATGTGCCAAGGGCATGAAAGGAGCCTCTTAGAGGCGCACTTAAAGTCCTTTCACCACGCTGGTTCGAGATAACTAGTGTCAAGACATGAAGAAATGAAATGAAAAAATGAAATGAAATGAAATAAAGTTTATTGAATAAACACAGACAAAAAAAACAAACTATAACCTTAAATACAAACAGGGTATAGGTACAGGCTGAAAGAATTAAGACCAAGTGAAGTGAAGAATGAGTTCAATGCTGGGCATAGCCCTTAGCGTAATTGGGGGTTGGCCGTCACCACACTTGGCTCATGTAGTTAACAAATAATAAAATAAATAAATAAATAATGCGGACAATCCACACAACACTATCTAGCCCCAAACTAAGCAGAGCTTGTATTATGGGAACTAGATAGCTGATATTTTACTTAAATACTTTTTTTTTGTAAATACATACATAGAATACAATATAACACCCAGACAGAGAACAAACATCTGCGTTCACCACACAAATATTTGTTCTCGGTGGGGATCGAACCCACGCCCGCCAGCGCATAAAACAGAGCTACTACCAACTGAGCTGTGAAGGCAGACAAGTTGTCCCTGGCATGCTGTTTTCCTAGACACATCTACCTTCAAGACGTGTCAAAGTGATCCTTACGATACCACTGAATAAACGACTTGACTTTGATTCTCCTGGTGTATTCCATAGTCGCTATAAAAGTAACATAATGACAGACATACCTTCGTTTTAAATAACATTATAATATAATTATGTGAAAGTTATCTTATTTTGTACATATATTCAAATTATTCGATGAAATTTCCATAGTACATTATTATCTATCCTATTTCAATTTATATTTCTGTAGAGCTGTCAGTTAAGGCTAGTGTTCACCAATACAATAACCAGCCGTTAAACGTGAACTCAATGGTCTTGTAGAACCCTTATATTTAATAGAATAGAATAAAATAAGCATAATAATAAGAATAGAATAGAATAATAGAATAGAATGAAATAATATTTACAACACAAATTATGATGCTGAAAAAAAAAACTCAAGTTAAGTCAAAAGTGTATTTATTCAGTATATAGAATCGCAACAACTTAGAACTTTGAAACGTTTTAAAGCTAATACTCGTAGGTGAGTCTAGGTGCCAGTTCCACGCGACCAAACCTAGAAGAACAGGCAACAAACTGCGACTTGGTGCCGACCGTTTTTTTATATGATCCTTTTACAAATAATAGCAGTGAAGTTCCACTTCACCACTTCACTTAGTGAGACGTATGCAATAATACAAGAGCAAAGGTTTCGAAGACAGCACACGCTACGACAACTTAGCATGATGCGCGTTGGCCTATGCTGGTCTTCATGTGTTTTTACTACAGAACCCAAAGTCCCAGTGCATTTACAACATTTCGTTACCAAATGTTATTTTCGTTTCGCCTACGTGTCTCTGTCTTTTGCATGGAAAAATGATGAGACAACAACTCTAACTACGTAACGTATTTTTGCTGTCTCATCTTTTCTCCATACAAAAGACAGAGACACGTAGGCGAAACGAAAACAACATTTGGTAACGAAATGTGCTAGCGAAACTCGGACTTCGGGTACAGATAATCAGAATAAATATTTATTTTATACCTGTTTTACAGAGAAGAACACAAGGTTTGGTATGCATTCAGAGTATTGTGCAGAAGTAGTAGATCCCTTTGCGTGTAGCTCGTCCGGGAAAATACTACCACCATGCCTATTTCTGCCGTGAACCAGCATTGCTGTATTTTGGTTTGAAGGGTGTGGATGCCGGTAAAATTACTGGCAACGAGGTTGAACTTCTGTATGCCTCAAGTTGATGGACGTGAGTGACCGACGAGGCAATGCTTTGTTATAGGCGATGGTTACCACTTAACATCAGGTGGGCCATATGCTTGTTCCACCAGCTAGTCAAAAAAGCAACAGCATTGGAATTTATGATTACTCATTTCTTTTTTGCCGTAGCCTGCATCATCCCACTGCTGGACAAAAGCTTCCTACTACAACTTCCAGTTCCCTCTATCCTGAGACCTCTCTCTCTCCTTTCCAGATTATCTTATTAAAATCTAAAACACCTTATTCCTTTGTTATAGGATCCATATTTGCGTGACACATGCTCACACGCAGCCCGGCATCGCTGATAAGTTCATAGCAGACGTCCGCAAAGCCTCGGATACTTGTCTTCAGACGTCAACGGGCCCCGTGCAAGGGAAGGTGAGCCTTATGTTCTTGCAGATAAAGTTCAATACCTAGAGATACTTAACACTCATCTTTTTCCACCGAACATAATAATATCTGCCCCTGCTTCGCCAGGCGGCCACATTCAGGTCGTATGCTTGTTCCATGAGCTAACAGGCATTTGCATCTATTGCTTACTCATACCCTATAGAGGCAACTGGTGCTTACTCATGCCCCTATTTACGGGACGCTATAGTGCCTGGGGCAGGACTAGGCTTGCCCGGAACCTATACCATGCTGGCAGCTTAGTCATCCTTATCCACAGTAAAGACATGGTCAATACGTACGCAGCTGACTAAGCCGCGGGCCGTAGAGACTACTGGTGGTTAAGAAGTAGCGGACCCGCCTTCTGATCCTGAGGTCGTGGGTTCAAATCCAGCCGTGTACCTAATGAGTTTTTCTGTCGAAAAATGTAGTATGTGCACTAAGTTAGTACTCAAACGGTGAGGGAAAACATCGTGAGGAAACCTTCGTGTCGTAGAACCTAAAAAAGATCGATTACGTGTTAATCGTCACGCAAAAAGTACCCGCCAGCGGCCTACTTGCGGGAACCAGTCCGCACACAGTACAGTACAGATGACGAATTTGCAAGCCGCAGGTTTCCTCAAGATGTTTTTGTTCACCGTTCCATCAGCTATTAAAAAAAATTGGTTGTCTGTAAAGTTGGTTTACTGACGATAGTTGAACGTGACAACGTCATACAGCTGTCCACGTGGACGCATCGCTCACTCAAGTAGGAGAGAGACAGATGTCGAACGCTGCCGAACGCGGCGGCCGATTTTGCCTCTTTGTCTCTAGTTCCGCGCTCTCGTTTGCACTTCAAGCCTTAAATGGAACGCCTTAGAGCGAGGTAACGTCGCATGAGTCAAGTTTTTGCGTGCGTGCAGCCGGCTCCATCGAGTTATAAGACGTTGTAACGTCTAAAACAATATCCCATTTACCATTTTTTTCAGATGGCAATATACGGCGTTGCGCAAGGTATTTCCGATCGAAGCCTCGTTTCAGACATCACCAAGTATTTCATCGATTCCATGTATTACTTACCTAAGCCCGAAGACCACAAGCCATAAGAGTCGTATTACAAAACGCAGTCTAAAGATTATCCAATCATCGACAAAAAGGTATTTACAAAACATACACCTATTCCCAATATTAATTACTCATCTCTAGATCTTGTAAGGGAAAAACTTCGGTCTGTAGGTATTTGTGGCTCAAAGATCGGAGCAAAACCTAGACTTTGAGAAAAAAAACGGTTGTCTGTAAAGTCGGTTTACTGACAATAGTTGAACTTGACAACGTCATAAGAAAATACTGATGGAATGGTTGCATTTTTCAAAAGAACATTTTAAGTTCATACTTGATGAAAACATGTAAATGTATTATTGTATAGCAGCTGTCCACGCGTACGCATCGCTCACTCAAGTAGGAGAGAGACAGATGTTGAACGCTGCCGAACGCGGAGGCCGATTGTGCCTCTTTGTCGCTCGTTCCGCGCTCTCGCTTGCACTTCTAGCCTTAAATGGAATGCCTCAGAGCAAGGTAACGCCGCATGAGTCATGTTTTTTTGTGCGTGCAGCCGGCTCCATTAAATTATAAGACGTTGTCACGTCAAAAGTATGCAAGTAAAAGTTAGAAATTAATTTAAACTTCAAACATCAGATATACCTTTGTCGGTGATAGTACCAGGTTTCAACCGAAAGACGTAGAAATCGGGTAATCTTAATATCTTTAGACTATGTTTTGTACTAAGTGGGGTAATGTTATCTACTTTCGTCAATGACTGTACCAGGTTCGACTGCGTGTTTTCATCAACAAAGAAATGTTAACCTTTGTCAATAATAGTACCAGGTTTCAACCAATAGACTGGTAGAAACCTGGTAATCTTGATATCTTTAGACTATGTTTTGTTATAGGTGAGATAATTTTATGACGATGACTGTACCAGGTGCGATCGGGTTTCTATCATAAACAGGTAGAAACCCGGTTTATCTTAGGCTGAGGCCAAACGAGCGTAATTTTGTGAGTCGTGAGTCGCGTATTTTCGGTCGCAGAAATTCTGCCTGGCAGAAATTCTGTTGGGATGCCGGACGACCGTATTTTATTCAGTTACTATCGAACGTTTATAGCGGATGTTTGCGTCGTGCAATGGAACCGATGAAAATTTTGTGTATTTACGAAGCATATTTAGAAGACGAAGTAGTAGATAACACCAGAAAACAATTAAAATCAAAAAGCTATGCCTTTTTTATTTTATTTTTATTTTATTTATTTAGGGCATCCAACAGAGAAATCACATAGTATAAATGAACAATCTTAAATGTATAGTAATCAGTGCGTTGTGTCTCTCTAATTACAGGACGCCACAGCGCGCGCAAAATATACAACTAGACAAAGCAAAATAGTATTAGTGTAAGGTAGTAGGTATGTATTAAATACCTATAGAAAATACAAAAATAAAATAGTAACAAAGTTAAACACAAAATAAACAAATGAAAATACGAATTACTTACAACGAACCCCGAAATGACAGAAAACGAATCCCCCCGCAAACTCAATCCGGTCCGAATAACGCGTGTGAGTCGGCAGACAACTCATTTTGCGTCGCCGTGTGAATGAAATAGGACTTTTGTATGAAACCGAATGCAGCAAAATTTCTGCGACCGAAAATACGCGACTCTCAATTCAAAAAATTACGCTCGTTTGGCTCCACCCTAGTGTTAGCTTAAGACCACGTTTTGTAATAGGGTGAGAGGTTTTTATACTTCTTGTGCCATTTAATCAAAATCCTAGTTTAAACCATGGTGCATGGTTTTACTATAGTGATGTCTAATTACTTTATACCCTAGTTAAATTACGGTGAACTCTAGTTAGTAACGGTTAAATCGAAGACTTATTTTAACTATTTCATTTTGTAAACTGGTTTTTTTTATGGCATTTTATTTTGTCTAAAAGTTGTTAAGGCTTAGGTCTTGGCCCAGATGCGCCCTCATTAGTTTAAGTGTAATGGAAAAATAGAAATGTTAATCGACTATTCAGTGCGTATTTTAGATCAATACCCAAATTAATTTTAAAACGACTGTGTTGTTTTTTTACAACAGTATCTAGCCCTAAACTAAGCTGAGCTGGTACTATGGGAACCGGATAACTGATAGAATACTTTGGTTTTTTTTGTAAATACATACTAAAAACTTAATATAACATTGTGTGCCAAACATCTGTGTTTGGCACACAAGTGTTTGTTCACAAAACTATGCGACTTTCCAAAATTACAGAAAACGAATCGGCCGCTTAGTCTGTTGCCATCTCTATTTGTTGTCATGAAAATTACAGTGACAGGAGACTTTTAGCGAACCGCTACAAAGTGTCAGGCATTATAAATAAAAGCGCCACTGTACGTAAACCTAAGCCTTAATAGTATGTTTTGTAAAAATTGTATAATGCTTAAGATATTCTAGTGTTAAGTTAGAACCGGTATTTCTATGACTTTAATTTTAAAGAGGCGGTACTTGTTTTAATAAAACTCTGATAGTAACTATCTATTTTGTAAATATTCTGGCTCAGAGCCATTTTTGCTAATCACGAAACATCACCCAATTTATACAACTTATTGTATTTTGATCACTTTCGTAATCTAATGTGATATATTTATTTTGTACTTCAATAAAGGACTTACGTAATCAAACAGTTATTTTATTGAAAATACACCTCGCGTGGTATCATTTGATCAAAGACTTTGACAGATAAATTATTATTGTGCACACTCATAACTATCTAGCTCCAAACTAAGCAGAATTGTATGGAAACCAGGTAGCTGATAAAATAAGATACAAGATAATATACCTATTCAAGATACGGAATAAGTATATCAGGGGAAGTCTGAAAGTAACACCAGTGACAGAAAAGTTAAGGAGTAACAGGCTGGCGTGGTACGGGCATGTCATGAGGAGGGATGAAAGTCATGTGACTATGAGAGTGATAAGTATGTGGGTAGAGGTAGGCCAAAGAAAAGATGGATAAGCAGTGTGAAAGATGAGATGAAAAAAAAAGCGGCCGAGTGCGAGTCGGACTCGCCCATGAAGGGTTCCGTAGCAACAAGTAACATAATATAAAAGTTCTTGTAGTTCGTCGAAAGGTAAATTGCGGTTTACGATTTATGAGTTTTATGACGTACTAGCGGCCGCCCACGGCTTCGAGGCACGGGGCGAGCCCCGTAGCCGTTACGCCCCGTTGATTTTTCTTTTAAAAGTTTTTCCTCTTTTTCTCCGCTTAGGGAAATAATTTTCCAATTTCCTTTCTTAGTGCACCCCTAAGCTATAAAACGAACATACCCTCCAAGTTTCATGCTTCTAGGACTTACGGCTTAGGCTGTGCGTTGATTGTCAGTCAGTCAGTCATTTTGTGTGTTGCTTCCAGGAAGTTTGCTCTAAGTCCAGTAGAAGTTTATAATATACAATACCAATAACTATCCATTAGACGTCGTTGTGGGTAAGTTTCACACATATCTATCATAAGAAAACCTTGCCAGATTGATCTGTCGTCATAATATTGATTAAATACTTTATTGGTTCCATACTAGTTATAAAACAGAATAACATTTTAATCTTAACAAATAGAAATATGTGTTTAAGGCTTGGTCGTAGTCCCGATGCGTTGTCACAATCGTCAGATTATTTATCATTCTCAAAATCACCTGAATCGTTGTTGCCTCAATTGATACAGTTATTGCCATCATAATTGTAACAGCTGTTACCATTGTTACAACAAGTATCACAAGTGTTGCAGTCATTACAATTGTTACCATTGTTCATACAAGTACCACAAGTGTTGTAATCATTACAATTGTTACCATTGCTAACACAAGTATTACAAGTGTTGCAATCATTACAATTGTTACCATTGTTCATACAAGTACCACAAGTGTTGTAATCATTACAATTGTTACCATTGCTAACACAAGTATTACAAGTGTTGCAATCATTACAATTGTTACCATTGTTCATACAAGTACCACAAGTGTTGTAATCATTACAATTGTTACCATTGCTAACACAAGTATTACAAGTGTTGCAATCATTACAATTGTTACCATTATTCATACAAATATCACAAGTGTTGCAATCATTACAATTGTTACCGTTGTTCATACAAGTACCACAAGTGTTGTAATCATTACAATTGTTACCACTGTTAACACAAGTATTACAAGTGTTGCAATCATTACAATTGTTACCATTGTTCATACAAGTACCACAAGTGTTGTAATCATTACAATTGTTACCATTGTTACAACAAGTATCACAAGTGTTGCAATCATTACAATTGTTACTACAGCCATTACATGAATTGATGCCACAGGCAGAACTGCCGTCACTACATATATTGCTTCCACAGACAATACTGCTGTCATAACATGAATTGCTGTCATAGGCAGAACTGCCGTCACTACATTTATTGCAGCCACAGTCAGTACTGCTGTCATAACATGAATTGCTGTCATAGGCAGAACTGCCGTCACTACATTTATTGCAGCCACAGTCAGTACTGCTGTCATAACATGAATTGCTGTCATAGGCAGAACTGCCGTCACTACATTTATTGCAGCCACAGTCAGTACTGCTGTCATAACATGAATTGCTGTCATAGGCAGAACTGCCGTCACTACATTTATTGCAGCCACAGTCAGTACTGCTGTCATAACATGAATTGCTGTCATAGGCAGAACTGCCGTCACTACATTTATTGCAGCCACAGTCAGTACTGCTGTCATAACATGAATTGCTGCCACAGGCAGGACTGCCGTCACTACATTTATTGCTGCAACAGACAGTATTGCAGTCATTACATGACATGCTACCACAGGCAGAACTGGCGTCACTACATGTACTGCTGCAACAGACAGTACTGCTGTCATAACATGAATTGCTGTCACAGGCAGAACTGCCGTCACTACATTTATTGCTGCAACAGACAGTATTGCAGTCATTACATGACATGCTACCACAGGCAGAACTGGCGTCACTACATGTACTGCTGCAACAGACAGTACTGCTGTCATAACATGAATTGCTGTCACAGGCAGAACTGCCGTCACTACATTTATTGCTGCAACAGACAGTATTGCAGTCATTACATGACATACTACCACAGGCAGAACTGGCGTCACTACATATTATATTGCTGTCACAGTCAGTACTGCAGTCATCACATGTTTTGTTGTCACAATCACTACCGCAGTAATTATTCGATGTTTGGTTGCTACAGTCACAAGATGAGTAGTTTGTGGTTTGGGTCTCATTGGTTGCGGTTGGTGGCGGTTTGGTCGTGGTTGTGGTCGTGGTTGTGGTATTTTCCTCTACGCAAGTATTTTGGCATTTCGATGCTGAGCCGAAGTTCATCATTCCGCTCTTACAATCATCGTAGGTGGATTGGGTGCAGTTGCCTGTTTCAGAGTTCCACTTCCATTTGTACATTCCTGGCTTGCATTGTCCAGAAGACGGCTTATTGCATACATCTGAAACGAAAAGTAAATTGATTATGTGTAGTTTTTTATGTTTTGGTCTGCTGTGATAGAAATCCTTCCTTTTTTTTTTTAGTGGGGAAAATGCCTTCGCATTTCCCTTCCGCCGCGGGGGAGAGACGAAAGAGGGTATGTGGGGCATGAACCCACTAAAAATCTAATAGAAATCCTAGCCTAACCAAGTCGAATTAGATTACTTAGGGGGCGTCCATAATTTACGTGAGGGGGGGAGGGGCAACTTTTTTTCTGAATAAAAAAACACTATTTTGGTCCCGTTTTAAGCCTTTTTTAACCGACTTCCAATCAAAAAGGCGGAGGTTCTCAATTCGGTTGTATGTTTTTTTTTTTTTTTTTTTTTTTTTTTTTTATTTTTTTTTTTATGAACTGATTTAGAAAACTATTTTTTTATTTGGAAGGTTATTCTTACGTCCAGATTGTCCCAAACAAATTTCATTAAAATCGGTTTAGCCGTTTGGCAATGAAGTCGGTTTCTCTAGTTTTTTAAACTTATAATTATTTTATCATAGTAGTTACGATTTAAGTATTCTATTGTTTAATTTTTATTACACTTATAACTCTCAGTAATATTCATTACTTACTAGTCGTAAATAAAAGCAGAATGCATTATCAAATCTTGCAAGCTGAAATGAGGACCACATTCTCTTTTTAACCGACTTCCAATCAAAAAGGAGGAGGTTCTCAATTCGGTTCTTTTTTTTTTTTTTAAATGTTTGTTACCGCATAACTTCGTCATTTGTGAGCCGAATTGAATTTTTTTTTTTATCTGAAAGGTACTGCTTCCAGATTGGTCCCATTTTAATTTTATTAAAATCAGTGTTGACATTTTTTTTAAATAATTTATTTAATGTTTGTAACTGCATGCCTCCGTCATTTATGAACCGATTTAGAAAATTATTTTTTTATTTGGAACGTTATTCTTACGTCCAGATTGTCCCAAACAAATTTGATTAAAATCGGTTTAGCTGTTTGACAATGAAGTCGGTTTCTTATGTTTTTTAAACTTATAATTATATTTTATACCTTAGTTGGCAGGATTATTTTTATTATAGACTTTCCATGGGGCTTAGAACGTTCAGGGCCGTTATTCGCTATTGCCAAACCACGCGCGTTACGTGAACACGTTAAGAGGGTACAACACAGGCGACTCTCCATACAAACGTGATTCCCTATTTCCTCCCTGGATAATGCCTCTAGAGTAACCATTTTGTCTCATAAAATCCAGACCTGCTATACATATACCTACGTGCTCGTATGTTTTCCTTTTTTTCAGAAACTTATTGATAAAGAAAATATGACCCTCATATGATTTTTATGAAATATGAATTTGGAGGTGATATTTTCCTTATCAATAAGTTTGTTGTTTTTTATATAATTTATTGTGGGGCTATTTATGAATAGGTCTTCAAAAATTTATATATTATTATATATTATTATATTTAGTACTTACTTTCACCGGTCACCGTCACCGCGGCGAACACTAAAACAATTAAAGTATTTCTATTCATTGCTGAAGACTAGTTTGAGCAATTTTCTATTGTTTCACCTATTTATACAAAAACTTCGTACCTACGGGAATTGAAATAATTTATGAAAACCTAACTTTTGCCTTCGTTTTCGACTGTTGCGTACGCTCAGTTTTTTTAATGGTATATTAATAATCTTAGATTTTGCGCCAGTCTCAACCATTTCCGCCCGTAAGTTTCAAATTCAAATATGTATTTATTCAATGGTACCACAAGGATCACTTTGAAACGTCTTTAAGCTAGGTGAGTTCGCCTATGTACGATGCAATTTTTGTTTTAGTGCAATAAAGAATTTTCTATCTATCTATCTATATCGTTCATCCGGATCCTATTTTTTTCCGGATGCAACATCGTTGATGGTCATCTGACTTATGGCCTGTAGGTCTACCACAAGCTCTGTCTGGCTCTGGTTTTGAGTCTGTGTGAGTGTTGACTTAATAAATCCTGCGTCGAAACGTCACAAACACAGTATAATACACTGGTACGAACTCACACAGACTCAAACTGTGTGCGATCGCGATTTTCGATAATAATATAGAAATTCAGTGTTTTTATATCTGTCAAAAGGCCAAAGGTGCGAGCGAGAAACCGAAAAACAACTGACTGTTTTCAGAGTCTTGTGACAAAAAGACGGACATACTTGAATTTTATTTATTATAAGTTTAAGTTTAGTTTGCATTATCTTATTTTTTTGGTATGCATAATGTATGCACATTTTCGATTACTAATTTTGTTTCTGTGAAAAACTTTCAATGCAGGTGTTGCTTAGGCAGTGTTCACCAACACATACTATGCCTTAACCAGCCGATCAAGTCGTATAAACTTAGTCTTTTGGGACCCTTAAACAATAAGTACTAGATACTAGGATAAAGTGACAGAAAAACTGAAGAGCAGGTTGGCGTGGTACGGGCATGTCATGATGAGGGATAAAAGTCATGTGACTAGGAGAGTAATGAGTATGGATGTGGATGGATATGTGAGCAGAGGTAGACCAAGGAAATCATGGATGAACTGTGTGAAAGATGACATGGATAGGAGAGGAGTGAATGCAGAGATGACGGCTGACAGAGGGGAATGGAGGAGGAAGACATGTTGCGCCGACCCCACATAAAGTGGGATAAGGGCAGGAAGAAGAAACAACAATAGATACTTTTATCACCTACGGTTATTCGATCTTCTGTGTATCGTGCATTACAAACCAATTTTCAGATTGCCCGTGGCTTCAATTGCCTCGTTCCCGTTACTTTTTCGGGATAAAAATTATCCTATATCTTTCTCCTGGTTCTAAGCTACCTCCCTACCAATTTTCAGCCAAATAGATTCCTCTGTTCATGAGTTATAAATAGAATAGTGTTACTAACAGGACTTTCTCTTAAATATATAGACTAGTTGTGCCTGCGTCTTCGTCGTGGAATACTGTCATTGGGTAGCATTTTAAATTTGCAACGGAAAAATCTTTGAATGTCTTATTTATCTGTATATAATTAACTAAAATGGAGCTGGGCAGGACACCTGGCAAGGCGAGGTGATGAAGAAGGTGGAGTAAGGCGCTAACTGAATGGCGTCCAAGAACTGGCTATAGAAGCGTCGGTCGTCCTGCGGCAAGATGGGCAGACGATGTGGTTAACATCGCAGGCAAGACCTGGATGAGATTGGCACAAGACCGGCAACAGTGGCACATACAGAGAGAGGCCTATACCCAGCAGTGGGTGAAGTCGGGCTGTAGATGATGATGATGATGAATTAACAGGCTAAAACTAAGTTTCAAGCTTCTAGCTCTAAAAATGAATAAACTTCCATACAACTTTTCATCCCTCTTTTCCAACTCCTTACACTCTTTTTTTGCATTAAAAAGTAGCCTATGTCCTTTCTCAGGCTTTACACTATCTGTGTACCAAATTTCATTCAAATCGGTTCAGAGTTTTGGCGTGAAAGCGCAAGAGACAGACAGACAGAGTTAAAAACGCATTTATAATATTAAATGAGGATTTGCAAGAACTTTTGACTTTGACCCACGCTCCGGGATTATAATGAAATCATAAACCCTAGTTCTACCATAGTCATCATCATCATTATCAGCTTGAAGAAGTCCACTGCTGTACTTAGGCCTTTACATTTCCAGGAAGAACGATTCTGAGCTCTTTCCATCCATCGACTTCTCGCGATCTTAGCAATGTCGTCGATCCATCTGGTTGGTGGACGCCCTACGTTTCGTCCACCATAGTAACCATGGGTAGTAGTAGTTCTACCATAGTAAGGCCATGGATTTATCATGGTAGAAATGTCAGCTATGGTATTAAGGAGCCTAGTTTAACTAATGCTAGTTTGTTGCATCGAAGAAATTCTAAACTGGTTTTATTCCATTTTATTTTATCTAAAAGTAAGTAGTTAATAGTACCTATCTATGTATTTTGAATATGTAATGGTTTAGTTAGATACCTGACTTTTTAGATGCATTTAATTTTATAGGGGCGGCAAGTAATTACCACGTACTCGCTTAGACAATTTATCCAAGAGCATACTCAGGACGTATTTTGATAGAATTCTGTAAGAATACATTTATTTTCTAAATATTTTGATTTGGAGCTATTTTTGCTAATCACGCAACATCTCTCTATTGTTACCACTTTTACAATAGAATTATACCTAACCTTGTATTTAAATAAAGAAGTTTACGTTCAGAACACAAAGCCGTAAACGTAGCCTAGGACGGCACCCTAGTCGATGGACCGATGACATGGTTAAGATTGGTTGGTGGTTTTTTTAGCTGATGTAACCAGCATAAGGCACACCTGATGTTAAGTGGTAACCATCACCTATAACAAAGCAATGCCTCGTAGGTCACGCACGTCAGGAACGTTTATTGCACTGCCCTGCGTCCATCAACTGGATGAAGAAGACTCAACATCTTCTTCCTGAAAGTTTATTTTTCATTGTTTGGTGAAAGCCTCCAGCAGCGCTAGCACACGGGGAGGATAAGTTGGCTTAGGCGTATACTAGTATAGACTTGTATATTATTATCTTATCTGTGGCTTACGTTAGAGACTTGGGAAACTCCTTACTGCGCAAGTTTCCAACCTCCTTGACTAAAAACCGACTCTAACCTCTTAAGAAGAATGTCACCTGTCAGACATGACATTAGCGCCAAAATTCCGATGAGTAGAATCTCAGAATAACACACAAATTATGCTTAAAATTAGATATTCAGTGCGAAAATGCAATGCATGGTAATAGTATTAAGTGCGTATGTGCTAGTCTCCGGCTTGGATTACAATGTAGTCTCAGGCAAGCGACGTGTCAACTACTGCGGGGCCAGAATGTGCAGCAATTCTAATGCACATACCTTCTGCCAGTTTCCTGTAAGTTTTCTCTCCAGTGTCTATTTGAAGACGGAGGATTCAAAATTCAAAAATTCGAAATTTAAATAAGTAATTTATTGCACTCTCTCTGTTATCGTGCCACTGATTCTTTCGAACCAAGTGTGGTGAAAGGATTTCAAGTGCGCTTCAAAGAGGCTCCTTTCGTGCACTTGATACATATTTTCGAACTTTTTAGGTTCTACGACATGCCGGTATCCTCACGATGTTTTCCTTCACCGATTGAGAGCACTGGCATGGTGTTCATAATTTTTAAGCAGAAAACCTCATTGCTTCACGACTGGATTTGAACCCACGACCTTAGGATCGGAAGGCGGGGCTGCTACCACCAGGCCACTAGCGTTCTCGAACTTATTGAATAATACAGCTTTTAAGCAGTCGACTGCCATTTCGTAGCTCCAAACAAAAACTTGCAGAAGCTTAGAGTTCTTTTGACTTTAGAGTCGTTTCCCCAGCCCGGACCTAGTCAGGACTGCATCGGGTACATAGATGCCCAGCTGACGAAAGACGAGGAGTCCAGACTCGTCGCTCGCCTGAATCGTCGTCGGAACGAGGCGGCGAGCGGACAACTGCGAGGGTTGCCAAGCGCTGGGGATATGCTGAAGATGGTAACATTCTTCTTGTTTGGTACATACTTAATACATACTGTTAACCGATTTTGGGAATAGGACATCCCTAATCAGTTTTTTGTTCGCTTCGCTCACTCGATCAATTATTGTTTTTTGTGTGTGTAGCGATGGATTGAGGAGTTAGCTCTCGAAGCCCAGCTGTGGGCTAACCAGTGCCGTCCGCCAAGCAGCCCTGAGGAACGTGATGAATGTCGAGACCTGTGTAACTACACATTTTTATTGTTCTAGAATTTATTTTTCAGTTTGCGCTATTCAGTTTAGTCTAAAAGTTTCTTCTGATTTTTTGTAGTAGATAATATGGGCACAGTTTAACGTATCTTATTATATCCCTCTCGGTATGGTTTTTAGTTTTTTCCTGTACTTTGGCCTCCTGCGATACAGGCTTGTGCGGGGACCACCAGTAATTTAAATAAACCTTTGCATGTTCTTTGGTAAATAAATAATTTTGTAATTTATATTTGTACCTGGAAGGAAATCGTTTAGGAATTACCAGGCAAGTTATGTCATGAGCTATATAGGTACTAAGCTTATTCCCTAATTTCAGACTCGACCTCGGTAGGTCAGTGCATAGCCTCCGTGGTGGGCGAGGCGCCAGGCTTGCGGGTAGAATCTATGGTCGACATGTGGTACATGCAGAGCCTTCTTTACAAGGGGAATGTCACGTCTTACGTCCCGTTAGTTATCTACTCACGCCTACCATGAAACCATGAAAAAATATTCATTATCAACCAGTTTGCAGTCCACTGCTGTACATACATAGGTCTCACTCATGGTAAAAAAGATTTGAAAAAAAACAGGCCTGTGCATCTATTTATACCGTCAGCTGCGACTGATGATACACAAGCCCTACTTGCGAGACGCTATAGTGCCTGGGACTGGATTTGAGATGGAATAGGGTTGTCCAGCACGTATACCATCTTGACGGTTTAGTCGAAATTAGATTTATAATAATTACCTATACCTAAAATAAACAAATATTTGCGCATGTTACTGCATCGCATTCTAGAGGTATATACGCAGTGTAAATGAAAACCTCGATGAACCAAAAGAAAAAAAGTAAACAAGGTTCCATTTGAAACCTCTTAAAGCTAGATGAGTCTAGGTGCCAGTTCCACGCGACTAAGCCTATAGATACCAATCTTCGTCTGTCGTTTTATATGGCAGATCGGCAACCTATCTTACCGTTTTATCTGTTGAATATGCTCAGAAAATTAGTATGAATAGATAGCTCATTATTTTTTTCAGTCCAGAAAATGATCGTTACTTCTACGGCGATTTTGGACAGATGATGTGGTCTCGAAGTTACATGGTAGGCTGTGGCAGAAGTAGATTCATGGTATGAATACTTTCTTCTCTATTGATGTAAACCACCTAATCTTTTGGCAATGTTGCAATCATTTTAAAACTAACTGTAACTATTTATAGCGGCATTTGCTGACCAAATTTGATAAAAACTATACATATAAGATTGACACCTTTAAGCTCAGTTCGTAGTAGCTCTGCCTTCTGCCCAGGAGGGCATGGGTTCGATCCCCACCGAGAACAAAACTTATGTGGTGTAAATAGATGCTAGTTATCTGTGTGGGTGTTATATTATATTCTAACCCCCGAATACTGAAACGCAACTCAGATTTAAGCACGTCTCAAGCGACGAATATTTGACAGATTTTCATTGAAAACTGTCAAATATTCGTCGCTTGAGACGTGCTTAATTCTGAGTTGCGTTTCAGTATTCGGGGGAAGGCCCATATTCAGAAACAACGATTGAATCTGAGTCGAGCCTCAAGCACTGTTTCTGAGTCAAGCCTTAGTATGTATTTACAAAAAAAAGTATATTTTGTGTTATTATAACAGCTATCTGGTTTTCGTCATACAAGCTCTGCTTAGTTTTGGGGTATAGTGTTGTTTGGATTGTCCAAAAAGTTTATTAAGATCTCTAATAAAATCAGCGATCACAAAGTGATTATAAATTATTTTAACTGAATTTAAAGTATACGCCGATTGAAATTGACGTATCAAAGTTACGTTCAGTTTATTGCAAAAAGTACATGCCACCAAAGACTTATTTTATTCGTCACTTACCAAACCAACTAGCACAGCAACTGACTGAGCCGGAGACTCAAACGAAAGGATGTCATGCTTTTGTGTGACCATACAATGAAGGGTACCTACTGAGGAGATATGCAGGAGTGTATCTCTGCCCGTCATAGAACACACAAAAGATTTACTTATAGATCCAGCAGCTGATCGCAGATAAAAAAAAACTTTCATCACTTCAATGGTATGGTAATGGTGGTGGTGGTATTCATCCTTCAGACTCCTTGGCACGGTAGGCTTCGCAGCGTGGAGCGTCTGGTGTGCAACATGTCTCCAGCAGGACCCGTTCCATTCCGAGCACTGTGGGCCCCCGCGGCTCCGGCCTCCGACTGTCCACCACGATCACATCCTGACCTGGCTCTCAAAGCTCTGTGCAATTATCGTTAGTACCGCCTTATTATTCAGCCTTCATCATCGTCATTGCCCATTTCATAGGGATTTCTCTCCACTTTCCTTTATCATCTCAATACTCGCCCTTCTTACCTATGTACCATTTGACTACCCCCATAACCCAGTTGGTAGTAGCTCTGCCTTTTGCGCTGGAGGGCGTGGGTTCGAGCCTCACTGAGAACAAATATTTGTGTGGGGTACATACATATTTATTTGCTCTCTGTCTGGGTGTTGTATTGTATTCTAATACAAAACAAAGTATTAAGTATTATATCAGCTGGTTCCCATAGTACAAGCTCTGCTTAATTTGGGGCTAGGTAGTGTGGATTGTCCACAATACATTTTTTTATGTCTCTTGCACACAATCCATCTTTTTAGTTTAACTACCTTTACTTCAGTGGAATATTTACATCACATTGACATTGTTTATGCTGTAAGTCAGCATAGCCGTATAAGCAGAGGTTATGTTTAAATACAAGCAAATGTCGTGCATGTGTTATTATACCTACACAATGTCAACCTACCAGCCTCGCCTCGTTCTCGATAGTCGTCGAAGCATCACGGACTGCAGTTGGCATGACAATGAACTGTGAATAACTCATAAAGTACAAATAAAACAAAAGTAAAATTTAATCTACAAAATGCACACGACAGTACAAGAACCGGTAACAATGCATTAGATGTAATTAAACACGCAACCGAACGATGCCTCAACATGTTCAAAAACCAATTTGCTAATTGCAGAATTCGAAATGGATGTGTCTGATGTTGTAAACAACACAATGACTATAGAAGAACATGTACTTCTGAATTCAGTGCTAGATACAGAAAAAAATGAATCTTTGTTTGATATTGGAAGCTTAGACCAACTGTATCTAACTAATTTAGCAATAGTTACTATGGATAATATTGAAAGTTCAACCGCTCTGTATAGTGCTTTACAAAAACGAGATATAGTTGAAGCAATTGATTTAGATAACAATAATGATATACTTAAACATAAGGGAAGTAATATGAAAGCAATAAAACCAAATTACTTTCAAAACATGACTCGCAAAATAACTAAGAAAAGAATAAGTATAATTGGAAGACCAAAAACGTATAACATGGAAGATCTTACTGACATTGATGATAACCATAATGACGACAGTAAGTTGTTTGAAAATAAATCAAAATGTAATGTACAAGTACTTAGTCAAAGTAATCAAGTATCGTATGTTGCAGATAATGAAATAATTGAAGAGATTCCAAAGAACTTTAACGACGTATACGGTGACTATAATGTTGTTGCTCGGGAAGAAAATGAAACTAGAGTCACTGGATTACCTAATATAAAAAATGATATTTATGAGAGAGAACAAACGTTTGACTACAGTAAAAGTACTACTCCAGTTGCGATTAAATTTAACGACACTGAAACTATCTCTGAAAGTTTATCCACATTAGGAAACGATACTACAGGTTTACTTCAGCTACTATTAAAAGATAACGCAGTGAAAGCAACTGAACTGGACAGAAATATTATTGAAGATTTTAATGAAACATTGATATCAAAAGACAAAAGTGTTGATGATTACCTTACTGATCGTAAGTCATTTGGCATCACTAATTTCAGAATAAACATACGACAAAATTTATCTAAACAAGCATATTTCCACGATGAATAAACACTGAAGAAACAAAATCTCTACTTAATATTATAAAGGGGAAACGTACAAACGTGTATTTAACGAATCAACTAAAAAACTACAGGATCGATTTCAAAAATTCATTCACCATTAGAAAGCTACATTATTTCTTAGTAATATAGATAGGGTGGGTTTCTTAGTAGGATAGGGGGGGGTTTTTAATAGTGACCTGACCTGGCTTTGCACGGTTGACAATTAGAGAAAAGGTAAAAATGTTGGGTGCTGTCTTTGAATTTCTCCACCTGTGCGAAGTTGGTGCAGATTGCTAGTTATCAAATAAATGAAAAAATAAGCATGTTCCAAATCTTTCTCTTTTGCAGCTGAAACAGTACATCAACTGCAGCAGGCATTAGATCGTATGGAACATGATCAGCAGCCTTCTAAAATCACATCAAAGGTACCAAAAAAATTCCATCACTGCTCGAATCCGTTTCTACCTAGTCTTAATTATCTCCTTACGAGAGTTATGCTGAGAGTTTCACTACGTGATAGAATCAGAAATGAGGATATCCGTAAAAGAAACAAGGTCACCGACATAACTCGTAGAATTAGTAAGTTGAAGTGGCAACAGGCAGGTCATATAGCTCGAAGAACCGACAACCGTTGAGGAATAAAGGCTCTCAAATGGGGACCACGAACCGGAACTCGAAACCTAGGGCGCCCACCCACCAGATGGACCGAGGATATTGGTATAAGATCGCGGAACGTTCTTCCTGGAAATGTGTGGCCTATGTCCAGCAGTGGACTTCGTCAGGCTGATGATGATGATGACGATGATCTTCTTATGGTTCATCTTAAACTTTCAAGTTTGGTTAAATCTAACAGGTTTCTTATAGGGTTTTGACCAGGTCTATATATAATATAAGCAGCAGTGAGCATTACTTGGTTTAAGTGTTCAAAGGCACTGTAATAAGTGAAAAAAATTACAGTTTTCGTTCCAATTTCAGGTGCGTCGGGAAATAAGAGAGACTCCCCTAAAATCTACCAACAACACCACGATTCCCTCAGAAATAGAACAGAACAGAACGGGTACCACAGACAGAGGTCCTATGTTGAACATGGTGTTGAAATATATGCCTTATTTCAAGGAGTACGAAGGTGAAATTTTGGGTAAACCGAATTCTGCAGACGTTGCGTATCCTTCCGTTGTTTTTGTATTTATTGTGTTGTTTTATTAAGTTTTGAATACATTTATTTTTTTACTTTTGTTTTTTTACTAACCTTTATCGTCCCACTGCTGGGCAAAGGTCTCCCCCAAATCCTTCCAACTGTCTCATCATATTATTATTCATTTATTTTTTGACTTTTGTTT
This sequence comes from Thera britannica, assembly GCA_939531255.2. Lineage (NCBI taxonomy): Eukaryota > Metazoa > Arthropoda > Insecta > Lepidoptera > Geometridae > Thera > Thera britannica. Next base: position 24,767,681 of record OW618036.2, read on the forward strand.
TTTTTTTATCATTATCATTAGCCTAAACAAGTCCACAGCTGGACATGGTACTATTCAAAGTACAGTCATTATAATCATTCAGAGTAGGGCTTTTATGAGGTATTTTAAACTGGGCCAGTTGTCTAGTTTATTACTTCCCACACAAATTCAAAACAATTGGTGGTCATCGAATCATATTTTTTTAGAGTTTAAACTTTTTATTCTAAGTTGAAATGATTATTGGTATTCTACTACCTTTCTATAGTAATTTATCAAAAAGTAATATTCTTATCGATTATATATTTCATAACACGGTTTCTATAGTAATCAACTGACACCGATTCCATAGTTGTTCTTTCTCGGGGCTATAAAAAATTTGAGAAGTGAAGAGTACATATTTTACTTATCTAAAAAATAATGAAATCTTCTCAGAAAAATAATGCAAAATATCTAAAAATCGGTTTTGGGATCATGCTGGTAAAATCGGTTCCGAAGCCCACCGAAAAAGTAATAAAAAGTGTAGGTACATTCCAACTTCAACCAAATAAAAGTAGTAACGAAAATCCTTTTTAGGACATAATAATTATTTCCACCCCGACATTGAGTTGGTCATCGGCCGCTAACGCGAGCACGTCTAAGCCATTTAGTTTTCAACCTTATTTCTCACGGCAATAAAGTCTGATTTTAAAGGTTTAATCTTTGTGAGTAATAGCTACGAGGTTTATCCATGCCTTTCTGACCAAGCAGTCGTGTCCCGACGGTTACTCGTAGAGGACGGCTCGTAGCACGCTACGACGTAGCGGCGTAGCGGCGTGGCGTAGCGGTTCTGTTAGGTCAAAGTGTTTGTGAGGTTAGATGGACTAGATTAGATTGTGCTAGGAACTGAATTTATTTACATTTTATTGTGTTGCGTGTAAAAAAAAATATTTCGGGGAATTGTAAATGTTTTTTTATCACATAATTATAAGGTGTGTTATATTAACTACTGTCTTTGGTACTGTTCTAGTACTGCAAGCTTTAGTAATGTTTATCAGCCCATAAGTGGTCAGTTCTTGGGAAATGTTCACTTTAATAAACTCCAGAGGTAATCGGCCTGTGCGTACATCCCATGATCACGTGGTCAACATATAAAACTTTCCCTTTTTTCATTATAAATTTAGAAAATTATCTTTTCAAGAAAGCGTATGATTTTTTAACTTCATACAAAAAAGTAAAACAATACCTTTCTCATAAAAAAATACTCACCCCTTTATTTTTCAATTAGGTGGCGACCCCCTATGGAATGGTGCTTTTTACCTTTTCAGTTTTTCTTTTGTTTTCAATAACTAATCAAACATAGCTTTCGAGGTGGCTCGATCTTTTTTTAATGAGAAGCGTGTCTGTATTATTGAGATTAATTCAAGGCTCGATTAGTTCAAAACTATATAGCATTTGCATAGTCAGTACTACTCGTAAGAACAATGACGAACGATAAGCCCGAGGGCGAAGCATCCCGCGGCTCCTGGCCAAGGAGAGCTGAGGATGTCAAGATCGAGATCGGATTTGGAGTGCCGCTGGGAGCCATGAGCGCGCATCCCGTCTTCAGATCAGCTTGGGACCTCGAATGGTAAGTAACTACCATAGTTTATGATAAAAGAAGTTAACTGTTCTATACATCGGCCTCCAGATGTCCAGCTGTGGACTTTTCAGGCTGGTGATGATGATGATGATACATTTACTGGGAGAAGGATTCTGCTGCAAGACGTCCACCGCTGGACATTCGCATCCCATCTTCTTAATATATAAAAATTAATTGATGTTCGTTAGTCTCGCTAAAACTCGAGAACGGCTTGACCGATTTGGCTGATTTTGGTCTTGAATGATTTTTGGAGGTCCAGAGAAGTTTTAAAAGGTGAATAAATATTTTTTTTTTCAACGGGAACGGTAACGGGGCGAGCGAAGCCGCGGGCGGCCGCTAGTATAATATATTTCCTGAAAGAACAGTTCTAAGCCCTCTCCAGTCTTCACCGACTTCCCGACGACCGACTTGGCGACAGTTGCTGGCAAATATAAGTGATAGTACTTCCCCGGATGAGCGCTTCACAATGAGCGTTTCGGGGCAGTGGTCCAACTGATCGGTCCAATTAGTTGGACTACGGGCCTTTACCGTGGCCGTGGTCCAACTATATTTGCAGTTGGACCACGGCACCATAGTAGAGTTCCCAGGTCTTATTCAAAAAATTTCAAATAATACAACTACAAATGAGTCCTACTACTGTGAATGGAATGCCCCTATTGACAACCTAAAACTCAAATAATCATACTTAAAACCTTGACCTACTGACTGTAGCGAAATATTTCGGACGAGGGCAAAGTTTTACGCATCCGTTCTTCCGGGATACTAAAAGGTAACTCCATGATTATGGAATACTTTGACTCACAGGGAAAGATGTCAAGGTTTAGTTTTAAGAGTGACATAGTGCATTCATTTCTTTAAAAACTCCCTGATTATGTTCAGGATCTGAACATTGTAGATCCGTGGTCCCCACAGTTTTTTTAGACAATACTATAGCCTACCTGATGTTAAGTGGTAACAAAGCAGTGCCTCGTAGGTCACGCACATCAGGAACGTGCTCTACGATGCACTGCTCTGCGTCCATCAAGTTGAGGCAAACAGATGATCAATTAGCCTTTCGTGCCAACAATTTCACCGGCACTCACACCCTTCAAACCGAAAGAGCAATGCTGCTTCACGGCAGAAATAGGCATGGTGGTAGTACTTCATGGAACGAGCCACACATAAAGAGCTAGTAGAGCTCTTTATGTGTGGCTCGTTCCATGAAGTACTTCTAGTACTAGTTTCCGATACCCACGACAGATATCATCCAAGAACAGTATTATCATCTTCGGATTGAAGAAGTCCTCTGCTGGCCATAGGCATTTCTAGAAATAAATAATTTGGATGCTAATATAGAACCGTGTTTTTTACGTATTCTTGTAAAAATTTGGTTCATGTAGAAACTTTTAGGTGTGATACAATAAGCCCTATACTTTTTAATTTTCGAAAAAAAAAGTAAAAAAAGCTTTTTAAAAGCCTAATTAATTAAGTCTTAATTAGAAGACTCTTACGTTTGATCTCAGGCCCGTATTCAAAAACTGAGTCTGAGTCTAAAGCATAGATTTTTAAAATTATTCAATGGAGAACGATCAAAAAATCTATGCTTGAGAATGCTTAAGGCTCAAGCACTGTTTCTGAATACGGACCTTTTAATCCTTTATATATACTCATAGCAGACTGGTTCTCTCATGTTATTATGTGTTCCACTTTCCGCTTGGTTCATGTGCGTGATTTTTCGCCATCGAGCTTATTAATTCAATGCCGTACTTCTGTTAGAAGGGCATTGCCAATGTAGACCAACACATTATTTTACTAGAGGATTTATAAATTACTAGCAGACGCCCGCGGCTTCGCGCGCCCTGTTTCTGATAATTTTTCGGGATAAAAAGTATTCAATGTCTGTCTACTGGGTTTTAAGCTACCTCTCCACTCATTTTCAGCCGTTCTTGAGTTATAATATAAACACGACTTTCTCTTATAAATATGATTAAATACATCCATCCGACGGGAACCATACACTTTACTGGGATAAAAAGTAGCCCATGTGCTATTCCAGACTATAATCTATCTCCGGTGCCAAATTTCATCCAGACCCGTTAGCCGTCCTGGCGTTATTAACCGACTTCCAATCAAAAAGGAGGAGGTTCTCAATTCAGTTGTATTTTTTTTTATGTTTGTTACCGCATAAATTCGTCATTTGTGAGCCAATTTGAAAAAATATATTTTTATCTGAAAGGTTTTCAGATTGGTCCCATTTTTTTTTTTTTTAAATCGGTGTTGCCTTTTTTTATATATTTTTTTTTAATGTTTGTAACTGCATGCCTCCGTCATTTATGAACCGATTTAGAAAATTATTTATTTATTTGGAAGGTTATTCTTACGTCCAGATTGTCCCAAACAAATTTCATTAAAATCGGTATAGCCGTTTGGCAATGAAGTCGTTTTTTCTAGATTTTTAAACTTATAATTATTGAGTAACAAACATCAATCCATCCAATTTTTTGACATTTATGATATTAGTGGGAATAGCACCAGCCCGTGGCTCCGTTTATTTAGTAAAATAGCTGTGACCCTCAGGTCACGGGGTATGTATTTGACGAGTTTATTCAAGTATAGTAGCTTAGATCCCAGGCTATGCATTTCACGAGTTTTTTTCCAAATCTGTTTTGCCATTTCAAAGATCGACGAGAACTAAAATATTCGCTCACAACGCTCAGAAAATATAGTGACTCTACAAAAAAAAGCGTTTCCGTCGTTATAATAAATTTTATTATACGCCGTAGGTCGTGGGTTCGATCCCCACCGAGAACAAATATTTGTGTGGTGAGCATAAATGTTTGTTCTCTGTCTGGGTGTTATATTGTATTCTATACGTTGTGTATTAACAAAAAAAATATTTAAGCATTATATCAGCTATTTGGTTCTCATAGTACAAGCTCTGCTTAGTTTGGGATAGTCTGCGTAGTGTTGTGTGGATTGTCCGCATTATTTATTTATTTATGATTAGACTGTATGTTATTTTATTTCCTTTATAAAATGTAGGTACATCAGTAACCTACATAGTTCACCGTTCTACTTAAGTCCTAGTACTTGGCGCCTAGTTTATAAGCGACGGGCTATAATTACGGTACTGACTGACCTGCTTTGCATGGAGATTGTCTTCGTTAAAGTACAAAACGACCACGTTCTTTATGTGCTTGCCTGTACTTAAAAAGGTTATTGTCCTGCACCCTTTAGTCATATTGTTAATCTGATTATAAAATCGAGAATTTTGAGAGGAATATGTATTCTAAAATTACCAGGTTTATTACGTGCTAGACTAAAAAAACTTGTGAAACTTCTACGCAAATTGCTGAACCAATTTTGATCAAATCTCTATGAGATAAAACTGGAACCGTTTACTTAAACAAAAAAGCGTACTTAAATTACGATGTTATGCGATAAAAACATTACAAAAATGCAACCGAATTGATAACCTTTCTCTTTTTTTTGTTAAGTTGGGCACACTTTTGCTATTATTATTCATCTTTTTTTGAAATCTAGATATTTGAAAGCTTGCTACAATTAATGAAAAAAACCGGTAAAACGGTCGAGTCAATTTGCATAAACTGATTCGGGAATTAAAATGTAACCAAGGTCCAGTCTAAGGAAACAGCATCAATCATAACCCTAAAACTATAATTAAGTAGGTACTGAAGTATTTATTCCACAACCACCTTCAAGGTAACGCCTTATTTGCATATTCCGATCAAGGTGAAAGTTGAACTACTTTTACAATGAAACAACACGAAAATACGACCGAAAAAAATACTTGTGACTGTGTACCTATTAAATTGTATGAGAGGGCAGACCTAGTCACAAAGTTTATACGCCCCCCCCAAGGCCCTGCCATAACTTTAGGTTGGGGTCGGAACCAACAGCAAAACATACTATCCTAAACAAAGAAATGGTTGATATAAATACCACGACTGGTTACCCATCTAAATAGAGATCGTGCAGAACGTTAGTAAAGGTAAGTTATAACAAAATTTTCAAAACGCAAGCAAGTGTTTAAGTTTTACTTTTTGTAATATCTAAGTTTTAGATTTTTATTATTCACTTTACTAAGGGCCTATTTAGAAGAAGTAGATTTAGATAGACCAAAAAAAGAAGAAGAAGTAGTCCAAAGAAAATATAGATAACTATAGACCAAAGAAAATATTAATGGACTGCGTAAAAGATGACATGAGCAGGAAAGGAGTTGCTCACTCCTTTCCTGCTCATGTCATCTTTTACGCAGAAAAAGAAAACCTGTTGTGCCGACTTAGCGTGGGATAAGGGCAGGAAGATGATGATGACTAAGGGCCTATTTATTACTTTACATCGGTGAAGAAGGATCGAAACTCTAATATAAATTTTATCCGTCTGATAAAAATATATCCATCTCTTTTTTACACTTGCTAAAAACAAGGACTAACATTTTTTATTCGATGAATAGAGCTATTCCATAGATGAAAAAACGGCCCTAAAATATAAAATAGTAATAGCAAAGAGAGCGTTGGGTTCCAAGTCGGGAATACTTTATGTTTAGCATTGTTTATTTACTGTGTGGTAAATAAAAACGTAATGGAGACTAATGGACGCTACGTCGAGCGTGGTCTAGACACGGACATACTCTGTAAATAAAACTAGTTTACTCCCTAGTATTGTCCACTGTGAATAATAGAGTACGTAGTTTAGTTTATCCCTTGCTTCTTGTGATTGTGAATTTATATTTTAATACAAATTTTCTTTAAAATATATAGCAATCATCTGTAAAGGATAAATGGTAATAAAAAATGAAATGAAATGAAAAAAGTTATTGTATAAACACAAACACAAAAAACTAAAAGCTAAAATACAAACAGGGTATAGGGTATAGAAAGGTTTGAGACCCGGAACACAATCTAGGTAAATGCAAAATATTAAATTGGCTAGCTAATACTAGGTAGAAGAGTCTCGCGCACCCACCCACCCATCTATCAGACCAGAATGGCAATAAAAAAATCTATCTTACAAGTTTCAAATCTTGAATAAAATTAACTATGTGCAACTTTTAACGATTTGAAATGAAATATAAATGTAGATAATATTTGTTTATTGACGCAACATGTACAATACAGGGTGGCCCTAAAGTCGTGGATCAAACGCAACTAGGGGTTAGATGGGGTCATCAAGTAAATAAAAAGTTATGATTTGAGAAAAAAGAAAATCGTAAAACTTAATTTTATCTTCAACACACCCAATAAACAACCATCAATAGCATGTCTAACGCAAGGACTCATCAGTACCAATCTAGTGAAAATAATAAAAAAAATACAGGATGTAGATTTTTTCGAATTTTAATAAGAATTAGTTAAAAAAGTCAATTTTCTCATAAAACACAAAATAAATTATAACACTGAAGGGGTTGACTTTAAGGACCTCCCGTAGAACAACTTTTTGCAGCTGATGACCCCATCTAACCCCTAGTTGCGTTTGATCCACGACTTTTGGGCCACCCTGTATACATTACAGGTGAATGCCTGTGCTGTGTAAAAGAGAACGAGCCTCTCTTAAAGAGTATTGTATTCCTTGGAACGAACAAAGTAATGCACTAAGATATTGTCAAGCACTACGAACCAGACTAGCATATCTGTATCCCGCTCATAGCGCCCGCCACGCCGTCGGGAGGTAGGTATTATCATACAGTAACCATAACATTTGAACTGGAGACCAATTCCCGCGACCAAACTGTGATCTCATTATACCTAGGTACGTGGATTGTCCTCCAGTTTTGTGGCTTTAGTGTTGTTCGTGTCAGAGTAAGAGTGAAAGTAGTGGGTGTTTGTATGAACGTGTGTATCTGGTAGTTCTCCTAATAACCATGTGAGTTATAAGATAGTAATGAAGAAAAATGTGTCTGAAACCAGAAAAAGATAAGTCCGCGTAAGATAACTTTGCGCATGACAGATGGCGATAAACATGAAAAAAAATTACTGGAATAGTATATTTCATTACAAGTGCGGGAAGGCTGTCATTGCAAAGAGTTCCGACAAATGTCTACCCGAGCCGAAGGCGAGGCTTGACAGTCGGAACAAGTTGCAATGACGGTTCCGCACGTGTACTGAACGACTATTTTTAATACAGTTGCGAAAAAATTAAGCAATTTAATAAAATAATAAAAATACCATTTGCTTTTTTCTCTTCTCTCCACGCAATAAGTTCGTCGTATGTATGCATGTAGCGACTTTTTGACTTTTCCGGTAAAATGTTCTCCGAAGCATTTTGTGCAATTATACTGAGTTCCGGTGGTGTTAATTCAAAAAAACTAGGGTCGAAATTACTCATTTTGTGCAACAAACAAATAAACTCGCAAAGAAAATTTCTGAAAAATGGCGCCAACCCGCCAACCGTAAAATATAAGCAGAGATTTTTTTTTTCTTTACCCATTCTGGAAGGCAAAGGGAACTAAACCCATACAGCCAAGTCTTCAGTAGATTTTTTTTATTGATATGAATTGAAAATGAAATTTAATGAGGTGAAATGAAAAGAAACCTAACATAACTCATTCAATCAAATCATTAAATCTGTTAATGAAACAAATTAGTAGCTTCTTTTTAGAAATAATACGTATTTGCATGAATCATAAAAACTTCGATGAATTTTTTCAGTAAAAACTTCATGGTTGGTTTTTCTTTTTAGACATTATTTTGACAGTTGGGAAAGAAAAAGCACTAGTGCGGGAATGGTATGATGTAGTCCAAAATGACCAGACTATAACGTTTTTTTTAAACAACTAGTTTTGTGGTAACCATCGCCTATAACGATTATGTGCTCGACTGTGCGTCCTAAAATATAAGTAAAAAAATATAGTTAAAAAAAATTGGGAAACTGACTTCTAGGCAAACTGCTGAACCGATTTTGATCAAATGTCTATGAGACCAAACTGGAACCATTTACTTAAAAAAAATAAGCGCACTTAAATTACGATGTTATGCGAAAAAAAAAATTAAAAAAATGCAGCTGAATTAATAACCTTTTCCTTTTTTTTGTTAAGTTGGTTAAAAAGGTTATTGACTATATGCTAGATATGGTAGATGCTTGCTACAATTAATGAAAAAAAAATCGGTAAAACGGTGGAGTCAATTTGCATAACTGATTCGGGAATTAAAATGAAGCCAAGGTCCAGTCTAAGGAAACAGCATCAATCATAACCCCAAAACTATAATTAAGTACTGAAGTATTTATTCCACAACCACCTTCAAGGTAACGCGTTATTTGCATATTCCGATCAAGGTGAAAGTTGAACTACTTTTACAATGAAAAAACATGAAAACACGGCCGAAAAAAAATACTTGTGACTGTGTACATGATTAAAAATTGTATGAGAGGGCAGACCTAGTCACAAAGTTTATACGCCACCCCAAGGCCCTGCCATAACTTCAGGTTGGGGTCGGAACCAACAACAAAACATACTATCCTAAACAAAGAAATGGTTGATCTAAATACCACGACTAGTAACCCATCTAAATAGAGATCGTGCAGAACGTTAGTAAAGGTAAGTTATAAAAAAAAATTCAAAACGCAAGCAACTGTTTTCAGTTTTACTTTCTGTAATATCTAAGTTTTAGATTTTTATTATTCACTTTACCAATGAGTAATAATACTAGTAACGCTACGCTGAGATACTTTAAAGGCCTATTTAGAAGAAATAGATTTAGTAAGATCAAAGAAAGAAGAAGAAGTAGACCTAAGAAAATATAGACAGACCCGGATAGACCCGGATAGACCCGTTAGACCAAAGAAAATATGAAAGGACTGCGTCAAGCAACATGAGCAGGAAAGGAGTGAGCACAGAGATGACGAATGATAGAGGTGAGTGAAAGAAGAAAACCAGGGGCCTAATTGTCGGTCCGATCTCGATCATTTTGCAATTTTATTTTATTGCTTCTTTTCGAAGAGAGAATGGCAGATTTCTTTGAGTAATTCATCGACGACCTCATCCTAAAAGCCTCGACAGCTACGATATACGGAAAACGTGGAAAAAGTGCGGGGTTGTGCAATGCCAAAAATAAAATAATCGCGTAGAAAATCTCGGTCGGCCCGAAAATTAGGCACCTGTTGTGCCGACGCAATTTAACGTGGGATAAGGGCAGGAAGATGATGATGACTAAGGGCCTATTTATTACTTTACATCTGTGAAGAAGGATCGAAACTCTAATATAAATTTTATCCGTCTGATAAAAATATATCCATCTCTTTTTTACACTTGCTAAAAACAAGGACTAACATTTTTTATTCGATGAATAGAGCTATTCCATAGATGAAAAAACGGCCCTAAAATATAAAATAGTAATAGCAAAGAGAGCGTTGGGTTCCAAGTCGGGAATACTTTATGTTTAGCATTGTTTATTTACTGTGTGGTAAATAAAAACGTAATGGAGACTAATGGACGCTACGTCGAGCGTGGTCTAGACACGGACATACTCTGTAAATAAAACTAGTTTACTCCCTAGTATTGTCCACTGTGAATAATAGAGTACGTAGTTTAGTTTATCCCTTGCTTCTTGTGATTGTGAATTTATATTTTAATACAAATTTTCTTTAAAATATATAGCAATCATCTGAAAAGGATAAATGGTAATAAAAAATGAAATGAAATGAAAAAAGTTATTGTATAAACACAAACACAAAAAACTAAAAGCTAAAATACAAACAGGGTATAGGGTATAGAAAGGTTTGAGACCCGGAACACAATCTAGGTAAATGCAAAATATTAAATTGGCTAGCTAATACTAGGTAGAAGAGTCTCGCGCACCCACCCACCCACCTATCAGACCAGAATGGCAATAAAAAAATCTATCTTACAAGTTTCAAATCTTGAATAAAATTAACTATGTGCAACTTTTAACGATTTGAAATGAAATATAAATGTAGATAATATTTGTTTATTGACGCAACATGTACAATACAGGGTGGCCCTAAAGTCGTGGATCAAACGCAACTAGGGGTTAGATGGGGTCATCAAGTAAATAAAAAGTTATGATTTGAGAAAAAAGAAAATCGTAAAACTTAATTTTATCTTCAACACACCCAATAAACAACCATCAATAGCATGTCTAACGCAAGGACTCATCAGTACCAATCTAGTGAAAATAATAAAAAAAATACAGGATGTAGATTTTTTCAAATTTTAATAAGAATTAGTTAAAAAAGTCAATTTTCTCATAAAACACAAAATAAATTATAACACTGAAGGGGTTGACTTTAAGGACCTCCCGTAGAACAACTTTTTGCAGCTGATGACCCCATCTAACCCCTAGTTGCGTTTGATCCACGACTTTTGGGCCACCCTGTATACATTACAGGTGAATGCCTGTGCTGTGTAAAAGAGAACGAGCCTCTCTTAAAGAGTATTGTATTCCTTGGAACGAACAAAGTAATGCACTAAGATATTGTCAAGCACTACGAACCAGACTAGCATATCTGTATCCCGCTCATAGCGCCCGCCACGCCGTCGGGAGGTAGGTATTATCATACAGTAACCATAACATTTGAACTGGAGACCAATTCCCGCGACCAAACTGTGATCTCATTATACCTAGGTACGTGGATTGTCCTCCAGTTTTGTGGCTTTAGTGTTGTTCGTGTCAGAGTAAGAGTGAAAGTAGTGGGTGTTTGTATGAACGTGTGTATCTGGTAGTTCTCCTAATAACCATGTGAGTTATAAGATAGTAATGAAGAAAAATGTGTCTGAAACCAGAAAAAGATAAGTCCGCGTAAGATAACTTATCACATGACAGATGGCGATAAACATGAAAAAAAATTACTGGAATAGTATATTTCATTACAAGTGCGGGAAGGCTGTCATTGCAAAGAGTTCCGACAAATGTCTACCCGAGCCGAAGGCGAGGGTTGACAGTCGGAACAAGTTGCAATGACGGTTCCGCACGTGTACTGAACGACTATTTTTAATACAGTTGCGAAAAAATTAAGCAATTTAATAAAATAATAAAAATACCATTTGCTTTTTTCTCTTCTCTCCACGCAATTAGTTCGTCGTATGTATGCATGTAGCGACTTTTTGACTTTTCCGGTAAAATGTTCTCCGAAGCATTTTGTGCAATTATACTGAGTTCCGGTGGTGTTAATTCAAAAAAACTAGGGTCGAAATTACTCATTTTGTGCAACAAACAAATAAACTCGCAAAGAAAATTTCTGAAAAATGGCGCCAACCCGCCAACCGTAAAATATAAGCAGAGATTTTTTTTTTCTTTACCCATTCTGGAAGGCAAAGGGAACTAAACCCATACAGCCAAGTCTTCAGTAGATTTTTTTTATTGATATGAATTGAAAATGAAATTTAATGAGGTGAAATGAAAAGAAACCTAACATAACTCATTCAATCAAATCATTAAATCTGTTAATGAAACAAATTAGTAGCTTCTTTTTAGAAATAATACGTATTTGCATGAATCATAAAAACTTCGATGAATTTTTTTAGTAAAAACTTCATGGTTGGTTTTTCTTTTTAGACATTATTTTGACAGTTGGGAAAGAAAAAGCACTAGTGCGGGAATGGTAAAAAAAAAGCACGCGTGTGTAATAGCCCACATCCCGAACGCTATACGTCCCTGCAATACGCCACTTTCTGAGCAACTGTATTAAAAATGTATTTTCCGATCTCAAATAGAGAAATTGAACTTGCATTGCGTTTAATGCAAGTATTGTTATTTGGAGAATTTAACATCAATTTTTTTAATATTTTCCGCCATCTTTTACGCGCTGAGTTATCTTACGAGGACTTTACAGGACCGTTTTTTTAAAACCATGTGGCGCGTGACTTGTTCTGCTCACTCTTGTCTATTTTAATCCAACAAAGAGGTCATGATCATACAGACTCCATGTCCTTTCCATCACGGATGCCTCCCACTCCATCGTTCCACTAATCATTACGGCTGTGGAGGCGTGATTTCACATTGAAACATGAATTATCCCATTATTCAATTTGCTCTTGTCGTGCGAAGTTATCCTTTGGGCAATAATTTGCGAATGATAGTCGACAAATACAACTGGGTATAAGCTAAAATCTCTCGGCGCGACTGAAAATTGAAAACTAGCGCCATGGTTAAATTGTCTAAGAGCGCCATAAGCCTTTGCGCTTTTATGGCAAATGCGGAGTTGAAGCCTTTATCGACACTTTTTGTTTGTTGTTATATTTTTGACTCTATACTGTTTTGTGACGTGATAAATCTTTTCTATTTCTATAAAATAAACACACGTCCGTAGAATACAAAATCGTTGCATAGGTCAAATAACAACTGGTTTTTAACACTTGTTTAGACTAGATTTTAATGAAGTCCTAGATTTTAATTAAATCATTTTTTCTTTTTCTTATTTTGACACTAGTTCTTTTCTGTTGAAATTGTTTTAAGTGCACTGAAAAAAACCTACTTTTGTGCATTTGACACCATGTTTTTATTTTTTTTTTGGGTTCTACGCTCTTTTTAAGACATACCAACATGCCAAAATAAACCGAGCTCAAATGGCGAAGCAAAACATCGTGAGGTGAAACGATGTTTTCCGTCACAGTGAGAAGACAAAAGCAGCTTAGGTTCATAAACTCTAAACAAGGTTCTAAGGCCAATACTTTCATAAGTAATAAGTCAGTTCAAAATACTCATGTCCTAGAATTCTCAATAGGTGTCTTCATACTATCGATTACATTACTATGAATGAAAGTACCCACGGTTAGTGAACTCATAGGGTGAAGTGTCTAGTCGTCGACCTTTGACACACTTTCGAGGGAAAAGGCAGCTGTCAAGTTTACCCTGTTTCCGTGAATGGGCAAACATTTTGGCGGGTTTGCAAGCTTGCAATTTGTATGCAAACTTTTAGTTTTATTCTTTGTACAACCTCTGCTACAATGAATTCTAAATATATACAGGGTGTCCCACTGGTATGCCACATGGAGAGTAAGTACCTTGAATATTGTAGATGGAACATTTTATTGAAAGAAGACAATTTTGAATTTAAAAAAACATTTAATCTGCATTCATAGATATCTAAATAATTACGTGGCTGAACCGGAAATCGAACCCGTTACACTAGAAAAATAATCAGCATGTAGCTTTATCATACCGATCAAATGTTTTTTTTTTAAATTGGTGGAAAGGTAGCTTAGAATCAGGAGACGGACCCGAAACAGTAATGAAACTAATAATATAAAAAAAAATACTTTAATAAAATGACAAATAATATATTTTACTCGCAAAAGTTAGTTGGTAAGAATTTCTTGTAGCATATTAAGCGACAAATTACGATAAGAAATACGAAAAATGTTTAGAAAGTGAGATACTTAAACTAAACCATGTGTAAGAAATAAATGCAGTAAAATTGTCTGGAGTAGATAATTATTATAATGCTTTTGTTAGCAACACTAGAGCCCGCGCAATATAACTCTGCGCATGACCGATGACGGAAAACATTAAAAAAAATGGACTCGAAATATATCTTCCGATCACAAACACGAATGGAGAAATCGAAGTTCATGTTTATTACTGGGGGGTTACATTTCTGTTCCCGACAAGTTTTTTTACATTTTGCGTCATCAGTCACGCGCAAAGTTATCTTGGGCGAACTCTACAAACAGTACGAAAATTAGACAAGTCAAGGACCCCCGTTTTCCGCAATAAAATATTCATTTGTACCTTAATGACCGAACATTAGGGTCATTTTCTTTTGTGTTTCTTTCCGACAACTGCTTTTTTATGTTTGTAGGATACGCACCTCCTTGTGACCAGTTTCCGCAAACACGTTACCATGGCAACAGCTGCAAACAAAACTGTCAAATAGCTCGCTTTCCGTCAATTTTTAGTCACACAATATTGTTACATTTTTCAACAGAAATAAAAGAAATTATGATTTCCTGACCATACCTTGCTAAAAAAAATATTTTAAAAACCACATGCTACTAAGATTTTTCAGAAGAATGGACTTCAGCTTTGGAGATACCCTGGTACCAAATGTGGGTGGACTCAGGCAGTACTTTAGGCATGATCCGTACTTCGGGTATGTAACTCAAGTAGGTAGCACGAACACACCAAGTGATAGGTAGAAAGATTAATACTTTATCGTACCTACTTACACAAAATAAACATTACAAATATAGGTACAATAGGTAAGCAGCATCAGTCCTATCCATCCAACAGTTGTCTGGTAGAGATCGCTGCTTAGTGATAAGACCGCGTATATGCTCATACAAATAGTTTAAAGTTTTTTTTGATGTATCATTGTCTATTTATAAGTTTTGGTGATAAATAAAGCATTTTCTATCTTCTATCTATATATCTACAATGGGCAGCCTTATCGCTAAGAGCGATCTCTTCCGGACAATCTTTGGATGGAGAGTTTAAAAAAAAAACAGAAAAACGGCGGTGTACAAAAGTAAAATCTAGATTTTTCTGTCCTCCTGTTTTGGTGCAATAATATTTTTGGTGCACGAAAGGAGCCTCTTTGAGGCGGACTTAAAATCCTTTCACCACACTTGGTTCGAAAGAATCAGTGACACGATAAGAAGAAGAAGGGGAAATATCGAACAAAATAATGAGTCACTCACTCATAACCACAAACACAAAGAATTTAAAAGATTTCTTTGTCTTGGCAATTGAGCTCATCATCACATCATGACCTCTTTATCTTGTAATCTTGCAATTGCGAAGATCTTATTAATACGTCCGAGAGATATTATTATACAATTTGTCAACATTATGTTCAATTCGTTCTGAGAAAAATTCATCAGATGAGTCGTAAAAATTGAAGTCAATTACTTGGTTACTAAATATAACTTCAACTCTCCGAAAATTTTTCCTGTTTTTCTTCACCGTAATATTTTTTTACATTCTTTCTGTATATATTTTTATACAACTAGTTGATGGAACAAGCGTATGGCCCACCTGTTGTTAAGTGGTAACTATCGCTTATAACAAAGCATTGCCTCGTAGGTCTCGCACGTTCAGGAACAAGCCCTACGATGCACTGCCCTGCGTCCATCAGCTTGAGGCATACAGATATTCAGCCTCACGTGTCATCATCATCATCATCAGGCAGAAGAAGTCCACTGCTGGACATAGGCCTCCTCTACACATTTCCAGGAAGAACGATTCTGAGCCCTTTCCATCCATAGACTTCCCGCGATCTTAACAATGTCGTCGGTCCATCTGGTGAGTGGGCACCCTACGCTTCGTCTTTCGGTTCGTGGTCGCCATTCGAGAACCTTTATTCCCCAACGGTTGTCAGTTCTTCGAGCTATACCGACAGCCGTCCTCACGTGTATCACATATTATTATGACGAATACTATCCATTGAATGTAGCTAGCACTCTGTTTATCTTTACAACACGGAAACAATCATCTACGCCATCTTTCTGACCCCCGAGTAGTGATGTCCCGTTGCCCGGTCTCAGTAGGGATGTCCTTTTCCCAAAACCGGCTAACACTATGTATTGACGTGAAAACGTCTTAAAATTCGATAGAACCGGCTGCACGCACGAAAAAACATGACTCATGCGGCGCTACCTCGCTCTGAGGCGTTCCATTTAGGGCTTGAAGTGCAAGCGAGAGCGCGGAACGAGCGACAAAAAGGCACAATCGGCCTCCGCGTTCGGCAGCGTTCGACTTCTGTCTCTCTCCTACTTGAGTGAGCGATGCGTCCGTGTGGACAGCTGTATGACGTTGTCACGTTCAACTATCGTCAGTAAACCAACTTTACAGACAACCGATTTTTTTTTTCAGTCCATCATCAGGCTTCCACCAAATGGCAAGAATGATGGACCGGATGATGGTCGACAGTCTCCAGCCGTTCAGCTTCGCTCGCATGACCACGCGCCGCAACCAGGATAGCAGGAGCGGGCAGGAGCCACCTCCTCCAAGAGATGGTCTGAGGACTGAGAGGAGCGACGTGAGACGAGAGAGGGCTAAGCAGGCTGCTGATACTCATGTTGACAACGGGACCAGACATCCACCCACACAAGGTACGGTTGTAGGCAATAAGTATTGCACATGGGCTTTTCGGCTTTGTAGAGCGCTATCTCTTTCTGATGCACTCTACGCCCTATGAAGCCGAAATTAGCCGATGTCCAATATTTGTTGCCCACTACTCTACGACTATCTCCTTTTTTATGTTTTAGCGATAAATAATAATGTCATTAGGTAGGTACTATGTTATCTTCACTTAAATCATGGAAAGGATTTGGCTTAGATTTTTTTTCCTTGCTGATTTCATAAAGATCTATGGAACATAATAATAATATGTATTTCGTACCTTCTTTGTCTGCTTTGCCAAAGAAGTCGCGAATCTAGAATGTAATTTTTTATTTTAATATCGAAATTATACATGCATACATGGTTACATGCTTTTCACAAAATTAGAATCTCATATAACTAAAATTAACTTTTCTTTAATTTTAGTTGTAAAACCGACAAAAGCAACCATGTTCGTAGATCAGCCGTTCGACCAGGCCAACAAACAGGCAGACCCCACTACAGAGAAATGGGCGACCACTCTGCGCCGTAGACACCCTGACATTCAGCCGACACTCCCCTCTATAGTCACTAGAAAGACCTCATCCACCTCCTCTTCAGTAGGAAGCGGGAGAAAATGCAGATCAGTAGAAAGAGTGCCCCGGCCGAGAGTGAGACAACTAGCTAATATCAAGCCGACGTTAAGAAAATCCGATGTGCCTAACGAAGGAGCTGACGTCACAATATATGAGAAAGACGAGAAGGTGTTTGATTCTACCGGCTACGAGCTGCACTTGGTGGAAACTTTGGAGAGGGATATACTTCAGCGGAACCCTGATGTCCGCTGGAGAGATGTCATTGGGTTGGAAGATGCCAAATCTGTTCTTCAGGAGGCAATGGTGCTACCACTGGTCATGCCTGACTATTTTAAGGTACCTAACTTATTCAGTTTCTTACTATATAGCTATGTAATTTATTTATAGTTATTTATGTCAAAGTAATATTTCCATCTTCCAGTAGGTATAAAATTAAGTAGCTACTGAATAATAACAGATAAAAAAACTCGATAAACTCCCTTCATGGCCAAACTGCTGAACTGATTTAGATGAAATTCCTATGAAAACAAACTAAAAGTGTAACCTTCCAGATTCAAAAAGAATATACTAAATCGGATCATGAGGTACACAGTAACAAAGATTAAAAAATAAACAATTTCATCAAAACGGCTTAGCCGATTTTATTCGTTTTTTAGGCATCGTTCGCTTTGTTTCTTAAAATAAAGTCTTCTCCAAGTTCAATATCTGTAACCATAAATACATTTCAAAAACTTTTGCCACCGTATGTTTTTGTCCTTGTCTTATTTCATAGTCTATCATAATTATTAGTAACTAGCAGCCCGTCCCAGCTTGGCACGGGGTAGACAATATTGTTGTACATTATTTTGTTCTATCGCTAATAGTTTCGGCAGCGCATTCGACGAAAGACATTTTAAGACCCATTTTTCTACCCATTACATTGTTCAAATTTTACCAAGGATCCCTAATTTTTTTTCAAATGAAATTTAGCCTATGTCAAATAGGAAGAATGTAGCATTCTATTGGTGAAAGAATTTTTTAAATCAGCCCAGTACTTTTTGAGCTTATTCATTACAAACATACAAACATACAAAAATAGGTACAAATCTTTCCTCTATAAAATATTAGTATAGATATAGATTACATAATTAGTAGTACATAGGTATAAAAAGTACTAGAAAGGGCCACAAGCTATAGTCTGGTCTGCCTTCGTGCTTTGTAAGTAATTTGCGTGCGAGATTACGATCAACTAGCCGTAACTTTTGTATTTACCTACCTTTTCAAAGCCTTATACTAATGATTTTCTCAAATTGCAAGTGTTATTTTTTGTCGAAGAAAGTAGGTCAACTTTTTTTAATGTTCTTTGTAGCACCACTTTAATTGCCTTGCCTGACCGTAACCGTTGTCGAAGCACGGTATGAAAAAACATGTCACATAATATAAAAAAAAAACATACATAATTATGTTGCGGACAACTTCCAAGAAACTTAATTACTAGTACAATAAAATAAAAAGAAGACAGTGTCATTTATAGGGTAGTCTTATCGCTCGGTGCGCTTTCTTCCTGAATATTGGATGGACTATACAATAAGAAGCACCAACGTTCTTTCTGTAAGGACTGTATTTTCGTATAGGGTTAAAGATGTGTCCGAGTCACAGGGCTCAGTTCCGTGGTTCCAACGAAAAAACAGTTTTTCAACAAATCAACATCAGTAAATAGCTTTTTTAAATTTTTTGCATAAAATCACAACGGGTCTTCAGTATTCAGTATATTATTGCCATAATAAATGTGCAGGGCATCCGAAGACCCTGGAAAGGCGTGCTCCTCACAGGTCCCCCTGGCACGGGCAAGACATTGCTGGCCAGAGCAGTGGCGACTGAATGCAGGACAACCTTCTTCAATGTATCCTCTGCCACTCTCACCTCGAAGTATCGTGGCGATTCGGAGAAACTTGTCCGGCTACTGTTTGATATGGTAAGTCTTAAGAAATTGATGAATAGCAAATATCTCAGAAATCTGGTGAATGGAGGAAGCCATTCTATCAATTCCACGTGGAACCGCTTGCTGGAAGCTCCCAGTACATTTCGACCCTTCTGGGATCACTCATGGGTCAGGCTTTTACGACATTTGATCCCAGAAGGGTCGATTTGTCAAGCCCGTGGAAGTAGGTCGTCTTCGTTACTAGCCCTTCTAGGACTTCCCCTACCCCTAGTTGCTTCTACCCCTGCAGATTTCCAGATCGGCTACTTAGCCGATCTGGAAATCTGCAGGGGCTTAACCCCAGATTTTTCAGACCAAATTTTAAAAGCTCGGTGATCAGTTTTTCCAAGCCCTTTAATCGTTTTTGAAATAATAAATAATAATCAAGTTTTTCTGATTTAATCTCACCTTCGTATTTATAATTTCCAGGCCTCATTCTATGCACCAAGCACGATATTTCTGGATGAAGTAGACTCGTTGTGTGCGGTGCGCGGAGCAGACTCCGAGCACGAAGCATCAAGGCGGTTCAAAGCCGAGCTACTCATACAGATGGATGGACTTGCTGCTGCCTTGTGAGTCATTTATAGCTCAAGTTCCTAAGGTTCATCAGGCTGGAAGACTGGACTGCTATTTTGGATTTTATTTTGAAAAAGAACTACAAGAAAACGGTGTAAACCAAGCCATGTTGTTTATTGCCAGTTATTTTAGGCTTGGTCAAGTGGAACTGCCACCTAGCTTTAAGAAGTCTAAAAGTGATCATTGTGATATAACTGAATAGAGAAATTTTGAATTTGAATCTGCTGGACTTTTTAAATAGTCATTTTCATGGCAAACGACTTCTTCTTCTTCTTATTTAAGAGCAACGCTCTTGTCGGCGTAATGTATGCATTTTTCTCCAGGTATTTCTTTTGAGGGCAACCTTCTTGACCTCCTTATACGACATGGCAATCGACTAGTTACTGATAAAATATAGCTGAAGTTTCATTTTATTTCAGTCATCAGGACAAGATAATAATGGTGCTAGCAGCAACGAACCATCCCTGGGACATCGACGAGGCTTTCCGGAGAAGGTTTGAGAAGCGGATTTACATCGGCCTGCCTGACGGTATCTTTCTTATGAAACCACTTATGATCTAAAAATTAATCTAGAGCTTAGTTTTTAGTAGTAGTAGAGCTCTTTGTGATGGGCTCGTCCGGGGAAGTACTACCACCATGCCTATTTCTGCTGTGAAGCAGCATTGCTGTGTTTCAGTTTGAAGGGTGTGGGTGCCGGTGAAATTACTGGCACGTGAGGCTGAATATCTGTATGCCTCCAGTTGATGGACGCAGTGCAGTGCATCGTAGGGCGCGTTCCTGACGTGCGTGACCTACGAGGCATTGCTTTGTTATAGGCGATGGTTACCACTTAACATCAAGTGGGCCATATGCTTGTTCCATCAGCTAGTTACATAAAAAAAAAAAAAAAAAAAAACATAATCTATTTTTATCTAGAGCTTAAATTGAGAACACTTTTGCAGGCTATGATGAAGGTATTGATGACTATTTCATTGGTTTTAGAGTCAACAAGAGTAAAGCTCTTAAAACTATGTCTCCGTGAGGTGGTGCTGGCAGAAGATGTCCAATTGTCCACGTTGGCTACCCATCTGGACGGCTACAGCGGCTCTGATATCTGTAACCTATGCAGGTCTGTCTTCTGGAGAACTTTTATATTTCTGTGTGTCAATTTGCTATACAGATTCGTTTAGATGTTTATCAAACTTTGTTTTTAGAAGTTCTTTGATTAGATTTTTTTACAGCAGATTTGAAATTAATGTTTTGGCGTGAAGATTTAACACATTTTGCCAATATTTTCTATTATATTCGTTCATCTACTAGATTTACTGGAACATGGACTCTCGTATTCAACACATTGTCTAAAAGATGCCATAAATAAATGAAGAATTAAATAAAAATCAAGTTATCAATGCAACTTTTTTTCAATGTAAAGTCGAATAGCTTCTGTTTTGTGTGTTCTGTAGCGTGTGTTGTTCTATTCTGTAGTTTTAATTTCTAGATTTAGTTAATTTTGCCACAAAAATAATTTGAATCCGCAGAGACGCGGCAATGATGACAATGCGTCGCAAGATAGCCGGTAAGAGTCCTGACCAGATTCGCCGACTCAAGCGGTCCGAGCTGGAGGCACCTATCTCCAGCGCAGACCTCCTCGCGTCCATTGAGAAGACGAGGCGGACAGTCACACAGGCTGACGTTGATCGGTATTCTAAGTATGTACTTTCTTTATTTGGATTGTCGTTCGTGCTGTTTTCGGGCCCTCAGGATGACAACAAAAATGGGGATTATAGGTTCTCGAATGGCAACAACAAACCGGAAAACAAAATGTAGGACGCCTGGTGAATCGACACCATTGTAATGTTCACTGGAGGCACCTGACTCCATCAAAGACTTGCTTCCATCCATGGAGCAGATGAGGCGGACGGTCTCGCAGACTGACGTCGACATCAGTATACCATGTATGCACTCTTCTTATTGGAATGTCGTTCGTCATTCGTGCTGTTGTAGGGGAATAAAGGTTTTCGAACGGTGTATGTTTGGTGCAATGGTGCAGGGTTTTTCTGTAAATAAACTGATTGTTCTGAGCAAGGAGGTTTGAAACCCATAACAGTGGAGAGGAAATATCATTGATTTCTCTAGTATTATTATTACTGAATTTAATCTGTGGTGTCTGTTAAAAAATGTATGGAGATTTAGTCCATTTTTGGAGCCTTCTGTCAAATCCTAAAGGCTCTTGACGGAAAGATCCAGCATGTGGTATGTGACATGCTCAAAAACCCGTTACTGCTTATCTATACTGCGTAACAAGGAGTTACCTAAGTCTTTGGTTCTTTGATGGTGCTCAGACATGTTTTTTAGTAGAAATACATGGAGTCGTTTCCATGTATGAAGATATTTGTTTATTTTTTTTTGTGTTACTAACTTGTTGCAAACTTGTTCGTTACAGTTGGATGCAAAAGCATGGTTGCTCCTAGCGCAGGGCAAAGGCGCTGCGGGCGCTGTTCCAGAGACTGAAGGCATCCAGGAATTGATGCTCTCACCAGTTGGACGATGGGGCTAAATTCACCAGTGAAGATTTAATGTCTGACCGATACTGGGTTGAAATTTATGTGAAAGGACAATGTTTGGCTTATTGAGTGAGTCAAGTTTTGATACGTTTGGATTAGTGATGTAAATAGATGGTGCCTTAAAATTTTATCTTACTTTTTGTTTTAAATATCTCTATTTCCAGTGAAATATGAACTATTAATTATGAACATGTGAATTTTGACCAAATTTTTATTCTTCGTGTATTAAGTTACACAGTTTCTTACATGTTTCCGGTCATCTGAAGTAATGTTGTTAGTGTAGTTTACTTAGTTAGGTAAATAGGTCGTATGCAGGTTCTCGACTTTGCGTAAAAGCCTTTTTATAATAATTTTATACGAAGAAATCATATTTAATTCAATTAATTATTGGAATATTTAAATTAGTTCGTCATCATAAATCATGATAAAAATTATATTTATTGTAGCTACGAGTATATTATACCAATTTTATAAGTACCCTTATTTTAATTTTTATTGTTTTAGTCGTGTTAAAGCATACTTTTCTGTCAAAAATTGCTTGTTATTGTGAAATATCTATATTGCTAATTATATTAAAACGGGTCTTATTAATAATCCTGGCGTAGCGTTGGACTAGTTAATCCGTGTTTTGTCACATTTGCTCGAGTTGACAATTGCATGTCAATGCAAGAGACAAAACACGGATTAACTAGTCCAACGCTACGCCAGGATTATTAATAAGACCCTATGATTAAGTGATATTATTTTGTGTTAAATTGTTGAATATTTAAATCGTAAGTTTTTGGGGATAATGGAGGACATTGTAAGATAGTTTGGCATAAGTAAATAAAATAACAATAAGAGTTTTAAACTTTATTGAGGAATGGTGTTAAATTAGTGTTTTTATATCAAGGCTAGAAGTTTGTGTAAATTCGGTGTTGTAGCTTTATTGTATCGTGCGGTTGGTTAACATAGAGAAACTTTTAAAATAAAGGATATGGATTTATTATAATATATTTTATTTCAAACAAACATTGATATGTTGGATCAATAAGGCCACGATTTGGTCCGTCCATATAAAATAGTCATGATATAAAATTGTTTTGAACGGCAGTGATTAAATATAATATTCAACAATAAAGATAAAATAACATGCAAATAAAATATCTCAAAATTTCCAAGCTTACATCTAAATTACAAGAAGTTGGAACATTCCTTATTTTTAATGTGAATACTTATATTATTATTAACTAATTATACAATTTCAAGGCACTCTTTAAATTATTTGATTTAGGTACACTCGGACATCGAAATTGTTTTGTTTTTAGCTATTTTTGATTTAACTGAGAAAAATAAAATATTATGAATTTCAGTCCCACTATCAAATTGTAAAAAATTCGACAGCCGAGGTCAATATTAAATTAAATTATAAATAACTCTTTGACTACAATTTCACGATTTATTTTTAAACAACTAACATTTTCACAAATACACAATTCATAATCATTCAAAAGCGACTTTTCTTGCTTATAACAAGAAAAATGTAAATTCCTATTTTTGCTATAGAAATATTGAAAAACAAAACATTTCTACACAGCTTTTTGTTGAAAGTACTTTTGGTAGCCAAGATTTTTACTAGAATAGCAACATTTTGTCGTACATAACCATTTTTGTCTTGATTTAAGTGCTAGGCAGACTTCGTGTAGGTATGATTCCAATTTCATCAGCATTGCTGCGCGATACTGCCACGGTTTTTTTTAAACAAATTTAGTGCGCGCGGCTGACACTAGCGTCTCAAGGTTCTAAGGTTCCATACAAACTTAATTTACACAACTATGGGCGAATAAAGTATTAATTTACACTGAAATAGCTGTAATAGGCTTTTACAGTGGTCCTTATTACCGGCCAGTTATATAAAGTTGGAGTGTCAGCCGTTGGTCGTGGCAGTCGGGGCTTCAGAAAAAGAACTAACAGACTTTTACGTCTATTTTGAAACAGTGATGTACAAAATTGACTCTATGCTAAAAGCTAGTACCCGTTAGAAAGAATGACGAAAAAATTACTTTTTTGGATTTTTATTAATATTTCTGTTATCCTACAGTTTTCTCCAACTTTATATAACTGGCCGGCAATAAAGACCACTGTAAAATTCTATTACAGCTATTTCAGTGTACAGTTATACTTTGTTTGCCCATAGGTTGTGTAAATTAAGTTTGTATGGAAATCGTACCCCCTTAAACACAGAACAGAAAAAACAAACCCCGCCCACACATACACACACAAAACGCACATGTGCACAGAGTTTGTTCGAAAAAATTTGTGGCAGTAGTGTCGCACACCAGTACTGTCGAGATCAGAAAGTGTATGGCAATTAGCTGTTGTTTCACTTATAAAACTTATTTTAAAATATCTTTATAGTAATTTAATTTGACTTACATTTAATTGTACTTATAATAATGATGATGAATTATCCTCCTAAGACCCGGAACTATATTTTTTAAGTACTCATTTGTACATTCTGTACAGAAAAATGTACAAATTAAAAATTCGTTGTCAGACCCAAGGTTAAAAATACTGTATTTTTGTATTTTTTGAGTTTTTGAGATGAAAATTTATTTTGTTTAGGTTAATTTTGAATGTTTGGAATACACCTATAGTTGCAAAATGTATTTTTGATTAGTACATAAAAATGTACATTGGGTCTTAGCATTTACCTATTCGATTGTTTAGTTTAGTAAATAAAACAAGAAATATAGAAATTAAATTAAACTTATATTCATTATTTATTGTTATTATAGTATATTAGAAACGTTACACGCAAATTAGTTACATCTTAGTTTCAATTAACAATTGCGTATTCAGTCATTTGGCGCGTTTGATACAAAAAAACTTAAAAATTGCACTTCTATTTGCAAAAAAAAAAACAGTAAACTTAACAAATAAAAATCGTCCCCTTCATAATCAGAATTCTCAAGTATGTGACTGATTTGCTCTTCTGCGAGATCTGTGGATAATAGTGAAATGATTACCAACCATCGAGGCTCTACGCGTTCAAGCTGGAAGCGCCCCTCTAGAGACCCAAAGTGCAAAAATATGTACAAATACTGTACGGAAAAAAGTGACTTTGAGTCCCAAAGTACATAAAAATGTACTAAAATAGTGGGACGAAGAAATGATCTTCAGACCCAAAGTGCAGAAATATGTACATAATTATTCCATGCGAAATAAAGTAGGTTAGAAAAGTGAAATTCGAGTAGATATTTTAAAAATCGAATAAATTGATTATTGCTCAATGAAACGTATATTAGTTTGATGTAATATCTATCATGATAATTTTGATAAATTACGATAAAAACTAACCAGCGCGGCCGGGCGGCGCCATCTTTTCCCACGTCTACTCGTGTGCGTGACAGGTGGTGTCAAACGGTTGGTAATATTGAAAACCACAGACAAAAAACATCACTCACATACGTCAACTGTCGAAACTCAAGCCCGCGAAAAATCAAAAAGCCCCCCCGAGTGGTTTGAATGTTATGTACAGAAAAATGTACAGCGGGTCTCACTAAATACAGAGACAGATGTTTTAATGGGACTGATGAAAGTAATTAAATATGTACATTATAATGTACCCGGGGTCTTAGGAGGAATAATATAATAATGATATTTTATTTTGCAATTTCATCGCACAAAACTTTATTTATGTAGAAGTTGAAAAATTTCTAGGTTTTTTGGTAAAGTGCATAAAACTTATGATATCATAGAAAAATTATGCGCTTTTTTAGCGTAGTATTGAGTCGCATTCAAAAATAGTCACATTCTTCATTACTTATAGCTACATTTTGAATTAATACAAAATCGTATGCACCAATTTTTAATAGTGCATAATCGACTTTAATTCCACTTATTTTCCTAAAACGAAAGGTGTGTATCTACAGCACGTCGTTTATTGTGTACGTGTGCTAGTCACTTTAAAAAAAACTCTGAAACAGTGACGCTTTATTTGTCTTAGAGCTGATTTTTCAATTTCTAGACTAGAGCTATCCATCATATAATTTTTTTTTTTTTTTTTTTACATGATATAGACCAGCCTTTGGCTACAATCTCACCTAGTGGTAAGTGACGATGTAGCCGACGATGGAGCAGGATGGTCTAGAAGACACCTATTCACTCTTGCCTTGAAGAGGCCCAGAAAAATATACCCTTCTCTTCTTTAGGCGTTTCAAAATCAGGAACGGATATACTTTTATTTGAGGGATAGCATTACACTGAGTTAAACCACTTTATGATTTTTCTACAGTCCTCTAAATTGTTTTTCTGTGCTTCTACTAGCATAATATTCGAATTAAGTCATACAGAAGCAAAGGTAGCAACATCCCATTTTTTTAATATGGCATCTTTTAATGCAGTTTGATAGACAAGTTTACTTGACCAAATAATAAAATCGTAACATCTTAGACAAAATGAGTGTTTTAGACTGTGGTTGGTAGCAAAAACAGCTTTATCCCTTCTTTTCTATAGCATTGACAGCAACAACCGTTTTCAAAAAATGCCTATCGTAATTTTAGTAGACATGGATGTTGCTGCCTTTGCTTCTATATAACTCAATTATTAAATTTAGGGTAGATTTTCCCATCTCTAGAGTAACGCTATCCAGTGAATAAAACAATGAACGTTCTTTTTTCTGAAACACAAAGAAGAGAAGATAATATTTTAATTTGGTGGATAGCGTTTCTCAATGTAGATGGTTAAATCGGACCTTATTTATTTATATACACAATGTTGTGCCAGTTATAAGGTCAAGCAAATATTCATACCGCTATTAGTCTCATTCGAGCCCCAACTTTTTTTGGTGTCAATCTATCCAAATACACAATGGTCATTGGCAAGTACAGTCGGCTACACTATATGATCCCACACTTATCAAAAGTTATCTTAACTGCAGGCGACTGTACTTCCAGGCGCCTTCTTTTTGAACACCTTATCCGATTTAATATATTTTTGACCCCTAAAGAATACCGAGATTCTCGATCCAAGGCACAAATAATGCTTTCAAAACAGTAAATTCTGTTATTCTTCATTCAATTCTTGATCAATTACTCTTTTATAATCTTTCGTTATATCATTTTCATTACTTGTGGGTATAAATATTTACTTCACAAACTAAAAATCGTGGATTACTTCTAAATAATACATCACACTATATTGTCGGTTCGTCCTAAGTTCACTACTCCGATGAAAACTAGTGAAACTTCCTTTCACTAGGCGAACCCTGACAGGTTTGCCACTCCTCAGGGTTGCAAGCTCTTGTCAGGGTTTGGGGAGACTCCTGTCACTCGGGAGGTGCTCCGTTCGCTTCGGATTTCTCGTCTTCTAACTCCTGCTCCAAGATGGCGGCGAAGGAGAATGGAGCGAAGGCGTACCCCTGACCTTCGTAGAATTTGCTCATGAACTCCACCCTGAGGGAAAATTTAAGCAAAATATTAGCTAACAATGACGCGTGACATTACTCATCTTTTTTGGTGTTCTAGTACAATCAGTATCAAAGAAAGATCTGTCCCGATTTAAAGAGTTTTATCAAAATCTAAATCAAAAGTGTATTTAATCAGTAGAATCGCAAGGATCACTTTGAAACGGCTTAAAGCTTAGTCTAGGTGCCAGTTAGATCTAGGTAGTAGGTGTATTAATTTATCATCGTTTGAATCCTAGTTGTGCACTAACAGATACGTCTGCTTCTTCACTACTTTCCATCCTAAGGTTGCCTGGAAGAAATCGCTTTTAGCGATAAGGCCGCCCATTGTACTTTATTTTATTACGCTGTTACTTGTGATGTATCCTTGTGTACAATAAAGTGTTATCTATCTATCTATCTATCTGCTCAATTCGAAAAATCAATGCTTGAGTCTGAGTCGAGCCTCAAGCGTACTTTGAGAGTTCAAAGTACGCTTGAGGTCAAACATTTATGTTTGGGACGAGACTCAACTATATGACAAAGAAATGCAAGTTCTGCCAAGCTCTAGTATTGTATAGACTCAGATTTAAGAATTGCCTCTATAGCCGGTCTCTCATTGTTAAGGATCCTGACTCTTTCCCATTCTGTGGACAATATCTCTCCATTTGGAGCGGTCGGTGGTCTGATGGAGCGCCTGATGCATTGGCATTTCCAGCCGCTCAGATATATGGACATAAACACATTTTTAATGCAGAGTTTCAATACGTACCAATGCAACCGCAGCGTGTGTAGAAACGCCGACAGCCCCTCCATAAGCACCAAGATAGCCAGCGTGAAGAACGCCCACGCCGCGAATGCCACGTACATCTTCAAACTGCCCACAATGCCAAACGCGGTGCTCATTCCCATCGTGAGGACCCGCTGCCAGAGAACTGCTGACAGTTCTGGAAGAAAGTTGTGCCTTCTCATTTTTTGTTTCACTTTTAGGTAGCATACCTATTTCTCACTGTATTGTTAACAATAATGGAAAGTTAGGGAACATTGAAAGGGCTACATGGATTTCTACCACAGGTAAGCATAATACAATGAACTATCAGTTTTCGTGAACATAACTAACAGCATTCAAATCAGAGTTACGAAACCACAGATAGACTTCAAATCGGAGTTACAAGGTCACCGATAGACTAAAGACACCTGGGGAGTCATTTACAATTAACCAGAGAAACACACACTGAGGCCATAAGTCCTCTCTTTTTAGTTGGAGCTGTAAAAAGTGAATGATAAACAAGCCTTTACTACGTCTTAGCTTATTATACTATAGCTCTAGGCCGTAGATTAGTCTGTCAAAAGTCTACTCTTTATACACTTACGAGCATGAGCCAGCGATAGTGCCCACAGTCGCAAGTACGATGCGGTATGTGACACAGTGCCCAGCACGTATTCTATGGTGTGGATAGCTTGTGTGATTAGGATCTCGCCCATGCCGTCTCCATGTGGATCTTTTTCTACAACCTCGCCGCTTTCTACGCCTTGCTGGTATTGCTGGAATGGGAAAGTTAACTTTAGAAAACCATGAAGCATCCAATATACTCTTAATCCCCACACATCTTTTGATTGAGTTTGAACCCGATATGTGCAAATTGAGTGGAATTCTCGTAATTGGCTCTGATCCGGCCAGAGCTCGGCCGACGGGATATTCTCTTATTTATATAAAACTCATTGTGTGGACAGGTAGGGTTCAAATTCAAGCGATGGCTCCGCCACGGTCTTGCCCCGGCCCTAACACACCACGGATGTATGGGGATAGACCTTAACTCTATTTGAGAAAATTAAGATCATAGAAGCATCCCGTGTATCTCAAAATAACAAAACTAATTTAAGAAGTGTACAAACTGTATAAAAGATGAATATTCCTTGCGTTGTAAAAATATACCTTCTGCTTCCTGGCCGCCATCATCTGATAGACTGGTTTTCCAAACAGCATCACCGGTATGCACATGAAAGCCAGAGCTATGAACGTCTTCTGCAGTTCCTCCTGTCCAGAGTACATGAACTTGTGGCAAGGAGGTTTCTCCTCAGCCTTCTTGAAGAGCATCATGTTTATGAAGATTATGAGCACTGATGGCGCGCAGGAAGTGCCAAATGCTGGATCTGAAATGTTTTATGAAGAGTTAAGAAAAGGGGATTCTATTTGGTGGTTTGTTTCTAAGCCTCACAGGCACTCATTTAAAAAGCATTAGGGTATGTATGAAAAGTGGTTTCAACAGTTTCCTGCTTTAGAATTAAAATGCAATGGTGAGTTTCAGGACACTCCCACCGAAGACATGTTAAGAAAAGAGAAATTCGGTGACGAAGATTCAAGATCGTTCGAACTGGACACGTATGGGTGAGGTAGGCCTCACATAGGATCATCAGGACATAAGTGTCCTGCAGTAGACTTCTTTGGGCTGATGATGAATGGCCAATTACTCACCGATCGCTTCTGCTGAATACATGGTCCACTTCATGAACATCAGTATACAAAGATACCAAAACAAGAGCAACAGAAATATGATCTGGGGTATGTACTGCAGAAATATCATCTCGGGTTTCCTGAAGAAACTGCAAAAGAAAGATTACTTAATTCTATGCTATCTTTGGGAATAAATTACAATTTGACTACAAAATCTGATTTCTATGAATCCAGTAATTACTTGAAGTTTACCACACTCATTGTCACCCCGAAGGCCATGTGGATCACTCCGAATATAATGGACAGTTTCATTTTAAATGAGTTTAGGAATATTATGTTGTTTGCCGCAAACTGAAAAAAATAACAAAATGGTTAATTTAACGCTTGCTAGTTTTCACTCATAATACTTATAGCCATAAGGCCTATGATAAACTTTAAGGATTCTCACCTGCCAAGCGGGATCCATTCCAAACGGGTAGGGAGTTCCAGTATAAGCAATAGTCGGATCCAACTCCAAATTCTTATGATTTTTCAGCGTTTCATTATCATACACATTGATCCATCTACTCCCAAATATATTGAAGGACTTTGAAAACATATCGTTGTATATCAAGCCAGTGTACATTGAAAATATTCCCATAAGCAGTATTATGTAGCGACCTCCGAAGAAAATGTTCCATATTTCGTTGTCAGTTTTGGTTTTGGCCAGTCTCTTCTCGAATATAACTAGGAAGGTTGCAAATATGGTCATGATGAAGCCATGACCCACGTCTCCGAACATCACGGCGAAGAGGAAAGGGAATGTAATGATCGCATACAGAGCTGTAAAGAAAACAGTTTCCAGATTATAAAGAATTCAAGATATCTTCAGATATCACATACAGTAAACCGCAGCAGAACATTACCAGGATTAGCTTCTCTGTAACTGGCAATTCCATAGGAATCAATGAGGTTCTGGAAGCCACAGGTGAATTTGTTGGTCCTGTTGAACGTTGGTGGAATCTCTCTGGTGGGCACGTAGTGGAGGATCGAGGGAATAGGGCTTCCACTTGCTTTCTGAAATAATGAGAATTGTAGAAACATAGGAAAATTAAGAAAAGTGCAATGGGAATAATGTAACTAATATACATATTTGACAAACGGCTGAATTCAAGTTTGAGGCCATGTTCGCTTTAAATTCTGGTCTTAGAGCAACTGAGGACAGAACAGAAAATATGTGTCAAGTGCACGAAAGGAGCCTCGTTGAAGCGCACTTAAAAGCCTTTCACCACACTTAGAAGAAGAAGAAGAAGAAGGACAGAACGGCTGTTTTTCCAGTAACCATAGGCGCGTGAACGCAAATGCGTAGACTTGGCGTAGACGCTTGTACTGTTATCGAGCAGTACTTTATATAATACATTTTAGACACCTTCAAGCATAGAAGGATTCTTTTGACTTACCACTCCATTATCCAGTGCCTTCTGCACTATACTGATATCGTCCTTCGGCACCCAGCACTCAGCGATCAGACACTTCTTGATGATATCCATACTGAACATATTGAGGGTATGGTAGATGCCCTTCTCTTTCCGTACTGCCACCATCCAGGTGCTGATGTCACGGGCTATGTTCCTGAGGACCAGACCTCTGTGCTGCTCAGTTTGATCTAAGACCTGGAAAGGTAAGATTGCAATTTTTCTGAGATCATTGAAAAAGGCTGTGAGGCTGATTTGAGATGGGCTCTTAGCAAGGATGCGTTCTTATAGTGCATCTTAGTTTCCCCCATTCAGCAAGTAATACTCGTATAATAAAAAAATGCTTGTCAATATTTCACGTTATGCATACCGAACTTAAAAAAATTCAAACTTACATAACGATAGTTGATGTAACTTAAAAAAAAAGACTGTTGATAATGGTTACTTACAATCTCCAAATCCTTGATCCTGGCGTCCACACCACCCAGCATCTCCTGCTGTTCTTTGTAAGTGGCTGGACAGGGGTAAAGTGTGGCTTGAAAACCATGACATACTTTCTTCACGCGAATCTTTATCTGTTCTCCATGGAAGAATACTACGAATACTGTCTTTTGGAGTTCATGGCCCTGGAATCAATGGAAAATAATGAATGCCCAACATTCACATAGCAATAAAGATTTGACTATGATCATACAGTACTGTGGTTGTGTGGTGGTACCTAGTACTTCTTTGAACTTTCGACGTTCGGCATCGCCAAACCAAAATCATTTAACTCCAACAGCCATGATGGTACAGTAGGCCTGCCAAGAGCTCTGTCTGGCTGTCTCTGGTTCTGGTTTTAAGTCTGTGTGAGTGTTCACCAGTGCATTATACTGTGTGTGTGACGTTTTGACGTAGGATTTATTTAGTCAACACTCACACAGACTCAAAACCAGAACCAGAGACAGAGCTAGACAGAGCTCATGGTAGGCCTACAGAACTAAAAAGCAACGTAGTTTTGAGATAGTTTTAGGAGATATTGATATGATACTTATTTTGAACTGGACAAGTCTGTAAGACACAGCACTATCTAGCCCCAAACTAAGCAAGCTTGTACTATGGGACCCAGATAGTGGATTTACTTAATACTATTTATTGATGTAAATACATACTTAGAATACAATATAACACCCAGACAGAGATCAAACATTTGTGTTCACCCCACAAATGTTTGTTCTAGGTGGGGATCGAACCCACACCCTAAAAAAAACGAAATGCTAGATGAGTATTATGGCAAAAAGCGACCATCTTTAGTAGAGAGAGTCCCCCATGAGCAATAAATCAAAGAAATCGACATGAAATAAAATTCTCGTATAAAATTCTAAAGGGTAATGTGCGATCCAATCAAAATGCTAGGTCACAAGTTACTAATGGTCTGCGACCGAACCACATAGTGACTGGCGTGCCTTTATAAATATCTTTATACCTGGAGGCATGTCTAGAAAAATCAATAGAAACTGTGGGGTAACGACCGCGTACGTGACGCCAGGATTTATAATAACTAGACGTAACTATGCAGTAACTTGAGGCAGCATAAATTGTAATGCGGGGCTCAGGTCACCCCTAAGACTTATTTTTACTACATTATTAACTTTTTCCATACCTATACAAAGTTTGTATAAAAGCGTATGGAAGCAAAATATATAAGTTTTTGCAATAATGATTGAGTTTTTGGTGATGACTGACACAATTACTTAATAACTAATAGTAGCCAAACATGGCCACATCAATTTGTCATCATGCGGAAATCCTATTGCCATTCCCGAATCAAAGCATCCTCTATTTCTCAGTTAAATAGTATTATCATATGGGTATTTACCTACTGCAGCTGCGACTCACTGATATAGACCTTGCTCTCAAATCCTTAATAGTAATAATAAATACCTGAATAGATGCAGAGTAATTGGCTTTTAGTCAAAATTAATTTTCAGAGCAAAATGCAGATCTGAAAGCTAGTTCGTGTAGGTAAGCAATCAATTATAAATAAATGCCATAAATCAAACGCTCAATCACGCAAAGTCTAATTAATTTAAGCATGCCTTAGGTTATTCTAAAACGGTCTAAGATGTTAGCTATATTATTAGTATGTAAGACGTATGTGGCGACGTTACTTATTACTGGTCATTTCAACCATAATCTCACAGATTTTTTCATGTTTACTTGACGCTATGCTAGCAATACGACGCACGCAAGAAAAACAAACGTGCTTGGCTACCAGTGTTCGTCAGGTATTAACTACTCTGTTCCATATTCCTCTTCAGCATCAACAAAAGTTTCCTTACCGTTATAGGGTCCTTCAATGGTTGGTCAATCTGCGCTTGCTTGAAGAATATGTTCCCATGTGATATCCTCCACAGCATCTTCTCAAAGCACGGCACTCTTGAGGTTGCTACCACTCCAGCTATGAACCCAAGATGGCCGATCACTGCAAACGACGGAATATTATTAAAAAAACGGTTATCTCAAAGGAATTGCACCTGGAAAACCTCGTGGAGACTTAAGCACGAGAATTTCTGGTTAGACTACGATAGCAGTAAAATGCTTATAGTGGTCCTAGTACAAGATTTAAGAGTAGAGTAAGTTCCGTAATGAACCGATGGACCGTAGAAGTTGTGAAAGTGTACTTTCGGGATGGAGAAGGTTCACATTCGTTCGTCCTGGGAACCTAGACTACTTAGTAAGATATTGCCATCTATGCATATACACGACTATTTTGTAATTACCCAAAAAAAAATGCCGATATTGGCTGATACTGAACACATCCACGAAAAAAAAAATTTGAGACAAAAAAAATATTTTTAAATAACCACAATTTTTAGTCAAATATTGAGAAATGATTCAACAAGCAAAAATCATTTCATTCATAAACGCTAAATACCAAGCGGAACCGAACAGCGTAAATTGTTTTCTCTCTAGTACTACGTAACTAATATGTCCATAATTTTATGCAGTATTTCTGAAAATTTTACCATTTAATAGCTTTATCATTTTATCGAAACTAAAAATTCTGATTGCACATTCATAATGTTCTACCCCTACTACATTACCCTTTTTTTTTGGTAGTTACAAAATAGTGGTGTATACTACTTGAATATGTTAGAGCTGGAATTATCTTTATGGCTGCTGCTGATGACTG
Organism: Thera britannica; assembly: GCA_939531255.2. Lineage (NCBI taxonomy): Eukaryota > Metazoa > Arthropoda > Insecta > Lepidoptera > Geometridae > Thera > Thera britannica. The sequence goes on from OW618036.2 coordinate 24,802,461, forward strand.
TGTGCTTTGGGTTCCATTTGCATGCAGGAAGAATTACTTATCTGCAAAGGCAAACTAATTTATTTACCCGCTTCGTTATTATAAATCTGAACGGAAGCTGATATCTTCCTCGCTGCGCTATGGTCCTGGAAGAAGGTCTGCATCTTCTCGATGAGGAGTTTGAGCTCTATCAGGGAGAGGTAGTCACTTTTGAGGTTGCGTGCGTTGCGTGTGATCTCTTGGATTTCGCCTTCAATGTAGTCGATTCTTTCCTACAAATAAAGCGAAATCAGAAATCAGAAATCAGAAATCAGAAATATTTATTGCATTAACTGTTGTACAGAAAAGATCTTAGTGGCTATGGCTAGCTAGGTACAGATTTCACAGTTTGTCCGTTCCGGACGTACAATAAAAGGGCAAGTTTGTGCCCAATAACAATAAAAACAAATTATATACCTATACAAATTATTTGGCAAGAACATACAGTCATTATTATCTTAAATAATACATTAAACTTGAAATATTGTTTAAAACAATTAACAAAGTACCTAAGTAGGTATAATCTAATCATATCTACTATACTAGAGGCGCTAATAGAGATCAAAATATTCACCTAAATTATAGTGGACTCTATGAATAAGCCACTTTCTTAAACTATTTTTAAACATGTTACCTTCCAGTTGTTTTAAATCAGTAGGTAAATGGTTATATATTTTTATTGCTGCGATATATGAACTTTTGTGGTACATGGTGTTGTTGAACTGTGGCATTACTATGTTATATTTATGTTTGTTTCGCAAATTCTCAATTCGGCTAGATTTAACATCAAAAAAATAATGTTTGTTATTTTTTACAAATAAGCTTATTTCTAATATATATATTCCTGTAAGTGTTAAAAAATTGTTTTCTTTAAAAATAGATCGGAGAGATTCAGTACTTTGTAAGTTATAAATGGCTCGAAGGCACTTTTTTTGCATTATGAAGGCTGACTGAACTACTACAGAGTTACCCCAAAATATTATGCCGTAAGTTAAATGGGAGTAAACATGACCATAGTATGCATTTTTTGCAACCAATCTAGAGGAATTATTACTTAATGTTGATAAGGCATAACAATATTTCGATATTTTAGAATTTAATTTTGCTATGTGCGTTTTCCATGATAAAAGTCTATCAATATTTACACCGAGAAATTTGATTTCATTTATTTCCTTAATATTAATCGATGAAGCGATGTTAATGTTAGTGCTTTTAGATTATTTTATACAGCGTCAGGGGCAGCTGGTCATCAATCTACGATCTAAATAAAAGGGTCTAGTTGATAGAACCTTCGAAACATACAATTTACATAAAAAGATCTAGTCGATATAACTTTTGGAACAGCATAGAACCTTTGTGGTTTCCGTGGAACATCAATCAGGTAAAATGCGTTCCCGTGGTATAATATATTATATCCACAAGAAAAACAGGGTCAATATGTACGCGCACCATTGAGCACAGTACCTTGAAACATTGAAGACGCTGTGCAGGCAGGTCATCAGGTGGTTGAACTTGCAATCACCATCCATCACGCAAAAAGGGCCTATCAGTGGCCTTGTTGCGGAGGTTGATTCACCAATAAAACATGAGGAAACCCGTATTAGGTGTTTTACCTAGTACGGGTTTCCTCATGTTGTCCTTCACCAGTGGACGTACTTCATAAGTGATGACGTTTCTAACCTCAAGTATGTTGATCTCCCTCGGGGTGAGGATACGTCGAGCTGGTTTGGGTGGTGGCGGTGGTTCCGGCAGCTCGGCCCAAACCCAACGCAGCTTGCGCTCCATCTCACTACATCGCCGCACTTCGCTCACGTAGCGGCGTTGGAAGTCATTGACGTGGGGGTTTAGCTGTGAAGGAAAACGACACTATACATCGGGCATCATCGGGATTTATTTAAGGTCTTATTACATAATACAGGAATCCTTGTTGATGTCCCAACTGTCCGCACCAAGCGCTTTGCTTCAACTTTTACGATGCGGACAGCCAAGGACTGGATTCCTTGCCGGCTTCTTTCGAATAGTTGGACGTTTTCAAGACATGAGTAAATAGGTATCTTCTAGGTCAACGTGCTATATCGTCGGCCATATCACACAACAACAGATGAGATTGCGGTCAAACGCAAGCCTAAGTTGGCAAGTTTATACAATCGCACTTGATGTGCGGGCAGGTTTTTCCGCAAGTAGGCCGCTGGTGGGCCCTTTTTGCGTGACCCTTGACACGTGTTGCTCGAACTTTTTTAGGTTCTACAACACGCCGGCGGCGCCGGTTTCCTGACGATGTTTTCCTTCACCGTTTTGAGAGTACTGGCATAGTGCACATAAATTTTTCGACAGAAAAACTCATTGGTACACGAGTGGATTTGAACCCACGACCTTCGGATCGGAAGGCGCGGCCACTACCTACTACTACTACTAGACCACCAGTGCTCTCTAAAACGCAAGCCTATAAATTGTAAAAAAAAACATACAAAAGAACGGTTCTTCTTGGTCGCGTGGAAAAGGCGCTTAGATTCACCTGTGATCCTTGTGATTCTATCGTTTCAGTCAGAAAATGAGCACTCGTATCTACCAGTCCAGGAAAAGAACATTATACTAGTGTTTTGAATGAAAGAACTGCGTGCTTTCCCTGGAGACTAGGCTATACGTCCATGACCTTTCACATTCGGCTACACATACCTCCTGCGTCAATCTATTATTAAATAGACTATGTCAATAACAGAATTGGCTTATACGACGTGGTTTATTATGTTTTATTCTTGCCGCACCTATGTGTACAAATTGGTCAAGACAGATACTCATAATATTTATACGTCTGTCCGTCGGTCTTGCATACATTTTGATTGTTTTTGCATGCTAACAGAAGAAAGTGGCTCTTTTTTTAAGGTTATCGTACCTTTTTACATGAGTTCTACGAACCTGCTTATTTTAATTATTTTAATTACTCGTGCTTATTAATAAATATAGTGGTTAGGGAGTAACGCACACCTATAGTTCGCTGGCGTCGGCGATCAGTGAAACGCTGTCAAATTTGACAGCGATATTTGACAGCGTTTCACTGATCGCTATCGCCAGCGACCTAGGTGTGCGCAGGCCTTTATAACTCGAAAGTAAAAATATCAGAATTGAACCTATATACTATTGATTCCGTTTTTCTATTCAGTGTTCTGTACCCTTCCTTCTAGTTTCTCTTCTATTTTTCTAAAATAAAATATTGTAGGCAATCCATTCACCACTCAAGTATTTGTTCTCAGTGGGGATCGAACCCACGACCTACGGCATAGAAGGTGAAGCTACGAGTCCTACCAACTGAGTTATTGGCCATTCAAAATATTCATTGAGATTTATTGAATTATTGTGTACTATTTTATTCTTCTATTTAATTAATGCGGGCAAAGTCGCGGTTCACCGCCAGTCTCAAAGTATTATGAGCTTCAATTTTATCGGTCATCTCATTTACGGCCCATCCTCTTGTATTGCAATCGTTTGTACTCTATTTATTTTCATTTCGTTTACAGCGAGACTTGCTCCACTAGCGTGATTTATGTCACATTAAAACTTCGAAGTCGTCCCAAAAACATTATTCTTGCACGTAGATTTATGAAAAACGTGGATTGGAAACCTAGTGATAAAAAACACATGAATGGAAGCTACACACAGCGCTATCTAGCCCCAAACCAGGGGGGCCCACTTCTTGAAAGGCCGGCAGCGCATCAGCACCACCCTTGGTGTTGCAGGTGTCTATGGGCGACGGTGGCTACTTTCCATCAGGTGGCCTGTCTGCTCGTCTGCCAGCTATGGCATAAAAAAAAAAAACTACGCAAGGCTCGTACAGTTGCAATAGTACATTGTTACCTGAGTGTTGAAAGTCACGTTTTTTGAGTCCCGAGACGGGTTTGGCGCCAGAGCGTTAGCGAGGGCGCCAATGGAGCTTGAGGGACTCAAAAGACTTTCACCCGAGGTAAACACTGTGCTTTTCATTACGAATACAAGGAAAGTAAAAATAAAAACATGAAAGAAAAATTAGTGAAAATGAAGATTGAATTGCCGCCTTCCCGGTTTTTTTTTTTCTTTTTCTCTGGCGGGCCTTCGGCTTCGGCTCGCCAGCATTATTCAGCCATTATTTTCATTTTCATAATTTAAATCTATGTTATTTTAAATAAATAGTTGAAGCTATACACTAATCAAGTAATTTAGAAGATATATTATTTATTTAATACTATCTTTATGTTATTTAAATTTAAATATTACATTGCGCTCTAATTAGACTTTTTAAACTTCTTACCTTTGTAATGGGTTTCCAACCTACTTGCTGAATAAAAAGTTGGAATTTGGTTGAACAACCTCCTTGCAGTTAGAAAGACTTTAGAAAGTTGGAACATGGTTGAATAAAATAGAACTTGTTTTTTTTTATAATTTGACAGCTGTCAGTAGAAAGCGATTCTCCCTAGGGCTGAAAGTTTTACTTTCAATTAGGCCCCTCAGGCAACTTCAGACCTACTTTCAGAGTATGAGTAATGAAAATATATTTTTCATTAACGGTAAGAAGGTTAAAAAGTCTAATTAGAGCGCAATGTAATATTTAAATTATAATAACATAAAGATAGTATTAAATAAATAATATATCTTCTAAATTACTTGATTAGTGTATAGCTTCAACTATTTATTTAAAATAACATAGATTTAAATTATGAAAATGAAAATAATGGCTGAATAATGCTGGCGAGCCGAAGCCGAAGGCCCGCCAGAGAAAAAGAAAAAAAAAACCGGGAAGGCGGCAATTCAATCTTCATTTTCACTAATTTTTCTTTCATGTTTTTATTTTTACTATCCTTGTATTCGTAATGAAAAGCACAGTGTTTACCTCGGGTGAAAGTCTTTTGAGTCCCTCAAGCTCCATTGGCGCCCTCGCTAACGCTCTGGCGCCAAACCCGTCTCGGGACTCAAAAAACGTGACTTTCAACACTCAGGTAACAATGTACTATAAAAATATTTACTTCTATATTACGTAAGAAACGTGAGAGATAAATAAATAAATAAAATAACATTATCTAGCCCCTAACTAAGCAGAGCTTGTACTATGGAAACCAGATAGCTATATAACACTTGCATAAAAGATATAGGTAAGTAATTTTAAAAGTTTATGATATTTGACTATCTGTCCATTTAACTATCCTATACTACAGACGACTGTACAATGGGAGACTTGCAACTAATTGAGTAGTTATTTAGATAAGTACTATGTTTTTGGTACACGTCATTCCAATAGCCCGGGTTAACTCAAAACTACGGTCCCACAGTCCAGAGATCACCAAAGGAATTGGCTCCATTACGCACAACACGGCCCAAGCGCGTGTTCACAGGATGAGTAGAGGTGGTTCATTGTCATTTCAATTAAAAACAATAACCCCACTGTTGCCATTCATACGGCCGTAAAAATAAGTGTGATGTTCGCGATGATGTAACAGATCCGCTGAGGACCAATTTATGTTCAATTCTTCTGATCCCGGCCTCGCCGGAATTGAACGGCTCACATGATCCAAATTTGTGATATAAACACATATAAACGTGAGACTGTAGGTCTACCAGAAGCTCTGTCTGGCTCTGTCTCTGTCTTTGTCTGTGTGAGTGCTCACTAGTGTATTATTAAATTAAATAATTAAAAATTTGTTTATTCAGATGTCAAAAGATCCATTCTTAAAACTTACACAACACATACAATAGCAAATCAAAAAATAATAAAATAAACAGAGAACATTACAGTAGGAGTTCACACGAATGGTTAGTTAATGTAATAAACTTGACTGGTATTATACTGTGTGTGTGACGTTTCGACGTAGGATTTACTTAGACAGCACTCACACAGACTCAAAACCAGAGCCAGAGACAGAGCCAGACAGAGATTGTGGTAGGCCTACTGTTCCTTGATCTAGTCGGTAAAATGGTGTACCTATGATTGTTTGGTCTATGAATTATTCTAGTTAATGGAATTCCGCAAAGTTCCACCTCAAATAGAAAGCTAAATTCAATTTAGACTTTTAGCAGATATCATTATCCAAATGATTCGGGTCCATTTCCGTCAAAAGTAAAAGATTTTTGAAATAAATAAATATGCAGTTATTGTTTTCTTATAAATATCGAAAGACTCCTTTCACGACTTTTCCCTCACTAACGTGGTTGACTTGGCCATCACCGCCCTTCTCTAAAAAGTACTTAAGAAATTAAGAAACAAGATCAGTCAAGATTATTTAATTTTAATTGGATACTAGTCGACACAGACTTTAAATAAGTTCCACGCGCTTATTTACCGTGAGCTGTAGGCCTACCACAAGCTCTGTTTGGCTCTGGTATTGAGTCTGTGTGAGTGTTGGCTAAATAAATCCTACGTCGAAACGTAACACACACAGTATAATGCACTGGTTAGCACTCACACAGAGCTTACCAGTCATGCCACAGAATTCCACGTGCAATTAAGTTCCACGCGCATATTTACCGTGAACTGTAGTCGATAAATGGTGAAATTGGATGAAAACATTGTTATCCATGGCTGGTTAGTTCTGCAAGATGAATACTTCGACACGGAAAATTTAAATTACACACGTGATTTACGCTACGGTATGAGAACCCTGTTTTGAACCTTATTTTTGACGCGATAACGTGTATTTTAAGGTGAAGTTACGACAGATGTAAATAGATGCAATGGACAATCTACTCAACACTATTTGTATTTGTATCAGGTGTGGGAAACTAAAGTAGATAAAATGGATTTTTTTAAACAACTAGCTGATGAGCGCCAGTAACAAAGAATTATCTCGTAGGTCACGCATATCAGGAACGTGCCCTGCGATGCACTGCCCTGCGTCAATCAACTAGCGGCTTGCAGAATGTTCAGCCTCACGTGTTAGTAGTTTCACCGGCACCCGCACCCTTCAAACCGCAACACAGCAATGTTGTGCATAATTTTTGTCTCTATCCTACATGGTATACGAGAATGAGTGGCATCCCTGGCAACATCTTGATATTCGAAAAAACAGTAAAAGCTTATTAGGGTCGGAAGGCAACTAGACCACTACTGCTAACAACCCAGAATCAAAAGCAAGACATAATATCGTAGCCAGCCAGCGAAAATCTTTATTATCTGTTTAGCCTTACAGGAAAACAGGAAGAATTTGATATGTTCACGTTCAGCGCTGGGCTCGTACACAAGGATACGCATCAGACTATACACTGCTAGCTCTTATGTCGTTGCAGTAAGCGTAATTTTTCTTTGTTTTTAGGAAACTTGAGCTGTATCCTACTGTACCATGAGCTCTGTCTGGGCGTCGATTCTAGCAACACGGCTCGATTAATTGATCGCAGAATCCGCGTTCCATTTTCAATTTTTTCAAATAAAAATTGACAACTCACATCGATTTAAGGCCTGCCTACACCTAGATTGCTGGTGATGGCGTTCAGTGAAACGCTGTCAAATTTGAAAGTTATATTTGACAGCGTTTGACTGATCGCCGCGCCAGCCATCGCCACACTACCACACCACCTAGGTGGGCGCAGGCCTTTACGCGATCGCTTGAGTGATTTGTGTTGCTGGAATCGCCCTGATAGGACATAGGCATGAGAATGTGCTGTGTGTATTATGTTCATAAAAGTTTGAATGCTACGATAGCACACGATGATATTCGGTCTCACGCGATTGCCCCCATGTCAACTACTCATTGAAACAAATGTACCTAACTGGATAGTTTGGCGGTGAGCACTAGCAGAATTGAACCAAGGTTCGACTACCAGATACGAGCACAATATTACTTTTATTACGGTTAATGTTCTTACACCAATTTCATTGTCATCATCATCAGCCTGAAGAAGTCCACTGCTGGACATAGGCCTCCCCCACACATTTCCAGGAAGAACGATTCTGAGCCCTTTCCATAAATCGAATTCTCGATCATCGAATATTTTTACAATGTCGTCGGTCCATCTGGGGCCTTATTCGCTATTACATTGGAGATTCCGTGCCCAAAACGTGTGACTTCACAACGTGATCTAAACGCAAACGCGCCTTGGTGTGGAATCGAGAAATGGTATTCTGTATGCCACAAGACTAGTTGCCTATGCTCCACGTTTGATGTTTTGGTTATTTCACATGATTCGTTCAAAATCCGACGATTACTAAGCCCATGTCTTAACATGTTCACGTAACGCGCGTGGTTTGGCAATAGCGAATAACGGCCCTGGTGGGTGGGCGCCCTACGTTTCGTCGTCCGGTGCGTGGTCGCCATTCGAGAACGCCATTTATTCCCCAGTGGTTCTCGGTTCTTCGAGCTATATGACCTGCCCATTGCCACTTTAACGTAGGTACTAATTTTATGAGCTAGGTCGGTGACCTTGGTTTTTCTACGGATATCCTTATTTCTAATTCTATCACCTTCCAACACCCAGCATAGCTCTCCATAGCTCGTTGCGCAACTTTTATTATTTTGATTTTGGTATTATATTGTAGTGTAGACAATCCACACAGCACTATCTAGCCCCAAAATTTCCAAATAAATTAGTTAAACAGCTGTCAGTGTTTAATTTGTCGATTAGCAATCCGTGAAACCAGTCCTAAATGCAAGCGAGGTATAGCGGCAACTGACGGTTGTCAGTGCCTTAACCAGTTAAGTAGTATAACAGAGTTTTTCCTTATCCATGACGCAGGTTACGTTTATGCCAAATTTTGATACGCTAGAGTAGTTCGACCGCAAAAGTGGACCAAACAAACAGTACACATGCACGTGACCTAAAATGTAGACAACATTGCTACAAGCTTTGCGTGTTGCCAGGCAGTAATGCATAATTACAGTTTTAATGCATTGTGAATAAAACTATGTAAAGATGAAAAAAAAATATTAAGCAATAAAAAAAATATTGTTGAGAATTGTCGTTATAAAAAGTTAAGCGTGTTGCTTTACTATAATCCTACTAATGTAGAATAATATTAATTTACACAAAGAAACTTACAATTAAACAAATATTTACAAAATGTACAAAATACACAAGAAACAAAAAGTTAAGTATTTATAACGAAAGGGCCTTTGCTATTTTAGATTATTAATATAGCGTCAGGGGTAACTGGTGCTTACTAGGGCTAGTAGGCTTTCCTCTAACTTGCAGGACGCTATAGTGCCTGGGACAGGATTTAAGATGCAGCAGGCTTGCCCGGCACCTATACCATCCTGGCAGCTTAGTCGGCCTAATCCACAGAAAAGACATGATCAATACGTGCAGAACTGACTAAGCAAAGAGTTACTTCACGATGTTTTCCTTCACCATTTGAGAGCACTAACGATTGTGTAGGTACATTATTTTCCGAAAAGAAAAACTCATAGGTACACGACTGGATTCGAACCCGCGACCTTATGATTGGAAGGTGGGGTGTCTACCACTAGACACTTGTTTTTTAATACAACTATAGTTGATAGAACAAGCATTATGTTAAGTGGTAGAATCGCCTATAACAAAGCATTGGCTCGTAGGCCACGCACGTAAGGAACATGCCCTACGATGCACTTCCCTTCGTCCATCGACCTGAGCCATACAGATGTTCAGCCTCGCGTGCCAGTAATTTTCGGCACCCACTCCCTTCAAACCGAAACACAGCAATGCTGCTTAACGGCAGAAATAGGCACGGTGGTAGTACTTCCCCGGACGAGCCACACACAAAGAGCTCTACTACTACTAAATCACTAAAGAGAATTTTCAAAAAAAAAAATCAAATCACTCGCTGAGTTTATTTATTTAGCACCACTGCTACTTCATCTGTGCCATAGTAAGCTATGTATAGGCTCGGTTTTTGATATTCTAATACAACATTATGGGTTGGGCCGACTCATGGGGATTTCCATATTTTCTTTAGTGGTACCTATATGCGTACGCACCCAACAAACCCCGATTTCATGGGTGTGACTCACCTCACTTACCTACTGACAGGCTACCTGTCCCCAAACTGTATGTAACTGTATTCCCCAAATATAACTACTTGAGCTACAAAGTTGTTGAATCTACAGTTAACGCTTTTATTTTCTTCTTAAAAACTATGGTTAAAGTTTTTATATACATCTTCTTCCTGCATTTTAAGTTAGTGCCAATTCGAGATGACAAAATTAAAAAAAAATTAAAAAAAAAGCAGCCAAGTGCGAGTCGGACTCGCCCATGAAGGGTTCCGTAGCATCAAATAACATATAATATAAAGGTTGTTGTAGTTCGTCGAAAGGTAAATAGCGGTTTACGATTTATGACGTATAAAAAAAAACTACAGACTAGATCTCGTTCAAACCAAATATCGTTGAAAGTTTGCATAGTTATGTAAAACATATATTTTTTTTAGTTTTACCATTCTCTTATTTTAGAAGTTAGAGGGGGGGGGGACCAACTTTTTTCCACTTTGGAAGCGTCTCTCGCGCAAAATATTCAGTTTAGAAAAAAACGATATTAGAAACCTCAACATCATTTTTGAAGACCTATCCATAGATACCCCACACGTATGGGTTCGATGAAAAAAATTTTTTTGAGTTTCAGTTTCAAGTATGGGGACCCCCAAAGTTTGAAGTTTTTTTTCAATTTTTGTGTAAAAATCTTAATGCGGTTCACAGAATACATCTACTCACCAAGTTTCATCAGTCTAGCTCTTATGGTTTCGGAGAAAAATGGCTGTGACATACGGACGGACAGACAGACAGACAGACATGACGAATCTATAAGGGTTCCGTTTTTGCCATTTGGCTACGGAACCCTAAAAAGCCCGACCTCCCCTTAGTACGGGGCTGCGCTGACCGCCCCGCGCCGCGCCATTGGATCCTAATCACACTCGACGAATAACTCCTAAGGAATTTTCGGCACTAACGCGACCGTGCATATTGTCATCTTTCATACTTTTCATCCTACCATTCCATCTTTTCTTTGGCCTACATCTACCTACATATCCATGTACATTCATAGTTATCACTCTTTAGTCACGCTAGTTGTTAAACACATAAAACAGCTGACAGATTTAGGTTTCAAGCAACACTAACTCGCAAACTGATCCCTAAATCAATATCCTAGTAAACAACTCCAATTTAAAGAGTCTGACCTAAATTTCAACCTACATTTTAGTGGCAGTTGCTACTGATTCGCAAATAAATACGATCCCATAGTGGAATTTTGAAATGTTGTCGACATTATGTTTTGATGGATGAACTCCAAATACTTTGCAAGTTATTCTTCCATTACCTATACTGTATTACATCTTAGCCCGACTTTACTTACTGCTGAAAGTATTGTTGTCTCATCGATTTTCCATACATAAGAGAGAGACACGTGCTCACACGTAAACAACATAATTTGGTAGACAAAATGTTGTAAATGCACTGGGACAATTGCCCTTCTGGATATAGGTCTACCTTAAAGTAAAAGCTGTCAAATATCGCTGTCAAGATGTGTGATTGTGTGCGCAAAGCTTTAGTTTGTGCTATTTACCACGATTAATTTATTAATTTTGTCCATTATTATCACTGTATTATGCTCCTCATTCCTCAAACAGAGTAAAGACAAATTTCTTATCGTAGTGAGGTAATTTCAACTCATAACGTTGGTTATCAAGACCTTATCAAGGCCATGGGTTCAAAATGCATTTACGGGCCGAAGACACGAAAAATGTTTGTGAATGAAAGGGATAGAAGGCTTCCTGTCTCTATCTTAAATACCTTATTGTTTATCGACATAGTCACGACAGTAAATTAGGAAAGACAAGCGGCCGGCCGCGGTTTCGTTCGTCCCGTTCCATTTACGCCCCGGTCCCGTTAACTTTTCGGAATAAAAAGTATCCAATGTCCGTCTCTTGGATTTAAACTACGTCTCCACCAAATTTCAGTCAAATCTGCTCGGCCGTTCCTGAGTTATAAATTAAATAATATAAACACGACTTTCTCTTATTCATTAAAAACAAATCTATCCCTCGGAAACCATATATTTTACCGGGATAAAAAGTAGCCTACGTGCTATTCCAGACCATAATCTAAAAGGTGTATCTAAATATGTGTACTATGCGAAGGTGGGGGGTTTCAGACCACAATGGTGATCAGTTGTGGAGGGGAGATAATTAAAAATTCCTATTTTCAGTTTCCCATACAAAAATATTTAATTTCATAATGCCTAAATAAATTGACAACCCTATCCTTGTAACCCCTTGACCTACTACCTCTGTAGGTCTACTACTACTACCTACTACCACTGTAGCTGAGTTTAGGGTTGTCACTTTGTATAAAGTCAGCTGTTAATGTTGAAACTTCGTTGCAGTTTTTTTCAGAGATACCAATCGAAGTTCGAAAAGTCGTTGAACAAAAGTTGTTCCCCGGGGGGTGGAAATTCACCCCCCTTCAGGATAGTACACATATTTTGATACACGTTGTATATCTGTGTCAAATTTCATCCAAATTTATTCAGTTATTGAGTAACAAACATCCATCCACACTTACAAACTTTCATATTAGTAGGATACCTAGTTATTTAGACTGCTATGAGTAACTCGATGCCAAAAAACCCGCCAGCACTTGCCAGGTAACTAATTTTGGTGATTTATTTGCCTTATAGTTTGATTGTTTCCCGTAACTCACAAATCAATGTAACTGTCACGTTTTTCGAAAGAACTTGTGACACGAAAAGAAGAAGAAGATCACGTTTTTTAATTTCAAAAAGTAAACAGGCCTTTGCATCTATTGTAGATGATTTATTATTCATGCCCATATATACTTACGGTTTTACTTATTTAACATTATTTGCGTTTTTAATGCAAATAATGTTCAAAACCATGATGATAATACAGCAGGAAAAAAATTATTAATCTGAAGAGTGTGAGTGTGATTTACAAATACGCATACCAGATGTATAGATGTTGTATGATGCTTAATGCCATGGAGCTTAAGGCCTGCGCACTTCTAGGCGTAGGCGATCAGAATGCTGTCATATTTGACAGCTTAGATCCGCAAGGCTTTAGTGTTGGGCCAGTAGTTTTACCTGAGTTTTTTCACTTTTTAACCGACTTCCAATCAAAAAGGAGGAGGTTCTCAATTCGGAGGTTTTTTTCTTCATTTGTGAGCCGATTTGAAAATTTATTTTTTTATCTGAAAGGTACCAGATGCTTCCAGATTGGTCCCATTTTAATTTTATTAAAATCGGTGCTGCCATTTTTTTTCAATATTTTTTTTAATGTTTGTAACTGCATGCCTCCGTCATTTATGAGCCGATTTAGAAAAAAAATTTTTTATTTGGAAGGTTATTTTTACGTCCAGATTGTCCCAAACAAATTTCATTATAATCGGTTTAGACGTTTGGCAATGAAGTCGGTTTTTCTAGTTTTTAAAACTTATAATTATATAACTATAAAGTGGTTACAAAGATCTAGATTGACCCAATTTAGTTATTTTCAAACAACTGGGGGTGGTTTCCCTGTTTCCGTGACTCCGGGAGTGTCCATGCCGTGACCATCATATCGATTCCGCTCCACTTCCAGCTACTCGTGATTTCGGAGGCTATGTGAATTAAGGTTAACGGCATGAAATGTCTGCAGGAAATTGCTTTAATGAGGCGATTATGAAAGACTTTGTTTTCTATCGTGTCTCCATTTCAGAGAAATTCATGGTTGCAAAAATGTTGCCCTCAATTAGGATCACTCTTTTGTAATTCCTTTCTAATTGTAAGTACTGCTTATATTCTTAGATTTCAAGTCTTTATAACCAGTGGTTTATTTTGTAGTCCCTGCGCTGTAGGCCTAATGTGCGCAGGCCTTTAACCTTCAAATCGTCATCCATCACAAATTATTTTCCAACTGCAATATCACAGATACAACTACCTTTTGTATAGGAGCTGCTGTCGCCAGTTTTACATTTTCACTATATTATTGAATATATCACTAATTGTGAGTATTATAAGAAAAAGGAAGACCAAGGATAAGCTACATGAGCCAAATAAAAGCAAAGATCGCTGTCATGTTGTATAAGGAGGTCAAGGAGGTTGCCCTCAAAATAAATACCTGGAGAAAAATGCAAACATTACGCTGACAAGAGAGTTGCTCTTAAATAAGAAGATAAAAAAACAGATTATCTTCAGCTCAAATAGAGTTTAGTTAAGGTCACAAGTCACAATGCTCCATTATTACAGATGCCGTGTACATATCTTTGAACTCAGTCATTTGGTGCGTGAATGCACAAATGCTAGGAGGTTAATGATCCTTTTAATGCTGATATAAAAATATGTCTGTTATGTAAATGAGCGTCTACAAGTAAAATAATACTTAAACAAGCTCCAGTTGTACCCTGCTGGGTTACTGAGGGTAGCGATAACAGCGGAACGAGTTTTATATTTTTACAAAAAGAATATATAAATATTGTGTAATATTCTTAATTCTTAATTCTTTATTGCACACAATACAAAAACAAAGGAAAAGAACAGAAATAGAGGTCATGTACAAAGGCGAGCTTAACCCTGAGTAGAGTTTTCTTACAGCAAACCTTTGAGGCTAGGGAGAGGTGACTATATAGGCAGGTTTGTGTACATTAAAACAAAAGTAAAAAATAATAAAAATACATAAATGAATAAATTTACTAATATTCAAAATAAATAAAGGCATATAATACATAAATAATAATAATAAAATACAATACATAAAATACATAAAAATTACATACATAACAATACGTATCACAGTTCAGAGAGACAGATAGTGCTCCTTAACTTTCCTCTTAAATATGCTATGCGATGGACTAGCGCGAATATCGTGTGGTAAGGCATTCCATAACTTGACCCCTCTTACGGTAAAAGAGCCACCGTAGCGGCTAGAGGAGTGTTGAGGGGTTTTGAGGAGGAGGGAAATAGCCGTCCTGCACGGCTCACCACGCGGGACCAGGAATTCGAAGCGCTCACTGAGGTAAGTAGGAGAAAGAGGACAGTAAAGAATTTTATAAAGGAGCGCCACTACGTGAAGATCACGGCGACGACGAATAGGAAGCCAATTTAATTTAGATCTAAACTCAGAAACGTGATCAAACTTGCGCAGTCCGAATATGAAACGGATGCACAAGTTTTGAAGGCGTTCGAGCTTATTGACAGTTCTTCCGTGGCATCAAGAAAACAGACATCAGCATAGTCAATGAGTGGCAGCATCAAGGTAATATTGTGTAAATAATCCCTAACTAAGCAGCTCTGCTTAGTTAGGGCTTGCTTTGTATTATATCAGCTGAAGCAGCCCATAGTTTGACTATGGGAACCAGATAGCTGATATAATACTTAAATACTTTTATTTTGCTTTTTTTATTTTTTTTTACTTTTTTTATTTATTCTATTTCGAATTGATTTTCTGATTTTTCGAGATTTTGTTCCTACTTTAATTTTTTATAAATATTAATAAATAATATCAAACAGTTTTTATTTTATTATTATTAATAAGCAACAAAAAAAAGTCTCTTGCCATACCTAGTTTCCTTAATAAATTATTTTCAGTTTTTGGTAAAATCAACAAAAGTTGAATATTCATAGACAACGTTGATGTGTGTACATACATAGCAGTGTAGGCCACAATCGACATAGTCAATTTAACTGATTCAGGGCTACAGCTGACGTTTTACCGAGATAGATAACCTATTCTTATCATAGGTGTTTCCAAAGCAATAGTATTGGCAAGCTGCCAGAATGGACATCATTTTCATATCATGCTCGTCTGTAATACACGTGTGGGTAGTACGATTGCATCTTCATCATCATCATCATTATCAGCCTGAAAAAGTCCACTGCTGGACATAGGCCTCCCCTACACATTTCCAGGAAGAACGATTCTGAGCCCTTTCTATCCACCGACTTCCCGCGTTCTTAACAATGTCGTCAGTCCATCTGTTGAGTGAGCGACCTATACGCATCGTCTTCCGATTCGTGGTCGCCATTCGAGAACCTTTATTCCCCAACGGTTGTCGGTTAACGGTTAACGGTTTAAGTGCGCCTCAAAGAGGCTGCTTTCGTGCACTTGACACTTATTTTTGAGACAAGGGAAAGATCTTGTGTCTCCCACTTATTTGGATTCATTGTGATCCTATTTTTAGGTGTAACTACCATTATGTTCTTACCAGTGTTTTATGGAGTTTACTTATCTCATCAATGGATTTAAGGGGTTGTAAATATAAAAAGTGTAAAATAGGAAAAGTGTAAATTGGAAAAGTGTAAATAGAAATAGTGTAAGTAAATACTGGGTAAAATATTCGACAGTTAACTGATCAATATTAACGAGCACATGTTTACCCCCCTGATATCAATCACCTCTAAAGCAATCACAGTTTATGATTCGTTAAGTAAATAATATAAAGCATTAAGTAATTTGACTGATAAGGACTGGCTTATATGTTTCACAATACCAATAATTACTCAGCCACTCGAAAGATACTCTTGAAGTCGGAACAATAAAATACACTTAAATTTTCGTAAGCCTTCAACAATGGTTGGTAGGTCAATGGTTTGTTGAAGATATTATAAGGTAAAAGAACACTAATGGGGAGCACTGGTGGTCTAGTGGTAGCGGCCCCTGCCCTCCGATCCTAAGGTCGTGAGTTCAAAGCCAGTCGTGTACCAATGAGATTTTCTGCCCAAAAATGTATGTACACTATGCCAGTGCTCTCAAACTGTGAAGGAAAACATCGTGAGGAAACCGGCATATCGTAGAACATAAAAAGTTCAAAAATATGTGTCAAGTGCACCTTTTCGTGCACTCCAGCCTCTTTGAGGCGCACTTAAAATCCTTTCACCACACTTGGTTTGAAAAAACCAGTGACACAATGAATCAGAAATGAGGATATACGTAGAAGAACCAAGGTCACTGACATAGCTCGTAGAGTTAGTAAGTTGAAGTGGCAATGGGCAGGCCATATAGCTCGAAGAACCGACAACCGTTGGGGAATAAAGGTTCTCGAATGGCGACCACGAACCGGAAGACGAAGCGTAGGGTGCCCACCCACCAGATGGACCGATGACATTGTTAAGGTCGCGGGAAGTGGATGGATGGAAAGGGCTCAGAATCGTTCTTCCTGGAAATGTGTAGGGGAGGCCTATGTCCAGCAGTGGACTTCTCCAGGCTGATGATGAGTCACACAATAAGAAGAAGAATTAACACAGTATCACGCCCATATCTCATTTCATTCCAGCGTTTACCTGCCTGACCCACTCGAGGAAGTGGGCAGTTGTTCTATTGTCGGGTTCCGTTATGTGAGAAGGGTAACACTGGCGATACTCACTAGCTGAGGCTGATAAAACAAAGTCAGGTTGAGTTGGCCTTTCTATAAAATAGTATAGTCGGAAATACTATTTTTAGACTAGAAATTTTTAGACTATTTTTGATTTGTAAAAGGATCATATAAAATAAATTATATTAGTTTTTTAAGTATAATTTATTTACATAGGTACTTAAGCATTTGGCTGCCATCACACCTGATGGAAAGCCTGAGGATGCAGCCTAAGATGGAACATTATCTAATTGATGGAGCTTATCCATAATCCACTTGATCACTCTTGTCTTAAAAATTCGGTGAATATCTTTAGGAGCCTAACTCGGGCCGAACGAGATTTTCAATGTGAAAATCTCGTTCGGCCACACATTGGCATTGCACAACCTCGCACTTTTTCTACGTTTTCCGTACATCGTAGCTGTCGAGGCTTCTACGATGAGGTCGTTAATTACTCAAGGAAATCTGCCATTTTCTTTTCGAAAAGAAGTAATAAAATAAAATTTCAAAATGATCCAGATGAGCCGAGAATCCAGGAATCATCGCGGGTTTGACAAAATAAACCGTCGTTAATTTCGTTCGATATTCTATCTCCATTCTTTCTAAACATCATTTGGACAAGGATATCCTGTCCTATCTATGAGTGTTACTCCTATCTATTTTGTAATTTATTGTTTGGGAAGGGCTTGCTGATAAAATTAACAAAACTATTTACTTTGGTGATGTTTGGATTGTTATATTTTATAGAATCGGCACTTATTAATGAGAAAAGAATCCCTTGTGGATATTTTCTTAGAGACATCGTACAACTAAAACTTATTAAAAATCAAATTTCAGTATCCTAAAAACTATTATTACAATTGATTTGATCTACATATGCCAATTCACATTAATTTTATGTTTCGAAGGTGTATAAAGAGTTTATAAGTAGTACCTACGAGAAGCCGTCAGGCAAATACCCTGATATTCGTATTGTAAAAACCAGCCAAGTGCGAGTCTGACTAGCGCACATACGGTTCCGTATCTATAAAAATATCAAAAAATAATTTGTTGTTTAGGAGCTGCCTCTAAATACTTGTTTTATTTTATTTCATTATTCATTTTATTATGAATATAATATAACTTAATATTATGTGAATATTTCAAGCGTCTAACTATCACGGTTAATTAGATACAGCCAGGTAACAGACGAACAGAGAGACAGACGGACGGACAGCGGAGTCTTTGTAACAGGGTCCCGTTTTACCCTTTGAGTGCGGAACCCTAAAAATCAAGCTAATCTGCAACAGTCTGCTATTACCCTGGAAACGATTGATGAGCACTATATACGTCCGTGTTATAAAGTTATTAGAGCAGATGTTCATTGGCAGCTATATTATTATTAGACGGACAGAAACCGGTTTAATGAACTACCTTGGGAATTCTCAGGGAATTGTGAAACTTACAATACATTTATCATTGTTTTTTTAATTTCACCGGATTTTTCTCATAGTTTCAAGCCAAGAAGTTTCCAACAGTAGGCCTGTCTCTTGCTATAAGTTTTGAGTCTGTGTGAGTTTTGACTAAATAAATCATACGTCAAATCATCACACACACAGTATAATACCAGAGCCAGAGACAGAGCCAGACAGAGCTTGTGGTAGGCCTACAGTATAATGGTATAACGTAAATAAGTAATACCTTTCTTTTCGAAGCGAATCAGTGGACTACGACTTCATATACCTTAAATAGGTACTACAATAATATTTGTATACTGTCTTTGTGGAAACTTCAAGAAGAGTCAGTAATAGCAAGTGATGTTGAGCAAGATCAGGAAAACAAAAGGAGTACTCACATCTCTGAACTGAGCAACGCCAGCCTCCCCCAGTTCATACATGGAGACGTAGGCGGCTTCAGGCTGCACGAACAGCTGGCAGAGCACCATCTCTTCACTTCGGAACATCGCGCCCATGATAAACGCTTTATTTCTGCTCTGGAACAGCAAATAAATATTTTTAGCATCCACACTTTATGTGCAGGTTGTTATGCAAATGATAGACAATCGGGCTTACGGCCCACCTGATGGTCAGCGGTCACCATCGCCCATAGACACCAACAACACCAAGGGTGCTGTCGTTGCGTTGCCTACCCTGAAGGAACTTTTTTACATTTTTCTTGAACCTATTCATATTATAGCTGAGGAGAAAGACCTCTGGCGGCCTCTGGTTTTTCCACAAGTAGGCCGCTGGCGGGCCCTTTTTGCGTGACCCACACGTGTTGCTCGAACTTTTTTAGGTTCTACGACACGTTTCCTCATGATGTTTCTCCTTCACTGTTTTGAGAGTACTGGCATAGTCCACATAAATTTTTCGACAGAAAAACTCATTGGTTCACGAATGTATTTGAACCCACGACCTTCGGAGCGGAAGGCGGGGCAGCTACCACTAGACCACCAGTACTCTCTTACTCTGGAACAGGATGAAAGGGATTTAAAAACACGACAAGGGTCACTTGGATGTTTCGAACGGCACAAAGTTTCGTAAAACATTCGGTCTTTTTCGTTGGGTATGAAAATAGCAGAGATTTAGCAGTAGTGTGGCGCTTATGCTGCCTTCCTACGGTGCGTGGTTCTGCAGATCATCACGCACAGCCGACGACGACGCACGGCAACGCACACAGAAAAAGCTCCTGTCTACCGCGCACCTCGGCGCACGAGACCGTTCCCATGGTGTGTCGTGCGAGCTGATCCGCCTCCATGCGCGATATTACACAACCGGTGGGAAGGGGCTATTAGATACACGATTTGTCGAAAACGGAAAATGCAGTTCGTCTGAAATACAGATTGGCGTAGATTCTGCATTCTGTGATGATAATGGTCGTAAAATGTATTAGCACTTGGGAACGGGACACAACAAAAGCGTCCAAGGTCACAGTCTGGACACATGCAGCAACCGATGTCGTTGGCATTCATTCGTGTAGGTGTCTGACTAATCTAGATTCTTAACCGCAGGCATTACTGTCTTGTTTCACAGTCTGATATCATCTGAAATTGCGATAGCTTTGCGCACTGCCCTCACAGCGCCATTGTTAGTAGTTCTGCCTGCTGTGCTGTACTTCTACTCTTTAGTTCTTTCGAACCTCAAAACAGGCTGCTTTTGCGCTCTTGCCACGTATTTCTACACTAACAACTTCACGTAGGTCTACAAGCTCTGTCTGGCTCTGTCTCTGGTTTTGAGTCTGTGTGTGTGTCAACACTCACACAGACGCAAAACCAGAGCCAGAGACAGAACCAGGCAGAGCTCGTGTTAGGCCTGCTGTTTTAGGTTTAGTGACATGCCGGTTTCCTCACCGTTTAAGAGTACTATAGTGCACATACATTTTTTTAAGTAAAAACTTCCATAAACGGGCTTGAGCATCTTTCGAAAGGAGAAAACCAATGAACTCGACAGTGCCACGTCACCTGTTCTGCAGTGGCTGCAGTGCCAGGATTTTACTTGGACATATCAGCTCAATGGGTCAGTGGATGGTCACCAGTGGTTTCTTTTCGCAGGTTTGGATCAGCAATAGTAGATTCACTTCACTCAGCCATTAAACATCTGCAACTGCTTTAACCAATTAACCATGCGTATTGATCTTTGCCGGTTCAAATTCTACCAATAACAAACATTTGCCTTGACCTTGATTCCGGGTTTGGTATACTTTGGTAGGTATGTACCTACTAACAAGACTCGAAGCAATATGTGGTAGCGATCAGTAAAACACTGTCAAATATCGATGTCATATTAGAAAGTGTTTCACTGATCGCCACTGCAGAAGCAGAGCTTAGATATGCAGTTCACTGGACCTGGTGTGGCATTTAGTGTGGCTATTTTATGTTTCATAGATTGTAAAGTGTCCAAAAACTTGTTCGTTATGTGTGATGTATAAACCTAATAATGAGTACGAATGTGGATGTATTTGAAGACACACTGGACCTTCACTGCAATTTACTTTTGTTTTGTAAGAAGGGTATGCAAAAAATCGGTGGGAACCAAGCCGTAGTTTGGTCTCGTTGAACTGGCTCCTAGGTTCAACTAGCTTTGACGTTTCGAAGTGAACCTTGTGATAACAACTAAATAAAGAAGTTTTGAATTTGAATTTGCGGGATTGAGGGGAGGCCTTTGCCCAACAATGGGATGATTCGGGCAAGTAGTAATAGTAGTAATTGTGTTTGCCATTTTGTCGAAAGTTCATATAACAGTTAACACATTAATAAACATGTTTCAAAGTATTTCATGCACAAACAAACCAATTTAAAGCAATCAACAATCGATGGCCTCCTTCACAGGTAGTTAGAAAAACATGTTTACTGTTATATCTCTATTCGCGAAACGATTTGTAACATCGTATTTCGACGGCTGACAAAACATTATTTTAATCCGATTAAATACACCTAGTAATAAGACTTTAGAAGAACCAGAGGTGGCTAATAGCAGGGTAAGTAGATGTATCACAAACCAAACACAGTTCTTCACTGAAGTAAGAGTTGTATTGGAGGAAGTAGATACACTATACACTGGAGCGCCCGAGATTTCGGTGCTTGATCTACACAAAGCCCTATCAGATTTATAGTGTTCTGACTCTAGAGGATGTAGTGCGTCTAGCATGGAGGAGTAGATCCTGGACGCCTCGTAATTTGGGGTGTTTTCAAGAATTGTACTTGAATCGTAATCCGAACGGCTAAAGTTTTTCTCTCTACTGTACCCGAAGCCGGGGTTTTGCTACCACATTTCGTTACCAAATGTAGTTTTCGTTTCGCCTTTTTGTCTCTCTCTATTGCATGGAGAAAATATGAGACGGCAAACATACGTTACGTAGTTAGAGTTGTTGTCTTATCTTTTCTCCATACAATAGACAGAGACAAATAGGCGAAACGAAAACAACATTTGGTAACGAAATGTTGTAAATGCACTGGGACTTCGGGTACTGAACTGTCAATAATCCTGGCCTTTCTCATTGGCTAATCGTTTCGAAAGCGCGCGGTTGCGTTCAGAAACGCCACAAGATTCTGCTTTATCATCAGCCTGAAGAAACCCACTGCTGGACATAGGCTCTTTACATTTCCAGCCTATACGTTTCCAGGAAGAGCGATTCTTAGCCCTTGCCATCCACCGACTTCCCGCGGTCTGTTTCAGTGTGTCGGTTTTAACATTAGCTGAAAAAAAATCGTCTTCGTGAAGATTAACCAAAAACAAAGATGGAAATATGAAAGCTGAAAGTGTTAAGTAAACAGGAAAAATATTTGAATGCTTGTACAATACCTAGTTTCGTTTTAGGTAAAATGCGTAATGAGGTCAGCGTTTTAGGTGAATGTTGAAAAAATCCTACAAAATTTGGTTGACATAGGTATTTATGGTTTTCCTTATTAGTTTCTGATAACCACGACGCTATGAAATCTATTTTAGGGGCAAGGTAATAAATAAATGTTGTATTATTGCTGCTAGATTTTTAAATTATCCTTTTTGCCTTTTTTTGCCCCCCCGAGAACAAATATTTATGTGGGGAATATTGATATTTGTTTTCTGTCTAGGTGTTATATCGTGTGTTAAGCATGTATTTACAAAAAAAATTGCATAAGTATACGTATTATATCAGCTATCTGGTTCCCATAATACAAGCTCTGCTGGCCTACCATGAGCTTCATATGGTTAAATGGTTATTGTTATGGCTGTCAAAATTATGTCAACAGTGACAACACATTCAAACCCAAGAAGAAAATGAATGTGTGGGTCAGCCTATCTATATACACAATTTGACAGCCATAGCCATAACCATATGGAGCTCGTGGTAGCCCTGCTTAGTTTTGGGCTAGTTAGTGTTGTGTGGATTGTGCACAATATTTATTTATTTATTTTATTTAAATTAATATCCTATGCAGTATCACGCGATCAAGTCTTAGCGTGCGTAAACATTTGTGAAACTAATATAATTTTCATACAATTCTTCCTTTCTGCAAACGTTCCCATACTTTTTTTTTTATCTTAGAACCAGGTTTGAACCCAGGTTGCAGTTTTCTGTTTAAACGCAGGTCACAGGTTGCTATTTGAACCCAGGTTACTGGTTGCGGTTTGAACCCAGGTTACAGGTTGCGGTTTGAACCCAGGTTACAGGTTGCAGTTTGAACCCAAGTTGCAGGTTGCTATTTGAATCCAGGCTACATAATGTTTTTTGAACCCAGGTTGCTGGTTGCTTCTTTTAATCCAGGTTACAGGTTGCTTTTTAAACCCAAGTTGTAGATTCTATTTGAACCCAGGTTGCAGGTTGCTGTTTGAACCCAGGTTGCTGGTTGCTGTTTGAACCCGGGTTGCTGATTGCTAGTTCAGCGTGTTTGTATGCCGCTGATTTTGTTAATAATCCCAAGAATGCAAAGTTAATTTCATAATACAGCTGACATTCGCCGGGCGCGCCGCCGGTCTTGAATCGAAACGCTAGGCATTGTATTTTTGTATCTGGACATCTTCCAAATAGTACTCTCATCTTATCAAAAGTATGGTTCAGTTCTGTACTCATTGATGCAAACTTCCATTTATCTACGAATGGAATGGACTCTAAATGGAAGTTATTTTTGTCATAAGTGTTGTCCACGTGTAGGCGATAGATAATACGACCCAGTTTAGACGCTACTGTTCCAATTTGTTATTGGGTTGAAATAAATACATAACTTTGAATTTTGGCTTTCTATGGACCTATTATTTGTACTTAGGAAGGTGTTAACTTTCTCTAGCAAAGTGTTATTTTTCATAATTAATATTTTACAAAGTTCACAGCTTTGATAAGACATAATTATCAACAAACTTTTATTGCCTATTCATTAGTCCAATATGTATTTGAACCAGATTTGAAATAATTTTGTTTTCCTCATTTATGACAATAAACATTATAAAAAAAATTACTCTCCTAAAAAAACATAAAAATACTTACTTTTACATACAAAATCCAAACAGCTAGGTCACTTATCACTCACATTAATTTGTTTGTTTGTTTTGACCGAGGCGGGCGTCAGGCACGGTCGGTAGCCGAGTAGGTACTGCAGACCTAACTACCCAGCATAGTCGCTTCACCCTACACAGATTACGTTCTAGTTAGTTCACAATTGCACACAGATTAGTGAGCTGTTAGTAAACTATTGTCAAATGCCCGGTCATAGATGAGGCTATCAGTAATCGGACGAGACATTCTTTTGTAAAGGAAATTAGGAACCAAGTGGAGTTACTAAAGACCTTTAAAGCTCTCATCTTTATCATCCTGAAGAATTAGGAGTCACTGCTGGAGTAAAGCCCCACACATCATATATTTTGTAAAAGAACGGCTTAGAGCCTTATTCATCTACGCGAAAGAAAGAAAGAAAATACATTTAAAGGCATTTAAAGGCGTACAAGTAAGACAAATACATTAAAACACACAGAACAGACAGCTGAAGACAGGCAGAAAATGAAGCAAGGCAGAGGAAGAACTTCCTACGATTCGGACCACACACAAGATTATCGCAGAAGTCTGAAAGACACAAGACACCTAGTGGTCATAACTCTAAACGGTCACTTTGCTGAACGCTGCTTAGAAGAATCAAGCAACGGCCTTCTGGTCTTGGTCGCGGGGAACTGGCACCTAGGCTCACCTAGATTTGATACGTGTGATAGTGGTCCTTTTGATTACTATTACTACTAGCTCGTAGTGCCCCACTGTTGGGCAAAGGCCGCCCCCCATTTTCACCAGTTACTACGATCTTCTGCTCTAAATTACCAGTTCGGCTCATAAGTGTCTAGCTCGTCCCTCCTCTTCCTCCTTCCGCCCTTGTGATACACCTGAATAAATATTTTTTTGAATTTCAACGCCGAAAGCGCTTTGCATGTATTGTGCCCGGACATAAACAAAATTGGCGTATCTTTGAACTGTGTTTATAGGCAGTTAAAATTACACTTCTTTGCCATAGATTTATGGTGTATGCTCTTTACAAAAGGCTAATACATTTACCACGTTTCACGTAGTAAATCAAAATCAAAGTCAAAGCTTTTGAATCTTTTTGAAACGTGTTTTTAGTGTTCTACCATTTTACTTGAGTTTTTCTGGATGACTATGGGTGTCGTAAAAAATACAGTGGTAGAACAAAATAGAAAAATATTGTGCGGTCGTGACCTCGCCACCCTAAATTATGGTATGGGGTATTCTTAGTGTAGCTGCTGTGCTGTGTTCAATATTTATATCAGTAGCAAGTATTTATATCATCACTTCAGTAGGCCTACCATGAGCTCTGTCTAGCTCTGTCTCTAGCTCTGGTTTTGAGTCTGTGTGAGTGCATTATACTGTGTGTGTGACGTTTTGACGTAGGATTTATTTAGTCAACACTCACATAGACTCAAAACCAGAACCAGAGACAGAGCCAGACAGAGCTCATGGTAGCGCAAAAGTAACACAACAAATTGAGAATGAGTTCTTATTACCTTTATCTTTTGTATTTATCATTGTGTGTGTGCTTAGATTTCGTTTAAAAAGTGCAAAGCTTGGAAAACATTTTAATACTACTGCGTGCTGTTTTGCTCGTGTGGAACACGCAGAGACTAAGGCCCGTATTCCGAAACAGTGCTTAAGTCTGAGTGGAGCCAAAATCATAGATTTTAGACACTTTCCAATGGAGAAATGGCATTAAATCTACTTTAGTAGGTATCATCTATTAGACTGTTACCTATTCCTCGCGACGAATCATAAATTGTTCAAATTTTCATCGAAATCGGTAAAGTTGAGTTGAGTAAAAAATCTAAACTCCTTACAAACTCACAATGCTTGGTCATCAGAGTTTCCTTCTCTAACTTCTTCCTTGAATTTATAAAAAAGCTGTTAGCAAAAATTGTGACATGGCGACACAATAACGTACGACAACGTTATTTTGTCGCCATGTCACAATTTTCACAATATTTTTATAAACTTTATTAGCCATTTCAAAATAAAGTTATCATCAGTCAGTTCCAACAGGAATAAACCCGCATGACATCCACACCTTTACCACTATAATTTGATCTCTCGTATCTTATGATGTTGCTTCTGATACTTCTTCGCATTGAAGAGTGGAAGGGAGGGAGGAAGGTCAGGGTATTGTGGTGAATGTGGTTGAATGTAGGTCGGGTCAGCTATGCCAATGAATTGAATGGTATAATTAGTTTAACTGCAACTATGGTGGTTTATGCAGTTCATGGTTAATTAATTGTTTTTTACTACAACATTGTAGACATACAAGCTACCTGATGGGAAGCGGTTACCGTAGCCTATGGACGCCTGCAATACCAGAGGTATCACAAGCGCGTTGCCGACCGCTTAAAACTTTTCAAAAGCTCTTGGCTTGCAAAACTTTGATCGGCTTGGAAAAGCGTGATGTTTTATTAGCCGCCTTAAAAATTGGAGGATGTTCTGAATTCAGCTGTATTTTTATAAAAAAATATTTGAAAGGTTATCCAGATTTATCCAGATTCTTACAGAATCTTGTTTGTTTTTTGACTGCGCACATCTAGGCGCTGACAATGGCGTTCAGTGAAACAATGTCAAATATTATGTCACCATTTATTTGACAGCATTTCACTGATAGCAAATAAAAAAATAGCATCTAACTATTTAACTAAAGGCCGTTTAGAGACGTTTGCCTGTTGAGTGTCGACGTCTTGAAAAGGCAAGTGACTCCGAGGGAGAACACAAATTACATAATGGGGCTTTGTCAATGGCCCAGTAGTGTTCCGTAATTGCAGCTCGGGAAGATTTATACTCAGCACTGAACCTTCATCATCATCATCATTATCAGCCTGAAGAAGTCCACTGCTGGACATAGGCCTCCCCTACACATTTCCAGGAAGAACGATTCTGAGCCCTTTCCATCCATCTACTTCCCGCGATCTTAACAATGTCGTCGGTCCATCTGGTGGGTGGGCGCCCTACGCTTCGTCCTCCGGTTCGTGGTCGCCATTCGAGAACCTTTATTCCCCAACGGTACTGAACCTTATTCATAAAAAAAATCCTTGTGCACCTAAGGGCATTGGACTTCTTCATAGGACTTCAGAGGACATGGTGATGACCCCTATAGGTATCCTGGAAGAGAACTCTTTTATCCGAAAAGAAGTGTAAGTGTAAGTTTAAAACAAAATAGTGTGTGCCGATTTGCCGTAACCGTAGTTTGTTGCCTGTTCTTCTAGGCTTGGTCGCGTGGAACTGGCACCTAGACTCACCTAGATTAAAGACGTTTTAAAGTGATCCTTTTTCAGTAGTATGTGAATGTGATGCTACTGAAAAAATATATACAAAATATATAACAGATTTGCAAAATTATTTTGCCGTGAATATTAAAAATTATTTGAGCTTTTTCCTTGAAAAAAAAAACGGGTTTTCCGAAGTCGGTTTTACATGTTTTTTTTTTCAACTTAGTTATTAATGGAGCAAACTTACCTTAGGTAAATATAATTTAAATAAAGATTATTTTTCCAATAGTAAATAATGCCTGACAATCACAAAATGATGAAATATATTTAAAATATCAAACAAATGTAGAAACATACTAATAACCGGTAGTACGCCCTCTATGTATTTGCGAGTGAACTAATTTGAACTCTTGTGTGTTGAAACAAACTTAACCAACCAGAATTTAAACTAAAAGTGTGGGAATGTAGTTCAGAATGTTTGGGATAGATGGCGCTATTACAAGTTATATTTTTATGGTTGAGCTGTTTACTGTGTCATTTAGTTTCTAGGTATTGGAACCTCAAGCTAAAAGTAGGTAATCTTGATATTATTGAATGGCTTTTCTTTGAAGAACATAATAAAAATAAGTTTAAAATAAATGTTATGCTAAATATTCAGGATAAGTAGGTAAGTAAGATTGCTAAAAACCTATCTAGACATTGATGTGTTTTTTAATGTCTTTTACCCATAGAAAATAACAAACAAGAAAAATACATAGTCATTACGAGTTTAACAGAAACTTAATTATGAACAATAATCAAAATTAATTAGTTTTGACATCATATCAAACTTACATTATTTTGATTTCACCAAGAACAAAAATAATACATTAATTTTGATAAAATCTCAATACCGAGAGCGTCGTAAGCAATAACGTCCACTCAATTTCCGACTCTCTATGACCCTATTTGGTACTCAAAGTGATGAGCCACGAGCTTCAAAAACTAAGCGAGCGTGTGTAACGTTTCCCCATATTACTAAGGGTAGGTTCAGATGACAAACGCTCAGCGCGCGTTGAACGCGCGTTGAATTTTTGTATAGTGTTCACATGGTGCGCGCTTGTCAGGCGTTAAACGCGCGTTGTTGCGGCCAGTTTGAGTTCTACATTTGTCGAAGATGGACGTAGAAACAGTTTTATCGGTGATTTTATACAGACGGCAGAAACGACACAACAGAAGACGGAGATATTGGGTTCACCCAATTTTGTCAACCAGGCTGACTGAAAGTCAGTACATTATATCCTAAGTTAAGGCAATTTGAGCCCAAATTCTTTAACTACTTCAGAATGTCCATCAAGTCATTTGATGACTTACTGACTCTCATAAACGATGAACTCGTAGCAGATAAAAACGCTGTGCGATCGCAGGACGTTTCTTTATTTCATCAATTAATAATTCCATATTAAAAGCTTCGGTTTCCATTTCGGACGATTTTCGGACGAACTTGACGAACCCTAAAATACGTCTATCCGCGTCGAAAGCGCGCGCTCAACTGAACGGAAACATAGAAAACCAATGATCTCAAAGCGGCGTTGACGCGCGCTGACAACAGTCGAGCGCTAGCGCAGCGTTGAACGCGCGCGTTACTAAAACGCGCGTTAGCATGTGTACGGCCTGAATAAAATGTATGTAGTTGTAAACGCGCGTTATCAAAACGCGCGTTGAGCGCTTGTCATGTGAACCTACCCTAAAGCGTGGAAAACTACATGACTTGGGGAGTAGAACTCGCCGCTTTTTAAGGTCTAGCGCATA
The DNA here is from genome assembly GCA_939531255.2 of Thera britannica. Lineage (NCBI taxonomy): Eukaryota > Metazoa > Arthropoda > Insecta > Lepidoptera > Geometridae > Thera > Thera britannica. Next base: position 24,831,733 of record OW618036.2, read on the forward strand.
TTGGGATATTATTAGTTGAGCAACTAACCAACAGTCGGTTTAAATTAGTGCGCTAGCAATATGAGTCTAGCCAGATCAATGAGCCTAAGAAACCAGAGTAATAAATTATAGTTTAAAAAACTAAAAAAAACGCTTTTATAACTAATTGAACTAAAAAGTTAAAAATAAAACTGTAATAATCAATTGAAAAATTTATATTATTGAACAAAAATTGTGGGGTGCTTTTTATAATAACTTCAGATATAATAAACTATTGATAAAATATTTACAAAAATCAAAATCAAGCCCCCCACGCTTTTTGTACAATAATATAAATTTTTCAATTGATTATTACAGTTTTATTTTTAACTTTTTAGTTCAATTAGTTATAAAAGCGTTTTTTTAAGTTTTTTAAACTATAATTTATTTTTTACTTTTTAGTATTTTTTTTTCATATTATTGCATTGTCATCGACCTTTGACAGGTGTGCAAAGTTTGAATCAAATCTGATCGTTCAAAGTAGGTTTTTTTTTTATTTTTTCAATTTTTTTTCATTTTTTTTTATTTTTTTTTCATATTATTGCATTGTCATCGACCTTTGACAGGTGTGCAAAGTTTGAATCAAATCGGATCGTTCAAAGTAGGTTTTTTTTTTATTTTTTCAATTTTTTTTCATTTTTTTTGTATTTTTTTTTCATATTATTGCATTGTCATCGACCTTTGACAGGTGTGCAAAGTTTGAATCAAATCTGATCGTTCAAAGTAGGACAAAATCGAGCTCAAAGGGGTCGGTTACATACATACATACATACATACATACATACAGGTGAAACTAATAAAAGCGTTATAAAAAGGTTCGAATTCGAAGGATTTGCCATTGATAATGCTACTTTAACTCGATTTTATACTTTCCATTTTTATTGTCCTTTATTATTTGAATAATTATCTATAATTAATTTATTATTTGTACATCAAACAGTATAGATATTAATCTAATAAGATTATTTCTTTAATATTTAGTTCTAACAATTCATTAGCTCACACAAGAATCAGTAAAACAGTTGGTCAGCATTTTCAGGTCAGTTTTTTACTACCAATCTTCTAATTTATAAGCCGGTGGAGATTAATAACGCGATTCACATTTATCAACAACTCAGTTCATAAAAAAATATGAAATGAACCCCAGGCAACAATTGCCCGACAATTTATTGATGAACGAGCCAGCAAATAAAACATTCTAAAAATGAGCGTCAGACAACAAACGCCCAACAGATTGACGAATATTCACATCGTTTGTTCAAATCGACACATAAAAGACAAAGTGTACGGTCGCCCTTAGGGTGAGATCCCCATCCCGCTATGGGTAGTGAGGCTGGGCGGGCCGCAGTCGCGATCAAAGCACCGCGTAGACCACACGAGTGATAAAAAAAACAAAAAAAACTCCCGTCTTCCCGCCATTTGACACGTCAACGCCATGCAAGACCGCAATTAGAAAACAATGGAGTATACGTCACAGATAGGTAATTTGTTTTTTATTGTTATTGTTTAGTTGTGAGGCAGTCTTCGAGATGTGTCGGCGTGTAAACAACGCGGTACAGCTTTCAGGGAAGGTTGAGGATTGGGTGAGTACATACGACGTAGATTAACTAATATATTGTACTTGATTGGAACGGAAAAAGTTGAACATTACTACTTTTCAAACGTAAAGTACCTAGCATGACCAGATTTAATCTGGTCATGCTAGGTACTTAATTGTTGCTTTTGTAGAGAGGAAAAATATCGTGAACTATAGACATTGAATTGATTTATATTTTTCTATTGAGTTTTTTTAGAAGTAAAACTTCTATAACCGGGTTTTCGCATTTTTTGAGATGGGAAAAACCTTGAAAAACCCAATGAACTGTCACAAAACGAAGGGCTTCGTTTTAACTCTACGGTAATTAAATTACGATTGACTGACTTATAAAAAACCGTTGATATTTGAAAAGGGCCTTATTTTTAGAATAGGTTTACTTAAACTATAAAAGGATTCTTGAAATTAAAATTTAGTGGACTCAGCGGTAAAATAAAAACGATAGCACCAAAAACTCAGGCAAAAATCTAAAATCTCTTCCTAATGGAAGAATGTTATTGAAATATTGGAAGGATGTTATTCCTCGGTAATGGTGTGAAACGAAAATTATGTAAATCCGCCTCAAGGTTCCGCCGGTGAAATGTAATTTTGTTCTCCCCAAGCGAAAAGCTTCCGATTTAAATTGATTAAATCAGGGATTTCAGAATCCAGTTGGATTATTTTGTGCCTACGAAGCTACAAAATATTAGTCCTCGCCAAATTTTTCCGCCTTAAAAAGTAGATAAGAGAAAGAGGTGTGTCTCTTTATTCTCTATCTACTTTTATCTCTTCTACGTTTTACATTTTTGTCGCTCTATCTCTTGTGCCTTGCAATTGGGCGCTTTGGCGCTAGCTGTTAGCCCAAACTGCATTTGTCTAAATAAAATAAATAATACTCAAAAAAAATAAAAATAACAAAATGAAATACAAAGACCGGTCATATCTATGTATTTTACAAATAACTTAAGGAAACAATATACTGGATGTGACCAGACCCTACTTAAATACAATTTTTGGAATCTCCATGGTTTTCATTGATCTGTCCTACGACAAAATTGGTTAAATCGATCAATAAAATAAGTAAGCGATTTAGGACTGGTGTTACTCAGGGTTTTCCTAAGCAAAATTTAGTTAAATCTGTGAAACCAGCCCTTACTCTTAAGCTATAACTATTATATCATATCATGTGAATAAAAAGCAGATACAATTCAAATACCAAAAAATTATCAGCTCATACCAACTGTCAAATTGAAACGTTTCTATTTTTAACGAACATCCTATAATCTCTGCTAGTTCTTTTTATTACTTTTAGTGTGGGGCTCGCTTGAACCCTTTGTATGCCTCACGTATCGTGATTCGTGAATAGTGTACGAACCCTTTATAGTGTAACAATAGATGTGGAATAATAACCCATGAAGGGGCCATAGGGGATGTCGCCCTCAGGCAGTGAAAGATACAATTTATTGGCATCTATCTTATCTCTGCTTTAAAAACCAGCTAAATTAGCTTAGCTTTTACCGTTATCCTAACATACTCTTTTATCATGAGGATTGATAGTTTATCGATGTGATTTATAACTCACTACTACTTCACCTACTGGTCGAAGTAGCTTTAATGATAGTTTCATCGATTCGAAATCAGAAAAGGAAGAAGATGTGATTTAGGCATCAATAGAGGTAGAGTCGTCATAACAACCAGGACTCTACATCGAAATAAAATGACAAATCAAGCATGGAGCTCATTGAAAAATGGGCAATGCAAGTAATACCATATAATAATAAGTACCAGTGAACCATGTCAAATATGACAGTGATATCTGTCACTCATCGCCATCGCAGAATGCTTAGATGTGGGCAGCTTTATTTAGGCTGATGTTCATAATGTTTAAGTTCATATTATTTAAAGTAAAGTAAAGCTAAAGTACCGCTAATACCATATTGGCCTTCCCTTGGGGCTCTGGTATCTCTAAAATACTATCGCAGTAATAACTCTATTGAACTTCCCCTAAGTTTTCGATCCCATATGCCAACATGCATCCCCTTCTACTGTTGTTCTAATCTCTCCAAGACATTAGATTTTTTTTGATGAACCTCCAGGGAATGGAACCCTTTGCCGTCGGCTGTTTTTCCTGATCACTACAATCTGGGCCTCTTCAAGGTAAGAGTGAATGGGTGTCTTCTAGACCATTCTGCTACATCGTCGCTTACCATCTGGTGAGGTTGTGGCCAAAGGATGGTCTATACTCTAATGTAAAAAAAAAACTTTTGGGCGTTCAAACAGTTAGTAATTGTAATCCTACTTATTATGTTACGTCAATGTAATATAATAAAGAGGTAAAGTTTGTATTTTTGTGTGTATGTTTGTAATGAATCAACTCTAAAACTACTGAGCTGGTATGAAAAATTATTTCACCATTGGAAAGCTACATTCACCTTGAGTAACCCAGGCTATAATATGTGTTTAAAAAATAAATGTCCACTCGTGTGAAGCTGCGACAGGCAGCTAGTTATGTAATATATTTGCGAATGTTAAAATGTTTGGGTGTTTGTGGCTCAATTACGCCGTTACTATTAAACCAATTTAGATGAAACTTAGAATCTGCTTCTCGCCTTATCGTGTCACTAATTCTTTCGAACCGAGTGTGGTGAAAGGATGAATATAATTAATAGCCTGGATAGGTTACTTTTTATCCCGAATTTACGGGAACGGGGTAAAAAAGCTACGCGGGCCGGTAGTAGGGCGCTAGTATTAAATATACTCTACTTTCGAGTCTACTATGCTAAAGTAGCTAATCTCGTCACCTAGAGGATACATGCGTCTCCAGCATCCTGTATAGACGATAGCACAATTGACTACCTCTTGTCCAATTCGCGCCAGACTTCATTGAATCGCAAATTTTGTACTCATACACTGGCGGACCGACCTTCGCTAGCTGCAAAGCGTCTCAGCTAGATAAATTAATCACACTAATATTATAAACGAGAAAGTTTGTAAGTATGGATGGATGTTTGTTACTCAATAACTCTAGAACGAATAAAAGGATTTGGATGAAATTTGGCACAGATTTATGGACTGAAATAACACATAGGCTACTTTTTGTCCCAGTAAAATGTATCCCGTGGGGTGTATTTGTTTTGAATCATATGTATAAGAGAAAGTCGAGTTTATATTATAACTCAAGAACGGTTGAGCAGATTTGGCTGAAAATTGGTGTAGAGGTAGCTTAAATCCAGGAGACGGACATTGGAGACTTTTATTCCGAAAAATTAACGGGAACGGGGCGAACGAAGCCGCGGGCGGCCGCTTGTCCACTTCCTCTTATAAAATCTAAAAAAAAACAGAGCCCAAAGGTCTGGCAATTTGCGTTTGAAAATATGACATGATATGGCTACTCAGATGTGACGTGGCTGGTGGAGTCAATCCTAGATCAAATGTTTATTGAAATTAGATCGAATATGATCTAGTCTCTTCGTAAATATAATTCATTGGTGCACAATTATTGTATTTCAACCCATGATTTTGAGATTTCGGAACGGAGTGCCGTCTTTCGCACTTTGCTGACTTTTTCTGTAGTATTCAATACAGGTAATAGCATAGGTACCACTTAAGGCTGTATGTAGAAATAAAACCTGAGTTTGAGTTAAGTCTAAGCATAGATTTTTTCCACTTTTCAATTGAGAACTGTTATTGATTGTTGTGTTGTTGTTGGTTGTGTGGAGTTAAATTAACTCCCCCTCTCTTGTTTATGTTCAGTTCTGTCCATCCCAAGGTTGCCTGGTTGTTCGAGTCCGTTCTTACCCAAACCCCAAATGTCACTTCATCTCATGTTCATGCAACTGTCAAAAATATTGAAATGTCACTTGTTTCGGGAATATAGAAAAACTGTGTGCAAGAAAAGTGAAAGAATTTTATTTAATTAGAAATCTGAAAACATCCTTGTGAAAATCATAACATTTAATGGTCCTTCGAACCGAATTAGTGAAAAGATATAAGTGGACGGTGAAATCTGGTAAGATTTAAGATTTATACACCATGCAAAACAACATGTCGGAGCCAATTCCATCATTGAAAAAACTGGCACTGCGCATCGAAAAAATACTAATAAATACCAAAAAGTGCTCAAAATCACGCCTTACGCGAGGTTACCTAGAAGCCCGACTAGAATCGGCTGAAGAAAATTGGAAAAAATACCAAGCCGAATACGATAAAATTGATACGTCATCAGATAATCAAACCGAAATGGAAAATCTGTATGACCAAACCCAAGAAATTTACCTAGAATTGAAAGCACTGTTGAAAGACGGCATATTTTCTATAACGCAAGACACGTCACAAGAATCTGCGCATGAGAGTTCACAAACGAAAACATCTAGTGAGAAGAAACCTAGGGTCAAACTACCACCAATATCACTACCAAAGTTTGCTGGTAGCTACAATGATTGGCTTAACTTTCGAGACCTGTTCTTATCCCTCATACACAATGATACATCTCTCACAGATGTTGAAAAGCATCAGTACCTCAGCTGTAGTTTGTCAGGTGAGGCAGAACAGTTGCTCAAACATATATCTGTAACAGAAGCCAACTACACCTTAGCATGGAATACCCTAGAAGGCAGATATAACAACAAAAGAGTTATTGTGAATACGTTACTGAATAGGTTTTTGTCTCAAAAGAAACTCACCACTGAATGTCCGCGTGCATTGAAGCAACTGCTTGATACTACCAAAGAATGCTTGCATTCTTTAGAGAACCTCAAGATATCTACAACATCTTGGGATGCCCTTGTAGTACACATCACAGTTTCCAAATTAGATACTGAATCGCACAAACTTTGGGAACAGCACCTTGGGATATCACATGAGACACCTACTTTTCAAAAATTAACTGAATACTTAGAAAGCCGCTTCCGCTCAATGGAGATGATTCAAACTACCAAAGAGAATAAACCCAAAAATACCCCCACCACTTCCACTTATAAACCGAACCAACCGATCAAGTCACTTCACACCGAGCTACAACAACCATATTGCACATACTGTACACAGAACCACTATCTGTGCCACTGTACTGAATTTACCCAATTAGATAACCTCAAAAGACAAGATTTCATCAAAAAGAATGGTATCTGCTTTAACTGCCTGATCAAGGGTCACACTGTAGCTCTATGCAAGCAAAGCACTAGCTGCAAGAAATGTGGCAGACGTCACCATACATCCCTTCATCAGTCAAACCTCAAGGAAATGAGCACTGAACCTGAAAAACCCACCGAGAATGCAGTTGTTAGCATGTGCACAGGCATTAATGATGGTCAAGCACTGATTGCTACCGCGCATATAACTGTCAAATCCAAGATTGGAAATGCTCATGTATTGAGAGCACTCATTGATCCAGGGTCTCATGCTTCATTTATCACAGAGGCAGCATCCCAATTATTGAATCTTGAACGTACCTGCATTGATGGAATAGTCACTGGATTGCAAAATAATGAAGTGGGAAGAACAAAAGCCTATGTCAACCTAGATATTCAATCAATTCACAATAGAACTTCATTTCGCTTGATGGCTTATGTATTGAAAAGAGTAACTGCGCCTTTGCCCACCCAAGACTTTGCAAAAATCACTTGTTTTGAAAATCTCAAGTTGGCTGATCCTGATTACAACAGAAGAGGACCCATTGATTTGCTCCTAGGAACAAAAATCCATGCTCAACTGATTTTGGAAGGCATGAAGAGACACAAATCACTTCTAGCTATGAACACCCAACTGGGTTGGATAATCTCAGGAGAGATTACACAAACTGGACCACTACCCCATGAAGTATTAGTACTACACACAAAGATTGAAGTGGATAACTTACTCAGACAATTTTGGGAGCTAGAAGAGCCACACCAAAACACAAGACCCATATCAAAGGATGATATCCGATGTGAGGAACACTACCAGAGAACACACAACCGACTTGAAAATGGACAATATGAAGTTCGTTTACCCTTTGTGAATGAAAATAACCCTGATGTGGGAGATTCTAGATCCATGGCTGTCCAACGTTTACTCCAGATGGAGAGGAAGTTCAAACACAAACCAGACTTCAGAGAACAATACTGCAAATTTATGAAAGATTATGAAGTCCAAGGACACATGGAACTGGTCACCGCAATCCCTGAAACAGAAACTGATTATGAAAACACTCATAACACTGACGTTAAAACACAGAAAGTATATTACTTACCCCACCACGCAGTCTTGAGAGAATCCAGCATCAGCACCAAACTGAGAGTTGTCTTTGATGGCAGCGCCAAACCTGTGAATGGAAACTCACTGAATGATGAATTACTGACTGGACCTGCCCTACAGCAAGATCTGCGAGACTTAGTTACCCGATGGAGAAGACACAAGATATGCCTAGTTTCAGACATAAAAAAAATGTATCGCTGTATCCGAATGAATCAATTAGACACAGATTACCAAAGAATAGTCTGGCGAGAGAATGTGAGTGAGCCTATAAAAGACTATCGACTCATGACTGTCAGTTATGGCACTTCTAGTGCACCCTACCTTGCGATCAAGACCATCCATCAACTGGCTGATGATGAGCAAGAGAACTACCCCACTGAAACTGATATCATACGAGGTTCCATGTTTATGGATGATCTGCTCACAGGAGCCTGCTCAGAGATTGATGCTATTGCACTCCAACAACGCCTGACTACCCTGCTCCTGAAAGGCGGTTTCCCCCTCCACAAATGGTCCTCTAATAGTGAATCTGTCATGAATGAAATCCCCGATCCCCTAAAAGTATTCCCCGACGCGGTAAATATAAAACTAGATGAATCCATAAAAGCATTAGGTGTTTTATGGTTTCCCCAAAGTGATATGTTTGAACTAAAAATTGACACTGACTCTCAAACAAGTGAAGTGATAACTAAGAGACTTGTCCTATCCTCCATTGCTAAGACATTTGATCCCCTAGGCTGGTTAGCACCTATCATCATAGTAGCTAAAATTCTTATGCAAAAGTTGTGGCTAGCTGGCTTGGAGTGGGATGAACCTTTAACTGATGATTTGAAAAACCAATGGTTTTCTTACCTTGATAGTGTTGCCAACATGACTCCCATCCAACTGCCACGCTGGCTAGGAACTTGTCACACTAATACTAAATTAGAATTACATGGATTTTGTGATGCTTCTTGTTCTGCTTATGCTGGTGTAGTGTACCTCAGAGTTATCACCGAGACTGATGTACAGGTTAGATTAGTAACAGCCAAGACTAAAGTGGCTCCTGTCAAACAAGTCTCACTACCCCGTCTCGAACTCTGTGGTGCAGTGCTGCTGGCAAAGATATTGCATGATGTAGAACGTAGCCTTGATGTTCATGAGGTTTTTGCTTGGACTGATTCAACAATAGTTTTATCTTGGTTAAGAAAAAGTCCAATTACTTGGAAAACTTTTGTTGCCAACCGTACTTCTGAAATCTTGAATACTACCAACAGTAGCCAATGGCACCATGTAAAATCCCAAGACAATCCCGCTGATTGTGCCTCAAGAGGTATTTCTCCTCAAGACTTGACAGACCTTTGGTGGACCGGACCCACATTCCTAACGGAATCGAGAATAATTAACTATCAGAATACTTTGATACCTGAAACTGATTTAGAATGTAAAATCAAGTTATCTAATTTATTAGTAACAACTGAGGAGAATGAAGCTAAAACCTATTTGAATAAATACTCAACCCTCTTGAAATTGATCCGTGTCACTGCCTACTGTCTGAAATTTGTGAAAATGTGTAAACATAAAATTCAAAGAACTAAAACCCAAATTCATAATGAAATTGATTTCCAACCTTATCTCACAGCTGATGAACAGAAAAATGCATTAAATATTTGTGTAAAATTATCACAATATTATAGCTTTGAAAAGGAAATTCACTTACTAAATAAGAAATGTACTATCCCAAAAAATAGTAAACTTAACACTTTGAATCCTGTGATGGATGACAATGGAATCCTGCGTGTAGGTGGAAGACTATCCAATGCTTCTATTCCCTATGACATGAAATCCCCTATACTGCTGGCTTCTGATTGTCATTTAGCCCACCTGATTGTTTTAGATGCTCATGTTCGTTCTTTGCATGGTGGACACCAACTTACTTTGAATATTGTTAGACAAAAATATTGGATTATTGGTGCCAAAAATCTTGTAAAAAAAACTGTTCATAAATGCATGACGTGCTTTAAGTATAGAGCGACCCCGAAAGCCCCATTCATGGGAGACTTACCCAAATACAGAGTCAAACCATCTCGTCCTTTCTTAACTACTGGTACTGATTATGGTGGCCCCTTCAACTTGAAACTGTACCCAGGTAGATGTAATCGCACTAGCAAAGCTTACATTTGTCTCTTTGTATGTACTGTCACAAAAGCCATTCACCTCGAGTTAGTGAGTGATTTGACTACCTCAGCTTTCATAGCAGCATTTCGACGCTTTGTAGCGCGCCGCGGTCACTGCCGTGATCTATGGAGTGACTGTGGAACTAATTTTGTCGGCGCTTCCCGCGAATTAGAACTTAACTTTATGAATGCCAAATCTAGTTTTGTCCAAGAGATTTCCCAACTACTGGCCAATGATGGCACCACTTGGCACTTTATCCCTCCAGGGTCCCCTAACTTTGGCGGCCTTTGGGAGGCTGGGATAAAATCCGTAAAAAATCACATAAAACGTGTAGTAGGTCAAACAAACCTTACCTTTGAAGAGTTTACAACTCTGTTGACTCAAGTTGAAGCTTGTGTTAACTCACGACCTCTCACTTTGATGAGCTCATCCTTGGATGACCCTCCCCTTACTCCAGGTCATTTTTTAATAGGTGAACCTTTAATTGGAGTCCCTGAAGAAAACATCACTGATGTTCCCAACCGTTTGAGTCGTTGGAAACTAGTCCAAAGACTAGTTCACAGCTTATGGTCCCGTTGGCATTCTGAATACCTAACTACCCTTCAACAACGATTTAAATGGAACCAACATTTACCTGACATTAATGTTGGAACTATAGTCTTAGTAAAAGATGAACGTTTGCCTCCTGGAAAATGGCTTTTGGGAAAGATTATCGAGAAACATCCAGGTGCTGATGGAACTACTAGAGTTGTCACTTTGCAATACAAAAATCAGCTGTTCAAACGTCCTGTCTCAAAACTGAGTCCCTTACCCCTGGATGATTCCCCTAACTGAGAAATAGAATTTATGTTAACTTTTGATTATTCTTTTGTTTGTTTTCCCTTGCAGAAGTTAGCATAATTATATTTAGATTTATTTAGATTTAATACTTATTTGAAATTGCAGTTGCATAGAGAAAATTTTGAAACTTGAACTTTAACCTGATAGAGTCCCAACTTGAACTAAATTGTAGAGTCCTTTTTGATGTAGAGTCATGCATAAGATAGAGTCCCTAGTTTTTTGTTGAAATGTATAGTTCTACTTAGCCTTACTTTAAAGGACCATATTTGCCCTTTGCGGGGGAGAATGTTCGAGTCCGTTCTTACCCAAACCCCAAATGTCACTTCATCTCATGTTCATGCAACTGTCAAAAATATTGAAATGTCACTTGTTTCGGGAATATAGAAAAACTGTGTGCAAGAAAAGTGAAAGAATTTTATTTAATTAGAAATCTGAAAACATCCTTGTGAAAATCATAACACTGGTAGTGATCGCTGTTAGCGATAAGGCCGCACATTGTATTACTGTGACTTATATGTGTGTGATTTTTAAGTTGAAACTGTATCCTACCTACCTTGTCTGTCATTGTAATCAATAAAGAGTTATCTATCTATCTAACTGTCAAAATATCAAGGCTCGACTCATACTTAAGAATTGTTTCTGCATGCGGCCATTATCCCACCGCTCTCAATTTAATTACTCTTGTCTACCATACCAAAGTAAAAAGGATAATAAAATGTTTGAATAGTCTGGTAGATACATTATGATGTCACAAGCAAGGAGAGAAATATTGGAGTCAACAATTTATTACTCATAGATACGAGTACTCCTAGGATATTGGTTTTTTAGAGTCGGGAAAACAACTCTTCCTTACCACATTTCACCTAGTCCACAAACATGGAAACGGAAAAGTGTCGCCAAAATGCATGATCTTAGAATCCTCATAATTAGCGAAATTTTAAATAAAATAGTGAAACTGGCGACAGCGGTTCTCATACAAAATGCCCATGATCGCCTTTAGAACTTTTATTTTTCTTTCCCATAACATAATATATATTTGAAATTGAAATCCTACTATAACAGAACGATTTGTAGACACAATAGGCGGTCTTATCGGTAACCAGCAACCTCTACCAGACATAGTTGCATAAACATAGTTTGGAATAAGAAATAAGTAATTTTCAAATAAGTTGCTTTTCATCTAGAACGCTGCAGACTGATGCCAGTTCAAATATAAATATCGATTTGTTTAAATGTAATAAAGTTCTCGTCTGTAGAGCAAACACGAATACGATCAAAGCTGTTTCTCGGTGAAGGCAAACTCGATGCACAAACATAATGTTATGAGGTTTAAGCGTGTCCAGGAGCCAGTGGCTGTATTTCTGGCTATTTTATTTTTATCATTATTCTCTTCGTTTTTTTTCAAAGATTTTTCATTGCCTGAATTGAGACCTACATATCTAAGCGTTCATATTATACTCGTATTCAAATTCATATTTTTTATTATTGCATACATGTTACATTTATATTATCTTACTAGCGGATGCCCACGGCTTCGCTCGCCCCTTTGCCGTTACGCTTTTTTTTTAAGTTTTTTCTCTTTTTCTCCGCTTAGGGAAATCATTTTCCAAATTTCTTTTTTAGTGCACCCCTATGCTATAAAAGAAACATACCCTCCAAGTTTCATGCTTCTAGGACTAACGGCTTAGGCTGAGCGTTGATTGTCAGTCAGTCAGTCAGTAACGTAAGAGTTTTATATATTTATAAGATAAGAAGATGTCTTATTTAGCTTTTAAGTGGACCTGTAGCTACATAAGTTGAGGTTGGATTCTAAACTCGATTGAGTGCCATGCATCCATCTATCTATCTATTTAGCCCGTATGCATTCTCCCATGGGTGGGTATAGGCCTCTTCCCTAATACGCCACTCTTCTCTTCATTCCTGTGCCAGTCTCCGCCATTGCTGCAACTACTCCGACAATATCATCCGACCAACGGACGGGTGGTCTGCCTCGTGGTGACTGTGCGTTTCTTGACCACCATTCTGTAATGCCATGCATGATATAGGTTATATAACATTGTCAAATATGACAGCGTTTCACTTATCAACACCGCAGGACGCGATGAGAGCAGCTTTATTTAGGCTGATGCTGATAATGATTTAATTTGTTCCTCTAAAACCACTAAGACGTATGCTGGTGATATGATGGGAAAGCATTTCCGCCTTTGGATTTCCACTTGACACATTTTTTGGGAAATCAGAGTTTTTTATGTAATTTGCTGATAAACAAGCCGACGTCCCACCTTTTAACTTTTAGTTTTGATTACCGTAGTACACCGACAAGAGCGTTGCTCTTAAATAAGAAGAAGAATGAAAAGTGCGACTAGCTCTTGTTCTAAGCTTTGGACAACACAAACATTCGTTCGTGATATCACAGTATCCTACGTGCAAACGTTCCGACTGTTTTTATATCTAGACTGTGTGTTGACTGTGTTTGCCATGGCGCTGTGTATATTAGTTTGGACTTTTGCGTTGTCGTGCCAAATTTGAGTGTGAATTATTAATTTGGGCACAGTTTTAATGTGCTAAAACAAGTTTTCATAGTATTAAATCAAGTTATATGTAAGTAAACTACAGACACAAAGTAATTTGTTTCTAAGCTAAGCTTTTATGCTGTAGGGCTGAACATCGCCTGTCACTTTTTTCAGGAAGAAGCATTAGGGCAGGCCCTGATTCCTTTTTATGTTGAGTCGGCACATGTTCTTCTCTTCCATTCTTTTCTATCAGCCGTTTGAACATCGCAACATTGAATATTTTGAAGGCCAAATTCTGAATAGCTTTTATTATTGTTGGTCAACTCTTTCTCATCAAAAAAGTCACCTCCGGAGAACCTGCGGTCATAACTAGCGTAGTCTGAACCAACCCTTATGAATAGGTAAAGCCTTTGCGCGACCCATTCGTAACACGTACGTCGCCGTCGTCTTGAAAAAGTAACGAGTCTACTTCCTTTGAAGTCTTGTTCAAGCATAAAAGAGCCATATAAAGCTAAGGACTAAAAGATAAGGGACTAAAAGATAAAAAAGGAAATAAAGAAAGTAGAAAAGGCGAATGTTGGCAAAGACGATGGACGACGATGTTGATGGACGCAGGGCTGTGCATCGCAGGGCATGTTCCTGACGTGCGTGACCTACAAGGCAATGCTTCGTTAAAGGCGATGTTACATCAGTAGGCCTACCATAAGCTCTGTCTGGCTCTGTCTCTGGCTCTAGTTTTGAATCTGTGTGAGTGCTGTCTTAATAAATCTAACGTCAAAACGTCACACACACAGTATAACACACTGGTGAGCACTCACCCAGACTCAAAACCAGAGCCAGGTACAGCGCCAGATAGAGCTTGTGGCAGTACAGGGCAGTACAATACCTTGTAAACACAAATGTTTGTTCTCTGTCTGGGCGTTATATTGTATTCTAAGTATATATTTACAAAAAAACTTAAAAGTATTATATCATTTAGTTGTTAGCATTTAGTTGTTAGGTATAATATATATTAGTATGTTTTGTTTTTTGTTTATATAAGTATTAGGATGTTATGTATAAGTTTAGTAGGTTCTTGCAGTTTAAATTATTAAATTGTTATTTTTACGACACATGTGCACCGCCGTCCGTCACTGCTCTATTCAATTACTTTCCATGCTAAGGTTGCCTGGAAGAAATCGCTTTCAGCGATAAGGCCGCCCATTGTACTTTATTTTTGTTACGCCTAGTTTTTGTAATGTATCCTTGTGTACAATAAAGTGTTATCTATCTATCTATCTATCAGCTGGTTTTCATAGGACAAAGTTATGCTTAACTTAAGACTAGATAATGTTTTGTAGATTGTCCATTATTCTAATTAAATTTTTGGCTACGTTTGAAGTTTATTCTAATTTAAATTAAGCACCACTTGTAGAACTACATCTGTTCTGACAATGTATTTAAACTTTGACCCAGTTGCACCGAGCCGTGGGACCTGCAGTATAACAGTGTCCTCATTGTATTAAGCTGCTTCTATGCACCACATCGTAATTGTATATTGGATGGTATGAGGTAAACGCGCAAGCGGATAAGCTATATAAGAACAAAATAACATATTTTTTTATAAATCACAAAGAAATGGCCGATCTGCTGAACTGAATTTGATGATTTTTTATGGGATAATCTGGAAACCCAACACAAATTAAATAACGGAGGTATGCAGTTACAAAGTATAAAAAACAATTCAAACAAAAAACGAATTATACGATTATCCAAATTCAAGTTTAATGTACTGGATAGCTAAAATCAACGAATTAACCATATGAATGAAAAAAGTGAGTGATGATGTCGGAGTAGTAGACCAGCACAGGATCGAAGAAAGTGATGTATTAGAGAGGAGGCATATTTCCAGCAGTGCAGTGCGTGCATACGGGCCAAATAAATAGATAGATGATGGATAATGAAAAGTTCGTCTTTTGGCTATTCCTTGCTCCAAACCAAACTATCCCTGATTACTTAGACAGATTTCAATCAAAGCCTAACAACGTTTATTGTCTCAAATGGGGGCGCCCGGCGACGCCTCATCTCTTGTGATGTTCAACGCTTTATAATAAGAAATTTATTATCCCGTATCATATCTTCATTGATGTAATGAATATCATTGAAGGGACGAAGAAAGACGTTCAGATGTGACCTACTGCTATGATAAATTATTTGATCCTACGAACTGTTGAATAAGACATTAGAACTGTATGAAATGAAATTTATTTATTCAGTAAGCCCACTATTCTAATGGATTACAATTAGTTGTTATAATATAATAGTAGGTCCTCACATGAGGTACTTACCCAAGCAAATACATTTGAACTAAAAATAAGTTAACGCCTACAAGACTTTCATATTCTAAGAGCCCTAGGCCTCACACTAGGATTCCCTGTGTCGTGAGGTCTAGTCCTCACGACACAGGGAATCTCCTTTGGGTGCGCATAAAAGTTAATGAAGTTGTGTGTTACTCGTATGTACATACGGTGAAAAAGTAAAAAAATAACAAAAGAATTACTATGATAGAAATAACAATTTTCTTTTAAATAATAGCAAAAAATAAAAAAGGAAAAAAGCAAAAATGAGATGGTACTTGTACTGCGGCACGTATTTGATAACGCGTAGTGTTTTGAATTTTGAAAGAAGATCGTGATCTGTGAAAGGAGTGGCTATTATTCTCAGTAAGCTAAGCATGTACACAAGGATACGCATCAGACTAACACTGCTATTAGCTCTTATGTCCTTGCAGTAAGCTTCATTTTTCTTTGTTTTTAGGTAACGTGAGCTTCCTACTGTACTACAAAAGAATTTAAGAAAATAACAGTTTTTGCTATGTTATGTTAATTAGAATACCTTACGAGGGGATCTCCAGTTGGTACATAGTTAATTGAATTCAAATTATTTTTTGTCATGTAGCGGGAACTATATTTTTAGTAGAAACTTACTTGGTCAAAGGGTTAATACAAATATAATATAGAAAATTACTTGTTCTAGTACCGGTTATTCATCGTAAATGATTGAAACGAGATCAATACCAACAGTAACATTATTTTTGCATTGATACGATTGTAAACCTTGTTTTTAATAATCTATAGATACTTACTTCTCGGTGTAGGCAATGTCATAAAAATCATCAATGATAAAATCCCAATCGAAATAAATGCCAAGAACTCAAAACATATTATATTTATCATACAATGTATTTAAGTATTGTATCAGCTATCTGGTTCCCATAATACAAGCTCTGCTTAATTTGGGGCTAGAAAGTGTTGGGTGAATTGTCCACATTATTTATTTATTAATTTAAAAAACAACAATTTAATGTATATTTTCTTCGCAGGCAGAGTCAACGGTGATGTGAGGACACAAGCGCACGAGCCTCTCAATATCATGGACAACCCAACAGACTACTCCACGAGGACCAAGCGCGGCATCCATCTATCCAAATGCCTTGCCTCTGTTATCCTGGTCGTCTTCGTCCTATCCCTCGTCACTGCTTCTCTCCTAGTCTACAACTACGCAGCCTGCCCAATCACAGATCAGCTAGCAAACGTCACCAAATACGAACTATGTCACTGTGATCAAGCAAAACTCCTTGTTCTACCACTCACAACCGAGAGTAGTAAAAGTGTTATACCATTAGAAACAACAACGATAGCTGGTGAGGTGAAACCTGTAGAATTACGGTTGCCGACCACTGTGAAACCTGAGAAATACTACCTCAGCATAGTGCCATATATTTTCGAAGGAAACTTTACCTTTGACGGTGTTGTGAGTATAGTGATAAAAGCTATGAACGCGACGGGAGAAGTAACCTTTCATGGAATCGAACTCGATTTGCATGAAGTGAATTTGTATACAGAGGAAGGGAAAGAGTTGAAGATATTGAAAAGGTTAGATGACCCAGCTTTGAATTTTCATACGATTATGCTGGAGAAGAAACTGGAAGCAGGGAAGCAGTATGTACTGAACATAACGTACACTGGGATACTGAATGATAATCTGCATGGGTTCTACAGAAGCTCGTACGAAGAAAAAGGAGTCAAAAAGTAAGTCATTAATATTTTGCCAAACTAGATATTTATTATGGCTACAAACAAGTTCGAAACAAATGTTCTGAAATGCGTTGCAATTAGACTTCGAAACTGAATTAATAAATGAGTGCAAAAAGCCAAACCTAGAAAACGGAATCTTGCAATCTGGGTTTTGTGCAAAAAATAATTTTGATAGAAAAAGCGTACAAACGAGTCTAGTTTTTTAATGCTAAATAATGATTATCAGCAAGTGCAAAAGGCCAACAACACGCGGTGTTCCCAGGCGGTCACCCATCCAAGTACTGACCGCGCCCGACTTCGGTGATCGGACGAGAACCGGTGTTTTCAACGTAGTATGGCCGTTGGCATTCGCAGTGCTGAATTTTTACATTTGTTATAATTTATGACGTAGCTTGACGACATGACATGATGACCACTGTGAATTCGGAGAGCTATTTTTTTTATTTGGGAAATTAGTTATGAAAAAACTAAATAGAAAAGCCAACAACAGTTATTTCAGTCAACAGTTATACTCTCATCGCCATAAATAGTAAAAATATTTTATAACAATCAGACACCTACAAGATTGATGGCGTCAATTTTAGCGAGACAAAGAATTGTACCTTGCACCGGAAGATAAATTAGGGTTCTTGAGTGATATTCTCATTAGGATGTAACTGATCAAACTAAGCGGATACTGACTAAGTTGACCTTATTTACACAAGAGGATAAATCAACAGTTAAAAATCACTATAATTGAAGATAATTCTTTTATAAAATAGATTAGGCCCGTATAGCTATGATATCTAGGCCCCGCTTGCATAAGTAAAGTATCTATCTATCTGGTACAGTTGATCAGTTGAGCTATCTCTAGATCGTTTATATCGATCTGTAGATAGCACAACTGTTGCTTTTGTATATTGGACATTTTGTAAAATTACTTGCTTGTATTAATTGTAGGTTCCTTTGTGTAAATATTATTTTTACGGTTTATTCGTATTAAAATACCTCTAAGGGTATTTATAGGTACTACATATATCCATACAAAATCTCCATAAGTTAGGTATAAGTAGGTATTGTATGCTATAAGCAAAAACTATATAGAGACACACTAAATAATTTAGTATTAGTATTTTAATTGTATTTGGCGAAAATGAGAGACGGAAGAAAGAAAAACATTAAAAAACCTCCGGAAACTCTCGTCTTCTCCAATAACCATGAAATCGAACAAACACGGCCTTTCCAAGGTCGATGTCGTACCTACAACCGTTTACTCTGTGATGCTACTTCGTAGTAACTACTGCTGGAACTGTGCCTTCAAGGTCAGGCATCGACCTTAGAATTGTCTCTTGGGACGCAAATTCATGCTACGTTTTATTATGTAAATGGGATCTGGGAATTGGGGTACGAAAACAAGCGCTTTTTCAGCAGTTTCATTTCAGTGCAAAAATGGAAACTCTTACACCTCACCTGTAGCATATTAATTGGTTTAAATAATATGAGTATGGAGCCTTTATGATGCCACTTAAAATCCTTTCAACACACTGGTGGGAAAGACCAGTGACACAATAAGAAAAACACCATCACCACCACATTTATAGTACGAACTGTCTAGGAGTGGAACTCTCTTCCGGCGCCAGTCTTTCCGGAACGTTATAATTTAGGATTTTTTAAGACAAGAATGAACAGGTGTATTATGGCAAAGCATGCTCCATCTTAGGCTACATCCTCACTTTCCATCAGGTGTGATGGCAGCCAAATGCTTAGCTAAATGCTAGCAATATAAAAAAAAAGTAGTTTCTTAATTAATAATTCTAGCGCAGTTATTATTAAATAAATACATACAATCCACACAACACTATCTAGCCCCAAACTAAGCAGATCTTGTACTATGGGAACCAGATAGCTTATATAGTACCTACTTATAAGTACTTTTTTTGTAAATACATACATACTTGGAATACAATATAACACCCAGACAGAGAACAAACATCTGTGTTCACCACACACATATTTGTTCTCGGTGGGAATCGAACCCACGACCTACGGCACAGAAGGCAGAGCTACTACCAACTGAGCTGAGAGACCGCAGTCAAAAAATGTTAAAAAAGCATTACCTACTAATATTGGGTTATGGGTAAATAAGCATAAGAGCTTTTTCAATTTCTCTTTCCGCCTATAGCAGTACCAAAATGTAATGTTATTGCACCATAAGTGAATTAGATTGCACAATAATAATTCTTCCTCCTAGTTTTTGAGGTTCCAAATCTTATGAGGAAGCTATCGACGGTTATTAGATAGTGCCAATAGAATAGACAATGGGCTATAAATTGTTATGTGAGAATGATGTCCATCAGCAGCAGATCCTTGCAAATAACTGTTCTATTATATCAGTTGCCGTCGTGCATACAGATTTACATGTTTGTACAGATAGACGATTAATTTAATGTTCATGAACGATTCAAAGGTCTTGAGAAATTATTTTCAGAATAGTACCTACATAACTCTTGCGGCCAGAATGCTGCTAAAACATGCGTAAATCCAAAATAGAAAATTAAATTTTAATAAACAGCATTTAATTTTGCAAGCCAGATCAAAATTTAAATAAAACCTTTGATAAGTTACCTCTTTGGTTGCCATGTTGAAGAGTAAACGATCGTTCCATTTTTAGGGTTCCGTAGCCAAATGGCAAAAACGGAACCCTTATAGATTCGTCATGTCTGTCTGTCTGTCTGTCTGTCTGTCTGTCTGTCTGTCTGTCCGGCCGTGTCACAGCCATTTTTCTCCGAAACCATAAAAGCTAGACTGATGAAACTTGGTGAGTAGATGTATTCCGTGAACCGCATTAAGGTTTTTACACAAAAATAGAAAAAAATCTATAAATTTTGGGGGTCCCCATACTTGAAAATGAAACTGAAAAAATTTTTTTTCATCGAACCCATACGTGTGGGGTATCTATGGATAGGTCTTTAAAAATTATGTTGAGGTTTCTAATATAGTTTTTTTCTAAAACTATAAATTTGGGGGTCCCCATACTTGAAACTGAAACTCGAAATTTTTTTTTTCATATAACCCATACGTGTGGGGTATCTATGGATAGGTCTTTAAAAATGATGTTGAGGTTTCTTATATCGTTTTTTTCTAAACTGAATAGTTTGCGCGAGAGACACTTCCAAAGTAGAAAAAAGTTGGTCCCCCCCCCTCTAACTTCTAAAATAAGAGAATGATAAATCCAAAAAAAATATATGTTGTACATTACTATGTAAACTTCCAACGATATTTGATTTGAACGAGATCTAGTCAGTAGTTTTTTTTTATACGTCATAAATCGTAAACCGCAATTTACCTTTCGACGAACTACAAAAACCTTTATATTATGTTAATTGATGCTACGGAACCCTTCATGGGCGAGTCCGACTCGCACTTGGCTGCTTTTTAAATTACACGACAGACTGATACGAGTAATTGATTGTGGGATTCGTTTTTCATTATTTTGTGAAGTCACATAGCTTTTTCATTATAATTGGTTTTCTGGTGTTATTTAAGTTCTGCTGTGTAATTTCGGTGATATTATAACCAAAACCCTATTATGTAAATTATCTGTGACTTAATTCTGGACGTTAAACACCACAGTAATGGATTTTCATTCCAATTAGTGCCGTTCGCTGCTCGTATGTATTTATTTTGGCCAGTACAGCAATTTTGATTTAACTCAAAGGAGGTTGTCAAAATACTGCTCAAACTTCCGAAGATGTTAGCGAAAATATTTTTTTTTGACTTTGGTCGTAATATACAAACGTAACTTGAATTGTTAACAAATACAAAATTGATCGCTTTATTTTTGTGCCAAACCAAAATCATATCAATAATCAATAATGTTACGTTGGATGACTCAATCAAAATATCGTCTTCTGATTCATGAGCTTTGATTCAGTTTCAGCTCTGTTATGCTCTTTTATAAGTACTTCAGGTGGTTTTACCAGATCAGAGAAACGTTATGCTTTAGAATTGAAATATTTCCGAGAAGAAACTCATTACATTCAGTATTCAGTATATTTATTGCCTTATTATGTATGTAAATTTAACAGTGTCAGATCTTAGAACTAGTTTTTGAATCAATACATAATTTACCCTGTAAGGGTGTTGCAATACTGTAGAAGCGGGCTGATATTATTATAGTCACGCAGATTGTAAGCAGGTTTAGTATAAAATGTTATTAGACATTTCACGGATAACGTTACTCTGAGTTCGTAAATTACGTCTTTAGTTCATCTGATCCAAACCATAATCGGAACATGTAGAACAAATCTTACTTTTTTGCAATAACAATTTCTAGATGGATAGCAGTAACCCAGTTCCAAGCTATGGACGCACGTCGTGCCTTCCCGTGCTGGGACGAACCTGCTCTGAAGGCAAGGTTCACAATCAGCATAGCAAGACCAAAGAACATGAGCAGTCTTTCCAACATGAACGTTGTGAGCAGGGAACCTCAGTGAGTATGACTGTTTTGATAACTATTTCTAAGACAAAATCTTAGAAGAACAAATCTTATCCCCCCAGCCTGCGGGAATTTACTGCAAAAACCTTGTAACCCTCCTTTAATAACCAACCTTGAATTAGTTTGATATCTGTAGGATTACTTTTTTGTTATATTTAGAAGGACCTGTTATTGGCTGTCCTAGACTAATGCATATAAAACTCTGTTTTATTTTACTTTGCGGTTGGTCTTTTCAATAATTAAAACTGAAAACTTTTTCCTGGAAAACATCTTGTAATAGCAAATCTTATCCCCTCAGCTTGCAGGAATTTACTGCTGCACCTTTCCATTTTCCAACAATAACGATTTTCCCGCATCTTTATCCGGTTACTTTCCACGATAAAACCAGTTAGATCAAGGTTAGATCATTTTAAAAATATTGAAGTTACAAGCTTTATAAGTTATAGTTATATTGAATTAGTTTCTTATTAGCTACATAGTTATTTACTTCAAATAATTGTAAAGATTTGAAAACTATTCAACACAATTTGTTTTTCACAGCAAAACCTTGCAAAATTACGTTTGGGATCACTACGCTGAGTCTCTCCCGATGTCCACCTACCTAGTCGCCTTCACCATCACAGACTTCCACAACATGAGTACCAATAACTTCTCGGTTTGGGCTCGAAAGGAGGCTTTGCCTTCTGCAGCCTTCGCCCTTGAGATTGGACCGAAGATACTGAAATTCCTCGAAGAATACTACAAGATCAAGTTTCCACTGCCGAAGATAGACATGATTGCGCTACCAGACTTCAAAAATGGTGCAATGGAGAATTGGGGACTGCTAACGTATAGGTGAGTTAGTAATTACTTACAGTTCAGTTCAATCGAACTGAATTGGTTTTGAGCTTACGGGATAACCACAGTTCTTGGACCTTCCGATGTAAAAAGCTGTATTTGAACTTTAACTGAGCTGATGGCTCTTCTAAGTGTTGCCGACTTGTCTTTGGAAACGTTCAGCTGTCGGATTTTTTTCATGAATCTCTTATAAATAGTAGACACTTTATTATGTTGATGTATTTCATGAGTATGAAATACATTACCATAATAAAGTGTCTACTGATTACGAATGAGTACTCGTAATCAGTATTTATGAGTTTCGGTTATTTTGGGAATAGTTTCTATTTGAATTGATATTTTTGCGAAAACACCTTTAGAATCCAAAATAAGATACGTTTTTCTGAGCTTTCGAAGGTTGTTTTGAAGTTTTCTATAGACAGTTTTTTTTTTTTAGTATAGTCTTGTTTAAAAATATATTATGTTTAAATTTATTTCGTTAAACGAATTATAAATCCAATCTGCATATCGAATGGCGTACATAAACCGCAGACCATCAAATAAACCGTGATGGAGGTTCTGACAGTTCATTACCACCCGTAGATCATCCATCATGCATCCCCTTTGTGGGGTGGGCGAAGTTGGGGGTTGGTTCAACTAGTTTCATGTGTTCGTGACTAATTTTAATTAAATTTCGTCGCAAATTGGACATTTGCGAGGTTTGTTTCCAATTTGTAATTTAACCAGGGGATTTTGTAAATTGAATCGCTAACAGGGATTTTGAGAATTTAAGCAGTTCGGTATCCAAATCGAATATTATAAAAGCAATATTGAGTTTAATTTTCAATTTGAATTCATGGATTGGCGCCGAATAGTTTTCTGTGAATAATATCATAGCTAGTAGCTTTTCGGGTGTTATATAAGTCTGAGCTTAGAGTGTGTGTGTTTTGGGTGCTTTCTTTAGATTGACGTCAAATTCTTTGAATGGCTTACGTTAGAGTCCAAGATATTTTTTTAAATGTGAGATGTGTTCCTTCACCGTTTGAGAGCACTAGCAATCTATATAGGACTCTTTCTGTATTTATGAGGTCTTTTCAACACCTTTTTCAGGGAAATAGCAATGCTTTACGAAGCAGGCGTATCGGCTACATTTGACAAGGTGCATGTGGCACAGGTAGTGGCTCATGAGATCGCACATCAGTGGTTCGGGAACCTGGTGACGCCTTCCTGGTGGCGGGACCTATGGCTGAACGAGGGGTTCGCTACCTATGTGGAGTACGTCGCTGTTGATGCTGTGAGTAGTATGAAAAAGAACGACTCAATTGCTCGAGGTCGCGTGGACCTGGCACCTAGACTCACCTAGCTTTAAGACGTTTCAGAGTGATTCTTGGGATACTATTGATTAGATACATTTTTGACTTTTGACTTTGACTTTGCTCTGGAAGTGCAACCTTTTTTTTATTTCTTGAAGTATGCTGAATTCAAATTCAAATCTTGAATTGTAAGATCTAAGTATATTTTGCAAAATTCTAGTATTAAACGTGTCAATTATTTTATTATACAAATATGTATTTTGTTAATTATGAATTGAGTATTTTCCGAAGTTTTGGGAGGGATTATGTAGATATACCTACCTACAGACGCGGTGGGGGTTTTTTCTTTTGGACGCAGTAGTTAATTTAGTTTAATTTAATTTAGTTTAGTTTAATTTAGAAACGCTGTCAAATAATGACAGTGATATTTGATAGCGTTTCACTGATCGCCATCTCCATCGCGCAAGATGTGCGCGCCTAATTTATTAATATTAGATCCGTAATTGTACCCATAGACTATACACTATATACTGAGAATTGTACCTTCAATGTGAAAATTATACCACGATCTTGATGTTGACAAGTGTTTAAAAATACCAATTCACAGTCATCCAAAACACTTCGAACACACTAAAATAAGATTGGCTATAAAATCTAACGACCACCATGACCCATCAAGGCGTAACTGGGCGGCGATAAACGGGCTTAATTTAACTCTAGTACAAGCTCTGCTTAGTTTGGGGCTAGATAGTGTGGTTTATCTACAATATTTATTGATTTATTTATTTTATTTTATTGGACTGGCCTCAGCTCAGTTGGTAGTAGGTAGCTCTGCTTTCTGCGCCGTAGGTCGTGGGTTCTTCACCGAGAACAAATATTTGTGTGGTGAACACTGATGTTTGTTCTCTGTCTGGGTGTTATAATGTATTCTAAGTATGTATTTACAAAAACAAATGTATATAAGCATTATATTTATCAGCTATCTGGTTCCCATAGTACAAGCTCTGCTTATTTTGGAGTCAGATAGTGTTGTGTAGATTGTCCACAATGTTTATTTTATTTTTTTAATATTATTGTTTTCTAAGTATAAACTGTTTAGTACAAGCTCTGCTTAGTTAGGGGCTAGATAGTGTGGTTTGGCTACATTATTTATATATATATTTTATTTTATTTCCAGGTAGAAAAGACGTGGAATATAACAGAAATATGTATCCTAGATCAAGTACATAACGTGTTTCAACTAGATGCCTTGAACTCTTCGCATCAGCTCTCCGTCGACGTCAGCGCTTCGGAAGAAACTGATGCTATCTTTGACAAGATTTCTTACGGAAAGGGTACGTTTATTAACCGACTTCCAATCAAAAAGGAGGAGGTTCTCAATTCGGTTGTATGTTTTTTTTTTTTTTTTTTTTTAATGTTTGTTACCGCATGACTTCGTCATTTGTGAGCCGATTTGAAAAATTATTTTTTTATCTGAAAGGTACTGCTTCCAGATTGGTCCCATTTTAATTTTATTAAAATCGGTGTTGCCATTTTTTTTAAATAATTTTTTTAATGTTTGTAACTGCATGCCTCCTTCATTTATGAACCGATTTAGAAAATTATTTTTTTATTTGGAAGGTTATTCTTACGTCCAGATTGTCCCTAACAAATTTGATTAAAATCGGTTTAGCCGTTTGACAATGAAGTCGGTTTCTCAAGTTTTTTAAACTTAAATTATTTTGTTTAATCTTTCTACTATATAAAAATAAGTCGGGTTTTTCTTCCTGACGCTATAACTCCAGAACGCACGAACCGATATCCACGGTTTTGCATTCGTTGGAAAGGTCTCGGGCTCCGTGAGGTTTATAGCAAAGAAAATTCAGGAAAAATTCAGAACAAACCAACATCTAGTGGCAAAACGGAGCTCGCCGGGTTTGCTAGTTTTGTTAATACAATCCACAGCTTTTGGGGTTTACAAAATGTGTCTTTTAACTTACAGATAATGACGGGTTTACATTTTTATCCCACATAGGACAAATATTTGTGTGGTAAACACAGATGTTTGGTTTCTGTCTGGCTGTTATATTGCATTCTAAGCATGTCATCATCGTTATCAGCCTGAAGAAGTCCACTGCTGGACATAGGCCTCCCTTACACATTTCCAGGAAGAACGATCCTGAGCCCTTTCCATCCATTGACTTCCCGCGATCTTAACAATGTCGTCGGTCCATCTGGTGGGTCGGCACGTTTCGTCTTCCGGTTCGTGGTCGCTATTCAAGAACCTTTATTCCCCAACGGTTGTCGGTTCTTCAAGCTATATGACCTGCCCATTGCCACTTCAACTTACTAATTCTACGAGCTATGTCGGTGACCTTGGTCTAAGCATGTATTTACAAAAAAAATATATGAGTCAGTCAGCTATCTTATTCCCGTAGTACAAGTTTAGTTTGGGGCTAGATTTTTGTTTAGTGAAGTGTTTTATGAGTTTTCATATACAATTTTTCCATATTTTGATTTCCCCAGGATCAGCCCTCCTCAGAATGCTGAACCACATCCTAACAGATGAAGTCTTCAATTCCGGTGTAACTGACTACCTGAACGCTAAAATGTACGGGAACGCTGAACAGAAGGATCTGTGGAGTGCATTGACTACGGCAGCTAGGAAACAGGGGGACTTCGACGCTGATGTGGCAGTGGTCATGGACTCTTGGACTCTGCAGACTGGGTTCCCAGTCCTGACTGTGACGAGGAACTATAAGGATGGGACTGTGGCTTTTACTCAGGTATTCAATTTTTGACGTGACAACGTCTTATTATTCGATGGAGCCGGCCGGCTGCACGCACGATGCGGCGTTACCTCGCTCTGAGGCATTCCATTTAAGACTTGAAGTGCAAGCGAGAGCGCTGAATGATCGACAAAGAGGCACGCACGGCCTCCGCGTTCGGCAGCGTTCGACATCTGTCTCTCTCCTACTTGAGTGAGCGATGCGTCCGCGTGGACAGCTGTATGACGTTGTCACGTTCAACTATCGTCAGTAAACCGACTTTACAGGCAACCGATTTTTTTTATTGTTGAAGTTGCTGACATTCTGAATGTCGACGTTTCAAAGTGATTCTTGCAATTCAACTGAATAAGACTTTTGATTTGATTTGATTTGAATGATATACCCGCGTCTGAGAGCATTTTACTCATTCAACTAAGAAGATAATAAATAAATACAGGGATGTAAGTGGCAAGAAAGATGTTTTTATTTAGAGGTATAATATTAGCTGGTGGCCTAGTGGTAGCAGCCCTGCCATCCGATCCTATTAAGGTCGTGGGTTCAAGTCCAGACGTGTACCAATGAGTTTTTCTGCCGAAATTTAATCAATGCCAGTGCTCTCAAACGGTGAAGGAAAGCATCCTAAGGAAACCGGCATGTCGTAGAACCTAAAAAGTTCGAAATTATGTGTCAAGTGCAAGGAAGGAGCCTCTTTGAGGCGCACTTAAAATCCTTTCACCACATTTGGTTCGATAAAAACATGATAACGTAGAAAGTTTTTGTAGGTTATGTTTAAAATACTTGAGAAACCGTATTTATAGCCAAACTGCTGAACCGATTTTGATAAAATTTGTATGGGACCAATCTGTAAGTTATAACCTTTCAGAAAAAAAACACGAAGTAATGCGTTAACAAAATAAATAAATAATACGGCCTGATTGAGAAACTCGTCCTTTTTTATTTGAAGTCGGTTAAAATCAAGTAAATTCAGAAAAATGTGGGCACATGTTTTTGATCCTACATACTGCAGCGATTCGGGCCTAATTCTCGGGCCGATCTCGATCATTTTGTAATTGTATCTTATTGCTTCTTTTCGAAAAGAAAATGGCAGATTTCCTTGAGTAATACATCAACGACCTCATCGTAGAAGCCTCGACAGCTACGATATACGGAAAACGTAGAAAAAGTGCGGGGTTGTGCAATCCAATGTGTATTTAAGCGACATTGAAAATCTCGGTCGCCCCGAGAATTAGGCTCCGACTAAAATATTATGAATGATCATCGTTTCAAGGCAGTTTTGTATGTTAACGCGTAGCACCAATAGATGGCGCTACCAGTACCGGTTGTAAGCGTTTTTCACGAATTGATTTTATTATCCAATGAGGTAGGTTATTATAATTCTGAGAAAAAATATAGATTAGTTGAAGATAGTATGTAGGATTATGATAATCGTAAGTACTTTTATTAGACAAAGTCATAATAGTGAAGTTATTAATTTAAGGCTATAGATATGTAGGCTACGTAGTACATACATAAGTACACGATAGATAAATAACAAACTAAAAGAGAAAAATTACTGCCACGCTGGGCTGAACATCTGTATGCCCCAAGTTGCCCTACGATGCACTGCCCTGCGTCCATACGCAGGGCAGTGCATCGTAGGGCACGGTCCTGGTGTGTGCGATGGTTACCAAATAACCTTGGTACGGGGCTGCGCTGACCGCTGCGCCATCGGACCCAAATTACACTCGACGAATAACTCTAAGGGACTGTTCGGCGCAGCCCCGTACCAAGAGAAGGTCGCGGGTTCAAATCCGGCTCGGCTCTTAACTTTTGGGACATTATAGGAAAGTCATTCATGTTTTTTTTCTAGGAGCGTTTCGTCCTCATCAACAAAACAGACTCAGTTGAGACCTCTCCAGTGTGGTGGATCCCTGTATCTTACACCACTGCTTCAGAAAAGGACTTCGAATCCACTCGCCCAAAGATGTGGGTGAAGACGCGTACTGTTGCTAGTAATGTTACAGTCAAGAAAGATGATTGGTTCATTGCAAATGTCCAGCAAACAGGTGAGCTATTACGTCGAAACTCTTCCTTTCTGATTATAGCTACAAATCTATTTTACTTTTATTACACGCCAATCAATACAACCACGCAAGACCCCATCTTCTTTTCTTCTTCTTTCTACCCTGCTTGATGCGATTAGGGATGTCCTATTCTCAAAACCGGTTAACACTAGTGTAATAAAACTCACTTCTTTTCGTAAAATAGGCTGTAATAATTACTCCACGTTACACTTTAATATTTAACAAACTATACATAAAGACTACACTTTTAAGTTGTATTCCGAACTCGTACCAACGACCGACTGAATACCATAATTCGCTCCTACCACCGTGAACCGTCTATCCCCCCTACTTTACCAACCAACGTCAAGGGAGGGGTTTAGTCAGTGTTGCCAACGGCATTTTTCTATGAAGTTGACAGACTATTTTACAAACAAATATGACAAGTGTCATCAAATATCATAATAGTAATTTCTATTAGACCATTAAAATTAGAACCATTATTGAAATTCATCACACTAGTTGTTGTATCACGAAGAAAGAAGAAAGAAGAAAGAAAGAAGAATGTTACTTATTACCTATCATAGAATAAGGAAAACACACTGTTTTGCTACTTTGCTAGTACCTAGAAAAAGTTTTTGTATCACAAGAAGAAGCACAGAAGAATTTATTAGCTTACAACAATATAGGTGGCGAAGAAGTTATACATTTAGGTCAGCGAAAAAATCAAATCAAAAATTAACTTGATAGGATTAAAACTCTTGTTCTTATCGTGTCACTGGTTCTTTCGAACCAAGTGTGGTGAAAGGATTTTAAGTGGGCCTCAAAGAGGCTCAAAGTAGAGGAATAAAACTAAAAGTAAAACACTCCGCTGTGTGGTTCGATGAACAAGGTTTCAACTGTTACGTCATGTCATGTCATTAAGCTACGTTATAAATTATAACGAATGTAAAAATTCAGCTAAGCATTCGCCAACGGCCATACTACGTTGAAAACACCGGTTCTCGTCCGATCACCGAAGTTAAGCAACGTCGGGCGCGGTCAGTACTTGGATGGGTGACCGCCTGGGAACACCTCGTGTTGTTGGCTTTTTGCACTTGCAGTACATGAGTAATGTACAAAAATAAAACTACACTCGTTTATACGCTTTCCCAGTTATAGTTTTTGAATTGTTTTTTTGCAAAAAACATAGATTCATATTTTTTGGTTTGCCATCTTCAACATTCCCACCACGTCAATATTATTAAATGAGTTCGCAAATACTCCTTATTCTAACTAGGTTTTTACAATCTAATCATAATACGTATTAATGAAACTGAAAATCAGTGTTTTTTGATTCCGAGGCCAGGATATATTATGTGATTTGATAGTATTTTATCCGTGGGCTTTTCTAATCAAACTGATTTAGTTTCAAATAGTTGAAGATTATTAATTTACCTATTGTTTGTACTAGTACTAGTAGTTTCTAATTTTTACACAGTCTTACAATAAAATTAAATGATTCTTATTCTAGGTTTGTAATTAATTTATCTATTATGCTAAAAAGCTTTGCACTGGGATAACTTGTTTTTCTTACTGCAAATAGTATCAAGGTTTTATCGGTATCGAGTCCCGCCGGCGCCGCTCTGTTTTTATAACGCTTTTATTAGCTTCACCTGTATGTATGTAACCGACCTCTTTGAGCTCGATTTTCTCCTACTTTGAACGATCAGATTTGATTCAAACTTTGCACACCTGTCAAAGGTCGATGACAATGCAATAATATGAAAAAAAAAAAAAAAAATTAAAAAAAAAAACTAAAAAGTGAAAAATAAATTATAGTTTAAAAAACTAAAAAAAAAACACTTTTATAACTAATTGAACTAAAAAGTTAAAAATAAAACTGTAATAATCAATTGAAAAATTTATATTATTGTACAAAAAAAGCGTGGGGTGCTTGATTTTGATTGTTGCAAATATTTTATCAATAGTTTATTATATCTGAAGTATAAAAAGCACCCCACGCTTTTTTGTACAATAATATAAATTTTTCAATTGATTATTACAGTTTTATTTTTAACTTTTTAGTTCAATTAGTTATAAAAGCGTTTTTTTTAGTTTTTTAAACTATAATTTATTATTTATTATAAAAGGTACCTTATCAGGCGGCAATCTATAGATAGAAAAAACAACCCCAAAATGTTTATTTTCAATGGTAATAGAAATAAGTTCTTACTTTTAAAAGGTCTTAACTAAACTGAATAAAATTCTTAATTACCAAGGTTTCTACCGAGTCAACTACGACCAGCGTAACTGGAGGCTTCTCATCAAGATCCTCAAGGACCCAGCTCGCTTCCAAGAGTTCCACATCATCAACCGAGCTCAAATGATAGACGATGCTATGAACCTCGCACTGACTGGAAGACTGGACTATCGAACTGCCTTGGATGTGACCAGCTACTTGGCTCATGAGAGAAGCTATGTACCGTGGAAGGCAGGGCTATCAGCGTTGGGGTATATTGATACGATGTTATCAAAGGGAGCACATTATTTGGAGTACGGGGTAAGTTTTATCGAGACCAAAAAAGTGTGAGACTGTGCTAGCCTAAACTAAGTCACTTTATTTTCTCCAATTTCTCTTATCAAATTAGTTATATCAAATTTTGTGTGGGTTTAGCACTGCTTCCCTTCCAATCTTCCAATCTTCTCTGCCAGCTTTCATCTCTGTATTTTCTCCTTTTTTATCCATGTCACTTTCTACGTTACTTTACTTCTTATTTGCTTCAAATACATTTGAAAGGACATAATATTTTATTCTACAATTTGATTTCGAAAATTACATAATAACCTGTGTACGTACTTACCTACCTAGCTAATAGTAGTTTAGTTTTCTTTAGTTGTTCATAGATGTCACTAGCTGTATCAAATACATCGTTAAAAATGTATTATCTTTTGAATCACCTGACAAAGTTTTAAAATTCTGCTATCAGATGTCGTTCAATGTATGTTTTGGTATTATTCTAGCCATATTATGATAAATTCACTAAAAAAAGGTATGACGCCATGCAAAAGTTATTTTTCAATTAAACAATCAATTGCGATTAATCATCGGCCGCATTTATTATGATGCAAGCTTTTATTGATTAAAAGAAAGTTGTTTTGTGTGACAAATCATGTAATATTTTATTATTGTTATCTGGGGCCTAATTCTCGGGCCGACCGAGATTTTCTACGCGATTATTTTATTTTTGGCATTGCACAACCCCGCACTTTTTCTAGTTTTCCGTATATCGTAGCTGTCGAGGCTTCAACGATGAGGTCGTCGATGAATTACTCAAGGAAATCACCATTCTCTGTTCGAAAACAAGCAATAAAATAAAATTGCAAAATGATCGAGATCGGCCCGAGAATTAGGCCCCGGATCGAATTCTATTAGTCATGCGGACAAGCGGTTTTATCTGTTTTTTCTTATCCAGGTACTTTTTTAGTAAGTTGATTATTTAATCTTAAGCCACTAAGCATTTTCATATTTACAGCTAGACATAGATAAAATAATTAGGTATCTTTCGATCTAATCATTTCATTACAATTGGTATGCTTTTTATAATCAATGGTTTATTGCGTGTATGGCTTATAGCTGCTGTTCATAGCTTTAGCAATGACAGAAGCATATGAACTCCTTCTCCAGATCAGGGTACTGGAGCCTAATTCTCGGGCCGACCGAGATTTTCAATGTCCCTTAAATACACATTGGCATTGCACAACCCCGCGCTTTTTCTATATTCTCTCTTTGAAAAGAAGCAATAAAATAAAATTGTAAAATGATCTTGGTCGGCCCGAGAATTATGCTTCTGATTTTGAGTATGGTTTGCATGTATATTATTTATTACTTTTCTTTATGTTTTTTTGTGTTACTGTCTTCATTAAAGTTCTTATTTATTTACCTTCCAGCGTTACGTACTCCGTCTCCTAAGCGGGGCCGTCAAGGAAGTAGGCTGGAATATAACTCCCGGTGAAAGCGTCATCAAAGCACAGCAACGAGTCGACCTCCTCGCGTCAGCTTGTCACTTCGAACACTCCGAATGCTTGGAGAATGCAGTTCGGATGTATACAAATTGGATGATGGCACCCAACCCGGATTCTTATGACGAGTAAGTAAAATGACTGAGTATAAATTCTCGTTTGCGTATAAAAGAAGAAAAGTAGGCCCCAAGATGGGTCCTTGAGCTAGTCCTAACTGACATATTAACTTGAATGGATTTTTGGAATACATTTTGGAATGCATTTCATCTTCATCTACACTAATATTTATACTATAGTTTAGCGAGGAAAGATTTGTATTTTATTGGTAACGAAAAACAACAGGACCTCTCAATTTTAGTGGACTCTGCATGACTAGAGGAAAGTTTATTCCTCAAACTTTTTAACTTAAGTGTTCATCAAATCGAAGAAGATCATTGCTGGACTGCAACGGCCTCCCCCATACATTTCCAAGAAGATCGATACGACTCTTCGTTCATATTCTTCCTGCAATCTTATCCTGCTGTTCCATCGAGAGGAGTCATCCCGCCTCCCCCATACGTTTCCAAGAAGATCGATACGACCCTTCATCCATATTCTTCCTGCGATCATAAAGCAGAAAACGTAGGATGCCATGAGGTAGAGGCATCTTACGTTTTTGGAATCAAGTTTCTATCAAATTTAAACTTTATCGGTGCATAAAATCTTTCTCCAGCTGAGTTATCTATAATTTTATTCATCACAGAATCAACGTAGACGTCCGTGGAATAGTGTACTGCGTAAGCGTGCGTGCTGGAGGACTCCGACAATGGCAGTTCGCGCATGCGCGGCTCCGAGCTGCCTCTCCATCAGAACGGCATCGCTTGCTCTCAGTACTAGGATGTACTTCTGCACCGCATTTGCTGTATAGGTTAGTATTTATGATCACTTAGATCACATCACATCATCAGCCTGAAGAAGTCCACTGCTGGACATAGGCCTCCCCTACACATTTCATGGAAGAACGATTCTGAGCCCTTTCCATCCATCGACTTCTCGCGATCTTAACAATGTCGTCAGTACGACATTGTTAAGATCAAGGTTCTCGAATGGCTGTCGGTTCTTTAATCTATGTGGCTGGCCCATATAGCTGCCTCACGAAGAAAAGGAATCTAAATTTTACTGTGCCGCTAACTTATCTAAAAGCCTATTTTTTATTTTAATCGCTATCAAATCATTTTTGTAAGAATCTTTATCATAATGTTTAACGGTATCTTCAATGTGAAGATTACAATCTTTTTTTTTATCAGTCTGTTGGTACTTTGCACTGGCACAAACTAATAAAAAACTATAAAACTTAAATTGGTCAATCTTATCTCAATCTAGGTTTACAGGAAACATTTTACTGTGTATCTAGACCAAAATCTATTAGGTAAACGAAAAAGCTTCTATTTATGAAGGTATATTGTATAACTTTGTTTTCCCATTCGTGTGAACTGCTACTGTATTGTTCTCTGTTTATTTTATTTTTTATTTTGCTATTGTATGTGTTGTGTTTGCTTTAGGAATGGATCTTGTGACACCTGAATAAACAAATTTTAATTTAATTTAATTAATTAATTAATAAGAAAAACTTTCTAGATTGTGTAATGTATCGTTCTCAGGTATCTCGAACTATCTCTCCGAAACGACAGCGGCATTAGAAAACAAGACATCGTTCGGGTATTCTCTGCGGTTGCAGGGACGGCTATTGGGCAGCCGATCGCCTTCAACTTCATTCAAGCCAACTGGCCTAAGCTGAGGAGTTTGTAAGTCTTCATTACTTTCATTATTTCACACAACCCTCACAGATCATTTGCTTGTTCTGCCTTCTGCTCTGTAAGCCTCGGGTTAGATCCCCGCTGATAATTGTTTGTTTAGAGCACTGGTGGTTTTGTGGTAGCAGCCCCACCTTCCAATCCTAAGGTCGTGGGTTCAAATCGAAAAAACTATGTGCACTATGCCAGTATTCTTAAACGGTGAAGAAAAATATCGCGAGGGAACCGGCATATTGTAAAGTCCAAAAACTCGGAAACATTCGTCGAACATACACGAAAAGAGCCTCTCCGAGGTGCACTAACAATCCAGCATACTGGTTTGATAGTGACACGAAAAGAAGAAAAGTAGCTTACAGTTTCTTGTTATTAAAGTTTTAATCACATTTTTCTATCGCAAACGGATAGAGTAATGAATCATATTAATATCAGCACGGTTTTTCTTGATTCCTATCCTAAAACAAAGATTGATGAGTCCAAATCAAAGTTGAAAATGACGCTAATGTAATTTAATTACAGCTAGAACTCATTCAAAGTAATGTATAACTTGGACCTCACCAGGTTGTTCATTCTTGTTACTGTGTTACTAACATTTAATCTTATTTTTATTGTTGTTTTTGTTATAGTGTTGGATCTATTTCCACATTGAACTTGCTGATGAAAGTGGTGACAAGAAGATTGAATCAACAACACGAATACGACGAGGTAAACAATCGCGCAGAAAATCAATAACAAAGGGTCGAGCGTAGAGCCCTGTGATACTCCATAGTAATCATTATTGTTCTCTCCGCGGGAAACGAATCTTAATTCTCACATCTTAGCCCAACATTCAATAGGGTATTATAGAAGCCATCAAACATTTAAGGCATATTTTTTATAAGAACTTACAAGGCCAGAAATTCATGAATACATAACATTATCAATATCTGGTTTTTGACAGTATCTTCAGACGATAGTGAAGTAGACTCACCGTATATTTGCAAGTCATCTTAATAAAATGCTTTAGTGGAGTGATGCTTGCAAATAATTGACATATCTCTGATAAACCTTTTTCAAAGTTCAAAGTCCTTTCTATTAGTACCACAAAATGAGTGTAGATCTGTAAGATCAGAATTCAGCCTAGTCTGTAAGATCTGCGAGGCAAAGCTTTGTTTCAGGCGATGGTTACCACTTCAAATCGGGTGGGCCATCAATGCTGGTTCCATTAGCAAGTTGTATAAAAAAAAGACTAGAGAGTCAATCAGTAGACCATATTGTCTTTTTATAACTTTTATACATTGTATATAAATAATTCACACAACATTATCTAGCCCCAAATCAAACAGAGCTTGTGTACTATATGAACCAGATGGCTGATATAATATTTATATATATATTTTTTATTATCATCAGCTT
Source organism: Thera britannica (assembly GCA_939531255.2). Lineage (NCBI taxonomy): Eukaryota > Metazoa > Arthropoda > Insecta > Lepidoptera > Geometridae > Thera > Thera britannica. The sequence continues at coordinate 24,867,747 of OW618036.2, forward strand.
GGAGATGTTCAATGCTAGACAATGGTTTCATTCCTAAGAACCAATCTGTGCCTTATCTCTCTACAGACTCTCCGTGATCTGAACAATGTCGTCGGTTCATTTGGGTCTTACGTTCCGACTTCCTGTTCGTGCCAGTTCGATTATTATTAACCAAAGGCATTTTGTTCTCAGCTCCACAGATTCGTGAAAGAGTCCTGCTCGGATCTCGGCAGACCAGTGTTGCAAGTTCTAGAGACAGTGGCAGCCAACGTGCAGTGGAGGAAACAGAACTACCAGGCGATCGTCGACTGGTTGCTAGAACATGATAGGTCTACCAATAGTAGTTAGACTAGCTCATTTCAAATCTTGACCTAGTTTATAAATATCCTCAGAACATGGATGAGGCCACACACACACTTATAACTAAAGATGCGAACAACGGCTTCAAATTTTTAACAAACTTTATGCTTATTCTTATTTTTCTAAACGACTTTTGTTTTTCCTGTGGATTAGGCCGACTAAGCTGTCAGGATGGTATTGGTGCCTACCATGAGCTGTCTGGCTCTGCCTCTGGCTTTGGTTTTGAGTCTGTGTGAGTGCTCACCAGTGCATTATACTGTGTGTGTGACGTTTTGACGAAGGATTTATTTAACGAACACTCACACAGACTCAAAATCAGAACCAGAGACAGAGCCAGACAGAGCTCATGGTAGGCCTACTGGGCAAGCCCATTCCATCTAAAATCCTGTCCCAGGCATTATAGCGTCTCGATTAGGGTTTGTGTAATCACCGGATGCCTCTGACGCTAAATAAATTATTTATAATAGATGCAAAGGTCTGCAAGGCTACCACGAGCTCCATATGGTTATGGCTATGGCTGTCAAATTGTGTATAGATAGGCTGACCCACACATTCATTTTCTTCTTGGGTTTGAATGTGTTGACACTGTTGACACAATTTTGACAGCCATAACCATATGGAGCTCGTGGTAGGCCAGCAGTTTATTTTTTGTTTTAATTTCCTCGCATTATTTGAGAAAAGTACTACACTAGGCCACAATTTGGCATTGATGGATTTACGCTTTCGTCCTCTCAATGCCTCTTTTGCTGGCCGCTACAGTAATGTACTATTACTGCAAAAACTGTGTCAAAGTCAAAGTCAAAAATGTTTTTAATCAGTAATATCCAAGGATCACTTTGAAATGTCTTAAAGCTTGGTGAGTCTAGGCGCCAGTTCTAGGTAGCTAGGTGTGCTAGGTGATCTAACTTCATTTATTTATTAGGCATAATAATATTATGTAAGTACGTGTTTCTCACAATATTTACAATGTATCTAAGTTACTATAATACACAATTGTACCTAAGCGTAAAATAAGTCTAGCCCATATTTGTAAATATTTTAATAATTTTGTAATAATTTATTTCAGTCCTTGTCATAATAAAATTAGATTATAAATAAGTTTCTAAATAAATATCTGAAGTTTTTGAAATATTGGTTTTCATTTGGGCCTTGGGGTTGTTGGCAGAGGCAAATTCAAATAATTAATAATATGTAGTAAACATTTGCGATCAAGATAGCTGCCACTTAGTTGCCACGGTCTAACCTGCATTCTATATTGTAGACACACCACACAACATTTCTAGCCCCAAATTAAGCAGAGCTTGTACTATGGGAACCAGATAGCTGATATTTTTTTGTAAATACAATGCGACACCCAGATAGAACAAACATCTGTTTTCACCACACAAATATTTGTTTTCGGTGGGGATCGAACCCACGACCTACGGCGCACAAGGCAGTGCTACTACCAACTGAACTGAGAGGCCAGTCGAATTCTTTATCTTAATCTACGGCGAGGAAAGCGAGGGATAGTAGTTGTATCAATTTTATTGGTGCAAACATAACTAACCAGTTACGTACCCACCAATAGTGGTGCAAACGTAGGTAACTTCGAGCATTCAGTAGGCCTACCACAAGCTCTGTCTGGCCTTGTCTCTGGCTCTAGTTTTGTTACTTGTTTTACCATTGTTAGTTTTAAGGTGTGCAATAAAGAATTTTCTATTCTATCCTTTTCTAGTTTTGAGTCAATGTGAGTGCTCACCAGTGTATTATACTGCGTGTGTGACGTTTCGACGTAGGATTAATTTAGTCAACACTCACACATACTCAAAACCACTGCCAGAGACAGAGCCAGACAGAGCTTGTGGTAGGCCTACAAATTGGTCTGCAGCAAGTCCAATAACATCGTCGCTTTGCTCGTTCAATTAATAACTAGGTTAGAATAAGCGGGATTACATGACGCAACGTACCGCCTTACTTTTATCACAATTGATAACCGAACCGATATTATTATCATGTAATTTACAGTTATTATGATAAAATGCAAACTTATTGCGGAAAATTGTATATTAATACAGGCATATGGAAAAGTGTAACTTTGGCTAGATTGTTCAAAAGTGATGTTTAAAAGACTTAAGAAACCGACTTCATGGCCAAACTGCTGAACGGATTTTGATCAAATTTCTCTGTTCAGCAGTTTGGCCATGAACAAATCTGAAAGTATAAAGTTTCAAATAAACAAAAATCTAAGTGGTACGTAAATGACGATAAGCGATAAAAAACTAAATTAAAATACAACCGAATTCAGACCTCCACCTTTTTATTTGAAGTTGGTTTAAAACTGTAGTGTGGGCAGGTGGAGGTTGAAGTGTGGGTTCAATTTCCTTTCCTTACGTTTAGGTTAACATAGCAATGAGTATACAGTTTAGTTTGCAGAAGCCTTGAGAGGTCAAAACTCTGCTACGAGAATTGACCTCTTGCCACAAAAACTTCATTATTATAAATTAGCTTATTATGTAGCGAATTAAGTTAAAATGACTGAACCACCAACTCATTATAATCTGGATCCGTAAGTGAATCACTATTTTATCTCGAATCACAGATTACACACACTCATAATACACTAAATAATAAGTTCATATTTCACGGTAAGTTCGTTTATTTCACTGTGGTATCGGAATTTATAGGTATGGATGGTACTGAGTCGTGCGTCTGTTAGTTCTATGGTGGAAGGGAAATGGTAGTATGAGATCATGCAGTTCCTGACTAGAGAGGTATTTACGGCGTAGCTTAGAAACCAATTCCAGGTGCAAAACTTCTAGGTATTAGCGTAGAAATCTCTAATACAAGGTGTATCTAAATATGTGTACTATGCGAAGGTGGGGGGTTTCAGACCACAATGGTGATCAGTTGTGGAGGGGAGATAATTAAAAATTCCTATTTTCAGTTTCCCATACAAAAATATTTAATTTCATAATGCCTAAATAAATTGACAACCCTATCCTTGTAACCCCTTGACCCCTTGACCTACTACCTCTGTAGGTCTACTACTACTACCTACTACCTCTGTAGCTGAGTTTAGGGTTGTCACTTTGTATAAAGTCAGCTGTTCATGTTGAAACTTCGTTGCAATTTTTTTCAGAGATACCAATCGAAGTTCGAAAAGTCGTTGAACAAAAGTTGTTCCCCGGGGGGTGGAAATTCACCCCCCTTCAGGATAGTACACATATTTTGATACACGTTGTATAGTTCTTCAGAGTGGGTACAATACCTTCCAAACGGCCTTAAAAAATAGCCTTGCGTATAATTCTGACTGAACTACACTAGCGAAGAAGCGCTGTAGGTCATATTATTATCTAAGTAAAAAATGACAGCACAATTTCCAATCAGTAGGCTACATGAGCTCTGTCTGGCTCTATCTCTGGTTCTGGTTTTGAGTCTGTGTGAGTGTTGAATAAATAAATCCTAAGTCAAAACGTCACACACATAGTAATAATGCACTGGTGAGCACTCACATACACTGAAAACCAGAGCCAGAGACAGAGCCAGATAGAGCTCATGGTAGGCCTACAGTTCATAGAAAGATTTGTGAAGGAGGAAGGAAGGGGATTTGTGTAACAAATGCCTACCTGTGGACTTATCTGTGGTAAGGTTTTGTAGGTACAAAACCTTAGATAAAGGATGACGCAACAGGAATGAAGCCGAGTAAGCTGTCAGGATGGTATAGGTGCTGGGGAAGCCCATTCCATCTAAAATTCTGACCAGGTACTATTTATTTATTTTATTTTATTTATTTTTTTATTTTATTTTTGTGATAGCGGACCCGCCTTCCGATCCTATGGTCCGCTTCTACAGTATTGCAACACCCTTACAGGGTAAATTATGTATTGATTCAAAACTAGTTCTAAGATCTGAAACTGTTAAATTTACATACAAAATACTGAATACTGGTCGTGGGTTCAAATCCAGTCGTGTACCAATGAGTTTTTCTGTAGAAAAATTGATGTGCACTATACCAGTACTCTCAAACGGTGAAGGAAAACATCGTGAGGAAACCGGCATGTTGTAGAAACTAAAAAAGTTCCAGCAACACGTGTCAAGCGTCACGCAAAAAGGGCCTACTTGCGAAAAAAATATTTTGCCAAAAACCATCTTCAAAGGCCTGCTTTTCTACCAAGTCACGTTAAAGACGCGTTTTTTAGTTTGAAAACATGGTGCCAAGTGCACAAAAGGAGCCTCTATGAAGCGCATTTGAAATCCTTTTACCACAATGGGTTGAAAGAACCAGTGAAACGATAAGAAAAGAAGGGACGTGTTCTATGCATTGCTTTGCGTCCTTTGCTAATTTCACTGGCATCCCATTTTGACATGACCTAAGACAGAATTTGAGGCACATCAACTTCATAATGACTGAGTAAGCTCAGAATGAACTCCGCAAGTAATTAAGTTATCGCAAACGATAACTGAAACCGATATTATAAGCATGATAACAAGTTTGATAATTCTATCTACTGATTATTACCATTGGGGTATAATTTAATAATTTGATTTCGATAATCCAGTTGCAAACTGGCTGTCCGATTTGGAGTAGCCTTTAGATCACAAGGTAAGTGTTTTTGTAATATCAATGTTTTTGTTAGTTAAGACGTTGAAAGCGTAATTTTTGAAAGAGATAAAGAAAGCGTCTGACACGTTTTAATTAAAACTCTCCACAGGAATCGAACCCATATCTCTTGCGTATCAACCGGTCACTCAACACTAGCAGTTTTCTTGATAGGTGGCCAAACGATGTAGTTTTTTAGGCCTATAGAACTTGCCAGTGTATCTTACGCTGTGTAGGTACAGACTACAGTCACAATGAATACTTTTCAGTGTCAGAGGATAAAAGTTACACGTTTTTTTCATCAGATAAGGATAATGCCAAGCGGTCACACATTTTAAATTTCTTTTAAAATGAAGATTTAACTGTCTGGCTTGCCTCAAGGTTGTCTGTAAGGGTTGCATTTTTATAAACCATCAGTTAAAAGCCAGTGTATTTTTCAGTTTGGCTAACGACAGTCAAAACGCTCCAAGCTTTTGCAAAAACTTAAAATGTAGCTTTTATATAAAAAAGTAGGCTTTTGTCATAATCCTATCAAAAGAAAAGCAATGTGTTGTTTTATAACCAATGATAAGAGTAAGTAATGGAGCTGCAATGCTTAGGCTTAGAGTTCGTTATTGTGTGATCATTTTTTTAAAGATGTTTTGTTATTTTTGAATATAATGTAAATTATTTTCAAACGAGTACGCATTAAATCTTGGGGATAGTCAAAAAAAGTTTAATATCCATCTGTACAAACTAAGGCCTAGTTTGGGGCTAGATGGCGTGTTCAATGTCTCCAAATATGTAGCTATAATCTAAAGTCTAATATCTTGCTGATACAGACATTCAAAAGTTCGAATAGCTTATCAAAAGGCTGTAGATAATGACAATTTAAGTTGATTATTTGTATCAGAATGCCATTTAGATATAAATTGTTTAGCTATCTAGACTGTATGACGATAAAACTGGCCTTGGATTGCAGCCAAGCCAACCAATTATAAGCAAGTCTCTAGCGCATATTCCAAAGTCCTAATAGCATTCAATCTTCGAACATCTCATTAGTTTGATTTGGGTCACCATAGGTGTAGAAATGGTAATGTTGAAAATGGTCATGTTAATGGATTCGGTTGGTCCATGAATAGTCAAGAATCTATAAAGAAATCCACACGGTAAACTAGCGTAACTGGCGTCAGATAACCAATGAAGGAATAACCTTAACAAAAAAACATTCTCATGCTTTTATCTCTTTCAGATGGCGACCGTAAAGCTCGCCTTGCTAGCCGCGGCATGTGCCTGTGCATATGCTTTCCCCCAGGAGCCCACGGGCCCCCTGACCAGAAATACCATCTTCGCAGAAGAGAAATTTGAAGGCGGTGTATTCGAAAACCTCGACACCATGGAAGATTTAGAACTTTCTCGCAATATAGATACATCGAGCATGTTCAGACTGCCAAACACAACCAGACCATACCACTACAACATACTTTGGCAAATTCAGTTCACATCGACAGCTCGGACTATGGCTGGAGCGACCAGGATGGAACTGTATGCCACTCAGGAAAATGTGAACGAGATCGTCATTCACGCTGCTGAAATGAGCTTAACCAGCGTTGTACTTGCTCGAGGAACCATAAGCGCTCCTGCTGTGAATGTTCCGATAACAGACTATGTTATGGAAGAAGAAACACATTTCTTGAGAATCTCGCTGAATTCTTCTCTGCTGTATAACAGCGCGAGTCCAGTCTACTACACACTATCTATCGAGTTTAGCGCCCCATTGAGGACTGATATGTACGGTATTTATGAGAGCTGGTTCAGGAACGACCCTGCAAGCACAACCGAGGCTGTGAGGTATGTGTCACTTTCTAAAGATATTTTTTCTGAGTGGTATTCTATTTAATAGCAAAAACTCTGGCTATTGCTGGTTCTACTTGCGAATATGGAATGTATGTTAATTAGTCACTTGGTGTTTCAGCTGGATGGCCTCTACTCAGTTCCAGGCAACGGCAGCACGCTTTGCATTTCCTTGCTACGACGAGCCTTCCTTCAAAGCAACTTTTGACGTCGTAATCAGACGGCCCACTGCTTTCAACAGTTGGTTTTGTACCAGACAACAGGAAACTAGGGAATCCATTTTTCCGTAAGTTGTTTGGATGATTTAATTCAAAAGTGGATGCATAATAATATAATAATAATGATGATTATGTTTCAGTGGGTTTCAAGAAGATATCTACACCAGAACACCAGTGATGTCAACCTATCTCTTAGCCATCATTGTCGCTGAGTACGACAGTAGAGCAGATTCTACAAGCCCTCAACTATTGACATACGAGGTCATTGCCCGTCCCGGTGCCATAGCTGCAAACCAAAGCGATTATGCGTATGACGTCGGTATTGACCTTCTGTCAAATATGAGTGACCATACTGCTATGGACTTCTATAGTGTGAACCCTAATCTTAAAATGACTCAAGCTGCAATCCCAGATTTTGGTGCTGGTGCTATGGAGAACTGGGGTCTTCTTACTTACAGGTATCACGCAAAAACTTGTTAAATATACAATTGTATTGCAAGTGATTGATGCCTAATGAATTACTTTTATCTTCACAGAGAGGCATACCTCATGTATGACGAGGACCACACAAATGGTTACTTCAAGCAACTGATCGCCTACATTCTTTCCCACGAAATAGCTCACATGTGGTTTGGAAACCTTGTTACCTGCGACTGGTGGGATGTTTTGTGGTTGAACGAAGGTTTTGCTAGATACTACCAGTACTTCCTTACTCACTGGGTATGTTGATTTGTGATTTTTAGGGTTCCGTAGCCAAATGGCAAAAACGGAACCCTTATAGATTCGTCATGTCTGTCTGTCTGTCTGTCTGTCTGTCTGTCTGTCTGTCCGTCCGTGTCACAGCCATTTTTCTCCGAAACCATAAGAGCTACAGTAGCTACACTGATGAAACTTGGCGAGTAGATGTATTATGTAAACCGCATTAAGATTTTTACACAAAAATAGAAAAAAAACTATAAATTTTGGGGGTCCCCATACTTCAAACTGAAACTCAAAAAAAATTTTTTCATCAAACCCATACGTGTGGGGTATCTATGAATAGGTCTTCAAAAATGATGTTGAGGTTTCTAATATCGTTTTTTTCTAAACTGAATAGTTTGCACGAGAGACACTTCCAAAGTTGAAAAAAGTTGCCCCCCCCTCTAACTTCTAAAATAAGGGAATGATAAAACTAAAAAAAATATATGTTGTACATTACTATGCAAACTTTCAACAATATTTGGTTTGAACGAGATCTAGCCAGTAGTTTTTTTTTTATACGTCATAAATCGTAAACCGCAATTTACCTTTCGACGAACTACAAGAACCTTTATATTATGTTACTTGATGCTACGGAACCCTTCATGGGCGAGTCCGACTCGCACTTGGCTGCTTAGTTCGCCAAGTATCACCTTTTTTTTTTGGGTTTTTGTACACAGGTTGAGGACTATATGGGTTTGGAAACCCGGTTCATCACCGAACAGATGCACACCTCTCTGCTCAGTGACTCTGCCAACAACCCTCAACCGTTATCCACCTCTAACATTGGTAGCACTGCGTCTGTCAGTTCTATGTTCTCAACTATTTCCTACAACAAAGGTGCCGCCGTCATCAGACAGACTGAGCATCTTCTTGGCTTTGACGTTAACAGGGAAGGATTGAGAAACTATTTGGAGGACCAGTAAGTTACAGTATTTTATACTTTTTCCAAAATAACTTTTGGGTCATTGATAAATTAATAAAAAAAATATAGAAGAGCTTATCGAAAGCTCAATAATCAATTGCTGAATATATTATTTTAATGATTTTTTTTTCCACATTGTTTAACATCTATTCTCTACTTGAGTGAGCGTTTTTTCTGTTCTGTGATTATATACTTTTCTGATAAGACACAATAATTAAAACTTTAATTCTTTTTTTTGTTTTTAGCAAGTTCCAAACTGTTCTGCCTATCGACCTTTTCGAATCCCTTGAGAGCGTGGCCATAGCACGCGGTGCTATCAGTCAATATGGATCTGACTTCTCTTTCGTCGACTACTACAAATCCTGGACCGACCAGGCTGGACATCCTGTCCTGAACGTTCAAGTTAACCACCAGACCGGCGAAATGATCATTTATCAGGTCAGTTTTAAGTATAGTACGAGTACCTTATAGTATGAGTGCCCTACTTATTTATACTTCTTAGTTTATGGAGTTGAGTTCATTACTATCAAAATGTTTTTGATTGTATTCATATTCATTTATTCATTGTTTCATGTGTATTATAGGTCTTAGGGGGTAATAACGTCCAGAACATGAGAACCGCTGGGGCATTACAATGGCTTTACGGCAAAATTAAATTAAATTATGTAAATCTAGATAACAAACTTCTTATATAGAGAATCTAGCTTAACAATAAAATCTTAAATCTTATTATATCTATGTATGACTATTTGACTTGGACGGCGGTGTTGTTTTTAAATCTCGTCTTCCATAAATTCCTTAATGCTGTAGTATGATTTATTGATGAGCAGTTTTTTAAATTTTCTTTTAAAAGTGATATTTTCAGCATACATACATTGTTCGTTACATGTTTTGTCCAATTAATAATTTGCTCTTTTAGCGCCGTTTCAACATCAACACTGGCTATGCCATCACCAACAACCTCAACTACGTCGTGCCCATCACTTTCGCTACTGCCAGCAACCCCGATTTCACAGATACAAAGCCTACTCACGTGATCAGAAAGGCCGTGACGTCCATCTCGCGTGGTTCAACCGGTGACGAGTGGGTTATCTTTAACAAGCAACAGACAGGTATGTATACAACAAACTACTAGTTCCAGCTTGATGATGTCAACTACTGCTATCATCGTTTAAAAACAATAAACACTCATTGCGAATATCAATATACGAATCGTTATTTATACTTTTTATCTATTAAACAGGTTTCTATCGAGTAAACTACGATGATTACACGTGGGATCTCATTGTCATGCAGCTGCGAGGACCAAACAGGACTCAGATTCATGAATATAATAGAGCTCAGGTATAATTTTTAAATAACATTGGTCTGGCAAATTATATAAATAATGTTTATGCAATGTGAGGTATGTGTATACAATTTGCTTAAGGAAAGAAGAAAGAAAGGAAACATTTATTTGCAGACGCTTAGCAATTTAAGGTTCATGATATTTATGCATACAAGAGAGAGTCAAGAGCTGCAAACCGGTCCCTAACTCAGCGTGAAGTTAGTTGCTTATTGCTTTATTTTTTATAACGTTTTTATTAGCTTCACCTGTATGTAAGTTTGCTTGTATGTATGTACATATGTATGTAAGCGACCCCTTTGAGCTCGATTTTGTCCTACTTTGAACGATCAGATTTGATTCAAACTTTGCACACCTGTCAAAGGTCAATGACAGTGCAATAATAAACCATGAAAAAAAAAAAAACTACACTAAACTTGTAATTATGTAGATCGTCAACGACGTGTTCCAATTCGCCCGCTCCGGCCTCATGTCATACTCCAGGGCATTCAACATTCTGTCTTTCCTGGAATACGAAACTGAATACGCACCCTGGGTGGCCGCACTTACTGGCTTCAACTGGATCAGGAACAGAATGGCCGCATCTCCTTATTTGGCTGAGCTTGAGGTTTGTCAAGGATATTCTAAAATCTGTCTTTGAAAAACTCTATGACCTTATAATTTAGGACTTGGTATTTCTCTAAATTAGTGAAATTAGTCATGTTGATTCATTGGTGTTCAAAATATGAAATGTTTGTGTACAGGCTCTGATCATCCGCTGGTCTGCCACTGCTATCCAGCAACTTGGCTATACCCAGAACACTGATGAGGACTTCATGGTGTCGTACTTGCGATACCAGCTGGCTCCAGTACTCTGCGCGATCAGCGTAACGGAATGCCGTGATGCTGCCTATGCTCAATTCCGGGCTCTAGCTGACCAGGGGACAGAGTGAGGATCATTATTATTGTGAAAATCAGCTTATTTATTAAAATCAAAATCATAAACCTGGTGAAGTCCACTGCTGGTTATAGGTTTACCTCATACATTTCCAGCAAGATCAATTTTGAGCCATCTACTGAAATCCCGATACTGACGAAATCAAATCAAAATTGTCTTTATTCAGTTCAATTACAAGAATCACTTTGAAACGTCTTAAAGCTAGGTGAGTCTAGGTGCCAGTTCCACGCGACCAAGCCTAGAAGAACAGGCAACTAGGGCTCGGTTCCTATCGTTTTTAGGGTTCCGTAGCCAAATGGCAAAAACGGAACCCTTATAGATTCGTCATGTCTGTCTGTCTGTCTGTCTGTCCGACCGTGTCACAGCCATTTTTCTCCGAAACCATAAGAGCTAGACTGATGAAACTTGGCGAGTAGATGTATTCTGTAAACCGCATTAAGATTTTTACACAAAAATAGAAAAAAAACTATAAATTTTGGGGGTCCCAATACTTGAAACTGAAACTAAAAAAAATTTTTTTCATCGAACCTATACGTGTGGGGTATTTATGAATAGGTCTTCAAAAATGATGTTGAGGTTTCTTATATCGTTTTTTAGGGTTCCGTAGCCAAATGGCAAAAACGGAACCCTTATAGATTCGTCATGTCTGTCTGTCTGTCTGTCTGTCTGTCTGTCTGTCTGTCTGTCTGTCCGTCCGTATGTCACAGCCATTTTTCTCCGAAACCGTAAGAGCTAGACTGATTAAACTTGGCGAGTAGATGTATTCTGTGAACCGCATTAAGTTTTTTACATAAAAATAAAAAAAAAACTATAAATTTCGGGGGTCCCCATACTTGAAACTGAAACTCAAAAATTTTTTTTTCATTGAACCCATACGTGTGGGGTATCTATGAATAGGTCTTCAAAAATGATGTTGAGGTTTCTAATATCGTTTTTTTCTAAACTGAATAGTTTGCGCGAGAGACACTTCCAAAGTGGAAAAAAGTTGGTCCTCCCCCCTCTAACTTCTAAAGTAAGAGAATGATAAAACTAAAAAAAATATATGTTGTACATTACTATGCAAACTTCCAACGATTTTTGGTTTGAACGAAATCTAGTCAGTAGTTTTTTTTTTATACGTCATAAACCGTAAACCGCAATTTACCTTTCGACGAACTACAAGAACCTTATTATGTAACATCAAGTAACATAATATAAAGGTTTTTGTAGTTCGTCGTGCTACGGAACCCTTCATGGGCGAGTCCGACTCGCACTTGGCTGCTTTTTTTCTAAACTGAATAGTTTGCGCGAGAGACACTTCCAAAGTGGAAAAAAGTTGGTCCCCCCCCCCCCTCTAACTTCTAAAATAAGAGAATGATAAAACTAAAAAAAATATATGTTGTACATTACTATGCAAACTTTCAACGATATTTGGTTTGAACGAGATCTAGCCAGTAGTTTTTTTTTTAAACGTTATAAATCGTAAACCGCAATTTACCTTTCGACGAACTACAAGAACCTTTATATTACGTTACTTGATGCTACGGAACCCTTCATGGGCGAGTCCGACTCGCACTTGGCTGCTTTTTTTTTTATATGATAGCAGTGAAGTTCCAGTGTGGTGCCACTTCACCCTTGATTTAGATATTCCATCAAGTCTACTAAGTTCTTACTTTCTTAGAGGACTGGACATGAAATAATATTGTGAACCTTTTTTTAGAGTCTCAGTAGACAATCGTAACTGGGTATACTGCAATGCACTCCGCGTGGGTACAGCGGCAGACTTCAACTTCCTCTGGAACAGGTTCCTGACCCACAATGTCTACACGGAGAAGATTCAGCTTCTCATGGTCTTGGGCTGCACTTCGAATGCATTATCTTTGCAAACGTGAGTTTGGCAACCTTTTTGTAACACAGATGTGTCCGCGTTTCTGTAAATGAACTTATTTTCCTGTATTGCTACCTAGAAACTTAGTCATTGAATTACGCTGTCTTTAAAAGATAAGAGGGAAGAAGAAAAAAACCAAGTTATATTTTCTGAAGACTGGAAAGTCTTCACTGTTATTTAAGTGGAAAAACACGCACTAACCAGAGGACCATTGCAGTAGCCAAAGCTTCAGCTTTTTTAACGACTTCAAAGAGAGGCGGATAATCTCAAACTTTCTGATGAGGACGCTGTATAGTCCAGTCATTATAGTAAGTTCACCTCGGAATTCGAGATAACCAGCTGTAAGTCTGTAAATATTTGTATATTGACACCCTAAGAGTTGTCTCAAAACCTGCATATAGGTAGGGTGTGCGTAACTATTAAATTTCTAGGTCAAAAAACTTTTTTGTAAATATCTCATTTCCTATGGGTTTTTTGCTATTTGTATTTAACATCAATATTGTATAATACAAAATTCTACACAATTTTTGTTTAAAAACATTTTTCATACTGTGAACCGTTTTCGAGATAGAGGGCAGAGAGCGCGCGGTCACAGCCCGGTCGTCGGTTGACAAGTGTGATGTATCTCGAATTCCGAGATTCTTACCTAATTTAAGCTTAAATGACTGGCCTAGTATTGTCATAAATTTTGTCTTTAAATTTTTGTGTTTGCCTTTAAATTTATTTTTTATCCCATTATAGTTTCCTGAGTGCGATTGTCTCGGACAACAACATCATCCGCCCGCAAGACTACACTACCGCTTTCAGCAATGCTGTTAACGGGAATGAGGAAAATACTGCGATCGTTTTCGCATACATCCGAAATAATCTGGCAGCTGTCACTAACGCGTGAGTACATGACAGTAAAGTTAGTTTTTTTTGTTATGGGCAATGGTTACCATTTAACATCAGGCTATAATGCTTTTTGCATCAGCTAGTTGTGTAAAAAAAGTCAGTCGAATACAACTACGTTTATATAAACAGATCTAAATAATATATATTTCCTGAATTGGATTAAAGTTTGGTCGGATACTAAAGCGTGTTTTCTTTTTGCAGTTTTGGCTCCCCCGTCACTCCACTGTCTTATGTCTCTGCCAGGTTGAGGTCCGAGGAAGCTATTCTTGAGGTAAGTTTTCTCAAAATTGGATCTGCTTGCTCTTTCATAACTCTCTCGATAATGTGAATAATGTCGATTCGCGAAATCGAAAAATAAGAGGGTTCCACACATTCTGAAACACCTCTCTCTAAGACATCACAGTTTTGTCACAAACGAGTGACATATTTGGATTTATCGTGCCGTTTGGACTCAGCATTGAGTATGTAACTCATTTTTTCAATTTCAGTTCCAAGCCTGGGCCAACTCGTCTCAGGCTGCACTAGGCTCTGCCTACCAAAGCGTTTACAATGGTGCAGAAAACTCCCGTGAAAACTTGCGATGGGCCGCCGAGGTTCAGAGTGATTTTGTCGACTACTTCGAGACTGGGACCTTGCCTGTGGCCACGTCCACCGCAGCTCCAGCGACTACGTTACCAACTGTAACAGTCACAAGACCAGCGCTTGTGGAACCAGTGACTCCAGACCTACCAGCGCCAGCCAGCGCAGCAGTCACTACTTACATGTCCATGTTCATAATTGCGTTGGCGGGTTTTGTCAACATTCTTGTTTAAGTAGTTTTTAAAAACTTGTTTGTTTTAAAGATTTTACTTAGTTAATTCTAAGCCTTCAAGTGCCTTTATCCACCGATTGTAAATAGGCCTTATTTATTGAATAAATATTTAAACTAATACTAAAAGGAGTATTTTATATTATTATAATGACGCCTTACGGCACAGTACATGACAAATTCTGAGAAACTCACTAATCTGTTATTTGAAATACGTTTGCCTACTACTTTTGGGCATCTTAGGATGCGAACTCGATTGGCACACACCAATAAAGATATTGATGTGCGCTAACGCAATGCAAGAAAAACACCCATTTAACGACCACAAAACCAGTGGTTTAACATGCGTCGACATGAGTTTAAATAAATAGGTCAATGGTGCTATTTCTGGAAAACAGTTTTTTCAGGTGATCGCTGAATCCACATTTGATTTACAATTTTTTTAAACAAAATTATAAATTTCCTAGTGGATTCATTGATCGCACAACGAGTTGTGTCAAATTCAAATTCAAAATGTATTTATTCAGTTGTATCACAAGGATCACTTTGAAACACCTTAGAGCTAGGGTAGTCTGTGCGCCAGTTCCACGGGGTGCGGAGTTTGTGGAAGATCTAGATTAACTGTGTTCTTTAGTTACAAAACAAAATAGGGTAAGTACAAGTTTACAACCACTGATTAGATGGTATTGCAGGAAAATGCTTAAAAGCTGTGGAACGACTAATAACAAAGCCCTAAGTATAAAAATAATCATTTTAGACTATCCTAAAAGGAATCTGGATAAACTATCCAGATTTGAATGTTGGATAGCTTCGAAAATATGATATAATAAATCGCTAAAGGATATACGCGTAGGCTAAAATCCCAACTTTTATAGGTCGTGGGCCCCCACTAGTGGTAAGGCACGTACTTCGCTTGGATTAAAAAAAAATTCAATTACCGATAATTGAAATGAAAATAAGCGGGACAATTCATTTGTTATCCTCAAAAGCAGTAGGTAGTTGTATTTGCAGCTCTTTAGTAGTCATCTCCAAAAAATAATAAATTGAAAAATATGAAAAACAAGCCAAAAATTATGTGGATAACGCACAGTTTTTCAGTATCAGTGATAAAACTTCAATTTGTTTTATCTTTATCATTATTAACTATATACTAAGTAATTTGGATAAGATAATAAGCAGCGGATAGATATTAATATATCAAGACTAAACACTACAGGCTCGATTATTACTGTGTAGTCAAACCAGCGTGACCATGGTAAGTGCTTTGAAAAAAAATATCACCCGGATGTTACCTATCAAATAAGCATGGTGGACAATCTACAGAAAACAATCTAGGCTCAAACTAAGTAGAGCTTATATGATGGGAACTCAGATAGCTGTGAATTCTTGACCGTTACTTACAAAAACATATGTTTTTCAGGGCATTCGCTGGTTTAACCTCTTCGTGGGGGTAGCCCTTTTTCAGGGCAGTCTCACCTTTAGCCCTATCCCAGAAACGCAAGATTTGGAGCAAGAATGGATAGCGTTTTACCAAAGGCTAGAAGAAAATCCAAACTTCCGCCTTCCTGAGACCACTAGGCCGAGACACTACGAGGTCTTATTGACTCCATATCTTGATATAAGCGCTACGGCTACCGGCCCTCAGCCTTTTACCTTTGATGGAACGGCGAAGATGTTCTTCTCTGCCTTCGAGACCGGAGTCAGTCAGATAGTCTTGCATTGCAATGATCTGAACATTCGTTCTGTCAATGTCTTTTATACTAATGCTTTAGGAGTCGAGGTGGATGTCACCGCTCCTACTCAACAGTTGGTTTGTGATGAAACAACCAGCTTCCTGACGGTTGCTACCTCAGAACCTTTGGTTGTCGATCGAGAGTACATTCTTTCAAGCACGTTCACTGGAAATCTGCAGACCAACATGAGAGGATTTTACAGGAGTTGGTACAAGGATAGTACAAGTGCCACTAATGGTATTAGGTAAGCTTTGATGGTTTTATGAAAATATGAAAAAAACATCGTTATCTTGTTCTGAATTTCCTGAACACAGTTTATTGATGACAACCAAGCAAGAAATCAGAAATCAGAAATCAGAAATATTTATTGCATAACTGTTGTACAGAGAAGATCTTAATGGCTAGGTAGGTACAGTTTTCAAGATTAGTTTGCTTCGTTTAAAAAACAATGGTCTGAATACGTATTTCTGATCAGCTATTTATTTTTTTCTTAACCATACCTACCTACTAAAATAATATTATTTTATTTACATTACTCAACAATTTTAAGGTGGATGGCTACAACTCAGTTCCAGCCGGGATGGGCTCGGCAAGCATTCCCTTGTTATGACGAGCCTGGATTCAAAGCCACGTTTGACATTGGTATAACCAGAGATGCATCCTTTTCACCAACGCTTTCTAACATGCCCATTGATACTTCCCGTACAGTTATTGAGTAAGTTCTAGAAGAATTTAGGAGTCTATTGGACAACCACTGAACTAAAAAAAAAAAAAAAAAAAAACCTTACCTACTGCTTACTTAACTTCTTTTTTACTCAACAGTAACACAAACGGACGCGTGACGGAGTATTTTTTTACCACACCACATACTTCTACCTACCTTCTGGCTTTTATTATATCCCACTATGAGATCGTATCTCAGAACAACGACATGAACAGACCCTTCACAATCCATGCCAGAGATAACATTGGTAACCAAGGGGACTGGTCTCTTGATGTCGGAGAAAGGCTCTTGGTTGCTATGGAGGAGTACACTGGGATCCCGTACTACAATATGACTTCTCAGATGACCATGCAGCAGGCTGCTATACCTGACTTCTCTGCTGGAGCTATGGAAAACTGGGGACTCTTGACTTACAGGTAAGTTAATAAATTTTCAAATTAATCAAGCATCTTAAATTTTTAATATCATCTCATCAATATGTAAAAAACAAAACTTGATAATATCATGAGTATTTTTAAAATGTTTGCAACGTTTTAATATGAAAGTTTTGTTCCACAGAGAAGCACTAATTCTCTATGACCCAGACAATTCAAATCACTTTTACAAGCAGCGTGTGGCTAACATCGTGGCTCATGAAATCGCCCATATGTGGTTCGGAAACCTCGTCACCTGCGCTTGGTGGGACAACCTCTGGCTTAACGAGGGCTTCGCTCGTTTCTATCAGTACTACCTGACAAATCGGGTAAGAATTATACGGGCAGGCATGCTCATCTGCATTATCCTCTTTATTTACTGTCTTGCCGATCTTCCAGGTTTCTTACATTAAATGTAAGAAACTTGGAAAATGGGCAAAAAATGACAGCGTCTGTTTGATTAAATTTTAATCAAACAGACGCTGTCATTTTTTTATACTTTGCACTCACTGAAGTAACTGTGTAGAAATATATCACTTATTAGGGAACCAAATTTCCTTTCTTGGTGAAAAATACATAGGAAACGTAGATGTTGATTTGGGAATAGTTATCATTAAACATTTTTCATTTAGGTTGAACCTGAACTCGGCTTCGATACCCGCTTCATCGTGGAGCAACTCCAGGAGGCTATGATCCCTGACTCCACTGACACTGCCCATGCCCTCACCGACCCCACCGTCTCCAGCCCTACGACAGTCAGTCAGCACTTCTCTACCATCACTTACGCTAGAGGCGCTGCAGTTTTGAGGATGACTCAATACTTGCTTGGCATCGAGACATTTGAGAAAGCGCTGAGAAATTACTTGAACGCCAGGTGAGGTTCTAGTTCTGCTAAAAAGGAAAGACTCTTTTTTTCAGTGACTGAAGGTCACCCTTCTGTGACGGCAGCACATCCCCTCAGGTCCCTTATTAAAGATTCCTCTGAGAATGTGTAAAAGAAATAGTCGGTATCGAAGTAAGGTGGCAGTTCCGGGTGGTTTCTGACGTATTCGTACCTACCATTTATTATTTTGATTACTTACAACGTAGGTGCCAGCGTTATCTAAAAAAAATCTATCAAGGAAAGTTTTACCTACTAATCGCACATGTGGAGCGCGGCAAGGTACGGCGCGGGGAAATATGCCTAAATGGGTCTGTACCTGTGCCACATGTATGCGAATTAAAAATTCTACCCACACTATTCCACACTATTCCACTAGTCACGTGCATAGCTAGTATATCATAAGTAATACAAATAATTTATATCCCACTAGGCAATTCTCAGTAGCTCTACCAGAACACCTCTTCACGGCATTCGATAACGCAGCTGAAGAGGACAATGCGCTAAGCACTTATGGAGGCATCACCATCACAGAATATTTCAAGACCTGGTCAGAGAAGGCTGGTCATCCAATTGTGACCGTCAATATTAACCAGCAGACTGGTCGCATGACTGTTAATCAGGTAACTTTCGGGACAGTTCTATCATCCAAACAGAAGATTTTTTTAATTTCCCAACATTAATATTTATTGGTCCTGACGATCCTCGTACCTTGTATGATAAATTAATTCTCCAATTGTTTTGACAGGACCGTTGGGAGCGTAGTATAGGATACTCTGCGTTCCCCAGTTTGTACCACATTCCCATCACGTGGACTCGAGAAGGCGCTGCTAACTTTACAGACCTAAAGCCGAGCCGCATCATGTCAGCTCAGGTAGAGACCATCGAACGGGGCACCACCGGCCTTGAGTGGGTCATTTTTAACAAGCAACAGTCTGGTATGTGCTATTTCTAAGATCTTTTTAACTTAAATAGCTACTTAGCTCGAGAGTTTGAATTTTATTGCTTACATTCTTATTATTTATTATTTCTGTAGTGAATTGCTTCAATACCTAGTGTCATACATAATTATCTACATCGACTTTTTTATTATTTAAATTATTTGTCTGATGATTATTATTGTTTTTACATGCAAGCGTACGTATTTCAGAAGTACGTATTTTGGTTTGTATTTCCTTTAATGTAAAAGTTAATGTTATTTTACGTAATAAATTTAGATCTTCTCAGGTATTTGATAAGTAAATATTTTTTAAGAATGGTTTATTATTTTTAGGATTCTACCGCGTGAACTATGATGCCACAAACTGGAATCTCATTACCAGAGCTTTGAGGCTCAACAAGGATGTGATTCATGAATATAACCGGGCGCAGGTAAGATCACAACTCAAACACGGTGCGTGATCGTAATGAAATGATCATGGTGTTTAGGGTACCTTAATATTATTATATAACATATTGTATTTTATTAATTAGTCTCCTACAACTTCAATCGAAATTTGATCTTTGTCTCTTTTAGATTGTCGATGATTTGTTCGCCTTTGCCCGCGCCGGTGTCTTGCCGTACAGCAGAGTCTTCAACATCATCTCGTTCTTGAAGTTTGATGATGGTTATGCGCCATGGCAGGCTGCCATCAATGGTTTCAACTTCGCACTCAGACGATTGGCTCATGACAGTGAGCAACTTGCGGAACTTAACGTAAGTCACACTCGGTGCTCATGAGACCTCAAGCAAAACGTAACTTCTTTGTCTTCTTTTTAGCCTAGTTACGTTTTGCGGTTGCGTGGAACTGGCATCTAGACTCACCTAGCTTAAGACATTTCAAAGTTATCCTTGTGATCTAACTGAATTTTTAAATTTGAATTAAAATTATAACTGCGATTCAGTACGCCTATCACAAGGTCTATCTGGCTCTGTCTCTGGCTCTGGTTTTGAGGCTGTGTGAGTGCTCACTGCTCACCAGTGTATTATACTGTGTGTGTGACGTTTCGACGTAGGATTTATTTAGATAGCACACACACAGACTCAAAACCAGAGCCAGATACAGAGCCAGACAGAGCTTGTCGTAGGCCTACAGATCACTGAGTAAGCTTGTTACTTTTTTCTGATGCACATGCCTTACCAAACGATTTACTTGTCGGATCATGGAGCTTGTTTGATATAACGAATGAAGACTTTGAAATTCGTAAATTCAGGGTGGCAAAAGCACTGGTAAGTATCTGAATTATCATAGTGCTGATAATAAGCATATTGATTTATACATTGCTTGACTTTCTTACTTCTAGAAACTCATCATTGATCTCAGCGATGCCGTGGTAACCAGCCTTGGCTTCAGTGAACCATCCAACGAAGCTTACATGCCTGGTCTGCAGAGGATGAACGTGATGAGATTCCTGTGCAACGTAGGACACGAAGCCTGCATCACCGCTGCTAGAACGAACTTTGCTAGCTGGAGGGCTGGTGAACAGTGAGTTGACCTAAAGATATAATTAGATACTACTTATAGTTGAGCGCCCACCCACCAGATGGACCGACGACATTGTTAAGATCGCGTGAAGTCGATGGATGGAAAGAGCTCAGAATCGTTCTTCCTGGAAACGAGTAGGGGAGGCCTATGTCCAACAGTGGACTTCTTCAGGCTGATAATGATGATGATGATAGTTGCTCTATAGATCATTTCAAGTAAAATAAACTTACTGGGTGTTATTAATAATCCCGGCGCAACGCTGGAGTATTTAAATCGTGTTTTGTCACATTTGTTCGAGTTGACAATTGCATGTCAATGCAAGAGACAAAACACGGATCAACCAGTCCAACGCTACGCCAGGATTATTAATAATACCCACTGCGTATAGATTAGTTGCTTTCGAGGCAGATGCAGAGGTGGATTGACAAACCAATAGCGTGCAGGCAAACCTCTACTGCATTTTCTGTGGCCTTATAATGAGTTAAACCGATAAAGATTATATAACAAAATACACAAGAAACAGTTTAAGCTATCTGCACACTGCTAAAAACGAACTATAGATAGATGAACTCGGCTTCTGCACACAGTAAAGTTCATTTAACGTGAAAACCATGATAAGCAGAAACAAAAAATTCATGGTCTATCAAATCTCATGGATCAATTTGAAATAATTATATAATGCACTTAGTGAATCTAAGTGCAATAACAGGCACATGATGCTTGATACCTGTATGCCTCAAGTAGATGGATTTATATTAGACAGTGACGTAACATATTGACAAGCCATTATAATCCACAGCATTCCCGCTAACATGCGCCCATGGGTATACTGCGCTGGTCTCCGAGCAGGAACTGCTGCTGATTTCGACTTCTTCTGGGACAAATACCTAAACGAAGACTTGGCTGGGGAACAGGTGGTCCTGATAGCAGCTGCTGGGTGCACTTCCGACACTGCCAGCTTAGGCAAGTTCTGGGAGGCTATTACTGCTGGTGACGCCGACGTTGTCATAAGAGCCCAGGATCAGTCTTCAGCGCTGAGCTCTGCCATTACTGCTAACGAAGAGAACACATTGAAATCTTTCGAGTGGCTGAAGGTCAACCTTAATAGGACTCGTGACACGTGAGTATATCATAAGCATTCTTTCTCATTTAGACACATCAGGCAGGTCAGAAACTACTAAATAAATAAATCAATAAACACACACATTTTGTTTTGCATTGGTTAATAAATAGAAGTCTTAAAAACTTTAGAAACTGACTTTATTGAAACGGCTGAACCGATTGTCTGAATTTGGAAGTATTACCTTTCAGATCAAAAAATATTATAACATATCGGCTCATAAATGATAAGTTTATGCGATAACAAACATCAAAAGAAAAACATTGAAATTAAAAAGGTTATACTGATTTTGATTAAATTTCTATGGGACCAATCTGGAAGCCTTCGAAATAACCTTCTAAGCCTTCCAAATAACCTTTGAAATAAAAAATATTTTATTAAATCCGCCCATAAATGACGAAGTTATGCTATAACAAACATGAATAAATACTACCGAATTGAGAACCTCCTAATTTTTATTTGAAATCGGTTTAAAATGGAAGATCATTAGAAAGATTAAACTAGGACCATAAGGTCTTATAATTATACTTACCTATACTACAGAATAATTATTATACTAACTCTATTTTCAGCGTCGGACTTCAAACACCATTGAACACCATTATCAGTCGCCTTTTGAACGAAGAGCAGATTACTGAGGTACCTAAACATTCACTAACTGTATCACATTATTGGTTACTATTATATAAAACTAGCCAATTTTCGATCTACTATTTACCTTGTTAGAATCTGTCTTTAGAAAATAAGACTAACACGGAAATTTATCACGTAAAGCCACAGCAAATCTAAGCAGTCTGGAGTGGCGATCAGTGAAATGCTGTAAAATATCGCTGTCATATTGCCACCACCACCACCCCTCAACACTTAGATATGCGCAAGGCTTAAAAGATTCAATATGTGTTATGGTCACAAAATATTTTAAAAGTACTGCTAGGTATTTTATCTCTTTCTCTTCCTCTTAGCAGACTACTTCAATCTGATCATAATCATCGTATCCTTTTTTTTTTTTTTGTTTTCGAAGAGGAAATTCATTTACGAATAGACCGGCTGGGGTGGCCGGAATTATGTCGGACTCGCCGTTGCTACGGAATACCGACTAAAACCTCTCCGGTGAACCTCTCTCGCCATTCATGCCAAACCATCCGCGACCCGACTGACGATAAAAACCCTCTCATATTGGGCGGCGTGTCTCCTCCCGCATCTCGCATGCGCCAGCCCTCAATCAAATTCACCATTCAACCACCATGTGCGGGGACCGCTGGCACTCGCACGACCGTGCAAGTGTTACGCGCATCACCCCGCACAATTCCTCCATTCTAATCACCTTCATAACTCATACACCTAATCATCGTCTCCTGGTTTAACCTTATCCCTTTTCATGTGGAGTCGGTACAACTAGTTTTCCATACCCGTTCTATTTTCGATCAGATATTCAATTCATCCAGCATGATCTAATATGAAAAAAAATATTTTAAGGTTACAACTTGGTTGAATGAGAACAGAGTAGAGCTTGGCGAAGCCATCTATAACACCGGACTGAACGCCATCGTAACAGCTCGCGCAAACATCGCTTGGCACCAGCAGAGGGCACCTGAGTTTGCTGCCTTCTTCGAGACAGGATACGTTGAACAAGAGATTGAACCTGTAGAAGGTGAAGATGGAAATGGAGATGGTACAGAAGATGGAAGTGGAGATGGTACTGAAGATGGAAGTGGAGATGGTACGGAAGATGGAAGCGGAGATGGAGAGACTGGATCAGCTAACATTGCCACTTTCAGTGTTATCACACTCATTGCCACACTAAGTTTTAACTTCTTGGCATAATTCATTTAATCAGAGCTTGCTCAGATGCACATAACGTAATTTTAAATCTAACGAAACTACAGGTATTTATTGTAAAGCTTATTTTTGTTAAAACTGTTCAATTTCATAACGTTGGTTGTCGACTGAAGATCAAAAAACCTGATGTAACACGATGTAATATATTATATTTTGTTTTTATAAAGATTTATTTTATTGAAGAAGTCATCACGAGCTCATTATAAGGTGTACCTACCATAGAAGATAATTTCGTTAAGCCTTAAACTGAAATGAATTTACTAGTGATTTTATTGCTGTAAGAAGCAATAGACTAGGATGGCGGCAGTAAGACGTTAACGATAACGACGACAAATAATGTACTCTTAATATTCAAAGATTATGCTAAAGAAGCAGGAACCAAGAGCTCAGTAGACACAAAAGGAATAGAAAGAATAACAAATGAATAAGCACCCAATACTAACAATATAACCCAAAATATTGCCTTTTTTTGCTTTACTAGTAAACTTAGAGGAATTTATGCGAAAGAACGACCGCGCTTTCGAAATGTTATGGCTAGCACGAACCGAAAAGGGAAATGTAGGGCATTTACCCGATGGGCAGTTTATATTGTGAGTTATAGTGGATGGACCAAGCTCCTCGTCCTGGAAATTTGTGGGGTTAGGTCTCATTTCTCAGTTTCGCAGTGATTTATGTTCGAGATAATATAAGTCACTCACTCACTTAGTCAAACTCTAACTACTACAGAATTGATTTTGACAAAGAGAAATAAAATAGATGTGAAAGTAGAGTCATCGAACTTGTTACTATATCCTCAATTGGTTATTCGAAAACCTAACAAACGGCCAAGTGCTAGTCGGACTCGCCTATGAAGGGTTCCGTAGCAATAAGTAACATAATAATTATAAAAGTTCTCGTAGTTCGTTGAAAAAGGTAAATTGTGGTGTACGATTTCTGACGTATAAAAAAAAACTACTCACTAGATCTCGTTCAAACCAAATATCATAATAATCATATTTTTTTTAGTTTTATCATTCTCTTATTTTAGAAGTTAGAGGGGGGACACACATTTTACCACTTTGGAAGTGCCTCTCGCGCAAATTATTCAGTTTAGAAAAAAAACGATATTAGAAACCTAAACATCATTTTTGAAGACCTATTCATAGATACCCCATTCGTATGGGTTTGATGAAAAAAAAAGAGTTTCACTTTCAAGTATGGGGCCCCCCAAATTTTTTTTTTTTTCTATTTTGTGTAAAAATCCACAGAATACATCTACTTGTCAAGTTTCATCAGTCTAGCTCTTATAGTTTCGGAGAAAAATGGCTGTGACATACGGACGGACGGACAGACAGACAGACAGTCAGACATGACGAATCTATAAGGGTTCCGTTTTTGCCATTTGGCTACGGAACCCTAAAAAGTAATGAATAATGTCATAAAATAATTTATGTAGTCATGATTTTTCAGGGCATTTTTAACGCAAGATAACTAAAATGAGATAAGACAAACTATGAGTCACAATCGAAGTGTTGAGCTGAAGTAATTAGAAATATTGTCTGAAATTCTGGTGTTCAAGCATCATGGCAAAAGTGAAGTGACGCTTATTGGATATCAGTAATGAAAATGTAAGTGCACTATGTCTGTACTCTCAAACGGTGAAGAAAAACATCGTGAGGAAACCAGCATATCGAGAACTTTATAAGTTTGAAAAACATACGAGTGCACGGAAGGAGTGCACGGAAGGAGTGCACGCACTTAAAATCCTTTCATCACACTGGTTTAAAAAAGAATCAGTTACAAGATAAGAAAAAGAAAAAGGTAAATATGGACGAGATCACAGGTCACAGGTACACTAATAAATTGGGCAAATAGCCCAACCTTCCTATCTTCAAACCGTTACAGCTAGAAGCTCTAAAAAGCTCTAAGAACTGTGATTATGGAATTCAAGTACATTGTTAGACTGTACTGATGCATTGGTTTAATTTTATTAAGAAATGGCTTCAGATAGGTGAGTAGGGATATCATAGCTAGACAGAAAACTATGAAAATTAAATGTGCCATTAAACCAATTAGTCAGCTTACAACTCAATCGATATTACATGCGATTAATGATAAAAGTTGATTTCGTGAACTGTTTGATAAAGTTTTAATCTTATACTATAGGTACATAGATAAGGAATTATTGATAAATATAAAATATGGTAAGTACATATTTCTAGTCGGTCGTTTGGTGTGATAGAGACCGCAATGGGTAAGTGCTAATCAATTTTAATATAATCAATTTATTGCAAAGCTCGGTTATCTTTTTATGTACTTAGACTTAGGTACATACTTAAGTGAAGCTTTTGACTGATTATGATATTGGAATGAAAATTAGATATATAGTAGAAGATATATAGTAGAAAGATATATAGTAATTTGCCAGCGTTTCAACTGATTGCCATCGCCATTGTCTAGGTGTGCGCAGGCTTTAAGCTCGAATGACATTGGAGCTTTGCTTTAAGGTTTTTCTAAAAAGTGTAAAAGTCAACAATTCTAAGCATAACTCGATCCCTTAAGGTCCCGTACATTTTTTCAACAAATTCCCTAGTTGTAGCATCTTTATCTTAGGATTTTTGCCATACCTTTTGAGTCAAAAATGTCTAATTAATCATTTGAGATCTTTCTTTCATTTATTTGTGTAGCTTTTAGCACAAAAGCTTCAAACAGCACAGATATAATTATTATATTTAAAATGAAATCTACTCTAAAATACATCAAATTTACAGGATTCAAAATGATGTCCCTGAGCTTCCTGGTTCTCCTTATTGGAGCAGCAGTAGCTGTCCCAGTTGACGATTTCCGTTCAAACTTCGAATTCTTGGACGAAGGCCTCACTAACTTGGACGAACCAGCTTACCGCCTCCGCGATATCATCCAACCTACAGAGCTGAGAGTCGATCTAGATGTATATCTAGCTGCCGCCAATTTCACTGGACTCTCCACGATTCATGTTGATGCAAGTATTTCTTCAGACGGTTTATCGTAGTTTTATTCTCAAAGCTCATCTGGGGACTAAAGCCACTGATGGGTTCTAATCCGTATGAATGAATTTACGTTGTTACACAAATTACAGTGCTATTACTCTCAAACAGCGAAGCGAAGCGATCCGAATTAAATGAACTGAATCTTAAAGTAACTTTAGAGCACTGTTGGTCTAGTGGTAATGGCCCCGCCTTCCGATCCGAAGGTCGTGGGTTCAAATCCAGTCGTGTACCAACAAGTTTTTCTGTCGAAAAATGTATGTGCACTATGCCTCTACTCTCAAAACGGTGAAGGAAACCATCGTGAGGAAACCGGCGTGTCGTAGAACCTAAAAAAGTTTAAGCAACACATGTCAAGGGTCACGTAAAAAGGGCCCGCCAGCGGCCTACGGAATGCACTTGATGTGCAGGCTGCGGAAAAACCAGCCTGCACATCAAGTGCGGATGATGAATTTGCCGAATTAAGAGTTACTTTATTGACATACTTATTTCTGTAGTACATTATTGGAGTGGCCAGCAAAAGAAGAACGTGTAAAAGCATGCTTGAGAGTATATACAGCAATTTTAATTTATCTTGAAGGAGGTTGTCAAAATAATGCTCAAATTGAACATTATCATTGGAGTCAGTCGAGTCGCAAAATGCATTTGTAGTTTCGAGTTCTCAACTTCACTTTTATATGTTAGTGTACTTATGCCTAAACGGCTATCAAATTACCTACATTCTTAATAATCGTTTTTATGATAAAGAAATAAAACTGGTGCGATATGACTGATGATAAAACAAAATTATCTTATTGATTGAAAGTAGGTATTCCATTCACGCATGGTGAATTATTTTACAGCTCTTAACATTAATGACGTCATTGGTATTTTGATTAATTTTAATTTGTACACTTGATTTGGCTAGAAATTCGCAATATATGTATCTCAGAAATTTTTAAAAATACCCACCCACTCACACTCAAAATTT
The DNA here is from genome assembly GCA_939531255.2 of Thera britannica. Taxonomy (NCBI): domain Eukaryota; kingdom Metazoa; phylum Arthropoda; class Insecta; order Lepidoptera; family Geometridae; genus Thera; species Thera britannica. Next base: position 24,895,382 of record OW618036.2, read on the forward strand.
TATAGAGATAGTTCAAGAGTACCTATTGAAAGTATTAGTGTGTTCTACAAGAAATAGTGTGATTGATGCAGGTTTTATTACTTCTACAACTATATCATTTTAATACAACCTTTGAAAATGTATCTCTATTTTCAGATTCTGGAAACAAATCTCACAGAGATCGTTCTGCATCAGAAGGTTGTCTCCATCCAGGGTGTTGACCTCATCAATGCAGTTACCAACGAGCCCGTTGCTCTACAGTTCCCCAATCCTTTTACCACCGATGACTATTTTGAACTGCTCAAGATTAACACTTTCCAGCCAATCCCTAGCGGGAAATACATTATTGCTATTAGATACAATGGCAAGATCAATGAGAATCCTCTTGATAGAGGGTTCTATAGAGGCTATTACTATGTTGGAAGCAATCTGAGGTAGTAATGCAGTTTTTTTAATTCACTTTTTAACGTAACACTCATCATTTAATGTTTATTTAATAACCTAAATTAGCATCAATCCATAACATTAAATGCTACTTTTATTTTCAGATACTACGCTACCACTCAGTTCCAACCTTTTCATGCTAGAAAAGCCTTTCCCTGCTTTGACGAGCCTCAGTTCAAGTCTAGGTTTGTGATCTCTATCACACGAGATAGCAGTCTCAGTCAGTCTTACTCCAACATGGCTATTGCTGAGACTCAAGTGTAAGTATTTTGTATCAACACGTTGATAAATCCTTGACGTTCGAACCATACGCGTTCTCTATAATTTATAATCTGCCACTGTATTTTAGTAATAAAGATTTTGTTTATTTTTATAGTTCTGGTGATCGTACCACCGAGACTTTCTTCCCCACTCCCATTATCTCTGCCTATCTCGTCGCCTTCCACGTCAGTGATTTCGTCGAGACCAACAGCACTGGCTTGGCTGCCAGGCCATTCGGCATCATTTCCCGACAGGTACTCAACAGTTCTAAGTGCTAAAGTATAAAATACTCTAAGCAAGAGCGCTTTGGTATCTTATTTAGTTTTTTGTACACATCTTAAGGTTGTGCTTGTGTTTATTTTTTTATGTGATTTTCGTTCAAAGCCATATAAGTGGGAACGATTTTCAATTCAATCTTTTCGTAGGGAGTCACCGACCAACACGAATACGCTGCTGACATCGGCCTGAAGATCACCACCGAGTTGGATGACTACTTCGCGATCCAGTACCACGAGATGGGCCAGGGTGTGCTCATGAAGAACGACCATATTGCTTTGCCTGACTTCCCCTCAGGTGCTATGGAGAACTGGGGAATGGTTAACTACAGGTGATGATGTTCTTTCTACTACCTCTTCTTACGATTATGCTGCACCGTTTTTAAAATTCTTTTAACATTCAACCTTCGCATCGTCGTTGGTTTTGGGTATGTTTGGCATCAGCACAAATATTTTTAAATGTTGTAATTTTGTCTGGATAGAAGTAGCTGTGTTATTATCATATCATTTATTCATGAACGATCATACAATCATGTTTGAAATAATTACATACAATAGAAAGAGACAAACAAGAAATAATCAATAAACACAAATTAAATAATAACAAAGATTGCATCCTAATAAATATAATTTATTTATTTCTCAGACAACTTTGTGGTCCATTTGTGTTAGTAAATTTACAGGTTTAGTAGGTACATAGTTTAAAAGTATTTCATTCAGTAACTGACCCCATAGTCCCTCTAATACTATCAGATCAGGACCCGAGTAAAAGATTTCATTATTGGTGGTGCTTTGCAGTCTGTCGAGCAGTTAGGCTGTCTTAATGTGAAGAATGGCATGTAAAAAATCAGCTCGTGCATCCGCGAACATTGTGGATGCACTGCAGAAGCGGGGCAGCCCCATCAACACCCTGAACCCGTTATCGTAGTGGACGCATAGGGCATTTAGCAACGTCTCAGTAAAATTGATATAAAAAACAATGTTTTTTTAGTAATGTTTATTTTAATTCTACAGAGAAGCCTACTTGCTGTACGACCCTCAGAATACCAACATCAACAACAAGATATTCATCGCCACCATTATGGCTCACGAGCTCGGGCACAAGTGGTTCGGAAACTTGGTCACTTGCTTCTGGTGGTCAAACTTATGGCTGAACGAATCTTTCGCAAGCTTTTTCGAATACTTCGCTGCTCACTATGTAAGCATTTATTACTATGAGTTTCAAAATTAGTAGTACAGTTCGTATCATCAGTACATTTTTAAGCTGTTCTATGCTCACATATTTATTCCTTGCAACGTTTCACAGGCTGACCCTGCTCTGGAGCTCGATGATCAGTTTGTTGTAGACTACGTGCACTCTGCCTTAAACTGGGATGCGGCTAGTGGTGCAACTCCCATGAACTGGACCGGTGTTGTCGACAACGATTCCGTTAGCTCTCATTTCAGTACCACCAGCTATGCCAAGGGAGCTTCCGTGTTGAAGATGCTGGAGCACTTTGTTGGAGAGAGAACCTTCAGAAACGCTTTGAGATACTACTTGAGGGATAAGTAAGTAGCATTCGTTTTAGTCTTGAGATGGTTCTGTAGAAGTAAGCTTAACTGAATTTCATTACCAAGAGATATTTTATTTTCAGGACTACTTTACTAGATTTAGCAATTTTGCCTATTGGCCTTGCACAGGCCCTCAACCATTAAAATAATGTCCCGGTACTACAGCTATAAACACAGGCATGGTTCAAAAGTTACCCTGCCTTCTCTGTTTATTAGAATTTAGGATCTTAGTTCCTAGTTTTAATACACCTTTATTTCTAGTGCATACCAACTTGGAACTCCTGAAAAATTGTACGACGCCTTCAGACAGGCCACCTCTGAGGATATATCTTACGCTCAAAACTATCCTAATGTTGAAATCGGCACTTTATTCGACTCTTGGGTTCAGAACGGTGGCTCACCCGTCGTCAATGTCGATGTGGATATGACATCTGGTCTTATTACTCTGACTCAGGTTTGTTTCTTCTTATACTTATTCCACTTTTACTTGAACATTTTCTAAATATACAATAGTGTGACGCTAAGCTGTATTGCTACGTTTCTGTTCATGCATTTCATTATTACTGTCTAGAAAACCTTATGCTTAGTTTACCTTAGTTATGAAGACAAAAAGACCTGTTCATCCATAATATGTACCAACCTAAAATTCTGACAGTGTAGAATATTTGTATGGTATAATTCAATTTGTTTTTGTTTCCAGGAGCGTTTCCTACTCTCTGAGCCAGCAACTCCACTCGCCGCTCAGCAATGGCAGATCCCTATTTCCTGGACCCACAGTGGAAACCTGAGCTTTACCAGCACTAAACCCGCTTTTGTCCTCAACACAAATACCCAAACTATCCAGAATGTAGCTGGGCACAACTTCGTCATACTGAATATTGCTCAATCTGGTATGAATATCATAACGCAGAACATTTTATTTACCTGCTTCAGTTTGTTATATATTTGTCAATTTCATTACTTATAACTTATTTGATTTGATTTTGAGCCTTTGCACCTTTTCGTTAGGTCTCTACCGTGTGAACTACGATGACCACAACTGGGAAATGATCGCTTCTTACCTCCGTGGCAGCAATAGGGAGAGAATCCACAAGCTCAACAGGGCTCAGGTAATAATCGAACCCATGTTATATAGAACAGACATAAATAGAATGGTCTATTACTGCAATGTAATAGATCCAGTAATAGACTAAACGATTTAAGTTCATAGACAGATCTTTAGAGAGGCAAGCCTCTATGCAGAGAACAAGTTCTCTGCACAGTTGTCTGATTTACAACGGATAAGAAATTTCTAACTACAATTGCCTATTCTTTCAGATTGTCAACGACGTTCTTCACTTCCTGCGGGCTGGCAAAATCTCCACGCTTCGAGCCTTTGATGTCCTCTCCTTCCTACAGTACGAGACCGACTATTACGTATGGAACGGAGCTCTTGGTCAACTCGATTGGTTTAGACGACGTCTGGAGCACTTGCCTAACGGCCATGAACAGTTTGATGTTTGTTTTCATAATACCTTAAACCTTATTAAACCTATCTTTAAAAGCCTTACCTTATAAATTTGTAATATATTTGATTTTCTATGTTTTTTTACGAGGCTTGAATTTTCTTTTCTTCAAAGTTCATAATGTACCTACCTTAACATTTCAGATTTACCTGCTGTCTCTGCTCAATTCCGTGATTGCTGATCTCGGCTACAACGAACGATCTACTGACTCCACCTCTACGATGCTCAACAGGATGCAGATCCTTAACTTGGCTTGTAACCTCGGGCACAGCGGCTGCGTCAGTGACAGTCTCACCAAATGGAAAGCCTACATGGCCAATGATACCAACTTGTAAGTTTTTAAATTTCTAGGTTTACAGAGTTTCAAATTTCCTGTTATTAAAAATACACGTCATTGTGATTGTCTAAATATCAAGAATTAACCGACGGGAACTAAACTATCGTGGGTTTTAAAGAAGATAGGTTTGCATGGTTTTACCAATAGGTTCATGCATTTCTGTAATCATGGTTAAGTACGTCAGTATTTTTATCATTGGATTCTATAAAAAAAAACATTTCAGGGTGCCCGTGAACATTCGTCGCCACGTTTACTGCATTGGTATCCGTGAGGGTAACGTGACTGACTACAACTTCTTGTTCAATAAGTACAACTCTTCTCAAAACACCGCCGATATGGTGGTCATCCTCCGCGCTCTGGCTTGCACCAAGGATGAAGCTCTGTTAAACAAGTAAGTGTGATTCTATAAACTGCGCAAACCAGGTCAGATTAGTCAGATCAGATTGGGCTGAAATTCCACTTTAAGGAACTTTAGATTCAGATTCAGATTATATTTATTGCTTGAAATACATGTCGAAAAGATGATAAATTATAATAGGTAATGTACAATGTATTCTGCTTATGTCTAGGCATGCAATATTGAGATTTACAAGAAAAAAAGTGTGGTTTAAAAGTGTTCTTGGTGTTACTACTAATTCGTTTCCCTCCTTTAGCTACCTAACCCAGTCGATGTACAACGACCGCATCCGCATCCACGACAGAACCAACGCATTCAGCTTCGCGCTTCAAGGCAACCGGGACAACGTGCCCACTGTCCTGACTTTCCTGTATGAGAACTACGGAAGCATCCGTGAAACGTGAGGCATTGATTGTTTTTTCTATAAGTCTAGATCCCAACATGAAATTAACTGGTATAATAGTTTAGCCTATAATGTGATAAAAAAAAAACAAACAATTTTGTGGCCCGTGCTAAAGAGAGGAATTATAAATTCATCCAGGTCTCAACTAAAAAAAAATTGAATCTATAACTATGCTTTTTTTCCAGATACGGAGGAGCTGCTCGACTCAATATCGCAATCAATGCTGTTACTGCCCATTTGACTGACTTTACGCGCATCACTGAGGTAAGATTCTTAAATTAAATAGAGGTTAGGAGTGAAATCATTTAGTAGTTGCGACTTTCTTTCCATCATCGTTTTCAGTCATGTCGTGATTTAGAATGCAGTTGTGCACATCAGTATTTTTTGATTCAAACTAGTTTTTGCTTTGTTCGTTCACTGGGTTATTATTACGTGTAATTGTTAATTCACGTAGGTAATATTATAAAGAAAAGATATTAATTCAAAACAATTTATTTATTACAGTTCCAAGCATGGGCATATGCCAACCAGATTGCACTTGGTTCTTCCTTCGGATCTGCCGCTAGCGTCGTCACTGGTGCTATTTCCAATCTTGAGTGGGGTAACCGTCTAGCTCCAGAGATTCACACTTACCTTCTGGAGAGAAACTCTGCAGCAACTGTTGCTACTCCCATTGTCTTGCTCTTTGCAGCCTTGGCAGCACACTTCCTGCACTAATATATTTGTAGCTTATGTTGTGTTGTAATAGTTTTTGTATAAGTAATACATCTTATATCATCTTGTACTTGTACGATGAATACCCACCTGTTGTTTTAAGAACGTGGTATGATAACATTTAATATTTATTTTATGAATAAAATAAACTTTAAACAATAATGTGTGTGCCTTATTAATAAGTTCATGATGCCTTCAGTTAGTCCACACCACCATTGAGTGAGGTTCATATAGCTACTAGGATTTATAAAGAGGCTATTTCGATCAATTTACCATTCCTTATAAAATAAAACTAAGCACTTACACTACACTATTTTTTTTAAAACATATAGATCGTAGTTAATCACGTTTCCAGCTTTTTGACTATCAAGAGCTATTTGAGAAATTTTATTAAAAAGATAAAAAACCGAAACCCCGTTCCTTGATTGATGGTGAAGATCGTGAACGAAAGGAGATTAATCTTTTTGCTCATTCTTGAGAATGAGAGCTCTATCTGAAATTTACCACCAAGGTCATTGTATTAATTTAAGCTATATTATAGTACCTAATAAGTACTGCAGTAATCAACGAAACCGATAATTTATATCATTTATCAGCAACTATTTAAATCGCTTTATATGCCGTCGTGTGATAAGATCATTTAGAACTTATCTTCCTAGGTATGCATTAAATACGTTACCAGAGCATTCAAAGACTTTAAGCTAGGGACATTTACATTTTGAAGAAGTAAGTGTTTGTAACACATAACACTGTTGACGTTTTCTTTAATTTTGATTTGTACTTTTTAATTGCTATTTTTGATCCGATCAATCTTTGTTTTTTAGGAATGTCTTTTCTTTTTCAAATTGTTTTGGGCTTGATGCTCATGGCCACAGTAAAGACAGATGACGACCTTCCACTTTGGAGTAGAGAATTTGAACCAACATATAGAGAGGCTGCATCAACTGACAGAAATACCGATGAGAAAGTTTACAGGCTACCAGAAAATGTAATACCTCTTGAATATGACATTTACATTGATCTTTATTTTGAGGAGAGAACTGAAAAGCCTTTTAGTTTTGAAGGCAGGGAATACATCATTATTCAGGTGAGTGAAATTCTTACAATCACTTAGTTTTTGTGCATAAAAGAGTGACATGGTGAATTTGATTTTAAATACAATATAAATTTTTCAGGCTGTGGACACAAATGTTACTGAAGTAGTTCTCCACGCAAATGTCGAAACAATCAACGCATTAACACTTACTGTAACAGATACCAACACTCCTGTCCGCCTAGATACACTAGCTCCATATACCTTGGAGCCTCAGTATCACTTCATGAAAGTTCACTTAGCCCAACCTTTGGTAGTTGGAATAAACTATACTCTATTTATTGATTATTCTAATACTATGAATGAGGGTCCTATGAAAAGAGGAATATGGCGAGGATGGTACACAGATGAAAATGGATTAGATAGGTGTGTATTGATGACTTTAACTGTTTTCAAAGTGTCTTCAGGTAATGCTTTTTGCTTCATGTTTAGTTAAGAAAGTGGATGTCCTTAGTAAATTTGTAGATCATACACCGAATCAAAAAAACATTAGCCAGTGGAGTTATTGTTCACTAAGAAACAGTAACATTAAATTTATTCTGTTTCAGGATATACGCAACTACACATTTCCAGCCCTATAATGCGAGACAAGCTTTTCCCTGCTGGGACGAACCCCTTTTCAAGTCTGTCTTCAAACTTCACTTGACCAAGCCTAACAGCTATGTAGGCACCTTCTCCAACACTGGCAGCCAGACTGTATCTTTCATGTGAGTAAACTTTTCTCTACAAACCACCATAAAACCCAACAGGCTTTCTTTGTTAAAAATAAAAGTGCCAATGTATAACTAGTAAAGTGATCAATCATTGAATGAGTAATTTATATATTTATCAAATTCCACAGTCACAGTACAAACCGAGTTCAAGACGACTTCCAAGCAACCCCTAAGATGTCTTCATACTTAGTTACATTCCTCGTCAGTGAATCATTCATAGTCATTGCGGAAGACGATAGCTTCACACCAGCGATTAGAATCATTGGCAGGTCAAACACCGCGACATTAGGAGGCCATGCTTTGAAGTTGGCAGTAGGGATGACCAATTTTTTTGACGATTACTTCCAAATGCCCTACGCGTCACTTCATCCCAATCTTTTGAATGATCACATTTCTTCTCCTGACTGGGCTTCTGCTGGTACTGAAAACTGGGGTATGGTGAGTTACAGGTAAGAAATTTGGACATATATTATTATAGTAACAATAAAGGCGATCGTTCATCGATCGATCAATAGACCTGTTTTATGTTAGCCCTACTTTATATTTCATTAAAAAATAGAATATTTTATGAACTTCTTGATTTCAGAGAGTTGCACCTCATTGTTGACCCACGTGAAACCATCATGAGTGTCGAGCACTATGCAGCGACCCTGGTGTCTCACGAGCTCGCACACAAGTGGTTCGGAAACCTAATCACTTGCTACTGGTGGAGCAATACTTGGATTAACGAAGGCTTTGCCAGTTACTTCGGTTATATTGGTGCTCATGCTGTAAGTTTCAAAGTATTCAATTAGCTTAAACTTCAGCAAAACTAAATGTTTGCATGACCTGCAATATCCAAGTTTAGATGGTATGCCGTGGCACAGTTAATTGTTGCTGCCAAACATCGTCAATGTTGATCGTTCTGTTTTAGTTTTTAATTTTCTAACTTTTCCAGATGTTCCCCGAGTACGAACTCCACGAGCATTTCAACTCCCGCTATCTTCAAACTTCCCTGGCTTTCGACTCAGGCGTCAGCACGGTGCCTATGAACCATGATGTCAACACTCCTGCGCAAGTCACTGGCCACTTCGGTACCATCAGCTACTCTAAAGGCGCTGCTTTCCTAAGGATGACCGTCGATATTATTTCAGAAGATACTTTTAGAAAAGCCTGCCAGTACTTTTTGACTGACAAGTAAGTTGTTATTATGATGGATGAACTGTGTAAAAGATTATATTATGGATAAGAGAGCAATAAATGCAGAGATAACGGCTGACAATGGGGAATGGAGAAGGAAGACAGAATCAGTATTGTATGGATGTAATTTATATTAATGGGTTGCCTGTGGCTGAAATTGCTTGAAGCAAAAATTCATCTGGATCACCCATTTATGCCCCCAAATTCCCTAAACAAATTAGACAGTTTTAAATACGAGTACTGTAAAGACTTCTCATTAGCACTCATTTTAAAATAACATATCGAATGAACTCTCAACAAATTTTCAGTATGTTTGAGGCAACAGATCAATACGATCTCTACAACGCTTTCAAAAAAGCAGCAGACGAAGACTCGTCTTTGGATAAATACATCAACTTTGATTTTGAAGAGTACTACCGTATCTGGGTGAATGAGCCTGGATATCCATTGCTAGAAGTTGAGGTGGATCATACTACTGGAAACATTAAACTGACACAGGCAAGTCTTTTAAAACATTTTTCTATTTGTATTGTGTTTTTAAACTTTCGCCATCATAACGCATACTGAACTGACACGGGTATTTATCGTGAAAATTACTTTATTATATTTTACTATAAATACCCGTGTAATACTTTCAGCGTGTATTGCGTTTGTATTAGATTTTGAAACACTTTGCGCTGTAAAATTATCATCATCATCATGTCAGCCCGTTTGCACCCACTGCTGAGTATTAGGCATCCTCTTTATTGCGCCACTCTTTTCGGTCCCTCATCAGTCTCATCCTCTCATTCCCAGCATTAGTAACAATATCGTTTGACCAACGGGCTGTTGATCTGCCGCTAGGTCTTTCAGCATCCCTTGGCCACCATTCTGTAACCGCCTTCGTCCTTCTCCCGTCATCCCTTTTATGCCTAGTGCCTTGTAAAATCATTCTGATTGTATTTTATTGGAAATTTCAGAAACGTTTCTTCCTAAACCCAGATGCAGTGGCTACTGGCCATATATACCCCATGCCCATTACCTACACTACGGCAACAAGCTACAACTTTAGCAACCTTACTCCTGTCATGATGTTAAGTGAGGAAACTGGTGAACTGTCAGAGATTGCTACAGATGAATGGGTGATTTTTAACAATCTACAACATGGTACGTTACTGCCTGTTTTTCGATGAACAGCTTTTCATATTCTTCTTATCGTGTCATTGGTTCTTTCTAACCAAATGTGGTGAAAGGATTTTGTGGATTTTAAGTGCACCTCAAAGAGGCTCCTTTCATATATTTGACACATATTTTCGAACTTTTTAGGTTCGACATACGACATACGATTTTTTCTTTCACCGTTTGAGAGCACTGGCATTGTGTACATAACTTTTTTGAAGCAGAAAAACTCATTGGTACGAGTCTGGATTTGAAACCACGACTTTAGGATCGGAAGGCCGCATTAGGCCACCAGCGCTCTCAAACACACAACAGCTTTTATTGATATACATTTCTTAATCAGCGGAACAAGACTATTTTGTTTTTTTTTAATATTTTCAGGACACTATAGAGTAAACTATGATGAGAGAACTTGGGAACTTATCACTGAAGCTTTGCTGACCGACCCATCATCCATTCACTACCTGAACCGAGCCCAGGTAATTCTTAAATAAAATATAAGTAATGATAATGATAAGAAAGTTCACAAAAAAACCCAATGGAACTGTGGCTCAGTAAGCTCTGCATGTATTGTGCATGATTATTTTCCCTATTGCTAGCCGGTTTTGATAATATGACATTCTTACTGAGACCGGGCAACGAGGTCGGGGTATGAAAAAGACGTCGTTGGAATGCGTAGATTATTGTTGGCCGTGGTTTATAGATAAACAGAGTTCTAGCTATATTCAAGAAAGTTTTCATCTTAATACTATGAATATGGCACTATCACTTGGTATTGTTAAAAAGTTTCTGCGAAGCTTTGCTTATTATTATTTTGTTCTAGCTTGTAGCATAATTATATCTGTACCTAACCACTTGCAGATAGTGGATGACGTCTTTGCGTTTATGAGATCCGGTCACCTGACGTACAGTTATGGCTTCAACATCCTCCGTTTCTTGGAAACAGAGATCAATTTCCACGTGTGGGACCCTGCCATCACTGGATTCACCTGGCTGAGGAACAGGCTGAGGCATCTGCCTGACAGGCAGGCTCAATTTGATGTAATACTGTTTGCAATTCACATAATCTCATACATACAATTAGCTCTTAGAACCAAATAGCACTTGCGAATAACGACTCCCAAATGGCAATCACACCACTGTTTTTCTGCAAGAAAATTATGCCAGTGGTCAGCCTCAAACGGTGATAAAAAACATCGTGAGGAAACCAGCATGTGGTAGAACCTACACAGTTCGAAAATATGTGTCAAGTGCACGAAAAGAGCCTCTTTGAGGCGCACTTAAATCTTTTCACCACGCTTGGTTCGAAATAACCAGTGATACGATAAGAAGAAGACCACTGTGAAAGTCGCGAGAAGTCAATGGATAGAGAAAATTTCGTTCTGGAAATTTATGTTCACACACAGTAAAAGGGTTTGGTATTATTATGGATACGCCGTTTGATAAAATATAGAAATCAGTTACTAATAAATGTAATTATGCTTTGATTCCAGGCCTTTGTGCTTAGCAACTTAGAACACGTGATCAACGAGCTTGGGTTCGATGTGGCTGATGAAGAGACTGCCACCGTTACCCTAACACGCCAAGCTATACTCCACTTCGCTTGTACCCTTGGTCATGCTAAATGTATCCAAGAGTCTTTTTCTAGATTCACTGCTATGAAAAGTGGTGAAACTTGGTAAGATAAGCTTATTTATTACCAAGATCATAACTAAAGAAACTATTAAATAATTTTTTGATTATGTCATGTCATTCAGGATCGATCCTAGACTCCGGCGCAGTGTCTACGTCACTGGCTTGAGAGAAGGAGACAGATCTGACTTCGTGTTCCTTCTCAGACGCTTTAGAGAGTCTAATTTTGCCAATGATAAGCTCGAGATGCTTCGAGGCTTGGGAGCTACTAAGGACCCTGCTCTTTTGACTGAGTGAGTTTACAGCATAACTATTGAAATTGAATTAGTTAGGTCCATGAGCTTCCTACTTACGACCTATTATTTATAGGTATTTGAATCCTGTATGGATCAGTGGCATGCGAATTGCACTATCTAGTTCAGCTTTTATGGTTTTTCCAGAGGCTAAGTGTAATAGCTTAAAAGGTAGGAGTAAGACGCTAAAACCATTCCCATTATTTTCAGATACTTGGAAATTACACTGAACAAGGAAGTAAGGTCTCACGATAAAGTGAACTCATTCAACTATGCCTTGCTTGGCAACCAAGAGAACGCCGTCACAGTGCTGCAATTTGTGAAGAATAGGATCAATGAGATCAGAGTGGCGTAAGTATAGAGCTTTGTAATAAAAATGCTAAACTTTCATTAAGAACGTTCCTCAGAAGATGCAGAACGTTCAAGCCAATTTACAAAGCAAAACCGACAAAGTGGAAAAGCTAAAGAATGTAATTTTTACTTTCAGGTATGTTGAAGATGCCCCACCTAACCCAGTTCACACTGCTCTGTCGAACCTTGCTACGTATCTCGATGAAGCTGGATTAGTTGAAGTAAGTCAATTGGAAGAACACAGCGAGTATAGGCACTGCTACTTTACAGTGCAATCTCTTCTGTATTTTATGAAGTGTAGAGACAGATGGATCTACCTCCGTTTTGTAGAAGTATATCATTTAGGTAATCTTCCGAGAGAGAGTTTGTAAAGTAGAGGTAGTTCTAAGAAAATATGAATGGATTGTGTGAGAGAAGATAATATCATCTCTCACACAATCCATCCATATCTATTATGTCCAAGAAAGGAATGAGCACTCAGATGACGAATGATAGAGGAGAATAGAAAAAAAATACATGTTATGCCGACCCCCACCTAGAGCTATCCTATATAAGGGCAGAAAGAAAGAGAGTTTGTATGCTAAATCAATTGTTTTGTTAGGTCTCTTGAATGTTTGGCAAATTTGACCGATGGTTCCTTGATGGATATTGTAGGTAAGTTTCAATGCGTATTACGCATTCGGGGAGATCTTATTGAGTGATTCAGAACATAATTAGTCAGAGTGATTCAAAACATAGTTATTGAATGTAGAAATGGTAGGCACTGATTTTTAATCAAAGAACACAGCGAGATCCGGTTCTTTGGACTATGAATAAGCAAATTTTTAGTACAAGCTTTGTGTAAAATATACTAAACAGTACTTACTAAATTAAAGAGACTAAATACGAGTACTTAGTATTTTGTGCAATGTTTAATAGAGATCTTGAATGGAGTATTTACACTTATTCCAAAAGTAAGGCACATGTTTTTGTTCACCAAAAAGCACGCTTAAAGATGAAGACTAACTAGACTAGAAGTAACTGAGAGTTATTTATGAAACAACGGGATATTTACCATGATTAAATTTTGATGAGTTGACTTCCGATATTTCGGCACAGTTGCATGCACCATGATTACGGTTAAAAAATGTATAATAGTTTCAAAAGTTATATAACTGAGAGTTAATGAAGCGAAAGAGGTTTGTCAAGACCGTAGGAAGTGGAAATCCTTGACCTGGCATGCCCCTATGAAAAGCAACAGTTATTTTACCAATGTATGTATTGTGTTTCAGTACGAAGACTGGCTCAGCACGCAGACTACCCTACCGCAGTACAACTCAGCAATGAACGCCATCAGATCAGCTCGCAACAACATTGCTTGGGGCTCAGCCAACGCAGATACTATCATATCTGCAATCCCGAGTAGTGCTTCTTCTGTCATCATGTCGGTTACCTTATTGGTGGCTATGGTTCTGTCTGTTATGATTGCTTAGATTTAAGAATTAATAAAACAATTGAGAAATATAGCTGAGTTTTTCATGATGACCCCCAAGATCTAGTACCTAAGTAATCTACGACCTTAGGATCATAAGGGGGAGTTGCTTCCACTAGGCTCCTATGTTCTATTAAAATCATGTATAAAAGTAAGCAACAAATATTGCACATCGGTTAATTTTGTCTTCTTATAGCATAGTGTGCTCCAGAAAGAGATAGCTCTCTACGGAAGCAGAAAAGCCACTGTGCAATATTTATTGCCTACAACTGGATCTGGCTTTTTAATTTTGTCCGTGTTTGGCTTCACTGACATATAAATATTTAAGATAAGAACGTAAAGTACTAAAATTACTATCAACAATATTATAACTAATCATAGTGCTCAGTAAAGTTATCAAGATAAGTGACGATGTTGGATATAATCCTGATAAAATGCACAATTAACTTTTATATAGAGATAAATCGATGTAAACCATTTACTTTGCATGGTGTAATCCATAAAGGCAAGTGTTTCTAATTTTTTTAATAAATATTCTATATTTATTGCGTGTTTTTCAATATTATATTAAAAACATAATAATTATTAAGAATATCTTCTAGATATTAATCAATAAAACTTATAAAATTTAAATAATTTTAGGATGTCGAAGCTTATAACTATAACCGTGCTGGCAGGCCTAATAGCTCTAGTCGCCAGTGACCTACCATTTGATGTCATTGAATCTACTGTCAGAGATACAGAAAGAGATGTAGACCCAACAATATACCGCATTCCTGAAGATCTGGATCCCATCCACTTTGAGGTTGAAGTGACTCCATACTTTGATGATGCACCGGCTGGCAAAACGCAATTTACTTTTGATGGTATTGTCACCATCAGATTGAAGGTGTGTACATTTTTAACTTAGCTAAATTTGCAATAGAATACTCAGCCACACCTTTTATATTTAAAATAAAAAAAGTCTACAAATCTGTGATTCTTTTGAACCTGACTAACACATTTGATGAAAACTACGAGTAATTCAAAGCTAAGTTTGCGGCCGTCGGTCGATGGAGAAGACTCAAACAGGTGATAATACTAATGACTGAATTTAGCATGGGCTTAATAATCATCACTTCAAAACGTTACAATTGTTTGAATTTAAAATACATTTTGAGCCACTATTAACCTAGAAATTTTTAATGTGCAGGCTGTCAAAGAAGACATCACTTCTCTGTACCTTCAAGAAAATGTAAGAGATATCGGCGCAATTACTCTTACCGATACTGATGGAATCCCAGTACGGTTAAATGCCACAAACACACATGAAAGAATACGAGAGTATCACTTTCTGAAGATCAACCTTGCTGATGGAATCACCCTACAGAACGGAAAGGAGTATTTGCTAAAGATTGTGTACGAAGGCAATATTAATGAAACTCCTCTACAACGAGGCGTTTTCAGGGGAAGTTACAAAGACAAAGACGGCAAGCAACAGTAAGTAATCGCTAAGGTATTATATTTATACAATTTTCATAATTACATTCATTAATCTCTAAATTTCGACATCCTTCACAGCTCAGTTGGCTCTGGCTGCTGAGCTGGAGGGCGTGGGTTCGATCCCCACCGAGGACAAATATTTGCATGCTGAACACAGATGTTTGTTATCTGTCTGGGTGTTTTATTGTATTCTATATGAGCTATCTGGTTCCTTGTACAATCTCTGCTTAGTTTGGGGCTAGATAGTGTTGTGTGGAATGTCCAAAATATTTATTTAATCTTATGAAAATTTCTTATATTGCTTATTTCTTTGTTTCTATAGTTGGTACGCGGCAACACACTTGCAGCCAACGCATTCGAGGCAAGCCTTTCCTTCATTCGACGAGCCTGGTTTTAAGGCAACCTTTGACATTATCGTCAATAGACCAATCCACTTTACAGAGACTTACTCCAACATGCCTATCAATGTGACCAGCCAGTAAGTAATTCATATTTCATTGTTTTTCTATAAAACACAACTACTTAGATAAAGGCACCGTATACATACTAAAGCACCGCATAGTAAGTTAAAAAAATCATTAAGATTAATCAATGAAATTACTTGTTGCTTTATTGTCAATAACGTATAAGTTAGCAAAATGTAATACGTTATAATTATTTTAGAAATGGTGACCGCATCAGAGAGGTCTTCCAGACCACGCCCAGAATGTCTGCCTACTTGGTAACATTCCACATCAGCGAAGAGTTTAAAGTCATCGCCGATAACGAAGACCCAGTTAGGTCTTATCGAATCTTAGCCAGACCAGAAGCTGAAGGTCAGTATAAAAAAACCAATGAATAAATAACAAAAGAGAAAGAAATAGCAGCAAAATTATCACAAAACTAAATCAGTTAAAAAGCTCTAAACAAAACGACAAATGTCTTTGTAAAAAACCACTAACGAACATTAATAAAATTAATAACAAAAATGGTGAAGATAATGGAATAAATGTTTCAAAGGTCAAGGAGAATACGCTTTGGAAGTAGGACCTCCAATAACAAAATGGCTGGAAGACTACCTTGGAATCGAATACTACGATATGGCTGAGAATATCAAGAACGACCAGATTGCTTCACCTTACTGGGCTTCTGGTGCTACTGAGAACTGGGGATTAGTGACCTACAGGTAATTCTTTATTTTATTATTTCATCATGAACACAGTAAGCTCATATATTAATCATTCCTTTAGGTGCACTTAAAATCCTTTCAGCACACTTGGTTCGAAAGTATCAGTGGCACGATAAGAGGAAAAAAGAGGTCACGCTGTCAGCTTGGAACTTTACCGGCGTAGCATCCTATAGGAATATAAATTAATAAATTTTGTAAAATAAAAAACTTTCATGATTTCAGGGAGTTACGTCTTCTTTATGAAGAGGGCGAAACCAACGTAGTAGACAAGATGTCCATCGGAACTATCACCGCCCATGAACTCGCTCACAAATGGTTCGGTAACCTCATAACTTGCAGATGGTGGGACAACGTCTGGATTAACGAAGGATTTGCCAGTTACTTTGAATACTTTGCCATGGATGCTGTAAGCTTTTAAATTGATTATTTGTCTTTCTTTTATTGTTTGATCTTTTTTGTCTTTACTCTGTCGAACGCTTTCGAGAAGGCTGACTGAAATAAATTAACTATCAAAGTAACTATAAGTTTCTATGTTCTGTGTATTCTATTTCTCATTGACGATTAAACTAGATCTATCTAACTAGAATTAGATGAAAAAAGTGTGATTTAAAAGTGAAATTTAACACAGGGATAATTAACATTTTGCTCGCGATGACAGTTTTCCAAATGTTTTTGAATGGTTTATGGCGTTTTAGTTTCATTTTGATAAATCATGTAACTTTCCTCTTGCCAGGTGGATAAAGACATGGAATTAGAAGACCAGTTCAACATTATGTACGTGCAAAGCGCTTTGTCTGCTGACTCTGGAATCAACACGAGGGCTCTGACGCACACTGTGAACTCGCCTACGCAGGTGACTGGACACTTCAGTGGTATCAGCTACTCCAAGGGAGCCTCGTTACTGCTGATGCTAAAGCATTTCGTTGGAGAAGACACGTTCAAGAAGGCGTTGAATCTCTTTTTGGAGGAAAGGTAAGATATTGATGACCCGTGTGTATGTATGTAAAATGTGTAGGTTTATTTACTGTTTTATATTACCCATTATCATGGTACAATATTATTTCTCAATTCTTCTTTTTGTGCACGTACCCACGTCTAATATCATATCGATCTATGCTCAAGGTTTGCTATAAGAGAACTCTTTAAAAAATATAAGGGTATTCTATTTTTCTATGTGTACAATAAAGAATAAAGAAAGAAAGAAAACTTCGCATCTGAAAAAGTAAAAATATTTCGAAGACACTTTTCAAAGCTAGTTATATAATCTAAAACATTTTTCTTTAAGAAAATACGAGCACGCTTTCCCCGAAGATTTGTACAGTGCATTTGATGAAGCAGTTGATGTAGAGCTTGGCACTGACATCGCTGCGTTCATGAAGTACTGGGTTGAGGAACCTGGCTACCCTGTACTCCATGTGGACGTTGACATGAGCACTGGAGTTATAAGTCTAGAACAGGTAAGAGCTGAAAAAAACAATCAGCAAGCTTAAATGTGTATCAGTATAAGTAGTTTGTTCCTAATACATGCTGTAACCATGCTCATTTATTTCTAAAATAAGTAGACATTATATTAAATATCATACATTTTGCTACAGCTATTTATTTATTTAATGTGTCTCACAAGGTCTATTGGCTTACGGTCTTGACAGAATACCAGCGCATAGCTTCCTTACAGTAGCTAAGCATTACGTTGAGTCAAGGACCTTTTGCTGCTGTAGCACACTGAAACACGACGCACTTCTCCAGTGTCGATGTATCTATTTGTATCTTTCTTCTTTTAGTGTCCTTGTTTTTTACTGATTTATGTGTGCTTATGTAGTAAATAAATAAATGTCTATGTCTACAGGAGCGTTTTTACCTCAGTATATCAGCCCCAGAGTCCAATCAAGTCTGGCCTCTTCCTCTGACCTACACTACTGGTAATAGCCCTAACTGGTCGGACCTGACTGTCACGAAAGTGATGACCGCAAAAACTGACAGCATCACAAAAGATGCGGGCCATGATTGGGTTATCTTCAATGTACAACAAAAAGGTTAGCCCAAATCTAGTCCAATGAAAAGACCCATTGATGGTTTGTACTTCACTGTAGCATATGATGCGGTTGTATCTGAATTGAAATTATAATTTAGAATTTAGATAAACCGGTGGTCAAGATCTAGATAACGATATAGACGGTGTTATTCTAAAGCTTACCATTATACAATAATGAGTTATAATATAAATAATAACATACTGATTTTAATTTGGATTCGTGATAGTCCGTAACAAAAACAAAACTCTCTTTTTGAAATCAGCCGGTTTATCGTCTTTGAATAATGAATGCTTACTATTGTTGCCCTGAAATAAGTAATTTGATATGTTTCAGGCATCTACCGCGTGAACTACGACACTCACAACTGGGAAATGATCGCCAGTGCCCTGAGCACCAACCACAATGATATTCACCACCTGAACAGAGCTCAGGTGTGTTAATTTTACACGCACAAGGTCTTCAGTAAAGCTTTGCGCACATCTA
Source organism: Thera britannica (assembly GCA_939531255.2). NCBI lineage: Eukaryota > Metazoa > Arthropoda > Insecta > Lepidoptera > Geometridae > Thera > Thera britannica. Next base: position 24,914,304 of record OW618036.2, read on the forward strand.
AGCGTTCTGCGATGATCAGCAAAACGCTGTCAAATATCGCCGTTATATTTTGATGATTTACTCGATGTTCTTCTCTTTCTGTTGTTTCATTTTCTTTATAAGCTGTGTTTTTCTATCTATCCAGTTATCTATTTTGCACACCGAAATGGTAAAAATATGTGATACTTACTATACAGGGTGGAATTTTGTAATGCCACCTGGAGGGAAAGTACTCTTAATACTGCAGATAGAAAATTTTACTCAAAGGAAACATTCCTTTATTTTTGAATAGAAAGCAAACTGCATTCAAAGATTTTCGAAAATTCTCTTCTCCCACACTCGGGAATCGAACCGGCTAAAATCTGAAAAAAATTTACCCTTTACTTTTATTGCATCGATCGTTAGGGTCAATTATAAGGATGAAATCTCTCTCACACACATGATAAATTAAATGAAAGAAAAACCAGGAAATCTTAAATAAATTTAATTATTTACAAAAAATGGTAAACTAACTAATTAGTTGCTCGAAATGGCTCCATTCTCTTAGAGAGATTTCATCCTTGTAATTGACCCTAACGATCGATGCAATAAAAGTACAGGGTATAATTTTTTCAGATTTTAGCCGGTTCGATTCCCGGGTTGGGAGAAGAGAATTTTCGAAAATCCTTGAATGCAGTTTGCTATCTATTCAAAAATAAAGGAATGTTTCCTTTGAGTAACATTTTCTATCTGCAGTATTAAGAGTACTTTCCCTCCAGGTGGCATTACAAAATTCCACCCTGTATATACTTTTGACATCTATATACTTTCCCATACCATGTTTTCAAGCAAATAAACGAATGATGATGATGATCTATTTGACAGCGTCTTACCGCAGAATGGCTCAATGTGCACAAGGCTTAAGAGCTGCACTATAATGCAAGTTTTTCTAATTATCTTCTAAGAAATTATCAGCAAAATGTGCTTCTTTCAGATTATTGATGACGTTTTTGCTCTTGCGCGCTCTGAGAAACTATCCTACGAGCTCGCTTTCCAAGTCCTGGACTTCTTGAAGAAAGACACCAGCTACTACTCCTGGTACCCGGCTATCAGTGGTTTTAACTGGCTTAGGAATAGGTTCCTGCACTTGCCTGATGTGCTTCCTGCATTTGACGTAAGTTAATTTTGAGTTTTTGACCATAGTTACTGAAATCTCGCGACCAGTGGTAGCAATTCAAAATATGCATCTGCCAAACATGGCGTAATGTAATAAATTCTGTCGAAAAATTAAGATCACTTACACGGAAGGTTTTACTCCAACGCTAAAGCTACTACATTACAGGTGCAAGGAAGCATATCTAGTAGCGAACCCATTTTAATATTGATCGGTGTGCTAAGAGGAACAAGATTGATGCTCAACAATCGTGGCTCTAAAAACAATATTATCACAAACCCCTTCATTTAACTGTATTTTGATCGGTGTGTTAAGAGGAACAAGATTGATGCTCAACAATATTGGGGCTCTAAAAATAATATCATCACAAACCCAAGGATTTTTTAACCAACACAAACCCCTTCATTTAAAGCAATATTTTACATAGCTTGTGGTTTGTATTGGTCTAACTAAGTACACAGATAATGTTGTACCTACATTTTCTCCTTGTCTTCAGCTGTCCGTTTTGTATTTGTCTTGCGTGTGCGCCTTTATAAATGTATTTTCATTCTTTCTTTCATAGCGTTTATAAGAGGCCTAAACTAAAGAATTTTCTGTTACCAGGCCGTTCTTTTCGACTTCCTGACCGCCGTGATTGATGACCTTACATACGACGTGGTGGAGAATGAGCCCCTCACTAGAACCCTGAACAGATTCTACGTGCTTTCTTTCGCATGCAACATCGGACATCAAGGCTGCGTCGACAACGCCGTTGAGAAGTTCAAAGCTTTGGTTGCTGACAGCACAGCAGTGTAAGCTAACATAAAAAAAAAACGTGACGAATGACGACAAAAGTAAAAACTTTAACAATTATCCCTCTCCCGTCTCGACCCACGAATTTTAACGAAGCTTTTCGATCTTTGCCGAAGATGTGTCGGTTACGTGACAGTGTTGCGAGCTCATTAGTTTTTTCCCGCCTCAAAAAATACTCAAGCCCGCCTGAAGTTTTCATTTCAATATCGTAAAGATTATAATGAAATCGATCAAATATGTATTCTAATTTATTAGAATTTGAACAAAACAATTAGAACATTCTTAATTTCGTCTGAAAGTTTATTGTATTTGATAAATAAACTTATTAATCTAGACTCAAAATAGATAAATAGAACTTAAATAAACGAATAACTGTTACTATGGAATAGCACGTAATATAGCGCAATAGGAACTTGGTGAATTAAAAAAAATAAGATACTACCCACGCTCATGCTATTTCATAAAAATCTATGCAAACATGCAACAATGTTACTACTAACCTAGTCTTGAAAGTTGCGTGACCAAAGCTATTTATTGTTCATGTAGGTAAAAGATAAGTTATTGTCTAATCATGCAAAGTAAATGGCTCAATAAAATCAGAAGGAAATTGACCAAGCCTTCTTGTATCCAATAAATTATAAAAGTCCAGAATGTTCAAAGAGTTTCCTTGAGGAGATTTTATTGTTATATCGTAACAGAATTACGATATTAGACTCACGTACGTCTTTACACGTTTCGTCCACAATGACAGACTATTTTGCTGGCCGCTGCAAAAATTTGCTATGGTTCTCGCAAGACCCTTCAAATTTTTCTGTTTAATTTTCTCTCTCCAGCGTCAACCCGAACCTGAGACGTCACGTGTTCTGTCAAGGTCTTCGCAACGGTGGTTATGAAGAATGGAAGTTTCTTTTTGACCGAAGACAGGCGTCCAACAACCAGGCCGATGAAGTCGCTATGCTGCGAGCCCTTGGATGCACTACCAACGACCAGGCTAGGCAAGAGTGAGTACCTATCTAGCTCTCAAAAGCATGTATAATCTCATTTTCAACTTGAATAAGGCAGACCAGTAACTTATTTTGAATCTATTATCTTTTTACGTCACTATTATTATATTATTTATAGCTAGCTTATGGATCAAGCATAATGGCATTGCCTCGAAAGTCACGCACGTCAGAAACGTGCCCTACAATGCACTACCCTGCCTCCATAAACTTGAGGCATACATACAGTAATTTAACCCACACGCTTCAAACAGAAACACAGTACCTAATGCTTCACGGTAGAAATAGGCTTTGGGGCTCTAAAGGAAACAGGCCTTTGCATCTCTTTGTAGATAATTAACATTTTGTATTTATTTTAAATTTCAGGTATTTGGACATGATTTTGAACGACGACATTGTCAAAGCCCAGGACAGAGTAAACGCGTTCACGTTCCTCATGATGGGAGACCGATCCAATGCTCAAGTGGTCCTGAACTATCTTAAGGAGAATGCTGACCAAATCAGAGCGGGGCAAGTATTTGAACGACTATTAATCATTTTATCCCTTTACTGACGACCCTTTCTTAAAATAAAACCAGTAGGCCTGCCACAAGCTGTGTCTGGCCATATCTCTGGCTCTGATTTTAAGTCTGTGTGAGTGCTCACCAGTGTATTTTACTGTGTGTGTGACGTTTCGACGTAGGATTTATTTAGTCAACATTCACACAGACTCAAAACCAGAGTCAGAGACAAAGCCAGACAGAGCTTGTGGTACAATAAATTACTTTTTTTATTCGGCCACCCATCGAAGATTATTAGCAAGGAACGCTTTTATCTGCTGTCCCCTCGATTTCATTCATTATTTTATCTCTGTGACTTTTTTAATTTGTTGTTTCAGTGTTTACCTCCCAGCATGGTTCGACAGCATTATATCAAACGTCGCTGGTTACTTAGACGTGGATGGTCTTAACGATGTAAGTAAACAGGTTTTTAAGGGTCTTTTCACACGTACCACAACCATAGTACAACCACACCACAATCACAGCACACAACCACAGCATAACCACTCCACAACCCATGTGTGGGTAACGTGGGGAGACTATTTACTTACGACCTTCCCCTCGGTACGGGGCTGCGCTGACCACTGCGCCATCGGATCCTAATCACACTCGACGAATAACTCTTAGGGACTGTTCGGCACTAACGCGACCGTGGCTCCATCTACAGTTTTTGACGTTTTTGGGACATTATAAAAATCTTTGTGATTTCCTTAAGTGTAGTAAACACTATAAAATTAATAAACAATTATGAAAAACGCAAGGTGACATCTCTCGTCGATTCAACTGAATGCAACTTCGGTTATCGAGCAGGTTAGTTGACTATAACGTCAAAAACTGTAGATGGAGCCACGGTCGCGTTAGTGCCGAACAATCCCTAACAGTTATTCGTCGAGTGTGATTAGGATCCGATGGCGCAGTGGTCAGCGCAGCCCCGTACCGAGGGGAAGGTCGCGGGTTCAAATCCCGCTCGGCTCTTAACTTTTGGGACATTATAAAAATCTTTGTGATTTCCTTAAGTGTAGTAAACACTATAAAATTAATAAACGACTATTTACTTGTTCTTGTTCTATGAGGTGCTGTAGTACCTATATTTTAGATGGAGTAGGCTGGTACAATGCCAAAATGTGTTTTAACTTTTGAAACTATCACGGTTTTTAACAGTGTAATAGTAATGTCGACACCAATATAAGAGTGCGAAAGAGGGTAGATCGATTTGTCTGCCAATAACATTTCTTTTACTCGTGGACTTCAGTTCAACCGTGATCATGGTGCATGCAACTATGCCGAAATATCGGAAGTCAAAACTCAAAATTTAATCATGATTTTCCTGTTGTTTCATAAAAAGTGTGTTCTCTCCAGATGGAAGCATGGCTGAATGAAAACAGCGCGACGTTCCCCGAGTACAGTCTAGGCATCAACAGCATTGCTTCTGCACGGGCCAGCCAGGCGTGGGGAACGGAGAAAGCCCAACAGATTCTGAGAGCTGCCAGAGGATCAGCCACAAGTGTCCTGCCCACTACAATGCTACTGTTTACCACTCTGCTTGCTTTACTCCTCAAGTAGAACTGAGCTAGGGAACTAGTCATCGTCGTTTTTCAACAATCGCTAACGAAACAGAAATGTAGATGCCTACGCTTCTTCTTCTTCTTAATGCATGGCATCTGTCCTTTTCGGATCAATTTTGCCAGTGTCGAGTAGTTTAATGAGAATGTGATAGATGATAAAATACTTTTCCGTCAAGTCGAGTCAGTCAAAGTCGAGTCAGCCCTACTTGGCTTTGAAATCAAAATGATGGTCTTTTGTTTTCAAATCCCATCAGAAACCTTTTCGATCAAATCAGAATATCACATAATACTCTTTTATTCCAACTGCTAACACTTTGAGCTAAGACCTCAAGTAATGTTGGTTAAAATACCACCGAAATTACACAACAAAACTCAGAATAACACCAGTAAAACAATAAAATAAAATGCTATGTGACTTCCAAAATGACAGAAAACTAATCCGACGCCTACGCTAGACCAAGCGCTAGACTTATTCTAGTTATCTGTTATTCATCTGTCACTTTCATAGATCTTGTCGTATAGTTTAGCGTTGGTGATTGTAGAGAAACAATTAGGCTAAGAAGTGCTATCACAATCTAATCTTGGGGCGCGGTAGTGTATCCGCCAAGACTAGCCAAGTGAAGCGCAAGGGCACTACCTACCTTTTTTTGAAGCACTTCGTCGTTTTTTATATCCACAAAACTTGGGTTTTGGCCATATCAGATAAACTACATTCTTGGGATATGATGTCAATAGTAAACTTAGTAAACATAATAATTATTATAAAGTTTCAATTGCATAGCTTTTAAACTTCGCTTCTACTATATTTCAAAACCCTTACAGGGTAAATTATGTATTGATTCAAAAACTAGTCTTTAGATTTGACACTGTTAAATTTACATGAATAATAAGACAATAAATATACTGAACTCTCTAAGATTTTTTTGGTATTCCGAGTGAAGCTGGGCCGTTTCACTAGTAAAAATAAGGCGCCAACCTTCAAATTAGGTGTTACAATAAATGCTGCAATTCACACCAAGAACCAACTCCTCTAACCAAGGTCAAATCAAAACAAATATCAAAATCAAATCAAATAATTTTATTTATAAACAAAGGTACAAGGTTAAACCAAAATCAAATGTAAACGATACCTACTGACTGCAGAAATATAAACCTGTGTCGTAGCCAGTAACGCTCTCTCATGGTGACATTCAATTTAAAACATAGTACCTATGTAGAAATATTTAAAGTTTAACAAAAGGTTATTAAAATAAACCTATTAAATGCAAACATATTTTGCCAAAGGGAACGGTGAGTGGGGTGTATGAGTGAGGTGTGTAAGTGTGACTGTTGCTAGATGAATCTTTACGAGTAATTGTGAGTTAAGGTTCTCCTGAGGCAACAGTCTCTTAAGAGTCTGGGTAACAGGGGATGCCGTGTGTGGAGTAGGGGTTTGGAGTGTGTGAGCGAGAGAGTGTGAGGGGTGAGGGTGTATGGGTCAGTGTAAAGGTTCCCTAAGGCACCAGTCTCTTAGGTGTAGGGTGAGTAAAGTCAGGGCTTATTGGGTTTTCCTGGGTTATTGTTCTGAGAGTTGCTTGAAGATACCGGAATCTATTCCACAAAAATAGAAGAGAAGAATGTAGAAAGTGAGGTAAAGAATCATCTCTCGGTGATTCTAATCACGTTTGTAACATCGGAGTGCTTTGCTGATAACTTCAACTTCACTTGCAATGTTGATAGTAGACATCCTTTGTTTCAAAAACTCGTAATCAGCATCTTTACCAAGTTTTAAGCCCAAACAGTAAGCTAGTGATCTCAAGCTTGGGGTTATCCTAAATGAAAATAAAAACATAAATATTTAAATTTTAATATCAATGTGTCTGTCGCAGTCTCTTTTTTGCCCAAGTTTTAGCAATTTTTAAAAAAAATCAAGCTTCGAAAATCGACTAAAAAGTATTTGAGATTTCAAAAAATAAATATGACTAAGAAAATCTCTTGGGTATGATAAACAATATTCATTGAAGATAGGTAGGTTCTTACTCTGTGCCATTATCCTTTAGTTCTTGGAACAGCGTCACGAAGTGGTCTCTGCAGCTTCCTATGGCGTAATTACAAGCCTTCTCCAATATTTGCGCCCGGTTTCTCAACATATCCTGAGAATCATTCGCTCCGACTGCGTATCCCACTTTTTCGATACCACTTTGAAGCATTTTTCGAATTTGGGGCTGATTTGAAACAAAAGTTAGTAAAACTATGCTTGGGACCTATGTTTCTGGTGAGTTATTACATCTCAAGTCCTCCCGTCAGCTAGAACCCCTCCCGGGATACCTCCCGGGATGCCCCCCGAAGCCAGGAAGCGCTCAGATGTAATTGCCACATAAAGAAGTCACAATACAAATAATGGTGATCACGTCGCTTACTCAAATAATTGGGAAAGACCTAACCAACTACAGCACGAACTATTCAAAAGTCAGTAGGTCAATCTAGTCTCCGAAAGTTCTGCTTGCAATGATAAAAAAGCAGCCAAGTGCGAGTCGGACTCGCCCATGAAGGGTTCCGTAGCACGACGAACTACAAGAACCTTTATATTATGTTACTTGATGTAACATAATAAGGTTCTTGTAGTTCGTCGAAAGGTATATTAAGGTTTACAGTTTATGACGTATAAAAAAAAAACTACTGACTAGATCTCGTTCAAACCAAAAATCGTTGGAAGTTTACATAGTAATGTACAACATATATTTTTTTTAGTATTATCATTCTCTTACTTAAGAAGTTAGAGGGGGGGGGGGACCAACTTTTTTCCACTTTGGAAGTGTCTCTTGCGCAAACTATTCAGTTTAGAAAAAAACGATATTAGAAACCTCAACATCATTTTTGAAGACCTATTCATAGATACCCCACACGTATGGGTTCGATGAAAAAAAAAATTTTGAGTTTCAGTTTCAAGTATGGGGACCCCCGAAATTTATAGTTTTATTTTTATTTTTATGTTAAAATCTTAATGCGGTTCACAGAATACATCTACTCGCCAAGTTTCATCAGTCTAGCTCTTACGGTTTCGGAGAAAAATGGCTGTGACATACGGACGGACGGACAGACAGACAGACAGACAGACAGACAGACAGACATGACGAATCTATAAGGGTTCCATTTTTGCCATTTGGCTACGGAACCCTAAAAAAACCAATGGCAAAAAGCACTGTGAGCATAGCCGCCCACCTTTTTTATTTTTATTATTTATTTAATTCTTTATTGCACCAAAAATACGTGACAATAGGAGAGCTTAATGCTAGACAGCATTTTCTACCAACCAACCTTGACCGCCACCTTCCCTTTCTATGATTCAGGGCTCAGTTATTTTATGCATTGTACGCGTCAATTTTCTTATTTTGGCTATAGAGTTCAATCAACAAGCAAAAAAGTACTAGTATTTCCAAAGAGTTTTAAACGAGTCATTAGTACGTACCTCAAAATGTTCCTTTATTTCTTGTATGTGTTCTAAAACAGAGTACCACACGCCATAATCAGTTTCATTTGACATAAATTCAAACATATCTAGGATACGATCTGATGTTACTGCACTGGTCAAGAATAAATAATAGAGGGAATTCACAATCTGAAAAAAGTTTTTTTTTATTTAATGTACATACTTAGCTTTAATAATTGTTTTCTTATTAAAGCTGTTGCTCTTGTGCTTTCAACAATTGCTTATAATTTATTGCGACAGGATACAAAAGGCACATGGAGGAGTGAATAAGTCATATAGTCATAAGAATAACTTCGGAAATCGATTAAAACTTACCATAGCTCTGTTTAATGGGTGAATTTTCTCACGATCTGAACCTTTTAGAACTTTTGCAATAGCCTTCCAAGTTTGGTTATCATAGTTTACAATATAAATACCTGTAAACATACAAAATTAAGTATATTAATGTCAAAATAAGCATCAGTCATATTAAGCCCAATGGATGGACATAGGTACACTTTTTTTAATTTGGGAATTGAGCTGACTATGCACAGCAGGGTATTAAACACGCACCAGGCACTCAGAAGTTGCTGCAGCCCATGCCTAGATGCTTTCCCTTAGTCGCGTCTTACGACATCCAAGAAGCCTATGAAGGGGTCCCATTTTATCACGGAATCACACGACGAAGACAATCTCATTCCAAAGAACTCAACCACTACTAAAATTAAGTAACTTACCAGTCTCTTGGATATTGAAAATAACCCATCTTCGATCCTGATGAATTCCCGGGATAGAAAACTGGTGAGTTCTATTTTTCATCACAAACACTGGCGTCGTATTAGTGAAGTCAGGGTTCACTCCGGTGGTGTATGTGATAGGAATGTTGTATGTTTCGTTTGAGGATTGGTTGGAGTTCCAGTAGAAGCGATTCTGGAGAAAACAAAAAATTAAAGCAAGGTTTTTCCTAGGGAAAGCCATGGACTGAAATCAGTGGTGTGCCAAGAGACTGACCGATATGTCCAATTGTGAACGGTTATAGATTGTAGATCATAAATTAATAAAAGTGAACAATAAAAAGACGAACGGAGTTCTGATTTTCCAAAACAAGACTACATTCATTAAAAACTACAGAGAGCTGAAGTTTTTGTCATCTTTACCTGAGTCAACAGCACACTGTCAGTTTCATAGTTTATGTCTACTTGTAAAACTGGATGTCCAGCTTGTGAGATCCATGAGCTCATCACCTCCGTAATGCTAGTGTTGGGGTACATTTCCAGAGAGCTGGTATTCCGTACTCCAATCTCGAGGGCTTTGTACAACTTCTCTGGGCAGCCCGAAGAGAATTTGCTGAAGTGATTTAGCAGAATTATTTCAACGGAATGTCAATTATTTTGAAATTGGTAATTTAAATAAACCCTGATTGCTGAAACCAATGAAGAGCTCGTTGGATAGGTACTCAAAAGATCTTTAAATAATAGCGTTGAGCATTTTCTACAACGCTCAAACCAAAGATTTTAGGTAAAACGGTGCAAAAGAACTCAAGTGCTTATGAGATGGTTAGGCTCATGCAAATGTTATAATTTTACCTAATAAAAATATTATTTCGGAGACATTTTGACTCTGAATTTTGAGCTGGGCTAGGGATTCAAACCATGAGACTATTTAATTTCACTTTTTTGTGCTTATTTCGATATCAGAATAGATCTGATGTTCTTTTCCATTGCTTATATATTTTTTGAATTGACAAATCCACATTCTAGTTTTTAAAATAGTGTAGCAGGGAGTAGGTAAGATGCTTACTTTGTTTCCAAATAGTTATTCATCCCATGTCTAAAGGCTGCATCACCTATGAAGTGATGCATCATTCTGATGACAGCGCCAGCTTTAGAATACGAGGTCGAGCTTTTTATATGCTCCACGATCTCAGTGGGTGAATTTACATTTTCGTTGCTGATTTGCGTATCCGCATAGTAAGCTTCTATCAGACGCTCGATGATGTCGTTGGAGGGAGCTACGTCTGGATCTATCTGGAATAACTTTACTTCAACTCAAAGCCTTACAAGAAGCTCTTTGTGAAATAACTTTTTCGAGTAAGGAGTAAGGTTCGTTGTGCGGCGCCGGCGTGAGGAAAGAACTAACACAGCGATATAAACAATATAGTTTCTGGCTCTAAAAATGACAATACTTCCATACAACTTTTCATCCCCCCCTTTTAACCCTTTACAACCCTTTTTCACATTAAAAAGTAGCCAATGTCTTTTCTTAGGCTCTACACTATCTGTGTATCAAATTTCATTCAAATCGGTTCTGAAGTTTTGGCGTGAAAGCGAGACAGACAGACAGAGTTACAAACACATTTATAAGGAAGGAAATAAAATAAGGATAAGAACAAGGACTATAGATTTACCAGAGCAGAAAAGTAAAACTGGAAGTAAGCTGCAAAACCCTCGTTGAGCCAGACGTCGCTCCACCAGTGACAAGTGACTAAATTCCCGAACCACATATGCGAAGTCTCGTGCGCTACCATCTGCGCCACTTTGGTCTGTGCAGCAGGTGTAGAGTGCTTTTCATTGTATAATAATGTAGATTCACTGGTGACAACAAGAGGTTTCATTTATAAACAATTATTAATTGTATTTGAAATAATCTTAAAACTAACACAGCGAATAAGGAAAAAGTACAAAAATAATTAACAATGGTAATTTAATAAAAAAAAAATAATCACATAATTATTATGCCGCTAATAAAACTATTTATAATTATACACAATATGTTAAAAAATCATCTGTTGTATAGAAGCACTCTTTCAGCAAAAGTGTAACTAGTCTAGATTTAAACTTATGGGACTATCCATGACCTTCATGTCGGTAGGCAGTAAGTTAAAAAATCTTACAGCCTGCTATTGAGAGCAATGTTTTATATTGTGGAAACAAACAAACCTTGGTGTTTTTTAATTATAATAATTACTTTGTACGCGCCCACGAACGCGTGCCACATTTGGTGAGATACGCATAAACCAATTAATTTTTTAATCTTACCTGCACGTTGGGAGTCCCCAATTCTCCATGCCGGGCATTCTATCCTTATCATTAAGGCCTTCTTTGTCTATATCCGGTACCGCAACATAGTTTAATTTCAAATGTGAGTTTGTAGAAAAGAAATTGATTCCAAAGTACGCCCCCAGAGTATCCAAAACTTTCATGCCGAAGTCTAACGCATAGTCCGTCTGGTTCAGCGCCTCCGGCCGTGTGTAGATACCGAGCTCTTTAGTACCATTCAGTCGCTCAATCCCAGTCAACTCAGATACCACGAACGCTACCAAATAAGTTGACATTATTGGTGACGGATAGAATACGTCTCTAATATACCCATTGGACCTAAAAGAAAAATGAATATTTTAAAAATAAAGACGAATGAAGGGAAAATAAATAAATATTGTAGACAATCCACGCAATAATAGCTAGCCACAAACTAAGAAGAGCTTGTACTATACTTTACTATAAGAATATGATGATACTTTGATATTTTTTAAATACAGAATACAAAAAAGAAAGATAATACACACACACACAGAGAAGAAAAGTCATCACTTTTTGTGACGTGTTGCAACTTGCACCACTTTGCACATTATGACATAACCCATCATCTACACCCTCATTCTGTCATCACATCACACGTGTTCTATGGCTATACAATTGAGGATTGACTGAGTAGTTAGATGGTGAATCACAAGCTCGAAGTGGAGGTGTGCCGGACATGTGGCAAGAAGGATTCATGGATGATGGAAAACGGCGAACAACAGAGGCAGTGATTATGAAGCAGACCAACAGCCCGGTCCAAAAAAATTTCAAATCAAGCATTTTTTATTCTTAGTATACTCTCTATGAAGTTTGGATGAAAACAACGCACCTGCCGCCCGCTCTCCGCGTAAGCCCCCGCGTACTATGTCCTTGCACACATACCTTTCACTCCTACAAATCTGCAGGGCAGTCGACTTATTACGTTTACCTTTATTTTTTTATATCTCAAAATATTGAATTACACAAGTGTGACCGCGGTTATCAATGTCTTAAAGCTAGGTGAGTCTAAGAACCACATTTCAGTGATGTCCACCAAGACGAATACCTACATTAAGATCGTTTTCTGGATTTTGGTATTAGCCAACGAAGGCTTATAATTGTATGGTCTGTCAATACTCAGCGCGAACGTGGCCTTAAGTCCCGGCTCGTCAAAACAAGGGTACACCTTCCTTGCGCTTGTTGGCTCCATTATGGTCAACCCCTGCCATCTGAAATAATTGATAAAGTGACTTATCACCTACATAATTAGGTGGACGATCTGTAATAGCAATTAGTGCTACAATTAGACTACAGTTAGACAATTGCAACTGAAGTGCCAATAATGCAGGTTTCAATGGGTTTCGTTCAGTATCAGCATCAGCTGTATGCGACGATGAGTAGAAATCAAGCTCGGTCAGTCTCGTTCGGAAACCATTGGCTTGTTTCGGTGCAGGGTTCAATAAATAAATGTCTTAGCTAAAATATGTTTTTGAATATAGCAATTACAAATAAACTACAGGTATTTTCGTATGAAAACGTGGATTTCATCTTTCCATTTAATTAAAAAAAACATTTTAACAGACCAATTACCTATAATATGCTTAGTGAATGACTGAAACGATTGTGACGATAAAACTAAATAGGCATTTTCCTATTTCTATCAAATTGACAATGACTTCAATCAGATTAGTAAACGGTCACTAGCGATAAAAATATCGTCTTGGGTCCGCTATACGATAATTTCTACTCGTCTAATACAAGTACAAAGTTCCAAATTTAAAAGGATCACTTACCTGGATCACTTTCATTTCGTATTTTTTTTGGTAACAGCTTATTACGAAGGTAGCTAATTTATTACAACTAAGGTAACTTACTTTTTAACTCCTCCCTCATTGTAATAATTTCTGTAAAACCCGGTGAAATCATTTCTTATTAGCCCGCGGTATTTTATTTTCACACTATAATTAACTCCAATTTGCAGATCCACTTGTAGATTTATAAACGCAAATGTATAGTTTGTGTCGAAAAGCAGAGGGTTTGAAGCATTCAGTTGTACAATACTCGTTCCATTCAGAACTGTGATATTACATTCGTCGTAAATAAGATCTTGTGAATGCAGTTTTATTTGTCTTATCACTCTTTCGGTAGTAAACGTGATGTCTACTTCTCCGTCGAATGTGAAGGCGTTCGTGTCATTGGTGTCGAAATAAGGTGTTATTGCTATGGAGTAGGCTTTTGGCTTGATCGGTGTGTTGAGCCTGTAGTAGCTTATTTCACCAAAACCTTGAGGTATTTGGTATAGCACAACCAATGTTATAAAAAAATGCATGACTGAAAAATTGTTATAAAATTTAATATCATGTTATGTTTAAAAACTGAGTCATAATTTGTCAAGTATATAACTAAAAAACACTTAAGTTTTTTTTTCAATTACTTATAATTTTTTGTAATTATAATGTTTGGCAATTAATCTCAAAGATAAGTTATCACGAAAGATCGGGATCTCCTAACGCAGGTATTTGTATACTTAAAAGGAGATCCCAAACGCATGTAATGCCACATTAGATTAAGTTACTGAATAAACATTTGAATTTGTAGTTATTGTCAAGCTTACCTAACGTATGCACTGTGTCAAAGCATAATTACATCTGCTAATAGAAGTTGTAGTTTTGCTAAGCTGACTCATCATCTGTCATAGAACAGACCCGATAAGACTAACAAAGTTATCGACTTCCACAAATAAATCAGTGTCAAATGTCGCCAGATGCTTTTTTATAACTCACTTTTTTGCACTGCTCTGTTTTTCTGCACTGAAGGCCATGAGTTAGCTCCTCGCCGAGAACTCCTCCTCTCTCACTCCTCTACGCTTATTCGCGTAGATATTTTTTCCTTGTGCCCTATGTATAAACTATTATACTCAAAGGATATCCTCAAAGCTACTTGAGGGGGTAGGTACTTGGTACTAAGGATAAAAGTCGTTAATGAAGCTTTTTCTTGTTTTTATAATTAAGCTAAAATTTCTAAAGTGTTTTTATACTGCTTGCTGATGGAACAAGCATTTGGTCCACCTGAAGTCAAGTGGTAACCAATCTCCACACATTCAGGGTTCGTAGTTGTTGGTGGTGGAGGTTTTCAGTTTGCGGTCTGCATTCGTTTTCAGAGTACCACCCAGGCTCTCATGTTTATCTAAGGCCTAAGGAATAATCTCGATGCGATAACGTTAGTAGCATTTATCTACTTGAGATCATTCTTATCAGTAGCACTGTTGAAATAATATATTTGAGACAATTTGCACTCCAAACATTGTCTTAACAAAGTGAATACGTAAGGTAAGATTATTTCGTAACTATTAATTTTATTGAAAAAAATGCTGTTATCTAAATATTGTAATTATTCAATTAGTAATTAGTTGTTATTGTTTGAACCCCATCATGTAAGTTTTTTTATTAATTATCAAGATTCAATAACTTTCAAGCTGTGATAAATTAAGAACATGGTACATGGAAAGAACCCTTTTTTCTGATTCTTCGGTCGTGCTAGGTCAAATAAATAAATAAATACAAACGCATCCCACTCAACACTACTTAGCCCGAAACTAAGCAGAGCTCGTACTATGGGAACCAGATAGCTGATATAATATATTATTTTGTAAAAAAAAACAGAAACCAAACATCTGGCCTCTAGCTCAGTTGGTAGTAGCTCTGCCTTCTGCGCCGTAGGTCGTGGGTTCGATCCCCACCGAGAACAAATATTTGTGTGGTGAACATAAATGTTTGTTCTCTGTCTGGGTGTTATATTGTATTCTAAGTATGTATTTACAAAAAAAATGTATTCAAGTATTATATCAGCTATCTGGTTCCCATATTACAAGCTCTGCTTAGTTTGGGGCTGGGTAGTGTTGTGTGAATTGTCCACAATATTTATTTATCTATTTATCTATGTTCACCACACAAATATTTGTTCTCGATGGAGATCGAACCCACGTCTTTCAGTGCAAAAGGTAGAGCCAACTAAGCTGTGAAGACAGTCAACATGAAAAAAATTATATATGAAAAAAAACATTGACTCTTTTGAGAATGTCCGAGAGACGGTGTCCTAGACAAACTCAATGAACTTAAGTCAGTAAATAGATACATAGAAATGATTTGCTAAATATCTATCATGCTTGAGGATTATCCAATTTTTATTTAAGATTTTTTTAAATTTATTATTATTTCTTCAGCTTTCCAGCCATGTATCGGTATCTCCTAACTCTGGCTCTGCTATGCCAAGTAGGAAAAGTCTTCAGTGACACAAACTACAGACTTAACACGCCGATCAAGCCAAAAGCCTACTCCATAGCAATAACACCTTATTTCGACACCGATGACACGAACGCATTCACGTTCGACGGAGAAGTAGACATCACGTTTACTACCGAAAGCGTGACACGACAAATAAAACTGCATTCAGAAGATCTTATATACGACGATACTAATATTAGAGTTCTGAATGGAGCGAGTATTATACAATTAAATACTTCGAGCCCTCTTGTTTTTGATACAAACTACACATTTGCGTTTATAAATCTACAAGTTGATCTGCAAATAGGAGTTGAATACAGTCTTAAGATATCTTATCGCGGGCCGATAAGAAAAGATCTCAATGGATTTTACAGGAATTATTATATTGAAGGAGGGGTTAAAAAGTAAGTAAAGAAAACTATTTATATTATGAATAATCAGTATAGTTTACTTCGTCTATAAAATTTCTCAGCGCTATACAGCGTTCGTAACAAAAACTCAGTATGAAAGTTATCTTTCATTGTTTATTCATAATATTATCTTGAACTGATGCAGAAGCCAGTGCCAGTGTTTCAGGTAGTTTAAGTTCAAATAAATTCAAGTATTTACAAAATACACAAGAAACCGTTGAGTTATCTGCAGACCATTACACACGATCTAGAGATAGCTCAACTGATCCAATTCAGTGCCAAACGGAAGCGTCCCCTAGGCGTTAGTGAAATTTCACCGCTTTGATCAGTCGCCTAGACAAATTTTGAAGACCCGAATTTTCAAATAGGTAGATACAGAATTATCACGATCATCATCAAGTCCACTGCTGGACATAGGCCTTCCCTATACAGTATGTTAGTTTAAACGAGGGACGTATTGAAACCCACAATAGTGCATGATTATATGATACTAATAAAAATATGAACAAAAAAAAAACACTGATAAATAACAGACAGAACCATAACAAAAATTTCGCAAAAGTCTCGCAACGTGTGTACACCCTTGCGCTAGCGATTTAATATTATCGCAGAACATGTGCGCGGGTCAATGACCTTTAGGTATAATCCATTTTCCCTTCGTACTTTAAACCTGGCTTACCTAGGTATGGCTCCCTTCCTCGTCCTTGGGCATGCGTCGGTACGGTGAACTGACCGAATGACCGCAATCGTTGGTTAACACCTAGCATAAGATTGTACGACGGAATCTGGCGGTTGGGAAACATCTCTCGGTACAAAATAATGGCTCCTCGCACACTATCATTAGATAACACGTAGGCACGAACCATATCCCAATAGGTATTCTTCATTAGAATATCGATAAGACGTCATTTTTGGTTATTAAAAGAACACGTTTACAGGACACACTTATCCCGAAGTAAGCGGGGTTGTTTTTGCGATACGCGGAAGCGCAATATTAGGCATGCGGAAATAGCAGCGCACTCGCATAGACTGACTGCGGTCAGCGCGGGAGTGTGTCCTCCTGTCGGTGCAACACAAAGGGAAGGGGCGGGGTTTGCGCACAAGCTTCCTTTTCGGCAGGATCGGCACGTGTTTTGCCGCGTGATTATTTTACTGTTTACAAGTTTACTTCTTGCGCGCTCAGTGTTCATGAATAATGTATTTTAGTGGACAATTACGTCACAAATTAAGGTTATAGGTTTTTTACATATTTGGGACGAGAATCGAATACTGAATACCCTCCTTCAATATGTCCCTCGTTTAACCTAACACACTGTATATTTCCAGGAAGAACAATTCAGAGCTCTTTACATCCACCGACTTCCCGGGATCTTGTCAATAATGTCGTCCGTTGTTCGGGTGGTTCGTTATCCTACTTTTCGTCATCGCCATTCGAGAACCTTTATTCCCCAACCTAGTCCCAGTACATAATTCGGTTTTTTTTTTATTTAAATGTTACTTACTAAACATACCTGCCTTTTTCATATCCCTAACTCGTAGTTGTTAAATAGTCCTTACTCAAGCTATAACTCCACTAATACCTACAAGTTTTGATCAAGAATATTTTTAAGTAAAAATAGATTAATATCTAAAAGTTATTATAAAATTGACGAAGCTCTGGCTGATTAATTTATATTTAGTGATCAGTTACCTGTTATGTGACTAAGTTATTAATTTTACATTCCTATTTAAAATAGGAAATATCGTTATTTAATTTTTAATTGTTTTTATTTCATAATTTAATGTATGTGCTTATTAGAATTCATCTTTATTTTAATGTTAATCATTTTGTGTGATAGATCTAAGCGAAGAACTAAGCTTGTAACATATCTAAAGAGAAATAAAGATTATGATTATGAGTACTATCAAAGTTTATTGTAGCTTCAATTCAAAAATTTATCATAAACTTGACTACGAGTGTTTTTAAAAGATTGCATTGTTATGAGTCCAGCCTAGTTTGTACCAAGAATCGTTCAGATTATCAAGAAATGAAACACATCGTTGTCTACTCAAATAATCTTCTGTCAATGACCTAATAGATAAAGGAAAGTTTTAATACTTCAATCTGATTGATCAAAGTGCATTTCGCAATTATTTACGTTGTATACCAATAATACTCTTTAACACCTAGACAGAAACATCTCATTTATTGTAGGGTATAGTGACCAGCCCTGGTGTAATTTAGAAAAATAGGAAAAAAATGAGAAGTTACTACTAAGATACCTTTGATCATAACAGACAGATTTTTTAAGTGGTAGAAACCAAGGCGTAGTTTGTTGCCCGTTCTTCTAGGCTTGGTCACGTAGAACTGGCACCTAGATTCACTAGCTTTAAGACGTTTTAAAGTGATATTTTTTTTTTTAAATAGCCATCTCTAAATGGCACTTACTTAAAATAACCTGTTGCTATTATAATGCAACAGCATTTGATCTAAATCTATTATATTTAAATAATAGGTAAATATATAATCATTAACAATATTAAACATGATAATTAAATTCAATTTCATTAATTCAATTTCGCCCCGTCACTAGCTCTGTAGTTATTTATATTATAGGTAGGTAGGGTAGGTAATAAAAACAACACATAAACTACTTTATTTTCTAAAATTAATGCCTATCTATCAATTTTATGATTCAGTTTAAAATAATACGTTTTAAAGTGATTCTTGTGATACAGCTAAATAAGCGGGATTTGACTTTGTTTCAGGAGCGCGAGAACACACTTATACCTTTTACTTTGACATGGGCAAAGTCATCTTGATACATTTATGTGTGAACTGTCATCTAATTACAGATGGCTGGGTGCTACTCAAATGGAGCCTACACACGCAAGAAAAGTATTTCCGTGCTTCGACGAGCCAGAACTTAAAGCTTCATTCTCACTGAGTATAGAAAGACCTCAGAATTATAAACTTTCTCTGGCTAACACTAAGCTTCAGTCAACTGTGCAGCTGTATGTATTAAAAGACTTAATATTTTTTTAAGATGTATTCAAAATGAGTACCTACGTAATCTGAAACAGTTGAGCTACTTACAGACCGTTGCAAGCAATAACAATAGAAATCAGTAGGCACAGTAGGATATAGCTCAAGTCATCTAAAAACAAAGAAAAATGACGCTTACCACAAGGACATAAGAGCTAGCAGTAGTCTGAAGCGTATCCTTGTGTACCGATTAAAAGCGTCTCCCGATGGTAGCATTGCCATGCTTAATAGCGATGATAAGTTAGTAGTCGTGGTAGTAGAACTTTGTGTAGAAGTTCGTCCAGGGAGTTGCTGCATCTGATTTAGCCTTGTGGCTACGTTAACACCGTTTATTCATGATGCAGACATAACTGGTGGCAAAGCAGTGATGCTTGCATTGCTGCAATTTGGCACATAGCGAACCTATAGTGAAGCAAGAAAAGCAGCTGTCTCAGGTTGAATTATCAAGCTGAAAAGTAATACCACTACATTTGCACTTTTGACAACATCTGCCTTTCTTGATTAGTCTACTAAGACAAGCTTCGAATATTAACTATTCCAACAGTTTCATTCTACCATCGCACTGCTTGCCATAGGCAGAGAGTTCATCCTCACACCTTGGAACCTGGGTGGTCGTGCACCGTGCGGATTCAGAGAAACTTCCTCCCGGAACACTCAGGCTGTGGAATGATCTCCCTGCTGAGGATTTTCCTAAGGACTATAGCATGAGGTTCTTCAAAGAGGGCGTTTTAAAAGTTTTAAAGGGTTGGCAAACGCGCTTGAGATGCCTCTGACATTGCAGGTGTCCAGGCTCCAGTTTAGGCTACGGTAACCGCTTCCCATCAGGTGGGCCGTATGCTTGTTTGTCAACCATGTTGTATAAAATATTGATCCTTTTCAGGCCCAATGGTAACATCATGGAGCTATTCCACCCAACACCAATAATGTCAACTTATTTAGTAGCGTTCATGGTATCAGAGTTTGGTGGAATTCAGCACGTGAATGGAACTAAAGAGTTCGGTATCTATACTCGACCAGAAGCGCTGAACCAGACGGACTATGCGTTTAACTTCGGTATGAAGGTTGTTGATGCTTTGGGGGCGTACTTTGGGATCGATTACTACTCAACAGACGCGAATTTGAAGTTGGATCATATTGCACTGTCGGATTTCAGAGCTGGTGCTATGGAAAATTGGGGACTTATTAAATACAGGTAAGCTCGTTTAATAAAAATAAAGCTCGTTTAAATAAGAAATAACTACTGGAGGATGTTTTACACAGTGCCCTCCATCTACAAACTACGATTATGTTCGTCATAAATGTTAAGGCCTGCGCACACCTAGGCCGCTGGCATCGGCGATCAGTGAAACGCTGTCAAATTTGACAGCAATATTTGACAGCGTTTCACTGATCACAACCGCCAGCGACCTAGGTGTGCGCAGGCCTTTAGTCTTGTACGGATCGAACCCATTGGCAATCTGTAATGTCAGTCAAAAAGTTATTTCGTATTTTTTTTCAATCAAGTCTTCTTCTTGCCATTATCCTACTTTATTGTGGAGTCGGCATAACAACACGTTCTTTTCTTCCATTACCTATATATCAGCCGTCATTACTGGATTCACTTCTTCTTGTCAATGTCGTCTTTCACATAATTCATCCATCTTTTTTGGAACAAATGAACAAATTTCATTTTATCAGGGAATCCCTATTGCAATAAAATTAACTAACTCTTCTTTATCAGGGAATCTCTGCTGCTGTACGTCCCAGAAGACTCAACCCCGTACTACAAGTACCGCGTGGCACAGATCGTGGCGCACGAGACCACGCATATGTGGTTCGGAAACCTGGTCACCTGCCACTGGTGGAGCAACACCTGGCTGAACGAAGGCTTTGCTAACTACTTCCAAGACTATATCACTGCTTCGGTATATTTCGTTTTGATAATTGTCTTGACTGGCCTCTAGCTCAGTTGGTAGTAGCTCTGCCTTCTGCGCCGTAGGTCGTGGGTTCGATCCCCACCGAGAACAAATATTTGTGTGGTGAACATAAATGTTTGTTCTCTGTCTGGGTGTTATATTGTATTCTAAGAATGTATTTACAAAAAAAAATGTATTCAAGTATTATATCAGCTATCTGGTTCCCATATTACAAGCTCTGCTTAGTTTGGGGCTGGGTAGTGTTGTGTGAATTGTCCACAATATTTATTTTATTTATTTATTTATTTATAATAAATAAACACTACGTAAAGAACTTAGTTGATGGACGCAGGGCAGTGCATCGTAGGACGTTCCTGACGTGCGTGACCTACGAGGCAATGCTTTGTTATTGGCGATGGTAACCACTTAACATCAGGTAGGCCATATGCATGATCCATCAGCTAGTTGTATGAAAAAAAACTCCTAAGGTCCGCCGCATACACATGTCATGTCTTCCGTATTCGATTTCCGAATTCGTTTTCCGTATTCGGATATCCGAATGCATGGAATTAAGTCGGCCATATGCAAACGTTTTCCGTTTTCAATTTCCGAATTCGTTTTCCGTATTCGGATTTCGGATATCCGAATGCATGGAATCAATGTAAAGTACATTAACTGTCGCACTAGTTCACCTTTTTTCGAATGGAACAAAAATACATTGATTCCAATGCATTTGGGTGTCCGAATACGGAAAACGTGTATGTGTGGCCAAGCTTAATATAAAAAACATTACGGGTAAAAAGAGAACATGCGCGAGAGTTAGTGTATTTTACGGAAAACGTGTGTATGCTGCCGACCTTACGTATCCATAGGTGGCTTGACGCCCTCCTGATCTCATTACTAAAATAAATTATAGTTTAAAAAACTAAAAAAAACGCTTTTATAACTAATTGAACTAAAAAGTTAAAAATAAAACTGTAATAATCAATTGAAAATTTATATTATTTACAAAAAGCGTGGGGTGCTTTTTACAACAATCAAAATCAAGCAATTACTTTTTAGTTTTTTATTTTTTTTTCATATTTTTTTTTCATATATTTTTTTTCATATTATTGCATTGTCATCGACATTTGACAGGTGTGCAAAGTTTGAATCAAATCTGATCGTTCAAAGTAGGTTTTTTTTTTATTTCTTTTCATTTTTTTTATTTTTTTTTTCATATTATTGCATTGTCAACGACCTTTGACAGGTGTGCAAAGTTTGAATCAAATCTGATCGTTCAAAGTGTGGTTTTTTTTTATTTTTTTTATTTCTTTTCATTTTTTTTTATTTTTTTTTTCATATTTTTGCATTGTCATCGACCTTTGACAGGTGTGCAAAGTTTGAATCAAATCTGATCGTTCAAAGTAGGACAAAATCGAGCTCAAAGGGGTCGGTTACATACATACATACATACATACATACAGGTGAAGCTAATAAAAGCATTATAATATCGATAATTTTGTTAGGCAGTTTATTTTTTCTGAGTATTTTTCACATCTGGCAAATGTTATCATGTAGCTAGTTATTTGAAATACCTACATGTCGAGGTTTGACGACATATCCCGCTTTCGTTTGTTTAGCTATAAAGGCCTTTAGATGCGATGGCGATGGCGATCAGCTGAAACGCAGTCAAATATCGCTGTCATATTTGACTGCGTTTCAGCGGATCGACATCGCAATCGCCTAGATGTGTGCAGGCCTTAAAAGAACACACGTGACGACATATCCCGCTTGCGTTTGTTTAGCTATAAAAGAACACAAAAATTTCTATATTATGGAGTGGTCACGTGCGTTATTAATTGAATCCTAAATCCGAGTCAGAAAAAATAAAATTTAAATAAAATATATTGTGAGCAACCCACACAACACTACTTAGCCCCAAACTAAGCAGGCCTTGTACTATGGGAACCAGAAAGCTGATATAATACTTATGTGCATATTTTATTTGTAAATACATACTTCACTAGACACACATTGTCTGTCAACAACAAATGTCTAACAAATATAATGTGTAACAAATATCTGTGTTCACCACACAATCATTTAACTCACGACCTACAGCGGAGAATGAAGCTACTATACCACTGAGCTGAGAGGCCAGTGAAACATAATAACCTTATTCCAGGTCGACCCAGATGTGGCTTCAGCCAACGTCCTAGTCACAGGCTCAGTGTATGCAGCTTACGACGCTGACAGCAACCCCACAGCTCCACCAATTAGCAACGAGAACGTTAACTCCCCCGCTGAGATCAGTGGTCACTTTGGGACCATCACCTATCAGAAGGCCGGTTCCGTGATCAGAATGATGCACCATTTTATAGGCGACGCCAGCTTTAGACTTGGGCTGAATAACTATTTGGAAACGAAGTAAGATACTTTTACTTATTTATACACGGTGTAACATAACCTATGTATCTAAGCCGAAAACGGGTTATTTTACCTGACTCGGGGAACAACTTTAGATTTACAACTTGTCTAATTTCGATTGCTTTCATTTAAAAAAACAGCATCAAAGTTTGGGACCAACAGCTGTATGAGTAGTGACAACCCTAAAATCTGCTGTTTGAACATTGACCTCAGTGTTGTTACAGTCGAGCAATCGTAGATAGTACATTCACAAAATCACCACGTTGAGTATTATGTTGTTAGGGTTGTCACATTTTGTTGGCATTGATAAAATAAAATTATTTGTATGGGAATATGAAAACAAGAATTCCTTATTATCTCCCCCCCTCCCCACAACAAGTTATTTTCCTAGTCTGACACCCCCCCCTTCCCCCTCCTCCCCCGTTGTATGCCAACCATCCAACTAGGTGGACAGCGTAGTTGGTCGGTTGGTAATAGACTTAAAATGTGACATTTGTATTAGTATGGGGCTATAATCTGAATTCAAAAACATACAACTTCATTTTAGCAAATTCAACTCGGGCTACCCAGAAAAGATGTTCAATGCTCTAAACATTGGAGTACAGAATACCAGCTCTTTGGCAATGTACCCTGACACTAGCATCACGGAGGTGATGAGCTCATGGATCTCACAAGCTGGACATCCAGTTTTACAAGTAGACATAGACTATGAAACTGGGCGTGTGCTGTTGACTCAGGTAAATAACCTCTTCTTCTTGTTCTTCTTAATTAGCTAGCATCTGTCACGCGCGTTAAGAGGGAATCACACCGGCGACTCTCCATACAAACGTAGTCCCCTATTTCTTCCCTGGATAATGCCTCTAGAGTAACCATTTTTTCTCATAAAATCCAGATCTGCTATATACGTGCTCGTATGTTTTCCTTTTTTTCAGAAACTTATTGATAAAGAAAATATCACCTCCAATTCATATTTCATATAATTCATATTAGAGTCACATTTTCTTCATCCAGGGAGGAAAAAGGGGAATACGTTTGTATGGAGAGTCGCCTGTGATATGCCCTCTTAAGAGTGCGCCCTACGATGCGTAGCCTTGCGTCCATCAACTTGAGGTATACATCAGATGTTCAGCCTCACTTGCCAGTAATTTCACCGGCACCCACACCCTTCAAACCGAAACACTGCTTTGTTGTTTTTCTTTTTTAATGTTTATTTTCGCTTAACGTCGTCATAAATTAACCGATTTGAAAAAAATATTATATCTTTAAAGTTTTTTTTTTTTTAAATTGGCTCACTATCGATTATACTTCTAAATTCCCATAGATTTGAATCGGATTGAACCGATTTCATCATTATCGGTTCAGCAGTTTAACCATGAAGTCGGTTCCATAGAAGTTTTTTAAATTTCCCTGCTTTTTCTAGAAACGTTAAGTTTTTAAACTTCTCTTGTTTTCTAGAAACGTTTCTACTTGAACTCCAGCTACTCCTCAAACGAAACATACAGCATCCCCATCACATACACCACCGAAGCGAACCCTGACTTCACTAACACGAAGCCGGTAATGGTGATGAAAAACAGAACTCACCAGTTCTCTATCCCTGGCATTCACGAGGATCGTAGATGGGTTATCTTTAACGTCCAGGAAACTGGTAAGTATTAATTTTTCTTCTTCTATACAGGGTGTCCCATAAGTCAACGTCCAGCCGAAAACGGGTGATGCGCCAAGTCATGACAGTTATCAGAAAAATAAAAAAAAATTATTTGTTATGTAACTTTCGAGTTATGAGTATTTTCAAAAAACAGAAAAAACTGACACCCTGTGATGATATTTTAAGTCCTGTGACTACAAACATTAACTTTTCATGAAACTTTTTTCTGCAACGTAAGCATGAATAACCCTTCTGTAAATAACAATTCAAAATTAAGCCGTAACTGCCTCAGTTTTTAATGAAATCGTGGAGTTTTGGCCAACATTTCATTTCAGATAATTACATCACCCAACTTTAACCGTCTGTACCACAAAAAAAATGTACTACACTATCGTGGCAAGTAACTTTAAAAAATGGCGCATTTATCCAGGATTCCAAAATGGTATAAAACTTGCTAGAGTACTTCTTAGTTTTGGAAATAAAAAATGTTTGTTCAACTAAACCGGATTCCCAATCAATTTTATTTCATGAGATAAAATGTTTCTACCCTTTAAATCATGGGTTTAAAATGCCTGCGCTGCGTTTTTAAGTGACTCACAATTCACAGGTACAAGTAAATACCATTTCGACGATGTAAATACACAGTTAGAGCCACCATCTTGTCGAAAGAGTAATAACCATGGGTGTTCAAGTAATTTGTTAATGTAAGTAAGATGGGCGCTGTGTGGAAGCATTCTTCTCCGTGTTTATTTTTGAGTTTATATTGAATTTAGTGGAAAGTTTTATGCAAATACAAGAAATTATCATTATTGAAATAGATACCTTACGTGCTATTGTGAAGTGAAACTGTCCTGTCTCGTCTAATTAGTGAAAAACGATCAACAACTCACTTGGCAAAAGTCACCAAAAAGCGGTGTTTTCACGTTCCACGGTGCTACGAAGACCAAAATTTAATCATTCTAGTGGAAGACTGTGTGACTTGGACGACTTGGACGCAAATAAATAGTTTTTTGAACATTTATGGTGATTTGTCATAACCTACAAACTATGACGACGCATTTTTAGAATTTGTTTCTAAAACCACTCTGGGACTGCTCAAACCTAAAATCGCAGGGAAATACTAGAAAGGTGGGTGTCTCCTTTGCCTCCCTTATATATAGAAGACGTCAACCCCAACATATATCGCTATTTCTGCAAGCAACCAAATCATGACAGACAGTGTACTCGAAGCTTTGAGGGAAATGGAAGAAAGAATTACTACAAAATTAAATAACAACACTGAACAAATAATCATAGAACTGCATTACGATCTCAAAAACATTAAAGCAACATATGAGGATCAGGAGCGGAGAATTTCACATATGGAACGTCAGCTTCGACAGAAAAATATTTTATTCTTCGGAGTAAAGGAACAGGAGAGATCATACGAGGAATTAGAACAAGTAATAACAAGGATAGTAAACGATCAAATAAAAACAGAGTGTACCAAAAAAGATATAGAAATGGTAAGAAGGGTTGGAAAAATAAAAGAAGGAGGTTCAAGACCCATCAATGTAACCTTCATTACTTATGGCACAAAAATAAAAATACTAAAGTTGAAAAAAAATCTAGAAGGTTCCAATATCTACATAAAGGAAGACTTTCCACCCAAAGTTTTGGAAGTTAGAAAAACCCTGCAAGATCAATTAAAACAAGATAGAGAAGAAGGCAAGCATGCAATTCTAAAGTATGATAAAATAATATACCTAAAAGATACAAGAATCACAACACACACAGCGGAAAGCAAACAGACTGGCTCGGGCAACAAAAAAAGACCTCTCATAGTATCTCCACCAAACATAAGCTCAACATATTATACAAAACCAGATGGTACCCCAAACTCACCACAAGTAAAAATGCAAGCAAATAAAAAGAACAAAACAATGGCCTCATACAACATCAGAGAGTACATTCAACCTTCAAACAGAGATCTAGAGAAAAGGCCCAATTCTACAAAACATCAACAATCTACGCAACACCTATCCACCCACACAGGCCCAAACATACTCAACGAATTAATTACAAATGAAACAAACCAGCTCCCACGACGGTTAGTCACCGAGGGAGCTCATGACTATCACCCCCCCACAAATCCATGACACCTTACAACAATCAATGAACAAGAACAGTTATCTAATTACCTATCTTAACAATTCTATGTGAGAACTGGACATGAATGTGCAAAAGTGTATTAGAACCGGAAGGGGGGAGGCCTTTGCCCAACTATGGGATGCCCTATAACTACAACCACTATAATAATAAGTATAGAAATAAGAAAAGGAGAAAAATAATAGCAAAACATAAGTATATACAAGAATATTAAACCATTGATTAAAAAAAACAATTGAAAATGATACAGTTAAGTTTTAGTTGTGTGCTTAATAGTATGTCATTTCTTGATTAAGCAAATATTAGTTGTATATCCAATAAAAAATTAATAAAGTGTATAAAAATAAAAATCTAAATTATAGTATGTACAGTACATGCATGACTATATCCAAAATAAAAAAAAAGTGTATAAAAATAAAAATCTAAATTATAGTATGTACAATGTGTAAAAAAAGTATAAATTTTTCCCATAAGTTTGTATAATAATAGTACTTGCATGTTAAGCAAACATTACTTATATTACAAGTAATTTAAACAAAATGTATTTATATAAAGCCAGGTATAATAATTAAGTACTTGCATGTGATAATACCTACTTAAGCTAATATTGTTAAAATAGTTATAGGAGGCTTAAATAAATAAATAAAAAATAAATAGATGCTCGTCGAGAAAATTGCTCTGTATTTTTATTAGGCGCGGTGGAAATTAACAGTTGAAAAACGTTGTTCTTAAATTTTTGCGAATGTTTGACACAGTTAGGTATGGTCGTTAAAATATTTCATAAAAAGAAACCAATGTGCAGTATAAATAAAAAATGTACATAAACTAAATGTCATTCAGAAAATAATTCTCTGCCTATTTTTTGAAAAAAAATAAAAACTTTTTCTTTTTTTTATGCAACAAAGTAGATAAACAAGCATACTTCCCACCTGATGGGAAGTGGTTACCGTAGCAAATGGACGCCTGCAATACCAG
Source organism: Thera britannica (assembly GCA_939531255.2). Classification (NCBI taxonomy): domain Eukaryota; kingdom Metazoa; phylum Arthropoda; class Insecta; order Lepidoptera; family Geometridae; genus Thera; species Thera britannica. The sequence continues at coordinate 24,942,633 of OW618036.2, forward strand.
AGAAAACACGCGCGTTGCTGACACTTTAAAACTTTTAAAACGCCCTTTTTGAGGATTATTTAATATTCGTGCGAAGCCGGGGCGAGTCGCTTGTGTTTTATAAAACAAAGTAATATGTTCTAAAAACTTGCTAATTTTTTTTTCAGATTGTAAACGACCTATTTGCGTTCTTTTACGCCGATGAAGTGAACTTCAGCCGACTGCAAGAAGTATTGGAGTTCGTTTCAGCTGAGACTGACTACTCAGTGTGGTACGCTGCGATTCGCGGCCTCAACAAGCTGTGGCATACCTATCAGGGCAGCGATGTTTTGGCAGATATTGAGGTACGTAAAACAAATGCTAAACAATCAATTTTTCATTTGTTTTTATCTACGGTGAGGAAAGCAGGGTTTGGTTGATGAATCAGTTTGAATGGTGCAAACGTAGGTATAACAAACGTAATAACAAACGGTACGTTTATAACAAACGTAACCGTACGTATTCAGGTATAAAGTGTAGTAGGTATGTATTCTATCTGAAGGGTCCCGTGGAAGCGGATGCAATTATAAACATAAAAATTCGAAATTTAAAATGTGGAAGCCCAGTTCGATTTTTAAAATTGAATTGAATTTGTTTTATTTTATGAAATTTTTCACAGGCACATAACTTATTCGAAATTTAAACTGAAGCTCAATTCGATTTTTAAAATATTTATTGTTTGAAATTTTGTTCCATATTTTGTCCCTAATTATTATTTAGGTACTACAGCAGGCATTTCGATAGTCGAGTAATAAATAATTATTTTTCTTTTGTTTCTAAAACAGGCCTACTCTTTGAGCCTACTTGAAAGTGGCATCAAGAGTTTGGGATACGAGGTTCAAGCTGATGATTCATTCAAAATGTTGCGAAATCGTATGCAAGTTCTAGAATTTGCTTGTAAGCTGGGTCATGAAGGCTGTATTGAGCACGTCGTGACGCTATTCCGAAAACTGAAAGAAAATGGCACTGAGTAAGTAACTACCTAACCAACATAGCAAACTCCTCAGGCTATCATCATCATTCTGTTTCTTCTTCTTGTAGCGTAGGTAGTTCTTTCAAGCCAGTTTGGCTCCAAAGGCGAGTTTTCGTAGAGGTTTTTATGTACGTTCTACGACGTGCCGCACTGGTTTTTTCACGAGGTTTTTTTTCTCCTTTTGAAAGCGAGTTCTTCACATCAATTTTAATACAGAAAAAACCACTACTCACAGTCGTGCAGACTGCATTTGAACCCACGACTGGAACCGCTACCACTAAGCCACCAGTGCTCACTTTTTAGGGTTCTGTAGCCAAATGGAAAAAACGGAACCCTTATAGATTCGTCATGTCTGTCTGTCTGTCTGTCTGTCAGTGTATGTCACAGCCATTTTTCTCCGAAACTATAAAAGCTAGACTGATGAAACTTGGCGAGTAGATGTATTCTGTGAACCGCATCAATATTTTTACACAATAGTAGAATAAAAACAAAAAAATTGGGGGGTCCCTATACTGGTAACTGAAACTCAAAAATTTTTTTTTCATCAAACCCTTACGTGTGGGGTATTTATGAATAGGTCTTCAAAAATGATGTTGAGGTTTCTTATATCGTTTTTTTCTAAACTAAATAGTTTGCACGAGAGACATTTCCAAAGTGGAAAAAAGTTGCCCCCCCCCCCTCTAACTTCTTAAATAAGATAATGATAAAACTAAAAAAAATATATGTTGTACATTACTATGCAAACTTTCAACGATATTTGGTTTGAACGAGATCTAGTCAGTAGTTTTTTTTTATACGTCATAAATCGTAAACCGCAATTTACCTTTCGACGAACTACAAGCAGAGGCGTCTCTAGCCCATGTAGCGCCCGTGTGCAAACATTACCCAAGCGCCCCCTATTAAGCGCACGTTCAAAATGGAATAGATACAAAGTACAAGTAACAGCACTTCAAGTTACCACAAACTGACAAATTTCCCCAATAAACTTGTTTTGAGATTTTTAAAATTTTTCAGTTTGGTTACCACGATGTGCTGTTGAATGTATTTAGAATTATACAAGGTGTTCTGGTGTTTTCTTTATCAAGCCAAAACGTATCCATGATTATGATGTTGACATGATTATCTTCTTCTTTCTTCTAAATAAATAAAACTCTTACGTTACTGACTGACTGACTGACAATCAACGCACAGCCTAAGTTAGTCCTAGAAGCATGAAACTTGGAGGGTGTGTTCCTTTTATAGCGTAGAGATGCATTAAGAAAGGAAATCGGAAAATTATTTCCTTAAGAGGAGAAAAAGGGGGAAAATGGTTTTAAGAAAAATCAACGCACAGCTTAAGCCGTTAGTTCTAGAAGCATGAAACTTGAAGGGTGTGTTTATTTTATAGCTTAGAAATGCATTAAGAAAGAAGATTCGAAAATTATTTCCCTAAGAGAAAGGGGGGCGCCAAAGGCCACGGCGCTTGGCACCCCCCTTTTGAGCGCCACGGCGCTCGCCCGCTTTGATGTTATTCATCAAATATTAGAAGAGCTCAAGATGCTATTCAAAATCTATGCAGAGCGGAGCGCTTTTTACGATGGTCATTGAAAGTGCGGCGCCCACCGAATGGCCGAGTGGGGCTAGGGGGCGCCGAGCGCCGTGGCTGCGCTCGGCGCTCCCTATGCTGTAATTTATCAAATATTAGAAGAGCTCAAGATGCTATTCAAAATCTATGCAGAGCGGAGCGCTTTTTACGATGGTCATTGAATGTGCGGCGCCTGGCCAACGCGCCCGCCAAGTGGGGCCCCGTGGTGGTCATAGGGTGGTCGCAGCATCCTAGGGGGCGCCGAGCGCTGCGCTCGGCGCCCCCTAGGACGCTGCGCCCGTGTGCACCGCACACCCTGCACAATAGGTAAAGACGCCGCTGACTACAAGAACCTTTATATTATGTTACTTGATGCTACGGAACCCTTCATGGGCGAGTCCGACTCGCACTTGGCTGCTTTTTTTTATTATTGCCTTACCCCGATGGACCGGCGTCATTGTTGAGATTCAGTATTCAGTACCCAGTCTTTTGTTTTAATTATCATACATTGCTTTCTTCATAGGATAACGCCGAGCTTGAGACCTGTGGCGTACTGTAATGGACTGCGTTTCGGAAGCGGGGACGATTATGACTTCTTATGGAATAGGATGGCTACCACCAACGTAGCAAGCGAAGCCAGGGTCATCGGCGAAATACTTGGATGTACTTCTGATGAAGGAAAGTTGAGAAGGTAAGCGTTTGATAAAGTTCACTTATTTTTAACTGACTTCAAAAAAGAAGAAGGTTGTTTATTATTAGGACTTCACTGTCCGTCCGTCTGTATGTATGTCTCTCTGCTTGTTTGACTGTCTCGCACTCATTACTCCTTCATTTGGAAAATTATGTAGGTATGTACTTATTAAGTACTTTCAGATCGGTCCTAGTTTAATCAAAACCAGTATTTTAAGGTATTTTATAAGAGAAGTTTTAGTTTTAGTTGAGAGCACTGGTGGTCTAGTGGTAGTGGCCCCGCCTTCCGATCCGAAGGTCGTGGGTTCAAATCCACTCGTGTACCAATGAGTTTTTCTGTCTAAAAATGTATGTGCACTATGCCAGTACTCTCAAACGGTGAAGGAAAACATCGTGAGGAAACCGGCGTGTTGTAGAACCTACAAAAGGTCGAGCAACACCGTGTCATAAGGGTCACGCAAACCTACTCACCAGCGGCCTACTTGCGGAAAAACCTGCCCGCACATCAAGTGCGTATGATAAACTTGCCGAAGAGCAGTTTCATTTTTAATTTCTTTCAGCTTTTTGGTATCAATGCAGATGGAAGACAGTCCAATAAGGACGCAGGACCTCACAGTGCCTCTGACGAGTGTCCTGTCTAACTACACTCACGTACACCTTGTCATGGAGGAGTTGAAGGGAAACTATACCCTGTGGAGTACCATGTACGTATTTATCGTCCCTACTAGAACCTGTCATGGAGCCTCAAACTAAGCAGAACTTGAACAGAACAGATAGCTGATTGTGTTGACTGGCCTTTCAGCTCAGTTGGTAGTAGCTCTGCCTTCTGCACCGTAGGACGTGGGTTCGATCCCCACTGAGAACAAATATTTGTATGTTGAACACAGATGTTTGTTCTCTGTCTGGGTGTTATATTGTATTCTAAGTACGTATTTACAAAAAAAATATGTAAGTATTATATCAGCTAATTGGTTCCCATCGTAAAAGCTCTGCTTAGTTTGGGGCTAGATAGCGTTGTGTGGGTTGTCCCGAATATTTATTTATTTTTATTTAACAACATGGATTTTTTTTTTGAATGTTTATGTTATAGATATCCATCAATGAACACGGTTCTAACAACAGTGGCTTCAGCTCTGCATACCGAGGAAGATTTTAAAGAAGTAAGTGTCTAAATGTCTTTTTTTCTTTCTGAGCTGCAAGAACCAGCTTTTTGTATGATAGCTGATTTACCCATTGCACCACTGAGGTCACAAGACAGTCGGTATTCAGTACCTAACAACACATAAAATCACGTCACGTGATAATATACATACATAAATAAAATCACGTCTCTTTCCCAAGGGGATAGGCAGTGGTCACGGATTTCCTCTTGATACGATCCTGACATATTGGGTCAACTAGAACATTGCTGCCACCAACCCAAAGTCCTTCTCCGCTATTTTAACGAGTTGGGCTGGCTGGGATGAGGCTTAGCAGGGGGACAATGCACAATACACCCCATCGCGGGACGTCAGTGCAGATCTTATTCCCCCAACACAATTCGAATTAGAATTAGATCCTGACATACCTCTTTTGCTTCATTCACTCTCATAACATTCTTAATAACATGCTCGTCTAGAGTAGTCACTAGTAGACTAGAGTAGAGTAGTCGTGCTAGAGTACTCCTGACCTGGCGTTTCTCTGAAACGTCTGCTATCTGATCGAGATACGCCAAGGTCTTCCCCTTCCAACAGTTCCATTCACACTCGCCTGATGCACCTGTTTTGTTAATCTCCTTTCATCCATTCTCTCTACATGCCTAAACTTGACTACACTTAACACTTCGTCTTTTTCCACTCCACATTCATCTCTTTTCACACTATTTCTCACTCTATCACTCAACTTTACACCACACAGGCTACGCAAAGCAATAGAATTTGCAACAAAGAAACATTATATCATTGTTATTAGCGTGTGCTTTTTCACCCAAGTCTTTCCATTTATACAGGGTGGAATTTTGTAATGCCACCTGGAGGGAAAGTTCTTTTAATACTGCAGATAGAAAATTTTACTCAAAGGAAACATTCCTTTACTTTTGAATAGAAAGCAAACTGCATTCAAAGATTTTCGAAAATTGTCTTCTCCCGGGAAACGAACCGGCTAAAATCTGAAAAAAATATACCCTGTACTTTTATTGCATCGATCGTTAGGGTCAATTATAAGGATGAAATCTCTGTAACAAACATGATAAATTAAATGAAAGGAAAATTAGGATTTTAGTATTTTTTTGTAAATAATTAAATTAATTTAATATTTCCTGGTTTTTCTTTCATTTAATTTATCATGTTTGTTTATTATGAGTACTTTCCCTCCAGGTGGCATTACAAAATTCCACCCTGTATACAGGCCACCACCTAAGTATAAGTAAGTAAAATCGTAGCGCCTAATGACCAAAAAACGAGGCCATAGGTGTCACCCCAAGTACCCTTCAACCCCTTCTATTTGAATAGGGTTATTTACCCCCCGGTGTGGAATGTTTGTCAAACACTCATTGAGGCCACATTGTTCCTAATTAGCGCTCACTATCCTTTGTTTTGATTTCACCGGTGTTTTTATACACTGTTATTTCATTAGCTTTCTTGGAGTGGTTGGTGATTAACCTTTTTGCAATGATAACCTTTGAACACCCTGGCTCATTATCGGAAGATGACTCAGACCTAATTACAAAAAAACCCAGCTTCTCACAAACTAGCTAGTTTCTGAGAAGCTGGGTTTTTTTGTAATTCTTGGTATGAATAAAAATGAATTTCTAACTATTCAACTTGGGCACCTGCCAGGAATTCCCTCGCTGAATTGACCCTGAAAATGATTTTATGTTTTATGAGAACTGTCTAAAAAAAGCATTTAAAAAGTAGAGTAGAGAAAGCATTTTTAATTATTTATAAATTTGCTCTCTGTTTGACAATGTCGTTCGTATAAATAGGTAATCGCAAGGTGAACGCACAGTGTCAATGTTAATTGCGTTTATTTTTTAATACAACTAGACTGATGTTAAGTGGTAACCATCGCCTAAAACAAAGCATTCCCTCGTAGGTAACGTGCCCTACAATACACTGCCCTGCGTCCATCAACTTGAGGCATACAGATGTTCAGCCATATGTGCCAGTAATTTAACCGGCATCCACACCCTTCAACCCGAAACTGCAATACTGCTTCACGGCAGAAATAGGCATGGTGGTAGTACTTCCCCGGACGAAGCCTTCACAAAGAGCTCTACTTCTACTAATAACTAACACTGTTAGTGAAATAGCACTGTTTCAATAATAGTATCATGCAATTTCTGTATATCCTATAGGAAAGACCAATAATAACCTATTAGGACAAATTTATTTACAGAGTTTAGTACATTATATGACACTACGGTGTACATTCCTGTTTTAGGGTTTAAATGAAAGTTATTTCAGGTTTAGATACATGAATAACTGACTCAATAGTAGTAATTATCTTTACCAATTGAAAGCACAAAGGCATTTCTTAATAGTATGATCATTAAAACCCCGAAAACTCTTTAGCTGAGCATAACTTACCGCACGCTTATGCAAGATCATACGAGTATCTCCATAAAAAGAAGCCTCTTCCAGGCACGATGGGCTGACGATATTGTGATTATTGTGAAGAATGATATCCATCATTCTTCACAATAATATCATTCTTCACAATATCGTCAGCGCATCGTGCCCATTGGGTTTATCGGATGGCCGTCATCTCACTTCAAGAACCCATTTTTGCCAGCGTTTGTATGTTCCACAACAATGTTGATTGAATTTCTATGTAAAGTCTATGTTTTACCTTTCAGATAAAAAAAATACTTTTTCAAATCGGCTCATAAATGACGAAGTTATTTAAGTACTAACAAAAAGGATCGCGAAAAACTACTCTGCACCTTTTTTTGTTTTCAGTTTTAGTTTATTTCAAGTTATTTTTTGTGTTTTTTAGTACTCAAAACGTTCCTCATTTGTGTGCGAAAAATAAACGTATTTCTTTATTTCTTCGTCTAAATTTTCTAGAGTTAATCAATTTGTTACAGTTCGAAGCATTCCTCACATCGTGTGCTGAATGCAAAGAAGATGATAAGACAGCAGCTCGTCTGTCCCTAGGCCAGGCCAAAGCGTCAACAGCCTGGGCCGACAGCCACAGAGAAGATATCCTGAAGAACTTGAGGAACCATGGAGCTACCATGACGCCATCTATGATGCTGGTCGTGGTACTAGTAGTAGCTTTGGAGACTATTGTGTTCTGCTCCTAGATTTCGATAAGAAATAATTTTAATAGAATATAACAAGCTGAAAGATTACAAATAAGAATACTTAAAAAAACTAGAGGTAGCTACAATTGCTACGAGCGATAAATGAGTTACAAAATGTTTTCTTTATTAATTATACTCTTAGTAGGTAAGTAAATTTGGATAAAATATTATGTACTTACATTAAGAATATATTAATATATTTTTTGAACGAAGAGATTTTACTCCACTACTGAATAACGATAAGTTTATAATAATAATAATATGTTTTGTGTCAGGCATTTAAAACCCCATAAATTATAAATTACATAGAAGCAAAATGTATTAATGTATGTAACTATAATTATAAATGTTTTCTATTTTAATATACTTAACTATTATTCTATTTTAAGATAATAGTAGTCACGTATATACATAAACTTTCTTTTAAAACAAGTTATAGGTATAAATTATAAGTACTTATATAAATTCCTTTACACACTGTTTTTGTAATCCTCTTCCATAATATATTATATCAGTACCTTATATTTTGGCTGGCCTCAGCACAGTTGGTAGTAGCTCTGCCTCCTGCGCCGTAGGTCGTGGGTTCGATCCCCACCGAGAACAAATATTTGTCTGGCGAACACCATGAACCAGACAGAGAACATGTTTGTTCTCTGTCTGGGTGTCATATTGCACTTAAGTATTTACAAAATATTATTAGTATTATAATATTATTAGTATTCGAAGTACCTACTTAAGTATTTACAAAATATTTATTTAAGTATTATATCATCTGGTTCCCATAGTACAAGCTCTGCTTAATTTGGGGCTAGATTAGTGTTACGTGGATTGTCCACAATATTAATTTACAATTTTAAGGAATAAATTTATCCCCTAAATAAAAATATACATCCATCTCTGTTTTAAGCCTCATAAAAACAAGAAATGACATTTTTTATTCAACGAATAGTTTGATTCTGTAGAGTAAATAGTTATTTTAAATAACCCTTAAAATAATTATATTATTCATCTGAATAAAATAATTTATAGAAGTGTTAGCTCACAAAACTATTAACATAAATAGCGAGTATTATAAACAAACACGGTGTAAGTCGAATAATGACTCAAGTTTATAAATACAGCAAAGCAATTGGAGCAATGCGATAAAGTAAAGCCAAGGTCATGAACTACTGATGTCAATAGTAGGAGAAACAGAGGGCCAACTGAGTTGACGGTAATTTTTTATAGTCTAAAGGCAAGGCCAAACCAATGCGTTCAGCTTGCGTCCGCGGCGGCTATTACTACGCGTGCAAAAGCCGTACACAAGGATACACATCAGACTATACACTGCTCGCTCTATTGTTGTTATGGTAAGCGTCATTTTTCTTTGTTTTTATGTAACTTGAGCTGTATCCTTCTATACCTACACACCGTCGAGTTCACGTCAAGCGATCACCAAAAGGCTTACTGATTAATCAACATTTTTGGTCATTTAACGTAGCAGTCGTAAGTAGAAACAGCGGCTATAAGTTCCTACAAAACAAGTCGCCACCGTGCAAACCACTGCGGAAGCAAGCTGAACGCGTTGGTGTGGCCTAGCCTTAAAGCTTTTCCTCAAAATAAATAGTTATTTATAAAAGAAATGCGTTTTATTTATTTCTTTCACTTGTTTCTAATTAATAACCTATTTATTATAATAAAAAAATATTAAAATTTTAACATACAATTTGTGTTTAATTTTTACAAAGAATCCACTTCATATTGTGAAGTCCTAAATAAGTTACTCAGTAATATTTTTTTCTAATTGAAAAACAAACTTATATATTTTTTTTGTTAAAATTATACATTTGAATAATTAAACCTGAGGTTTTGATATGGAGCTAAACAAACATGCCTTCTTAAAAATAAAACACAAAGTTTGGTAAACTAAGACCTCCATATTTTTTTCAAACCAGGCTAATAATCATTTTGTTATACTTAAAGGATTTTAATTTCAAAGAATTTTGTGAGAAATATAAATAATACGATATACCTACTAAAATCTATTAAGCCATTATAAATTGACCTTTGAGTTTTTCGGGACACCTTTGGTTCAACGTGTTTTTGTTTTAAAAGTAGGGGAGCTAAAAGCTCAAAGCATAATGGTGTATACATTCTGGCGCCAATTCAATATGTTGAGTGGTCTGGCTGGACATGAAAACCGATTCCGCGAGCGGCTCGATCGGACGTTTCTCTCTAGCCAGAAATTTAACGCGAAAAATTTGTATTCGATTTTCAAATTTGGATTTTGTTACGTAAAAATAATAATGAAGTAAAAAAGTTTGAATGTAAAATAAAGTGTTCGAATTTCAAAACAAAAAAAAATGTTTAGCATAATTTTCATGTTTCTGCTTGCTGGATCAGCAAATGGCTATCTCATTGAAGAATGCATGAACTTTACAATTTATCCAATACAATATGACCTCACTATCAAACCGTACATTTTTTCTAATGGCTCATCATACTATCTTTGTGATATAACGATTAGTGTAATAGCAAATGCGCCGGGTATCAAAGTCATTGAGCTGGATGCTCAGGATTTGCGAATAACAGAAGGTTCTATAAAAGTTTTGGATAGAAATACTGACATAGTGAATGGAGCAAGACCATTTGAAGTAGATCATCGTAAGGAAAAGATCTATATACACCTGCGTGAGCCGTTGAAAATATATGACAAGACGAAAGATGCCTCGTTTGTGTATAAAATTCAGATGTCGTTTGTTAAAATTCTTCAACTGTACGAGGACCAGAAGAGCCAACCTGGTATATTTCTGGTGGAGTATTTTGAACCAGCTAATCCGCGGAAAGCCAAGTGAGTTATATTTCGTTTATTTATTCTTATAATAGAGCCATGTTCTGCTTTTTGGGAAATTAAATAAGGCATTTAATTTTTTCATCGGAATACTCTTAGGGATAAATATCTGGAACCAGTCCACTTTTTATAACGCTTTTATTAGCTTCACCTGTATGTAAGTTTGTTTGCTTGTTTGCTTGTATATGTAACCGACCCCTTTGAGCTCGTTTTTGTTCTACTTTGAACGATCAGATTTGATTCAAACTTTGCACACCTGTCAAAGGTCGATGACAATGCAATAATATGAAAAAAAAAATAAAGTTCAAAAAACTTGAAGGGGCTTGATTTTGATTGTTGTAAATATTTTATCAATAGTTTATTATATCTGAAGTTATTATAAAAAGAACCCCACGCTTTTTGTACAATAATATAATTTTTTCAAGTGAATTTTACAGTTTTATTTTTAACTTTTTAGTTCAATTAGTTATAAAAGCGTTTTTTTTTTAGTTTTTTAAACTATAATTTATTTAATATCTCTTTAGCTATTTTTATGTTCCGTGCGATAATTTGAGGAAAAAGTTTCAATAACGCATACCTACATAAAAACAAAAAACACGTGACGAACGAAACCAGACGAAAATGTGACGAGAAAGAGACGGTACATTTAGAACGATGCACGGCTGAGACCTTAAACTGAGGTATAAAACCATTCCGAACATGGTCTGTGCAACTTTTTGTTGTGATGTTTTCTGACCGCCTTTGACCATATTCGTGGTGGTCGGCCTTCTCTCCCACGTGGTTTGAAGTACTCTGTGTTTGTATCTATGGTCAGAACCAACTATAAAAAGTAGTAGTACGTAGCTGCTGGAAGTGTCTAAGCTTAGTTTTTGAAGTAAAAACTTCTGGAGCATTTTTGAGGTGGAAAACCCAGACCTCGGCTCGTCACTTAGCCGAGAGCTCTTCGGCAAAGATCAACAATTTTTGCCAAAAAATGGTCGGGATAGCAGGGAGCGGGGTAATTGTTCATTTTTTCACTTTAGAGCAAGGTTGCACTAACGGTCTTCAAAAAAAATATGGTAGCACAATATAAATATGATTCTGTGGAATCTCATGCAAATTAGCGGTTTTGAGCATTTTTATGACACCTTGAGATGCGAATCTCATAAATTATTTCTTACGGCCGTTCCTTATATTCAATTCTTGTCTTCTTTTGCTTACTAGGCATGCAGAACTTGAAGTTTGTTTGGGAACGCTTATACTATAATGATAGATAGATAACTTTTTTATTGGGGTCAAAAAACACAGCTTATAAAGAAAATGAAACAACAGAAAGAGAAGAAAATTGAGTAAAGGTACGGCTACACAAGAAATCATCAGAAAAAAGAAAACATAGAACACATACAGAAACACATAGACAGAAATAAACTAATGTGGACTTCTTCAGGTCAATGATTATAATGAGTATATAGACAGACAGCGGTTAAACAACAATCGAGACGATATTAGCCTTTTATCTAGACGTTTAACTTCGACATTTGCACGGCTCATTAACTCCTCTAACTGGAATAGTAGGACGTGGGTAGGACTATAAGTACATATACCTACTGCAAGGATTTTTATTCTCAAACGGTGAAGGAAAACCATCGTGAGGAAACCGGCATATCGTAGAAGTTCAAAAATATGTATCAAGTGCACGAATGGAGCCTCCTTAAGGCGTACTTAAAATCCTTTCACCACATTTGGTTTAAAATAACCAGTAACACAATACGAAGAAGAAGGATTTTCATTTATCTATTTACCAAGTGCGGTATAGTAAATTAAACAGTCAAATCCTCACCGAAAGATGAAGCATAGGACAACCGTAGTTTGTTCGACTTTTAGGCTTGATCGCGTGAAACTGGCACCAAGACTCACCTAGTTTTAAGACGTACCAAAGTGATCCTTATTACCATTGAATAATGAATTTATTGATTTGATATTGACTGTAATTTTATGTAATGCTCGATATCCTCAGTACATGCAGGTGCATGGGGAACAAACAACTTTTAAATCGCAGTTGTAGAAGACTCAAAATAATTCTTCTAGGATGGTATAGGGAGGCCTTTGTTCTTCATGATGATAATGTGATCTTCAATGATCCTGAATCTGAGAGGACATTTACCGCTAAGTATTTCAAAAATTTCAGCACCATGCGTATTATGTCTTCCACCAGGAAAAAGAACCTTATGCCGTTGGAATAGAGTTGGTAAAGTCCGCTAGAACTATGATTGTGTCTGCTAAATGGAGCTAATGTGTCAGAATACTGACCTTGTTTTGAGACGATAAACGAATGGTCTGGCACAAGGTCGGTTTCGCCAATTTTACTCACAATGTTATATCGTCGTTGCTAATCTGAAATAGTATAAGTATAAATAGTTACTTTTTGAAGAACAACACTCCTGTGGGCCTACCAAAAGCTCAGTCGGCTCTGTCTCTGGTCTCTGGTTTTGAGTTTGTGTGAGTGCTGTCAAAATGAATCCTAAGTCGAAACGTCACACAAACAGTACAACACACTGGTTAGCACTCACACAGACTCAAAATCAGATCCAGAGCCAGACAGAGCCTGTGGTAGGCCTACAGCCTGGCTCCTGTTTAATAAAACTGACAATTCGACATATATGTCAAAAAGCGACAAAATTGTGGAACTGTCGCTCTTTTGTGTCAAATTTGTCACTTTTATTAATAGCCTAAGCGCGACAATTCCACTATTTTGTCGCTTTGTGACATATTATGTATCGTTTTGTCAGCTTTATTAAACAGGGCCCTGATGGCGTGAACTGAAGTCTCTATTCCATAACAGGCGATAAGTCAGCAATTATAAGTAAATAGGCCTTTGCATCTAATGTTGATGATATAAGTCAGGAGCAACTGGTGTTTACTCATGCCTCTACTTAAGAGGCGCTATAGTGCCTGGGACAAGATTTTAGATGGAATAGGCCCAGAACTTAAACCATCCTGACAGTATGCTGTCAGGATGGTTTAAGTTCTGGGCCTATGGGCCGACTATGGTCGGCCTAATCCACAGGAAATACATAGTCAATATTTGTGGAGCTGACTAAGCTGCAGGTTCCCTTCACCGTTTAAGAGCATTAGCATTGTGTACATACATTTTTCGAACAGAAAAATCCATAGGTAGATTCAAGATTCAGTAAGCGTTTATTCAATACGATACAAGAATCACTTTGAAACGTCTTAAAGCTAGGTGAGTCTAGGTGCCAGTTCCACGCGTACACGACTGATTTCAAATGGAATCGGATGGTGAGGTCACTACCACCAGTGCTCACTGGAAAGTGAATTTACCGAAGTTCCTTTTATTTGCAGATATCTCTACACCACAAGATTTGAACTCAACAAAGCGAAATCAGCGTTTCCCTGCTTTGAAAACCCTCGATTTGAAGCTGGATTCAAAATAAAAGTATGCATGGCACGAGAGCAGCCTGATCTACAGCGCACCAACACTAGCCTAACTATATCCGAAGAGTTGAAGCGAGAGAGGTAACATTACTTATTTCTTATGTATGATGTACTTCTCGCTTGCACATTTTGACCATTCTAAATATAGAATCACTGAACTTATTGCACACACTTGAAAAAAGTTGCTCGCTGTGAAAAAAAAAAATTCGCGGTAAAAAATTGTTACATTTTTCTGTTTTGACGTGACAACGTCTTATAATTCGATGGAGCTGGCTGCACGCACGAAAAAACATGACTCATGCGGCGTTACCTCGCTCTGAGGCGTTCCATTTAAGGCTTGAAGTGCAAGCGAGAGCGTGGAACGAGCGACAAAGAGGCACAATCGGCCTCCGCGTTCGGCAGCGTTCGACATCTGTGTATTTTCTTATGACGTTGTCACGTTCAACTATCGTCAGAAAACCGACTTTACAGACAACCGATTTTATTTTAATAGCATGAACCAATCTCACCATTATACAACTACTTACTATTTATTACTTACTTACTATTTATTAGTAAGTTGTGGCATTTTTCAGCAATTCCTGCCTTTAAAACTGTAAAAACTTGTGTTAAGCCCAGTTTCATGCAACCACTACAAAATCAAAATAGATAAATAATACATAAAAAAATATTGTGGATAATCCACACTACACTATCTAGCCCTAAATTAAGCAGAGCTTTTACTCTGGGAAACAGGATATCTGATATAATATTTATATGCATATTTTATTGTAAATATTACTATACCTATAATACAATATAACACCCAGACAGAGAACAAACACCTGCGTTCACTACACAAATACTTGTTCTTCATGGGAATCGAACCCACGGCGCAGAAGGCAGAGCTGAGAGGCCAAGTATTCATTCGTGAGCAAAATTATAGAATAGTAGTTATGTTGCACTGGCTGTTATTAAAGCTATACTAGTTTTTCTCCATGTTCCCTCGAGTTACTTTCTCTCCCGCTATGCTCCTAACATGGTGTTGAGTGATCGGAAACAAGGAATAGAAAATAATATCGTTAATGCACCTATTGCAATAGAAACCGCAGTGTAAGATTTCTTAATACCGGTACAGAGTTTGACATTGATCTTTTCATTAGCTCCTTTTCCGTAAATGTTATTCTCTGTCTGTTATTCTGTATGTCCCAATTTTTTTCATCATCATCTCAGCCCGTTTGCACCCACTGCTGAATATAGGCCTCCTCTTTATTGCACCTCTTTGGCATACGAACAAGTAGATTACCACCTACCATAAAACTTACTTCATCATCATTCTTTTGTCCTTCATGTGGGGTCAGTTTTCGTTCTCCACTCTCCTCTATTAGCCGTCATTTCAGCAGTCATTCCTTTCTTACCCATGTCATCCTTCACACAATCTATCCATCTTTTCTTTGGCCTACCTCTCCTTCTACTACTTCTTTAACCATCCACATTCATAGCTAGCACTTTTCTCGTTACATGACATTCTTCCCTTCGCATGACATGCCCGTACCACCTATTGCTCCTCATCTTTTTAGTCACTAGCACCATTTTCAAACTGCCCCTAATAGACATACTCATTTCTTATCATATCCATTCTCATCACTCCACACATCCATCTCAACAGCGAATATATACTTATCATTTCATAATATCCGTGGTTTTTCCTGTGGTATTTAAAGTTTCCTCATGCTTCAAATCAATAAGGAAAATATGTTTTTTTTTTGTTATTTTTAGTAATCCAATCAGTAATCACCATTCCAAATATGTTAACTTATACGCGATACCTACTAATTAGCGGTTTCCGTTCCATCCGCCTCAACGCCGCCAACATGCGAGTGACTATTTTGCAATATCCGTGGTTTTTAACAGACTTCAAATAAAAAAGCGGCCAAGTGCGAGTCGGACTCACGCATGAAGAGTTCCGTATCAACATGTATCATAGGTAATATATTTAAACGAACAAACGTTTTTTTGTTTTGCCAGTTTAATAGATTAGAGTTCGAAACCCTTCGTGCACGAATCCAACTCGATTTTGACTGGTTGTAACTTATGAGAGAGATACAATAGAGGTTTGTCATTTTATTTTTATTTCCAGCTCAAAAGAATATGAAGTCATCCAGTACATGCAATCACAGCAGGTAGCTCTCCACCAACTTGGGTTCCACTTCTCGGAATTTGCTAACATACAGCAATCAGCCTCACATACGAACGACACGCTTTACGTATGGGCACCATCGAAAGACCTTCACCATTATAATTTCGTCTTGAACTATGGAGTGACGATCATAGACCTTATTCATGAGTTCTCAAGAACTAGGAGACCGATCATGAATGGGCCGATTAATCTGATCGCAGTTCCGGCGAAACTGGAAGGATATGAAGCTTCTAGTTGGAATTTGTTGACTAACAGGTGAGTCTGATTTCTCCCCTGGCAAGTTTCGGAAAGTTTATCATGCGCACTTGATGTGCGGGCTGGTTTTTCCGCAAGTAGGTCGCTGGTGGACCCTTTTTGCCTGACCCTTGACACGTGTTGCTCGAACTTTTTTAGGTTCTACAACACGCCGGTTTCCTCACTATCTTTTCCTTCACCGTTTTGAGAGTACTGGCATGGTGGACATACATTTTTCAACAGAAAAACTCATTGGTACACGAGTGGATTGGAACCCACGACCTTCGGATCGGAAGGCGGGGCCACTACCACTGGACCACCAATGCTCTCGATCTGCCGATTAAGGACGTGATCAACTGATCAATGATCATTCTCCAGCGCGTAGTTTGAAAGCTTGCACAACACTTTCCCAATAATTAGGTTAATGACTTTCTGGGTGAGTGGAATTGCTAAGATTGGCTGGTTATTTATAGAGACCAAAGATTAAAATTACTCAAATACTAATACGATCAATCTGCATAAGAATCAAGGCTCATAAAAATAAACACAAATCGTTTCAAGTCTACAATATTACATCCTCTGCTCGTTTTCACGCGACCATTTTATCTATAAAAAACGCATTTTTTATTGATTTAATAGTGTTTATAACACTTGAGGAAATCACAAAGATTTTTATAAGTTGCTCGTCGTTTAACTTTTAGGACACTATAAAAATCTTTATAGAAATTATGTCCTCAAGCCAGAGGATATCAATATATTCTTTTCTCGTAATAGAAATACGACCTACATTATATTTTGGCAGCAGGTACTGCAAGGTCAAGATCTAATGACGCCAGTTTGCGAGTCAGCTGCACAATGTAAACAATTCGTGGGAGCAGATGAGTAATAGGAAACGGCTTATACAGGGTTATTCATTATTAGCTACACAAACTGACAGGGCCTAATTTTTGGGTCGTGAATATTTGTTTGGCCGAATCAATTTTATTCCTAAACTGATTTAAGTTTTTGTATCAAAATTTTATTTTTATATATTTCTTTACGGCTATTGCATAATGATTGCCATGGAGAACAGGACGATGACCCACCTAGGCGGTGACTGAACGCAGAGTGTCGCTCACGGCGCGCGAGCGCAAATCAAAGGTCAAAATAGGTCAGGCGCCAATTATTCCAAAGCATATTCTTTATCGATTTTCTCAGGATTTTCATAACAAAACTTTAAAAAATCATTTCATAAATATTTTTTATTTTATTAGTAGAACCTAATTCCTGAGTATTTGCAGCTAATAATGAATAAGATAATGAATAAGATACTGTATAGATTAATTTGCAGTTCTCTTGCTTTTTGAAGTGTCTGAGATTTTGTCTGCGATTAGGTACCGTTATGCTACATCTAAGTAAACAGGCCTTGGCATCTACCACACATCAACATTGTCTAGGGATATTCCATTTCGAATAGATTTTATGGTTTTTCGAGATTTCGTTCCTACTTTAATTATCATTATTAAATAATATCAAACACTTTTATTTTATTATTATAAATAAATAACACAAAATAAAGATTCTTGCCATATCTTGTTTATAAATAAAACAGTTTCAGTTTTTGTAAAAATCAACAAAATGTTGAATATCCCTAGACAATTTTGATGAGTTTATAGCGTCTGGGATAGCTGTTTTTTTTCTTATATCCCTATTTACGAGGTGCTATAGAGCCTGGGACAGGGTTTGTAGATGGAGTAGGCTTGCCAAATATTAATACCATCCTGACAGCTAAGTCAATCTACTCCACATGAAAGACATGGCCAATACGTGCGGAGCTGAGTGACCACTCGACCACAGTGTTATCATCTACTGTATTGATAAAGTTATATTTAATGATTTTCAGTGCATACAAACTAGCCAATGAAGACCATCTGACAAGCATCAAGCAGTTGGAGCGATTGAAGTTTGAACTAGCTCTGCAGCTGAGCAGGCTATGGCTTGGCAACCCTGGAGAATCAATAGTTACTAGGTGGAGAGAAGAATGGTTCAAAGAAGGGATGGCTAACTACCTGGCATACTATCTATTGGCCCAAGTAAGAAAACAACAGGCTTTTTATATTTACTACTAGTGGTTACCCACGGCTTCGCTCGCCCCGTTCTCGTTACGCCCCGCTCCCGTTACTTTTTCGAGATTAAAGTATCCTATGTTCTATTCCAGACTATAATCTATCTGTGTGCCAAATTTCATTCACATCCGCTCACCCGTTCTGGCGTTATTGAGTAACAAACATCCATAGAAATCATCCATAGAAATTTAATCAATTTCTATAAAAAAAACAGCAGTTTGGCCATGAAGTCAGTTTCTTAAGTCTTAAACTTATATTACAAAACTATTTTCCATTTTCCAGTTGTCCAAGCGTCGTAATTTCTGTTAATATTCTGTTAAATGCTTTAGCAAAACAACTACGGCTCCCGAACCAGCTCTTCCACACGCCCTCTAGACTATTACGGTCTGAAAATGAAGCACCAAGCCATGTCCTATGACGTGCACTACAGCACACCAGCGCTGATCACCTTCAACAACACCCTGGCGGTGGAAATCCCTTCGAGGTACAAAGGGCTGGTGGCGACGAAGACTGCCGCGCTATGGTGGATGTTGGATAACTGGCTGCAGACTGACCAGCTCCACGCCTCGTTTGTGAAATATATTAATAGAATGTAAGTTTGGCAAAAGTCGTACCATACCATCACTAAATACTATTTTAAGTGTAGTCAACACTATAAAACCAATAAAAAATTTACAAAGATATTATGCTAAAAATCTTCATCAATTTTTCAGGAGAGGCCAGTATATTTCCTTATGGGACCTCATAGGAGCAATCGACAAGGATACCGTTGAATGCCAATACCAGTTCGCCAACGGGTCCACTCCATCGCGGATCCTGGACTCCTGGTTCCATCAACGAGGGTACCCTGTTGTGACTGTCAATGTGTTGAGGGATCGGACACCGAATGCTATTCAGTTGAAACAGGTTCGTCATAACTCGAGCAACAGCATAGAGTTTTTGACAGTTCTCCATTGAAAAATGTCAAAAATCTATGCTTGAGGCTCGAGTACAGTAAAACTTGGTAAATTAGAATCTCAAGGGACTAAGGATTTTGCACCATTTAGAGAGGTTTTCATTTATTCCCAATTAAACAGGTTAAGAATTTATTTGTCAGGAACAACGATTCTGAGCTCTTTCTATCCACCGACTTCCCACGATCTTAACAATGTCGTCGGTACATCTGGTGGATGGGCGCCCTACGTCTCGTCTTCCAGTTCGTGGTCACCATTCGAGAACCTTTATTCCTCAACGGTTGTCGGTTCTTCGATACCGACTTCGATCGTCTTTATGACCTGCCCATTGCCACACTATGTATTTTGTTTATGTTTGTTTCAGCGTCTCTTCAGTTTCAATGCAGAGCATCGTAAGCCTACTGAGTTCTTGATCCCAATCTCTTACCTCGTCCAAAGCAACAAGAACTGTTTCAACTGTCAACCACGATTTATCATCGGCCAGACTTACACTTTCAGTGAAAATCTGAATGGTGGATGGATTATACTGAATTCAAATGCATCTGGTAAGCATATTTTAAGATGAGCTTGCTTTTGAACCAACTTCAAATCAAATAGGAGGAGGTTCTCAATTCGGTTGTATTGTTTTTATGTTTGTTATGGCATACCTTCATCATTTGTGAACCGATTTGAACATTTTTTATTTGAAAGGTTAAAAAAAAGACATCCAAATTGGTCCCGTAGAAATTTCATCAAAATCAGAAGTTTGACCTTAGAGTTGGTTTCTCAAGTTTGATAAATTTCACATAACTATTAGCCTCAATCTAAGCAAAACTTGTACTATGGGAACCAGATAGCTTAATGTAACCAAACTGACACTGAAAATTATATTATATAATTTTCAAAAAACTTTTTCATAAAATAATTAAGAAACCACACAAATCTCAACCATCAAAGAAGAAATACATTGCACCTGTGCTTATAATAATAATAGAACTAGTATCAAAAAGTCCTTGGCAATCGCATAGTCTATTTTATAGTAGCGCCCACGCCACTTAACTCATGTTTGATTCCATAACAAACAACGCTTAAATAACTATTCATGAGAAGCAGAACAAAGATTCTTTAAGAATATGAATCATCATCATCACTATCACTACAATAGTGTAATAAAATAAAGTCGCTATCTGTGGCTGTCTGAAGGTTTATATGTATGCCTAATAATATTGCAGAGAAACACTGATAAATTTAGAGGTTTCTAATGTTAAGTCGTAAATGAATACATTATTTTGGTATATTATGTTCTTCCTGCTCTTAACCCACTTTACGTGTAGTCGTTACAACATGTTCTCCTCTTCCACCCTCTTCTATCAGCCGTCATCTCTGTTTCATTCACTTCTTTCATAACCATGTCATATTTCACTGTGTCCACCAACAGTCCACCTAATATTGATTTTAAATTAGGCATATATTCAAAAGCGGGTTTGAATTTATTTATTATTTATAATAAAATCAAATTTGTATGTTATTTCAGGATACTACAGGGTAAATTACGATGAAGAAACATGGAAACTGATAGCTGCAGCTTTGAAAATGAACCCGTTGTCGATCAACGAATTAAATCGAGCTCAGGTGATTTTTATATGTAATAAATAAATAATAAACATTCCACATATTCTGACTTGCCCCTCAGCTCAATTGGTAGTATCTCTGCCTTCTGCGCCGTAGGTCGTGGGTTCGATCCCCACCGAGAACAAATATTTGTGTGGTAAATACAGATGTTTGTTTTCTGTCTGGGTATTATATTGTATTCAAAAAAAGGTTATAAGTATTATATCAAATATCTGGTTTCCATAGTACAAGCTATGCTTAATTTGGGGATAGATAGTGTTCTGTGGGTTGCCCACAATATTTATTTATTCTCTGCTCTTCAAAGCAACTAATATCTGTATTATGGGAGAACAGATCTGACTTATAATTAAAACAGGTTTTTTGAAATATAATCACTTGTTCTTACTCCGGTGTATGTCATCGCGTTTTAGTCAAACACAAATTGATCTATAATTTAGGGGTCATGTTTTATTATCTTTCTTTAATTCAAAATTTGCAAACATGCATATTATGTAGTTATTATTTAAATGGTTATCATGTGATTTCAGATCGTGAACGACGTGTTTGCTCTGTACATGTCCGGTGACATAGATCGTCTCCTCGCTGAAGACATCCTCTTATATCTGGACAATGAGAGAAGCCTCTTAGTATGGGAGGCTGCCATCGATGGCTTCAACATGCTCAGGATCAAAGACAGCAACACACAAGTTACTAAGAACTTGTATTGGGAATGGGAGGTACGGTACATACGTCTATTTTTTAAACAATCATTTTTATTCAATTTATAGGCTATGACGTACCACAAGGTAAATTATATATTGATTTAAAAAACTAGGTGGCTATATAAGATGCCCTCTTAATTTGGATGAACTTGAAATGAGATTGATTATCTATAGCCAAAATTCTAAGCCAAGAATTTTGGCTGCTTTTTATCATAAGGATCTGCAGGGCAGAAAAAGATGGAAAGCGCCTTTAATAATTATATTAGCAACTACCAATCCGCCCCAACTTCGTACACATTTTTTTCTAAATCATACCCATTCGAAGCTGGGGTGGGTCGCTAGTAAAAAATTTAGCCTATGTTACTCAAGGATGATATAGCTTTATAATGGTGAAACTGTGAAGAGGTGAAATTTTTTAAATCGGTTCAGTAGTTTTAGAGTTTATTTGTTACATGTAAAAATAAAAATATTTCCTTTGCTATTGGTTTTATGACGTGGTATGTTAGGACACATAGGACGCTGAAGGCACGCCTTTCTGTACAACGAAGGGCATCCTAATGATCACGATCTTCAGTCATGAAGTGCCGACCACAGAAAAATTTGTATAGTCTAGATTCTACAGAAAACGACTTCAAGGAGACAGCTGGCATACATTTGAGAACGAAAGCGTGCAATCACTAATTATGGAAGGGTTTGGGGGAGGCCTATGCTCGAAAGCACCTTAGTACCGATGTCATATAGATTATGAAGTTATTTTTATTTTGTAATACTAGTGATAAGATTGTTAATAAAGGCTATTGAAATTGAAATAGATTCTACATAACAAAACTTATGTTCCAGGAGTTCATGGGAAAAAGAGTGATGAGAATCTTCCAGCAACTTGTTCATAACAACGATAAAAGTCCCAAAATCAGGCTATTTCGAAGCCAAATCATATCTTTTGCAACGGAAATCAGTTACGAACCGTGCCTGAAGTATATCCGCAGCTGTTATCAGGAGTATAGCTCGGGAAGAGCTAGGTAAGGATTTTTCTAAGAAACACAGCTTATTAGTTACCACGTTTTTTTATACGCTGATGGAACAAGCATATATATGGTCCAGCTGATGTTAAGTGTTAGCAAACAGCAGAAGATACAAGACAGAATACTGGCCTCATTTGCTCAGAGAAATGTCTGGATGCAAAAGACCCAAATCCGACGGTGGTGTCTGGGCTGTGTCTTGGGCTTATACCCAGCAGTGGGTACCGGTCACATAGTTTTGAACTTTTTAGATTCTACGACGTGCATGTTTATCAGGATGTTTTCTTTCCACATACATTTTTCGACAGAAAAAATCATTGGTACCACTGTATTTGAACCCATGACTTTAGAATCAGAAGGTTATCACTTGACCAGGAGCCTAATTCGCGGGCCGACCGAGATTTTCAATGTCCCCTAAATACACGTTGGCATTGCACAACCCCGCACTTTTTCTACGTTTTCCGTATATTGTAGCTGTCGAGGCTTCTACGATGAGATCGTCGATGAATTACAAAGGAAATCATCCATTCTCTCTTCAAAAAGAAGCAATTAAAGAGAATTGCAAAATGAGCCGAGATGAGCCGAGAATTAGGCTCCACTCCAGTGCTCTTGATACGATATCCATTGTAACCCTGCGACTTTACCTACCACAAATGTTAAGAATTGCTTGCTTGTTGGTTGGTAGGTATATTGTTTAAATGCTTTCAGTTTGGATCCGGACATTCGAGAAGCTGCGTTTTACGTGTCCGAGAATAGTACCCGTAGCAACAAAAATATCAACAATATGCCACATATTGGATATATCGAAGAGGAAGACAAAATATCGGCAGAGCATAAAGTGTAAGTAAATGTTTAAGGCCACAAAGGCTCATAAGTCCATTCACATATAAGTCACTTCTTCTTCTAGGCTTGGTCGCGTGGAACTGGCACCTAGACTCACCTAGCTGAAATTGAGATGAATAAAATTTTATTAAGTTTCAGTTTTGAGTTTGCTCGAGAATCAATTTATTCAGCTGTATCACAAGGATCACTTTGAATTGTCTTAAATCTAGGTGATTCTATGAACCAGTGCCACGCGACCAAGCCTAGAAGAACAAGCAACAACCTGCAGCTTGGTTCCTACCGTTTTTTTGTATGATTCTTTAGCAAAACAAAACAGAAACACTCAGAAAGATATAACACACACACTTTGAACAGAAAAACTCATTGGTCTGAAGAACTGTTTGAAATCATGCCAACAGCTACATTCTACTCGTACCATCGCACTGCTCGCCAAGGCAGAGAGTTCATCCTCACACCTTAGAGCCTGGGTGGTTGCGCACCGTTCGGTTTCAGAGGAACTTCCTCCCGCGAACACTCAGGCTGTGGAATGATGCTGAGATTTTCCCTAAGGACTATAGCATGGGGTTCTTCAAAAAGGGCGTTTTAAAAGTTTTAAAGGGTCGGCAACGCGCTTGTGATGCCTCTGGTATTGCAGGCGTCCATAGGCTACGGTAACCGCTTCCCATCAGGTGGGCCGTATGCTTGTTTGTCAACTAAATTGTATAAAAAAAAAAGCCGACTTTAGGACGCCCTTAGGATAGGACGGTGGGGCCGCTTTCATTAGGCCACCAGTGCTCAAAAATATATTGAATGCCTAACTCCTCACTAAGTGCCACGTTTAGAAACCAGTGATATAAACTTTTTACTTTAAAGCCATAAAAACTTCAAATAAGGCTTTTATTTAAAGTTTTTTTAGAAAATTTGGCAGGTAACTTAAAACCTAGGGGTCTTATTAATAATCCTAGCGTAGCTAGCGGACTAGTTGATCCGTGTTTTGTCTCTTGCATTGACATGCAATTGTCAACTCGAACAAATGTGACAAAACACGATTTAACTACTCCAGCGTTGCGCCAGAACACCCTAGTAGTAACCTTTAGTAGTTTTGGTCTGAAAATATATTTTTTTTTGTTCTGAAAATCTAAAGAACAATTGTCTATCTTTCAGACGAGAGAAAAATGGATTCCTGATACATTGTCCGTATGGAGAGCCGCGACCATTGCCTATCATATCCACTGAAACGGTAAGTTTTCATGAAAATTATGGCATTGCTCGTCATTTCTGACCTTCAGTTAACCATGTTACTTTGTGTGATCAATAACATTTTGCTTTTGGAAGATATACAACATGTTTACAATACATATATGGGTTTTATTGAACTATAACCTACATGTTTTGCTGGAGTGTGTTCGAAATGATAGATTTAGATTAGTTTGTTTTGGAAGAAGATGTATGAATGTTGGTATGATAAAATAGCATCTTGGCTTGTATTGTCCCTTGTCGGGTCAAGCCAAGATGTTATATAAATTAGCAGAATTTGGTTTAGCTAGACAATAAGTTTGTGTAAATTTAGATCAAGTTAAGTTTTAATTGCTGTTTTATTATAGGTCGCTTAGCGACAAAGTATTTAAATTAAAAAAAAAAAAGTTGCCTAGAAGGTTGCTGTCTAAGGCCCGTATTCAGAAACAGTGCTTGAGTCTGAGCTCTGCCTTCTGCGCCGTAGGTCGTGGGTTCGATCCCCACCGAGAATAAATATTTGTGTGGTGAATACAGATGTTTGTTCTCTGTCTGGATGCTAAATTGTATTCCAAGTATATTATTTACAAAATGTACATAGGCTAATAATATCAGCTATATGGTTCCCATAGTACAAGCTCTGCTTAATTTAGGGCTAGATAGTGTTGTGTGGATTGTCCACAATATTATTGTTATTAAAATAATGTCAAAACTGTCAGATGCGACTAGATTTTGATTGCAACAAAAGACAACAATCATCCCACTAAGATTTTTATAATGTCCCAAAAGTTAAGAGCCGAGCGGGATTTGAGTCCGCGACCTTCCCCTTGGTACGGGGCTGCGCTGACCGCTGCGCCATCGGATCATAATCACACTCGACGAATAACTCTTAGGGACTGTTAGGCACTAACGCGACCGTGGGACTTTTGGGACATTATAAAAATCTTTGTGATTTCTTATGTATTTCTTTTCTTTCTTTTTCACTATAAAATCAATAAAAAGTAAATCTCCCCAAAAGTTTATCAAAATAATATTTTTTTTATTTCAGCCCATCACATCAGTTTCTGTGACAGAAAAATTAGAAAAGCCCTTAGACGCATCATCATCCACGACCAACTCACCGATTTTCTTTGTTACCTGCCTTATTTATTTTTCTTTGTTATTATTAAAGTAGGTGCTATGGAAATATTTTTAATTTAGTTCTAGTCATGTAACAAACGAAATTGTTTGATTACAATGTTGCAGTCTGGTTGGTAGTAGCTCCACCACCTGTGATGTAGAAAGTTTTAAGTTGTGGATTCGATTACCACCGCGGTTAAACATAATTTGCGATGAACTATTTATTCTGTATCTGGATTTAAATTTATCGTATCATGAAAGTATTTGAAAAAAAGAACAAATTGGTTTTCTATCGGTTAATAGTTCCCATTGTACAAATTCATAGTTAAATTTGATGGCATGACTATCTGCTAGTATTTATTTATTTGTATGTGTTTTTTGTATATTTCACATAATGTTGCTTTTTACTGCACTTTAGTTTAGATTAAAAATAATTAACAAATAGCATTTATTAGTATTAACACTATAATAATAAAAACCAAATTCCTTAATGTAATAATGTAACGTACGTAATATTATTTTAAATTAAATATTTTTTACATCCAGGATTTTTGAATAAAACACAGGTTATTTTTGTTTCTTAAAACTAATGTTTATATATTGTCAAGCTTTATGTACAACTATTTATTTTCGATTATTGATTTCTAAAATCATCTTACAAATTAATTCACTTATAATTCAAATATTTGATAATGTAGTTAATTTAAAACTTACATACATTATACTTATTATAGTAATGTCTATCAATTAATATTGTTAAATATAATATGTTTAAGGTAAATTTGAAGCAAGAGGACGCGTTTGCTTCAAATTTAGCTATAATGAATTCCTTAAATACATTTTTATATTATACATTTAAAACCGAATATTAATTTTATCCCTTCCACCAAGTTAAATTATCTTATTTTAAGACGAGTGAAAACGCAGTAAAAAATCTAATTATATTCTTAATTTTTTTTATTTAAGTTTAAATCGTCACTGACTTGGTTTTTTTTCAAAAAAACAGTGACTTACTTATGATATAATTAAAGATAATAATATTCATAATAATTCTGATAAACTACTCCTATAAGTTATTATCAATGTATTTATAATTATTATCTACTTACTTTTTTAAAATACGCATAATAATACTCATAATTATTTGCTCTTAGGTACCTACTAAGTTCACTTTGTGCAATTTCTTACAAAAATTAATTATTAATAAAATATGAATTACTTTCTACGGTTATACTCATACTGTTTATACTTATATAATAACAAACATTCTTAATTCACAATCTTGAGCACAAGGAAGTGAATAAAAACATTTATAACATCCAATATCGTCTACAATAGTTGCTTGAATATACTATTAAAAAAATATATTCTTTGACCATGAAAAAATCATAAAAATATATACTGTAGAAATCTTAGAAATATATAGGGTTATTTATTATTAGCTGCAAATACTCAGGAATTAGGTTCAACAAATAAAATAAAAAATATTTATGAAATTATTTTTTTAATAATTTTTGGTTAATAATTTTTGTATCAAAATTTTATTTTTTTTAGTTTGTTTACGGCTATTGCATAATGATTGCCATGGAGAACAGGACGATGACCCATCCAGACGGTGACTGAACGCAGAGGGTCGCTCACGGCGCGCGGGCGCGTATCAAAGGTCAAAATAGGTCAGGCGCAAATGATATCTAAGGATATTCTTTACCGATTTTCTCGGGATTTTCATAGGAAAACCTAAAAAAATCATTTCATAAATATTTTTTATTTTATTTGTTGAACCTAATTCCTGAGTATTTGCAGCTAATTATCAATAACCCTGTACAGGGTATTCTCGTGGATGTCGTAAGAGGTGACTATAGGAACTTACCAGCGTTAGTGTCTTTTCATACACAGTTTAACAACCAGATTTATGCAACTATTGTAGGCAATAATGACTTATTAGAAACACCGCGTACTATCTTAACAATAGTACAGAGTTTCTACTCATTCTCACACTTAAACGTCTAAATATTAAACAAAGGAATCTTAAATTAAAATTATTAGAACGATATTGAAGTGTCAAATCGAAAGTTTAAACCCAGTAATATAGTTCCAGCCACCAAATCTTAACGAATATAATAATATGTATACTTAAACTAGACTCTAAAACACTTAATTACTTAGTCATATAGTTTATTTGACTGCACCATTTTTGTACCATTTCATAATTTACTAATTTACAGGCTTATGGCGCACCTGATGGTAAGCGGTCACCGTCGCCCAAAGACACCAAACATAATATGAAGGGCTACAATCTCAGTGCAGGCAACTGTACGTGTACAGACGTGACAAAAGTAAAATGAACGTTTCTGCTTTCGAGTTTATAATCATATTTCCATTTTTGATCAAAGTTTTGCACTGTATAACATCATTAAAAATATGCAAACCGAAGATGCAATTTCTTGAGATGGTGGGAATTGATTAAATGCAATTAATATTATTCCTTGCCGGCGTCGTCTTTCCGATCACCTACAATTTGGACGTTTTCAAGTCAAGAGTGAATAGGTACCTTATAGTTAAGCGTACTACACCGTCGACCGCATCATCACTTAACAACAGGTGAGATTGCGGTCAAGCGCAAGCCTATAAATTGTAAAAAAAAACTACTCTTGTCACCTGTACCTGTACGGATATCTAAGGCTACATACGCACTATGCGGTTACCCGCGATGCGGCTAGCCGTCCGGCTGACCGCAAGCACAATTATGTACGTAATATTCATTTCTATGCGCACTGCGATGCGGCTACCCGCAGACCGCTCCGGTCGCTCGGGCTGCGGCTGCCGGATGGTTGCTATACGCACTGTGCGGCTCAGTCTGCGGCTGCCGCATTGCGGGTAACCGCATAGTGCGTATGTTCCCTAATGGTTGAGTAAAGCAACAACACACGACGCAATTATAAGCGTGGTAGACACTATCAGTGTCGGTGCGTCGTTCTCATCGATCCATTCGTATACATACTCCAAGAAGCTGTTCTCCCAGTTCTGATCTTCTTGTATCATGTCTACTACGCGTTTGGCTGGCTCCTCAGAGTCTCCCAGACGGCTGTTTGTGGAGTACACCCAGTTGAAGAACTAAAAGGTTACATAAACTTAGACTGACATCACGTACCTTAGATTCCAAAACTTAAGGCTGTTTTATTCATGTACTTTTTTATAATTCTTCTTCATCAGGAAATTGGATAAGAAAAAGGAAAACTGAGGGCCCATTGAACTTGAACTGTGACTGTGACAATCTTTAATAAGGTCTTGAACTATTTAACCGACTGATTGGTCTCATAGAAATTTCATCAGAATCGGTTCCACAGTTTGGCCATGAGGCCAACGAGTCAGATTCTCAAGTTTTTTAAATTTCACTTGTTTATTCCAAATGTTATGACCGTTGGACCCAGCAGCTAAACAATAAAATCAGTATATCGAAATTATAAAGTAATAGCATGAACCACTTACATCATTAAATTGTCCTTCATCAGCCATATTTTGACCCAGCGCATAAATAGCTTCTTCCAGTTTTGCAGGGCCACCATAACTGAACAAAATATATAGATTTTTAAATATATTATTACAAACAACTAACCACAAAAAGAAAATTAAAATATATCATCGAATGACAAAAACTATAGCGTATTATATTAGGTAGCAAAAATTTATTTAAACACAAACTATAGTAACCTAACAGTAGTAAGAAATTTTATTGGTTTTCCTGCATTTCACCTGCCTATCTTTTCTCCATTTCTATGAAAGTCAAAGTCAAAATAATGTTAATTCAGATTTATCACCTTGAAATGTCTTAAAGCTGAGGTGAGTCTAGGTGCCAGTTCCAAGCAACCAAGCCTAGAAGAACATGCGACTATCTCTTCTCCCTTTCTATCTCTTTTTCCTTACTACTTACTTACTTACTTTCTTTCTATGTCCGGCATTCGAGAAGAACAGGCGACTATCTCTTTTCTCTTTCTATCTCTATGTTTAGCAGACTATCTTACCTAGATCTCATTTCATCGGTTCGTGCCCTTATGAAATCCAAAGCCACGTTTGAGTTTAGGAAACTCGCTGCTGCTGCAGCTTTGAAGATAGATAGTCCCTCTTCTGGTGTGTAAGGACCGTTGTTTGAAACTGTTTCTTCAAGATAACTGTGAAAGAAATAAGAACTAAAACTGTAATAAATGTTTCAGATCTTTTACACAGTAACTTATTGGAACTTTTTCAATACCAGAGGCATCCTTTAGACATTGCTCTGATCCACTGTTTGATAGATATTATGTCCCTTCCATAGCACAACTCGACAGAAGCTATTATTTGACAGAGAAGGTAAGGTACCAAGTTTGTCGACGTAGCCCAAAGATCTAGGAAACTAAATTGTCAGTGGGCCGGTCATGTGATGTCTAGCGTAGAATTGATAACTGCTGGGATAAACAAGTTCTAGAGTGGAAACACCGATGAGGCAAACGTAGTGGATAACGTTCAGGCTAGATGGAGCGAAGGCTTCCACAGAGAAGCGGGCAGTAACCGGATGGAAAGAGCCGAAGACCGGGCTCAGTGACGCGTCATGGGAGATACCTACGTCCAGCAGTAGATTGTAATAGGTTGATGAGAATAATAGCACCACTGAGCTCCATTTCAGCTCGGTCACTTAAATTTTTGTTAACCTTAACCCTATCGAAATTTAAACAAAAGATGACTTACCTTCTAACAAAGCTTGGATCGCTAGAGCAAGCTATAGACTCTAGTATGACCACACGCTCATACATGTTTTGTTCGATTTGAAGACGCGCTTGCAAAGCCGCGATTATATTGTCTCCACCTTCTCTCACCATGGTGCAGAAGACTGCGGGCCTGATGTCAGCTGGTATATTAGGGTTCCTGAAATTGGATAATGTTGGTTATATTGCTTGCTGGTTCGTAGGTACCGACCAAATGAGTTCAAGAATTTAGTGCATTGTTTAACTTTTGTAGAACGGTACCACGTTAAAGTCCAAAGATTCGTGTTGACAGGTACGAATTACGATACCCATAAATGCACTTTGTCCTATTTTATCAATTTAAGATGGTTTTCGTTTTTGAATTATTGTTTTTTATGGCCTTATACCTTCCCTCTGATGGGAAAAGTCCATTCCAGTTCTTCTATCTCAAGAATCATCATGTGCTTTAAACTACCTTCAGCTCGTCCCACCAACACTTACTGTCTGTTTTGTTGAGAAACCAGTCCGGTCTCAGAACCTTCACGGTCTCAAAACTCATTACCGTTTAGGACCGTCTTACTTCTGAATGAGAACGTTGTACTTACACATTTTCATTGTTGTTCGGATCCCAGAACCAGTCCACAGCGGCTGCAATGCACGGCTGGTAGTTGGATCTGCACGCGTGGTCCATGACCATGCCTCTGGTTAGAGAGACCATAGCAGGCTCCGAGAGGTTTATTTCTGGTGTAAATCCAATTTCTCTTTCAAATGTTACGATTGATCGGCGCACCATTCTCTGTTTACCAATAGATATTATGTTAGGGCATACCTTTGGTGGCTTATTCTATTTCTTTTCGTACAGTAAAACGCATGAAAAGAGAAGCTAATTGAAAAAAAGTGTACCTACAATATTTAAGCAGGTACTTATTATAACCCACTCATAAATCCAACGCTACGTTTGATTCTGATCAGTCTTAAAAACAGGCGTATAGATAAATTTGAAATCATCATTATCATCATCAGCCTGAAGAAGTTCACTGCTGGACATAGGCCACCCTTACACATTTCCAGGAAGAACAATTCTGAGCCCTTTCCATCCACCGACTTTTACGCAATTTTAACTGAATGTGGTCAGGAGTGCTATCATCAGTGTGTGTTAAAGCTTCAGTAGTTACCAGGTAAATATCTGGATCCAAATCTTCATCATCATCGATCAGTGCAACCAATCGCTTCCTCAAGAAATCCATGTTTCTGATGAAAGCTTTCCAAGGTGCATACTCAGTCTCGTGTTCCATAGTAAGTACTACTTGGAAAGCTATGTCGTAGTCTATCCTTCCAGCTCGAGCTAGATTCAGAGAATCATCGATGAGCTGTAAACAAGATTTTTTAAGATTCACAAACCTTTCACCAGCTGCTGGCCTTCCTGGAAGACATTGGGTGGCTGATCTAGCGGCATCCACCCGTCACGCAAAAAAGACCCACTTGCAGCCTACTTGCGGAAACCAGTCCGCTCATCAAGTATCAAGATTCACAAACATCATTATACTCAGATAGAATATATTGAATATTGTTCAGAGAATATATTGTCTAAGAGTAATCTTAGGCACATTCAAATATTATGTTTGGCATATACCTACAATAGTCCGATCGACAACCTACAATAACCGACAATAGTCAAGATATAGGTTCTCCACATATGATAGGTAGCAGCCCCATTATGCCGCTGCTATCTAGCTGATCAAGTTCATACATAAGTACATATTCTACGATGCCTTATAGAGCTTTACAAAGCAAAGCAGTAAACATAATATAAAACAAGAATATTTATAGTTGGAGTATTTACCGTAGCACGGTTTAGCGGGTGTATTGTTGCTCTACGATCTGGATCTTCAAGGGCTTCGATGATTCTCTCCCATAGGACCACATCATAGTCAACTCTATAGTAGCCTGAAATGACAGCATTAGTAGTGATAACCATCACATGGAAACTTGTTTGAAGAAGAAGAAAAGATCTATACGAATATGTTAATGTTCTGAGAGCACTGGTGGTCTAGTGGTAGCGGCCCCACCTTCCAATCCGAAGGTCGTGGGTTCAAATCCAGTCGTGTACCAATGAGTTTTCTGTTGAAAAATTTATGTGCACAATGCTAGTGCTCTCAAACGGTTAATGAAAACATCGTGAGGAAACCCACGGCTAGCCAGCTCCGCACGTATTGACCATGTCTTGTGGATTAGGCTAACTAAGCTGTCAAAATCCTGTCCCAGACACTATAGCGTCCCGCAAATAGAGCTTGCGTAATCACCAGTTGCCACTGACGCTATATAAATCATCTAGAATAGATGCAAATGCCTGTTTACTGGTCCATTACCTTGGCCCTGGTTGTTGAACAGAACAAAATCTCCATCTTCTTCATCCAAAGCCATGGGTAGAGGCATCGAGCCCACCATCATATTGTCACTACTTGCTGGGTGGATGTTATCGAAGTTGGGCTGTGTACTTATCGAGTAGGTGATTGGCACTTCGTAGTTAATGTAAGGTTTATTTGAAAAGCCGAATATTTCCTGAAAGTTTAAATACGCTTTGGATTTATAGAAATAATTTAGCATTAGAAATACACAACACTTTCAAAGGCTCAGTAATACTTGTAGAAGAAAGAAAAACACAGATAAGTACATACAAGTGGACAAAGATCTAGATGTATCGCCTAAAGGTACACTTAATGCAAAAAGCTTAGAAAGCTTAGTCCAGTTAACTTTTGTGTAGTTACGAAAGATAAAATATATTTTATTAGAATCAGTAACAAAAGCTTGAGAAAAGAAACTCACGCACATGAAAATAACATGGTAACATACCTGGGTAAGAGAAACACCAGTCTGCCTAAACCCAACATAGACGAGAGGGTATCCGTTTCTTTGAGTCCAAGGTTCTAGGTATTCAGCAATATCATCGGTGATACCATTCCCGCTCACCCCCCACACGCTGGAGATCGCGTCTACGAAGTGCAAGGAGTTCACTGTTTGTAAGGCCCTGTTGGAAATGCACAATTTAATTGAAAATCACAACCCTTTGATTTATCCAAACATGGATAAAACAAGAACTGTCTGGTAATAAATCACTTTCTAGAAAAAATATTCCCAAAAGATGAAATGCTACTTTATAGTTCTTGTTTTACTCAAAATCTTTATCCTTTTTTTTAACTTGCATTGCAACGAACGAATAATAGTGAAGTGGTACGGGCCATGAAGACGGATGAAAGTCATGTCACTAGAAGAGTAATGAGTCTGAATGTGGATGAATATGTGAGCAGAGGTAAACCAAAGAAAACAAGGATGAACTGTGTGAAAGATGACATTTATATGAGAGGAGTGAATGCAGAGATGACGGCTGATAGAAGGGAATGGAGGAGGAATACATATGCCGAGCCCGCATAAAGTGGGATAAGAGCAGAGAGAAGAAGACTTGTAAAGAAATGAAATCAGATTATTTCGGTTAGTTCACAGTGTGACGCCATCAATATGCTGATAACTTGATCGTGAGCAATTTATAAAGGTTTTTATCTCACCTGCCCCCTAGTAGTGTTCTTCCCGCCTGCTGAATAAAGTCTTGAGTTGCATCTCCAAGGACCAGCCTGAACATTCGGAGCAACGCAGGAGATTTGTATTTCAAAATGTTATTCGTGAAGTCTCGTATCTCGTCTTCCTCGAAGAAATCGGTGCCTGGTTCAAGTACATGCGCGCTGGTGTATGCATCTCTGTATAGACTCTCTTGGATTACGTCAGTGACGAATAAAGTGTTGACGTCTAGAATCGAGTCGTCCATTCCAAAATCATCTGTTTGGAACTGAAAATATAAATTATCAATAAAAGACAGAAGGTTTATTGTATCAAGCAAGATAAATGAGCGAAATTTTAAATAAAATAATACATTTATTATGCCACTAGCTAATGTATAAAAAACTATCGCTTAATCGATAGTTGCATTGTTACTAGTTTGACAAATGGAAAGAAAATACAGATAAGTAAGTAATTACCGCTCTCAGAACCTCCCAAGCAGCATAAGAAGCCAACCCTGACACGACCCACTCGTGCTGCCAGTTTTCAGGATAGATGACGTATCCGAACCATTGTCTCGCCAGCGCTTCTGCCATTTTCAACAAACCTGTGTATCGCTGCTTTACGGAACAATCATTGTCCATCAGGATGTATGGTTCCCTGAATGGAAAAACACACAGACGTTGTTATTAGACATTTAGAATCGTAGCAACGTTCAGAACCAAGAGCAATTTTCAGATATTTCTATCCACAAAATTTTAGGATAATTACACCGTTGCAATGGCCCATCGGTTAAAAACAAGCAAGCGATGTCTTCAAAATATGATAAAAATTAATTAGAATACTCACCAAATGCCAACCATGGAAAGACCGTACCAGTCCACCGAGACATCAGGCAAGGCCAAGATACTCAACTGAGGGTTTTGATTCAGTTGAATTTCGAAGTACGACTTATTAGTCCATTCGGTGAGTCCGTTGAAGAAACTGTTGAGGCCAATAGAGGCGTGTGATATTTGCTGACTGAGTCCAGAGCGAATGAAAAGTAAGACGTTGTTGGTCGGTGTGTTAATATTGTCGAAGTTATGAGCGGCCATGGACCAGAGATGGGGAGGACCTTCCAGTGCCCTGAATTGGACCCTGTAAAGTAAAAATAAATAATATCCAAGTCTGAGCAGCTATGTTTTGTTGTACTTGTTTCACATAGTCTACTATCTGACACAATTATCTGACGTCCTCAAAACTCCAAATGATATTGAGTAGGTGCCTTCTTTGTTATCAAGGTATCTGGCGTGCTCAAAGATTACAGTTCCGAACATTTTTTTATGCTAAAGTTTAGTTGCTTGTGAATATCAATCAGGCTGTAATTTGATGTTGTTTACAACAGTATAAGATGATACTTACAGATTATTATCTTCCCGTATAGAATTAGTCACAATGTTGTTGTAATTGATGTTGTTATACGTAAAGCTGATGATGGAAGATTCCGTTGGTTCATCCATGCAGGGAAAAACACGTCTTGCGTTTGTTGGGTGTAAATTCATAGCCAGGTAGGTACTAGAAATAAACAAATTTCATCAAAATAAAACTATCAGGGGACAAATTATGAGCATTTCCGAACTTAGTGTCGTGAACTCAAACGATGTAACTACTAAATTGGACACTAAAGTTTGGAAGAGAACTTTGCTGCATACATTTATTTTCAATTAAAATCACCGAGTTCAAAAAGTCATAGAAAAACGTTTACCTTCTGGATAATTATACTTAGTTCTGGGACACCTAAGTATGTCCAATCTATTCCCACGATAAACACTTCTTGGGTATGTTATGTACAATGTACATACATAACTAAATTAAAATATTCAACTTGTTGTAGGTAAGTAGGTAGGTGCTGAAGACGTCATCTGAACCGTGATAGTAATTTTTTGGAACTCAAGTTACTGTCTAAAGCTAGTTGCTATCAAAAAACACCCCCTGCCATCTTTTACCAATGCATAATTCCAAAACTGCATCCTACCTAGTCTGTCATGATAATAAGAGCTATCTATCTATCTAATAAATGCCAAACAGTAAAAGATTTTATAAGAGTAATGTTACAAAAATATTACGCTAATTATAAAACATTAAGTCTCGTAAGTAGGGGCATGAGTAATCACCAATTGCCCCTGACGCTATATAAATCATCTACAATAGATGCAAAGGCCTGTTTACTTTTTTATAAAACATTGCTTTGTGAAATAAATTATAAATAAAATAAAGTATTTACAAGTCGTTGAATTGTCCTTGATACAATCCCTGTCCAGCAGTTGTCAAACTTCCAGTATAGGTGATGATGAGAATGTATGATGATGCAACTTGTGCCGGCTCTATTTCTAATATTCCATCGTCATTGTCATGGTCAAATCCTGCTTGAAGAGCGTTTGCTTCGCTAAATACTCCAGCCATCACTGACTGGATATTAAGATCTTTACAGTGTAGCACTATAGGATCTTCTCTTGTGGCAAACGTCAACTCAACGCTTATAACCGCTCTACCATTAAACATGTTCCCATTTGGAGTTATTTCTATAGCGTACTCTCGAACATTTTGGCCAGGCCTTATATCTTGTCTTATTAGGTTTATGCTTGTCATATTTAAAATTGTAGCTGAATGGTTTCTTTCCCCTGGTTCTGTAAGGTTGTCGATGCTTGGAATCTCTTCTGTTGGAAGAACTTCATCTTTTACAGCTTCAGAGTGGCTTTCGTAACTATCCACCACATCAGGGATTTCTATGTTCTTAAAAACCGTACTCGTAGTTATCAACGATGGAAACTTTGTTTCTATTGGCAGGGATTTTGTGAACACATTCACTACAATTAGATATAAGAATATTGCTAACTTCCATTTGAACTTAGTCCTGGCCATTTTTGGGTGATAAAATGGCCTCTCACTTTACACAACCCGACATGCGTAACACAACACTGTCTTGGAAGAAATGGGAACAGAAGAATTTGAACATAACGATAAAAGTGATGGGCTGATGAGATATAAAGATCACGATAGTGTCAGAGGTGGGTTTGGAAAAGATAAACTGAACGATAGATTGGCGTTTATCTAGATCTTAAGAACGTTTACTGGGTTTTAAAGTGGGCCAATCAATTTATTTTGTAGCAAATTACTCTTTCCATTATAAAATAACCGCTTGATCACGGAAAACGTTTTTGGTATAATCATATTTTTTATTTTGAAAACTCGCTGATTTCTACTCAACCGACCTATAGGCGCGTAGTGTAGGGAATTCTTCTAATTTTAACAATTTGGAAAACTATCGCTCACAGTTTTTAATAATTCTAAAAATCATTTATATTTTGTGGACAAAATTATCGAAATAAAATAATTCCAAACTCTTTATTCAAAAACTTTATCACTATTTTTTTAAAATACTGATAAAATTTTAAGTAGGTATTATCAAGAAGTGATACTTGACAATATTTGAAAGTTTAGCTTACGTAGTTGGATAACTATTTATTTGATAGGTTCTCTATCTTATCTCTCCTCTGCTGCAGCCACTTCGACAAGTTTCACAGCGTACCCGAGCTCGTTTCTCAGAAATGGGACTTTCGTTTGAATTCATATTCCCTTTGAAATGGAAAATGCAATAAGATAGTCCCTCTATGTGCTGTGTAGAAATAGAATGCAATATTTATATCTTACAAAAAATATACGTTTGTAGGTTTGATTCATTGACTGGCCTCTCGGCTTAGTTGGTAGTAGCTTTACCTTCTGCGCCGTAGGCAATGGGATCGATCCCCACCGAGAACAAATATTTGTGTAGTGAAAGTAGATGTTTGTTCTCTGCCTGGGTGTTTTATTGTATTCTTAGTATGTATGTAAAAAATGTATTATATCAGCTATCTGGTTTCTATAGTACAAGCTCTGCTAAATTTGGGGCTTGATAGCGTTGTGTCCACAATATTTGTATAATAAACATTAATCATGTCACAAATAATTGTGGTATGGGTGTTTTAATGTTTTGTAAGTAGGTATATTAAAAAGGCTACCTACTACTACTTTTTATTTCTTATTTTGTTATTAGTTATCTCAGCTATGGCAAAAAAAATAAAAGGCTTAAAATATCATAGAACATTGGCGATAAATTATAGACAAACAAATAGGCACCGATGGGACACTAGTCGGCAAGTTTATCATGCGCACTTGATGTGCGGGTAGGTTTTCCCGCAAGTAGGCTGCTGGTGGGCCCTTTTTGCGTGACCCTTGACACGTGTTGCTCGAACTTTCTTAGGTTCTACAACACGCCGGTTTCCTCACGATGTTTTCCTTCACCGTTTTGAGAGTACTGGCATAGTGCACATACATTTTTCGACAGAACGATGGGACACTAATACGTATGTTCAGTTTTACACTGAAAATAAAGTGGGTGTTTTTGAACTAGAAATGGTTACTCATAAGTTTATCTAAAACTTGATGTTCATAAATACTTACACAGAATCATACCGTCCTTCGTACAAGCCTTGCCCAGAAACTGCTAAAGTTCCTCGATATTCGATCACAAAAGTATACATTAAAGCTTCAACACCAGTCTTAATTTCCAAAATTCCATCATCATTGTGTACTTCAAAAGAAACAGCAGGTAGATAATTAGAACCACCTGATACTAAAGTGAACTCTACAGAATCGATTTCTAAGTCTCTCACGTAGAACATAACCGAGTCTTCTCTTGTTATCGGATCTATGATAACGACTCGAGTCGTCAATTTTCCGCTAAAAGTTTTACTATCTACATTCGGAGTTATTTCAACTGAGTAACTTATCACTTGCATTCCTGGTCGTATTTGATTCCTCTTCGCTATGCTTGATTTAACTCCACTGGTATTAACTTTCTTTGTTTCAAGGATATGGTAGGTAATGTCATGTGTATCTGTTGCGTTATTTGGTTTATCTAGACCACTGGATATTATATTTCGAACATCATCTTCATTTCTTGTAAATGATTCCCCGACACACTTATAAGCATTTTCTAATATACTGTTTTTGCAATCTTTGTCAAACCTATTTGTATTTTCCAATAAATCACTGTTTTTGCCATCGTCTTGTGTTACTGAAATATCTGCCAGTCCATCAGCTAGGTTACTGGTAGGTTCATGAAAGTATAACAATGGTAAACTTGATGAATGTCTACACAACATGCACAAAATAGAAAATAACTTTAGGGCACCCATTTTCACTGAAGAAATAAAAAACAAACTTATTGCATTGTTGCGTAATACGTATATCACGATGACTAACTGTAACAAAACACTGATAAATAGAGGTTGCATATCGTATTGATTGATTTGACTTTACGGAGAGAAGGTTTTTCCAATAAACAGATAAATATCAATTTACTGTGTTGGGATTATACTTACTCTAAATGATACTACTGAGGAACCAATTTATTTTTAATGCAATTTAATTTTAAAATAAAATGTTTTTTAAGTATTTTGAATTCTATTCGCATGTCAACACACTCTAATCTAGTGTGTCTGGTTCAAAATGAAACTACTTGTACATGTAACTTTACAATAAAGAGTTTTATTAGTCAACGTTTTACATATAAAATATTTACAAAAATACATTTCTTACAAAGACTTGGTCATATACAGGGTTATTCATTATTAGCTGCAAATACTCAGGAATTAGGTTTAACAAATAAAATAAAAAATATTTATGAAATGATTTTTTTAAAATTTTGATTTAAGTTTTTGTATCAAAATTTTATTTTTATTAATTTCCTTACGG
This sequence comes from Thera britannica, assembly GCA_939531255.2. Classification (NCBI taxonomy): domain Eukaryota; kingdom Metazoa; phylum Arthropoda; class Insecta; order Lepidoptera; family Geometridae; genus Thera; species Thera britannica. Next base: position 24,982,449 of record OW618036.2, read on the forward strand.
CTATTGCATAATGATTGCCATGGAGAACAGGACGATGACCCACCCAGGCGGTGACTGAACGCAGAGTGTCACTCACGGTGCACGGGCGGATCAAAGGTCAAAATAGGTCAGGCACCAATGATTCCTTTATCGATTTTCTTGGGATTTTCATAACAAAACTTAAAAAAAATCGTTTTATAAATATTTTTTATTTTATTTGTTGAACCTAATTCCTGAGTATTTGCAGCTAATAATGAATAACCCTGTATAAATCTAAAAATAATAGTTTTACGTTAACTACCTTATATGAACAATGATAAATAATATTATATCCTGAGCTAATGATACACAATATTTAGCGACACAAGATGTTATCATCTAGCTTATCTCAACTGTATTCTACTATACCGTCTACAACAACATTACTGACTTAGTAGTTCAATATAGCTACAGCATAGCTGAGTAGTACAATCAAACCAGCACTCAAAGTTTTAGCATCACTGCTGCCGTAGTTTCCTTCAAGCCAGTCGTCGACTATTGCAGCATTGTCATCGCTCCAAGCGATGGCTGCGGCTATGTTCTCCTGGATAGCACCAATTGAAGCAAGTTCTCCAGCGGTGAAGACAGCTTGGTGTCGATTGATGAATACGTTCATCTGTAAAGTAATTATTTCATTACTGTTTTTTAAGCTTTCGCGATCATGACATATTAAATTTATGAAACACATCCCTACATATTTAATTAGTGTTATTTTTTTATTTCAAAAGTGTTTAATTACATTTTAAATATAGGTATTTCTTGTATTAATGGGAATTATGTTTGATAGGTCTTTTTAGTAGCGTTATTTTTGTTAAATCAATATGTGCAACTAAGAACACATTCTACGGAGAAACTTTTGGTCTGATTCAAAATGCAATGCTTAGTAATACTAGCTATCGATGCTAGCTTAGCTAGCCAACTTAAAACTTTCAAGAATGTATTTTTATTTCTCATAATTATATTATATTATTTTCTTTTCTTTTTTACCTTTTCATTGTGAGCTACAGTTGTTAGTCTTCTGGAAAACGCGTTAAGAATGTTGGTGGTGCCAGTTAATCCTTGCACGCTGTAAGAAACAACATTATATTTAAATATTTAAACTTATCTCTGGCAATTTTTCTTCTCTAAGATATCATCAAGGCTATCAAAAGCAAGTATCAAGAGATTCCAAGTTATTTCACTGTTCTTATAAAACATTTAGTATATTATTGGTTGGAAGACGAATCGTACAGTGCCCACCCACCAGATGGTCCGACGACATTGTTAAGATCGCGGGAAGTCGGTGGATGGAAAGAGCTCAGAATCGTTCTTCCTGGAAAGGTGTAGGGGAGGCCTATGTCCAGCAGTGGACTTCTTCAGGCTGATGATGATGATCTTGCATACCTGGATTGGATCGTAGGCCAATGCTCGGTGACGAAGTCAAGAGCAGCGTCCATATTGTCAGGGCTAGAGTTGATGACGGAGACGATGATAGTGTGTCTGTCCTGCTCACGCACAACAGATTCGGAGTTCACCACTTGATCCAAGTAGCTGTTGGAAGAGAGAGATAACATCTCAAAAACTATGCAAAGAAAAGCTGCATTGCTAAGCATGACGCATATAGTCAGCTAGATGAACAAAATGCCCTAGTAGCCTTTCATGCGCTTTAATATTAAGCTTATCTTGATTTTACGACCGTTCAGTTTTCCCACAATACCGGGTATCCGTTTGTCTGTGAATGTTCGTTGTTCACCAAAAAATTGTCCAGCCAAACTAGAATCACGGAAACCTCCAAACTCTACCGTCATCCAGATCGTGGGTACACCCACGTGGTGGATAACTTTTGGAATCGTTCAAAATCTGAATCAAATTTTAATCCTCAAATTCATCTAAACCTTCCTAGAAGTAAACTTACAAAGCTCGCGACACATTGTTGGAAGTGCATCCTAAGGCGTTCAAGAGGATAGACTGCTGGCTGGAGTCAGAGGTGGTGACGTATTGCTCCCAGAGGAAGTTGAAGTTGTCTTCGTCTCCTCCGCGGAGACCGGAGCAGAACACTGTGGTCTGGATGTCAGGGTTCAGAGGCACATCTGGAAAGAGAACCTTATTATACTGTGGAAAAAGTTAAAAAGGCGTTTTTGATAAAATGCACAGATGTACTTACGTCAGAGAAAAAATATGTAGGCTAAACAATATCAGTCACTTTAGCTCTAGATAAGGTTATAACATAATACGGCTACGCATTGGACTATACTGTAGCTTGGACTTTGAAATATTTGAAATTGAACGCTTCAAAGCGTACGATGTGTTGTTGTTATTTAGTTTTACTAAAATACTGCTCGTTACCGCACCATATTGCAGATATGAAGCGTTTTGGGGTATAAAGAGATATGTAGATGACTGTACTATTATTTATCAGTTTCATTAATATGTTTTTTTACTAAAAACTAATTCATTTTACGCAAAACGCCACGAATAATGCTATCGAATCCAAAAGTAAACTTACTCGGATTGCTCCTAAAGCTTTCAAGCTTCTCCTGAGCAGCGTCAATGCAGTGCTGGTTGCCGAGGCGGCAGTTGATGTCTAAGATGATGTTCCTGTGGTAAGGGACCACGTGCTCCTCAACTGTTGCAGCGTCGAAGCCAAGCTTGGCGTACAGAGGAGCCGTCAGTTCAAGAAGGTAGGTCTAGAAATGAATTAGTTAGAAAAACAGATGTTAGATGATAAATAGAAAATTTATTGTAAATGGATGGGAACAACAGCGAAAATGTTGTTGCAAAAAAAAAACTAAATTTGCGTTGTTGTTGGCTTGCGTTTGACCGCAATCTCACATTCTGTTAGGTGATGACGCGGTCGAGCGACGGTGTATCACGCTTACCTAGAAGATAACTGTTCACTCTACTCTTAAAACATCCAAGTTATAAGGCGTTCGGAAAAACAGACGCCGGCAAGAAGTTCTACTTCTTAGAACAGTTGGAACACCAACCATGTATGGATGTAGTATTTCCGTGCGCCTAGAGGTCCGATGATAGAATGGGGATGGGGGAATTCAATTGTGACGTAAGGGATAAATTGATGGGTTGTGTAAAATGCACATGGATAAGAAATGAGTGAATACAGAGATGACAGCTAATACCTTAAAGTTCATTTCGTGCACTGATAATGATGTAGATTGACGTAGTACTAAGTTGCAACTTGGGTGGGCAACATTCTAAGTCAGCTTTAGACCAGAGACGCTTCAAACTTTGGTTCTAGAACTTTGGTTTAAACTGCGCATAGATTAATCTCGGTACGTTTAATCAGGCGATGCTAGGACACCAAAGCCGAAGCGTAGAGTAACTTCAATTTTGAGATTTTTAATCTAAAAAGGTAAAATGTAATCAATGTAAATCAATTTCTAGAAATGGATATTTGTTATTAATATGCGTTCTTTTTATATCGACATCACCATCATTAGATCATTCACAGTCATCATCACCATCATCGCAAAGTCATCATTACACATCATATCATCATCATCACACAGGGTCACATTAACAGTCACCGTAGCCGAATACGGCTAGGAAATCATCATCATCATCAACTTATTATTATATTTCAAGTTTTTTTATAAAATTCGTTTATAGAACTGGCTTATGGCCTACCTGATGCTAAGTGGTAACCATCGCCTATGACAAAGGTTACGCTCCTCAAAAACGTACCTTACGATGTACTGCCATGTGTACATCAAGTTGATTCACACAGACGTATTTCACTGGTATCCACACCCTTCAAACCGAAATACAGCAACGCTACTAAAAGGCACTTAGGATCGGGTTGATATCTGGTTCCTTATGTAGTTCGTACATACAAAAAGTTCACTTAGCATGGGGTGAGTGATATACTGGTTCCTTCTGCAATTTGTATAAAAAGTTACCTTGTACAGGTCGTGTGCTGGCAAGCCGCTCAGAGCTAGGTCCAAGTAGCTGAAAGCCGGGTTGGCAGCCGCCCAAGGGATGTAGTCTTCCTCTTTCTCCAAGTAGCGGGACAACTCGAAAGCGTAGTTGTATTGCTGGAAAACAGAACTCAATAAATACAACTCAATGGTTTTGTTGGTGCATCACGGAAGATCAGTTTTGAAGCAAACTTTGCTGCACATATTTAATCAGAAAAAATCACCAATTTACAATTCTTCCTTTCGATTTTCTATAGCATACTATGGTCCACCATCACCATGCACTGTTACTAAAAGGGGATAACAGGCCATAACTGACGTCCAATTTTACAGTTTACATCAGAATTTTGGCATCAAAAAGTAGCGTGTCCGTAGCAGTAGTGTCCTTTCTCAGGCTCTTCACTATCTGTATACCAAATTTCATTTAAAACGGTCCAGTAATTTAGGCGTGAAAGCGTGACAGACAGACAGACAGATAGACAGAGTTACTTTTGCATTTACAATATTAGTAAGGATTTAAAGGCCTGCTAAAATAATGATGAAATCTAAACCTAATTCTGGAAAAAACTGTTTATAAGAAGTAGAATGTCACAAAAGAGAGTAGTCACTTCACATGAATGCGCCATAATTCTATTCAGTTATAAGGATAAGCTTTCCATCAAAAAATAATCTAAAAGCGAATGCAACTTGGCTAAGATTAATTCTGTGGCGCAGTGCTAATGAGAAGAGAGAAACAGAGCGAGCAAAACCAAAAAGGAAATCAGTAGTAGTTTGACTACGTAGACGTTAAGTTTCTGTAGGCCTACCATGAGCTCTGTCTGGCTCTGTCTCTGTTTCTGGTTTTGAGTCTGTGTGAATGCTCACCAGTGCATAATACTGTGCGTGTTACGTTTTGACGTAGGATTTATTTAGTCAACATCTCACATAGACTCAAAACCAGAACTAGAGACAGAGCCAGACAGAGCTCATGAGCACGCCCAGCATCATTAATATGCAAACGACATTGATTTTGCGTGGTCAGAGGTACTAAAGCTTATTCCGATGACCAAGCTTTTCTTGAAGCATCGGGTTAAAATGAAATCCGATGAAATGCATGAAAATTTTATCAGATTACATCTTAATTTGGCGAGGCTTGCGAACTGCCACGTACCTATAATAATTGCATCACATTTAAATTACATTTTGTATCATCATGGCGATTGCATTAAGTCTAGGCATATGCCAAGTGAATTGTATGGACGTGTCCCTGACTAACACACGGCTAAGAATAAGGGTGATTAGAACATTTTTGTACATTATTCGTCAGAATGTGTTGTGATCTTTTGAGTTTAGGGCTAAGTTCAGATACATCAAAGTTTTTTTATAACGCTTTTATTAGCTTCACCTGTATGTATTAATGTATGTATGTACGAGTAACCGACCTCTTTGAGCTCGATTTTGTCCTACTTTGAACGATCAGATTTGATTCAAACTTTGGTTGGAAACCCCACGCTTTTTTGTACAATAATATAAATTTTTCAATTGATTATTACAGTTTTATTTTTAACTTTTTAGTTCAATTAGTTATAAAAGCGTTTTTTTTAGTTTTTTATACTATAAATTATTTATTTTGGTTTTCTGTAGAATCTACCCCTCATTCAAAATGCCGAACACTCAGACGTCGGTCTGTTATGCTAAATGACTGCTAAAAATGGGCTAGTGAGACAAAATACCACTCAGACCACTCAACCTTGCAGTACCAAAATACCGATCGACAAAGAGACTATGATATTCGCAATAAAATTATACAAAACCCAGCTAGAATAGTAACAATATTGGTGTTTGACTTCATTGTGCATTTTCATCCAATACTCGCAATTTTCCCTACGGAATAAAATATCCATCTCAGCAGTTCTTGGAGATAGAACTACTGGACGACTCAAGACGATAGTTATGATGAGAAAAAATACTACTGAATAAAAATTACTAAAGTTTTTGCCTGTGGTTTTGCCTTCAGGGGCCCCCAAAAAAAACTATTTAAATAAATATAATTACGTAGTAACATATTTTTACCAGCAAACTAGTAATTAACTAGATAATAGTATTTATGTGTTAAATTATCTTTTTGTTAGTTTGTAAGGTGTACAATAAAGAATTTTCTATCTATCTAATTGTTGCAAACGAGTAGTTGGGGCAGCAATGGCGGAGATTGGCAAGGGACCGAAAAGAGTGGCGTATTAGGGAGGAGGCCTATAGGCACCCAGCAGTGGGTGCATATAGGCTGAATAGATAGATAGATAGGGGTTTTAACATAAAATGAGTCCAGAGTGATATACTTCTAGATCACCATTTCACTATGACTTGGATTCTGTTCGCGTATCGGCGAGCTACGAGTTTTCGCTTTGGGATATTTCGCATGCTCAAAATTTATCTTGAATATTTTATCTTGCATCTAGATAGCATTTTCATAGCAGAGTAGCCAATGATAAGAAATTGCGTCATCTGTTACCTACATTTTTCATCGTTTTTAACCATCGAAACCAGAGAGCACTGGTGGTCTAGTGGTAGTGGCCCCGCCTTCCGATCCGAAGGTCGTGGGTTCAAATCCACTCGTGTACCAATGAGTTTTTCTGTCGAAAAATTTATGTGCACTATGCCAGTACTCTCAAAACGGTGAAGGAAAACATCGTGAGGAAACAGGCGTGTTGTAGAACCTAAAAAAGTTCGAGCAATACGTGTCAAGGGTCACGCAAAAAGGGCCCACCAGCGGCCTACTTGCGGAAAAACCTGCCCGCACATCAAGTGCGTATGAAAAACTTGCCAACTTGCCAACCATCGAAACCGTATCTACTCATAGAAAAAAATAATCATCGTTTTTTTACTAGTAGCTGATGGATAAAACAGATACCTAGCTCACCTGATGTTATGTGGTAAACATTAACAAAGCGCATTGACTCGTAGATCAAAAATTAATGTATCTCAACTTGAGATACATTAATTTTTGACCTACGAAAATTTACTTGAGATTCTCAAGTAAATTTTAAATTGAATAGTACTTCCTGATTGGTCTCAAAAAAAACATCTAAATCGGTTAAGCAGTTAATTTTTTTTATCTTATGCCTAACAGCGTGAAATATATTGCTTCAAGGCTGTAAGCGCTTCGTCCAAAACCACTAACCAAAATGCCACCAGCACCTCTTAATAATATAAGCCACGGTACAGTACAACACGTATAAGAGGATCCTAGTCTTACACAGAAGCGTAGTATTATTTTATGCTCTGAGACAAAAGATTCCTATACTCAGAAGTGGATGGATACGGGAGAAAGATGGATGTTCACGCACCAGCGTGCATGAAGAAGAGAAGGGTGCGGGGCGAGGGAGGCACCCGCTCCACCGCGCACACGCCGGCCCCGCAGGACAGTTCCCCAACGACACCGAAGCGAGCGCACGTCATCGCGCTCGCTCCCTACTTATTATAATAAATACACCATATACAAGGTGCAGTTTTGGATCTGCAAAACATTTTAGGAGGTAATTATGTTAGTGATTCTCGACCCGAATCAACAATAAAATGGGCAGGTATTTTTTTTTCATTTTATTCTTATTAACGTAAATCGGTAAGTGTGAACTCCCCTTTTTAAAACGCGACCAATCTGTACGTGTCCTTAAACTGCGCTTTCACACACACAAACAAACGCAACCGACATTTCTTTCATAAATCCAAACCAAAGCACCAACCACCGGCCGCTCCCTCCCCCCCCGCCACCCCGCCACGCCCCCGCGGCCATCGCAAACGCATCGATCGGGTCAATTTATTAGTGTATTTGATGACGCCGGTATGTGCATACGCTTGCAAATTCCGCCCCTCAAGTGCGCCTTCGATTAACGGTCGGGATAGGTACCTACTACCTAATTGTAAAGATGACGGACCAATACTCCAATGTAGAGTTGGTGGAGATGGTCCGCTTGTAGGTATGCCATCAGTGGAGACAATGTATCTCGAGCCATCGAAATGTTCGCGGAGTTATTCCCCAATCGGCAACGTCATCATTGAAATCCCGTGTTTCGGTAAGCACTTAATTAAAGCCTTTGGTTCGAACTGATTTGTAGCTCTCGGACAGTCGTTAGGTACCACACGGGTCGGTACGGGTCAACGACCTTACAGCCCTGCCGTACGGTCGGACAATTAGCAAATAACAAATGGGTATCGTGTTATCAAGTAACTGGTTTGTTGAGGTCTGATACGCAGTCGCCCTGCGAGATTCACTGGCACTCCATGCAGTGAGCTGCATACAGTTAAAAATTCGAACTACATCTAAGGTAAAATTATTTGACGTCACTGGTCATCGCATTCACGCACACAGTGACATGACACGCGATACATCGCAATGGGTGATTCTGTTTTTTTGAAGAGGGTTATTCTGAAAATCAATAAAATTGAAAAATCGAAAATAAAAAGTATTATTGATTATTGACTTGGTATCGTATTGTTATATGATTATTTACGAGTCTCCTAACAACCTCCTGAAATGTTTTGCAGGTTCAAAACTGCACCTTGTATACCTATGTAAAACCTTAAAGTAATAAAAACAATAATAAAGTAAAAACCTAGTTCATTACGTAACAATGGATAAACAAAAGATCAATCGCTTTCGACTCAAAGTTCAAATTACGGCTCAAATCCTCTAAGTTTGAAGATTTCTACATTCAAGTTTGTTATGCATTATCGATCGAATGTAATCTTAATTAAATACAGCGTTTATTATTTGAAATGTAACTTCTATAGTTGCTCATCATCTTCCAGCCTTTTTAGTGGAATACAAACATAATATTGTACAAGCAGCGAAGCCCAGTGTTGCCCTCGTCTTTGAATTAAATTTGATTATTTTCCAGAATGTTAAAAAACATTCTAGAACGTTGAGGTGCTCTTATCTTCAACGTTCTAGATTAGTCAGTCGTCATCCAGAAAGCATTCGAGCTATTCTAAATCATTTCAATTTAGAACGTTTAGGAGCATTCTAGAACACTGAGCCAAAGCCAAATTTAGCAAAATTCTTTGAAGTACGCAGCCCTGCATTGTTTTGTTCCCCTCCAATTATTACGGCCGCCAATTGAAATTCTGTTTGCATTTTCTTTTGAGAAATAGAACAGTTGCAATTTCCTTTGAAGCGGTTTTTTCACTTTAATGCATATTTATGACGGAAAGGTAAAAAATTGCTCTTGCTTTTGGAGAATTGTTTGCGAAAAACAATAATTTTGGTTTAGAACTTTTAAATTTAATATCAGGTGTTCATATGGTATGGTTTATGGTGGGCTTTGGCAAAACTTTGACACCCCTTGACATGACACTGACAGATGACAACCTGATCATAGAATATTGTAACTTTAATATGACTTGCACGGAGTTTTATAAATATGTAAAAGGACAGAACGAATTGCTTAAAAAAGTAAAGTCTTCAGCAAAATATGACCAAGCTACGTCTAGCACTGCTTCCATACTTTAAAATTAGTATTTTTTTATAAGTAAATAAAATAATCATACGTATTTTTTTTTGCGTCCCGACGCGAGCCTTGCCAAATATGGCAACCCTACTCATGTATAACACGCATAAGGAATAATAACTACTTACTAAAAGTGACGTTTTTCTCTTGGTATGTTCTAGATAAATTATTATCTGACTCTTCAAAGATAATGACGACAGATAAGATAGTAAGCCGTGGTTTTCCGGAGTTCTCTTCTTTTTAAAAACACTGGGTTGGGCAAAGCTTTAATGTTTTTCAGCGAATAAAATGTCGGTGAAAGTCATGTGACAAGGAGAGTGATGAGTATGTATGTAGATGGATATGTGAGCACTAAGGCCTACCACAAGCTCTGTCTGGCTCTGTCTCTGGCTCTGGTTTTGAGTCTGTGTGAGTGTTGACTAAATAATAATATATTCTATGTCGAAACGTAACACACACAGTATAATACACTGGTGAACACTCACCCAGACCCAAAACCAGAGCCAGAGACAGAGCCAGACAGAGCTTATGGTAGGTTTACAGAGGTAAACCACCAAAAGTTAAGTTAAGCTAAGGCAATCCCCACTCGGCTCTTAACTTATGGGACATTAGAAAATTTGTTAAAAAAAGTTATTGTTATTTTTGTCAATGGAACTCACCAGTTTCCCAGTCCTGGCCAGGTTGAAGCTGTCGTCCAGGATCTGTGCGCGGTTGAGCACGTGAATGATGGAGTGGTCCGAGAGTAGCACCCCAGCTAAGGCCTCCCAGTTCTCAACGTCGTAGTTTACTCTGTAGTAACCTACAGATCAATATGATAGATGAACCGACGACATTGTTAAGATCGCGGGAAGTCGATGGATGGAAAGGGCTCAGAATCGTTCTTCCTGGAAATGTATAGGGGAGGCCTATGTCCAGCAGTGGACTTCTTCAGGCTGATAATGATGAATGATGATGAAGTAAGAAAATACTTGTTTTTGCTACTTTTTGATGGAACAACCAGATAGCAGAAGCAGATACCTCGTGACTGGCCTATCAGTTGGTAGTAGCTCTGGCTCCTGTGCCGTAAAAGGTCGTGGTTTCGATCCATAACGAGAACAAGTATTTGAGTGTTGAACACATTTTCTTCTCTTTTTGGGTGTTATAGGTATTATATTCTAAGTATTTATTTACTGATCGAGTAAAACTCTGACTACGGGTACAGTTTCATGAAATGCAGCCCCAAAGTAAGCAGAGCTTGTTCCATAGAAACCAGATAGCTTATGTAATACTTCAATACATTTTTTTTTGGAGAGGCCAGATGTTTCTCTCACACTTTTTCTGATCCGGTATTTCGGATGACTTTAAGTCCCCTTCGTATCAAGAGATCTTACCAGTCTGCTGCTTGTTGAAGATGAACCACTCAGCGTCCGCCAGGCCAGGGATGTCGATCGGCGGTAAAGGCAGGGAGACCTGCACCCAGGACTGAGGACTGGTGTCTTCGAAGTTGACGTCAGTAGACAGCACCCAGTTCACGGGGATGTGCCAACGATCACTCGATTGTAAGGTGGAGTCAGTGAGGTAGCGTTCCTATGGGGAAAACAGGTACTCATAAAAGCCAAAATCAAAGTCAAAATTCATTTATACATTTGTATCCAGGGAAAGCTAAGTTATTTACACTATTTATAAGAACAACGAGGTATTTACCAAAAAAAATAAAAATGCTAAAATAAAATAGTGTTAAAAACAATGATAATTTCAAAAGTTATAAAGCTAAGTAAGTATTCCATTTTACTAAACCAGTTTTTTTGGCAGTGCATCGTAGGTCACATTTTTGACATGCGTGACCTACGAGGCAATGCTTTGTTACAGGCGATGGTTACCACTTAACATCAGGTGGGTCACATGCTTGCTCCATCAGCTAGTTGTATTTAAAAAAATTTAGTACATATTATATTCTCGTAGTTAAACTAGGTGGATTATTTTTCCGACCCAAATATCGACCAATAGAATTGCACCATTCGACGTCACGTGGTACAACCTACATGGTATTATTCTGATAATATTTTGAAAATGTTCTAGGTTGTACCACGTGACGTCGAATGGTGCAATTGGTCGATATTTGGGACGGAAAAATAATCCCCCGAATACCACACGAGCTTCAAAGCTCTTGTGGTATTATAAGTGAAAATTCAAAACTCAGTTTAAGGCCTTGCGCACATCTAGATCGCCTGCGATGGCGATCAGTGTATAGTTATATCCTGTCAAAGTTTGCGGCAGTCTGCGGATGTATGCCAAGCCTGATTGATTGACACATGCGTGTATTATGTATATATTTAAGAGAATCTAAAAATACACCAAGTTTTATTCATTGTGCACTACCCATTAGGAATGTTCAAATTACGCAAAGGTTAACTGAAAGAGAATGGCTCTCTAGCATTATGTTCGCCTATCTAAGATGCAATTTTATCGTAGTGCAATAAATAATTTTCTATCTTTCTACAGCAAGTTCTAAGACAAAACGACGTTAACCGATAAAAAATTCAGTGGAGTGGAACCAATTTTAGCTGTACCCGCGTATTTAACTTCGTCCCACAAATTCAGAGTCAAGTTAGCTAATTGGGCATGGTTTGGAACGGGTACCAACTCGGGCGTGTTTATAAATAGCACTAACTTCCACATACAACACCGAAGCGGTTTATATATTGGCACTTTCTCTATTAATAGTTTTCAGTAGTGGTTGCGACGCTTTCGGTATTAAATTTTGATATAGGAGCCAAGGCGTCGCGGCAGACTGAGAACAAGATGGCGAGACGTGCTTGACAAGTATAGACTACAGTGGAACATTTAAAAACAGGACCGCACTAGAGTGAAGGAGATTTAGGGCGGCATTTGCCCAGCAGTGGGACATAGAAGGCTCATAATTATAATGATGATGATAGTTTTACAATGTAACAAATAAACAAGTTCATAGTTCTCTACTACTACTGACGTCAACGTTTCGACCGTGTTACAACAGCCGTGGTCGCGGGCAGACTCAAACGTTAGGAAATAATACCCGTTTCTTCCACATATTTATGCATAGGTTAATTTAAAAGTGCTATTGAAGAAATAAATAAATATTAAAGACAATCCACACAACACTATCTAGCCCAAAACTAAGCAGAGGTTGAACTATGGGAACCAGATAGCTGATATAATACTTAAACACATTTTTTTTTGTAAATACATACTTAGAATAAAATTTAACAGCCAGACAGAGAACCAACATCTGTGTTCACCACACAAATATTTATTCTCGGTGGGGATCGAACCCAAGACCTACGGCTCAGAAGGCAGAGCAACTACCAACTGAGCTGAGAGGCCAGTCAAAAAAATGACAAGAGAAAAGCTATTCTCACCTGAGCAACTTGGACAGAGTTGGAGGTCGGAGCAGTTCTTCTGACTGTGAGGACAGGGAACCCGCCCTGATTGGTCCACCGGTTCATGATGGTGGTAAGTGACCAGCCAATAGTGTGGTTGGACTCGTCCAGAGCTTGCTGAAGAGCGGCGTAGAGGTCGCTGGGAGAGGCTGCTTTACGGGAACTGAAATAAATAAAATAAAAATAAAAATAATAAAAAACAAAATAAAAACTTTTTATTTCATACCTTGATCCATAGGGGTTAGTAACTCGACAAAATAACTTAGAAACTATGTTAGTAATAAACAAAAATGTGAAATGAGGGTCTCGCCACGATGAATGAGTGAGCCACGGTCGCGTTAGTGCCGAACAGTCCCTAAGAGTTTTTTATTGATTTTATAGTGTTTACTACACTTAAAGAAATCACAAAGATTTTTGATGTCCCAAAAGTTAGGAGCCAATCGGGATTTGAACCCGCGACCTTCCCCTCGGTACGGGGCTGCGCTGACCACTGCGCCATCGGATCCTAATCACACTCGACGAATAACTCTTAGGGACTGTTCGGCACCAACGCGACCATGAAAATTATGAAAACGCAAGGTGACATCTCTTGTCGATTCAACTGAATGCAACTTCGGTTATCGAGCAGGTTAGTTGACTGTAACGTCAAACATGTGGATAGAGCCACGGTCGCGTTAGTGCAGAACAGTCCCTAAGAGTTATTCGTCGAGTGTGATTAGGATCCGATGGCGCAGCGCGCTGACCGCTACCAAAACCCCCGTACCGTACCAACAGCCCCGTACCAAAGGGAAGGTCGCAAATCCCGCTCGGCTCTTAACTTTTGAGACATCTTTGTGAAATGAGGGTATTCTATTTTGTTCTTGCTGTTCTTCCGGAGCTTCTTCTTTTTACAAAAATGCTCGGTCTAAATTTGTACATAACGTTGACTTTGAAACCCTCCATAACACGGGCTGAATTGATTATAAAAGCGCAAAAGATCACTGGTGGTCTAGTGGTAGCAATTTCGCCTTCCGATCCTTAAGTCCTTGGTTCAGATCCAGTAGAGCCATTATGTTTTTCTGACGAATTGATGTGTCCTATGCTAATACTCTCAAAACCTTCGTAGAACCTATAAGTAAGTTTTTTTTGTCACGTCTTAGTTTTTCTGAACCAGTGTGGACTGTGAGCAAGGATGGTAGATGTGCACCAAAATGCTTAATTCCTGCACATAATTAATATGAGAAAAATAAAATTACTAATAAAGTCCTCACTTGTTCTCAATGTAGTAGACCAGCCCCTGTCTGAAGACTTCAGGAGTGAGGAAATGCTGCATCATACGTATTACCGAACCAGCTGAAACAAAATCAATGTGAAAATGAAAATGGTTAATTTGACAGACGCCGCGGCTCAGTTGGCAGTAGCTCTGCCTTCTGCGTTGAAAGCCGTGGGTTCGATCCCCACCGAGAAAAAATATTTACTTGGTGAACATAATGTTTGTTTTCTGTCTGGATGTTATATTGTATTTTAATATTTACAAAAAAAATATTATATAAGTTCTATATCAGCTATCCCATACCATCCCATTGTATAAGCTCTGCTTATTTTGAGTCTAGAGCGAGCTGTGTTACTTGTCTATAATTTTTATTTTATTTTGCTACAGGCGATTCATCAACATCACCATTCACAGCCAGACTTATGAAAATTTAAATTCAAAACTTTATTAATTCAGTTTTATTACAAGGATCACTTTTAAACGTCTTAAATCTAGGTGAATCTAGGTGCCAGTTTCACGTGACCAAGCCTAGAAGAACGAGTTTAGTTCACGGCAAAATTTAGTTCACGGCTTATTAGCCGTGATAATTACCGTGATAAATTTGGCCTAAGCATAGAAAATGTCGGCTCATAACCAAAATCCAATAAAAAAAATCGGTTGTCTGTAAAGTCGATTTACTGACGATAGTTGAACGTGACAACGTCATACAGCTGTCCACGCGGACGCATCGCTCACTCAAGTAGGAGAGAGACAGATGTCGAACGTTGCCGAACGCGGAGGCCGATTGTGCCTCTTTGTCGCTCGTTTCGCGCTCTTGCTTGCACTTCAAGCCTTAAATGGAACGCCTCAGAGCGAGGTAACGCCGCATTAGTCATGTTTTTGCGTGCGTGCAGCCGGCTCCATCGAATTATAAGACGTTGTCACGTCAAAAACTTAAATAAAATGAATCATTCCAATATCTATTGACAATAAACACTTCAGAAGATAACGAGTCTTTGACGGTATCCGGTTACAATCATGATTAAAAATCCCAAAGAAAAAATACTCAAACATGACGAATACAGGGTACAAGTGGAATTATTATTTTTATATTAAACATCTTATGTCGTATTATCGTATGTCGGTTCCATCAGTAAGTTGTTTAAAAAAATACCGACACCATTGGAGCCAAAAAAAATTGATTTGATAAATGAAATGTCCAAATCTTGTGTTAAAATGAGGTGACGAATATAGGTTATACTGCAATGCGAGTATAGCTATGCAATGCTGGGACTCAAGGAAAGCTGCAGAAGAACCAAGTTGATCGGTGTTGAGAACGCTATATTTCTAAATCCCTTGCAATGATCTACTATAGCTATATTTCTGTTATATTGCACCCTTTTTTTAAATAATTGAT
This sequence comes from Thera britannica, assembly GCA_939531255.2. Taxonomy (NCBI): domain Eukaryota; kingdom Metazoa; phylum Arthropoda; class Insecta; order Lepidoptera; family Geometridae; genus Thera; species Thera britannica. The sequence goes on from OW618036.2 coordinate 24,997,910, forward strand.
TAATAGCAGTTTGCTTCGTTAATAAATAATGTATTTCAAGTACTTAGAGCTGTACTTCTGATGAAAGATATGTGACCAAGAGAGCGATGAGTATGAATGTGGTTGGATACGTCGGTACAGGTAGACCAAAGAAAAGTTAATAATTATAAAGGAAAAGGTGATGACAAAAGAAAGATAAACTATGCAAAAGATGACATAGATAAGAAAGAAGTAAACATAGAAATAACGGCTGATAGAAGAGAATGGAAGAAGAAAACCGCCGCAGCCAGCTTCTAGGCTCGGTCGCGTGGAACTGGCCAAGATTCACCAAGCTTTAAGACGTTTCAAAGTGATCCTTGTGATACAACTGAAAAAATATGCATTTGACTTTGACTTTTAAAATTTTATGCGGATATTGAGGTAAGGGCAGGAAAATAAATACTTACACTTCTGATAAGCAACAGCGTTGAACGTTCCCAGAATTTCAGACGGGGTGAGTACCACGTGAGTCATCGGATTAACGCTCAACACAGCATCGGACTGAAAGACGTTCTGGAGTGCGATCACGAACTGGTCCATCATCCGCCATTGGGGAAGTACCTAGGTGAGTATTTAAGATTTCTGAGACACAGTTCCTATGATTGGGCTGCCCATGTCTTCCACATGTCAAACGGAATGGGCCCCCTACAATGGCAGACGACCTCGCAGGCCAAGATTCAGATGGCGGGCCGATCTTGACTCGTTTATGGAAGACTGGGCATCCACAGCACAGGACCGGGAGGAGTGGAAGGGGGTTAGGGAGGTCTTTGCCCTGCAGTGGGACGATGCAGGCTAAAACTAATAATAAAATACCAATAAACCGGCTTGTCGTAGAATCTAGAAGTTCGAGAACATGAGTCAAGTGCACAAAAAGAGCCTCTTTGAGACTTGGCTTTTCAAATCTTTTAAAATTCTTTCATACTGGCACTTTTTAAATTAATGCGATTGTTATGCATAATTGGTCTCCAGAGTTAAAAATGTCCACGTTCACATAATAATAAAGGGAAATAATTGGACCAAGAAATAATAAAGGTAATCGCGATAAATACTCGTTCTTTCACACTAGTTCAAAAAAATAATGACTTATCACAAAAACAATAAACGGCTAGAGATATCTTTTTATTGATTTTATAGTGTTTACACTTCAGGAAATCACAAAAATTGTTATAATGTCTCAAAAGAGTTATTCGTCAAGTGTGATTAGGGTCCGATGGCGCAGCGGTCAGTGCAGCCCCGTACCAAGGGGAAGGTCGCGGGTTAAAATTCCACTTGGCTCTTAACTTTTGAGACATTATAAAAATCTTTGTGGTTAGAGGTATGTTCCAAACTCTTACCAGATCAGTAGCAAAGTTCTCGAAGAAATTGGCAAAACCCTCGTTCAGCCAGGTGTATGTCCAGGACAGGGGCCCCACTTCGTTGCCGAACCACATGTGGACGTTCTCATGACAGATGATGCGGCCGATGTTCTGTCTCACTGATGTGGTGGTCACACCGTCTTGGACCAAGAGTGCTACCTCTCTGTAGATGAAATTTTTATTGTAGATTATTTTTATTCCGACTGCCCAGGAGGGTTATGTGTTTTAAGTGTATGTTTGTATGTATGTCGGGACGTTTGTGCGTCAGGTTCAATGGATTTTGGTCAATGAGGAATCGTTCCTAAAACTATATTGTATTTTAAGTATCTATGTATTTACAAAAAAATACCACAGTACAAGCTCTGCTTATGCTCAATATGCTCATGCTTAATTTGGGGCTCAATGGTGTTTTTTGGAATGTCCACCATGTTTATTATAATTTATTGGAATGATAATAAATATGGTGTGAGTGATTATCAGATGTAAAATCTTATTCAAAGATGATAAATAAATGATTTGACTGAGCTGTAGATTGGGACTACAGCGCAGACAAAGACTACCAACTTAGCAGTGTTTGTCTGTTTACTCTTGTCTAAAGTATGAAAATTATGGTAATGAAGTTTTCTGAAGTCTTTAGTTGTAACGGGCTCATTAAGCTCCCTAGGACGCCTCAAGGCCCACTTACAGAATAAATATCTACTTTATAACTAAAGAGCTTGTCATTACGCAAGGTTAACGAAGTGGCAAAAACTCTCTTCTTTTTATAAAATGTAAAACATTTTTATTTCCATGTAGATTTTGGAGGAAATCCGCAGAACGTTTTATTGAAACTCGGAAAATTGAATCGGAGTATTCGTAGGTTTGCTAACAAACATTCTAGATCGAATTTTGCTGGAGTATTGATTCTACGAGTAAATTTGAATGTAGGTTAATAAAAATCATTTTTTTTCAGGTCTTATTGCAACAGTAGCTATCTAATGCTCTAAAACGGTGAAGGAAAACATCGTGAGGACCAGCATGTCGTAGAACCTAAACAGTTCGAAAATATGTTTCAAGATCATGAAAGGAGCCTCATTGAGGCACACTTAAAACCTTTCACCACACTTGGTTCGAAAGCACCAGTGACACGATAAGAAGAGGAAGCTATCTAATCCAACCTGGGGCCTTGTTCGCCATAACATTGGAGATTGCGTGCCCAAAACGTGTGACGTTACAACGTGATCTAAACGCGCCTTGGTGTGGAATCGAAAAATGGTATTCTGTATGCCACATGACTAGCTGTCTATGCCCCACGTTTGATGTTTTGGTTATTTCACGTGATTCGTTCAAAATCCGACGATTGCTAAGCCGATATCTCAACGTGTTCACGTAACGCGCGTGGTTTGGCAATAGCGAATAACGGCCCTGTACGGTTTGGGTGTAGAGAATTTAGTTGAAATGGTTTATTAATACACGTAAATCCATCATTGAACATTAAATAGTGATGGGATTGAATTTATCTCCGACACCGAGAAACAGCTTTATTTACGATATTCTTTACGACGAGTTCGCGTATTGATACACGATAAAAACTCATAAATAAGTATTTTTATGGCACCTAATAAATATTTGGCACTTCATTGCCCATTTACATTGGATCATTTCTCCCATCCTGTGACGACATTATTTTTCGGTAACCGTGTCCTTGAGACGAGAGATTACTGAAGCTTCAGAACACCTCTTAACGACAGTCATATTGGCGATGGTTACCACTTAACATCAGGTGGGCCATATGAAAATAAATAAGTATTGTGGATGATCCACAGAACACTATTTAGCCCCAAACTAAGCAGAGCTTTTACTATGGGATCCAGATAGCTGATATAATACTTATGTAATTTTTTTTGTAAATACATAACTTCGAATACAATATAGCACCCAAACAGTAGAAAACAAACATCCGTGTTTACCACACAAATAAAGGTTCTCTGTGGGGATCGAACCCACGACTTACGGCGTAGAAGGCAAAGCTACTACCAATTGAACTGAGAGGCCAGTCAAAAATGACTGAAGCAAGGCAGAAACCCGCATTTTAGGCTGAACCTAAAAGTGATCCTATGTCACCGTATCAGTGATTTTTGCAGTGCAGTTTTGGCAGTGCACCGTAGGGCACGCTCTCGACGTGCATGGCCTACAAGATAATACTTTGATATTGACGATGGTTACCACTTTACATGACGCGGGTCATATGCTTGTTCCATCAGCTAGATGTATAAAAAAAAAACTTAGCTTATTTTTCGTTATAATACTAGCAGTTGGTGAGCGAGCTTCGCTCGGTATTTTTTTGTATTTTTAAGAAATCTTAAGAGTCATTCTTTATTGGCTTATTCTTTCTGAACAACGCCATCTGCTGGATATGCTTGCAGTTAGTTGCTCACAATCGTCAATAGATGGCAGGAGCAGTCACATATTCAGTTTATGTTTAATTATTGCACTCGGGGTGAAATAATCATTTTCTTAAAATGAATCCTAACTAAATCAATTTATTGCCCCCGAAAACCCCTGTATATTAAATTTCGTGAAAATCGTTGGCGCAGTTTCCGAGATCCTAAATATATACAAGATTTTCTCGTTTAAAGGTATAAGATAAGATAAGATAAGATAAGATAAGATAAGATAAGATAAGATAAGATAAGATAAGATAAGATAAGATAAGATAAAACCTCACCTATAAATCACCAATCCCCAGTTCTCCATAGCACCAGCGGCAAAATCAGGCACAGCAACCTTGTCGATCTTAGGGAATGCGTAGTTGAACTCAGTGTAGTTTTCCAAAGCCATCATGTTTCTCTGTCCGTAGTCTAGGGCGAATTCAGCGTTTGCCTGAGTACCAGGACGAGAGTACACTCTGAAGGGGACTCGGTAAAGTTGATTTGCGCTGTTGTCGATGTAATTGAAGTTGGATACGAGGTATGCTAGTAGGTAGGTGGACATCACTAGCGTGTCTTCAAATTCGTGTTTCACCCAGCCATCGACGTCAGGCCTGTGAACCAAATTAGGTCAATGATTCTAAATGTTGGGGTTTACTGGCAAATTTGTCGAGTGGATATAACTCTTTGGTTTGGTTTGTATTTACGCAGTAAATATAATTTATTAATATTAGGCCAAGTGCTGCACATTTTATGTACCAAACAGTCGCCCTCCAGCAACCCCTAAGCCTATGTAAACATTAAGTTTAGTCCTTTAACATTATAACAAGCTAGCGGCTGACCGCGGCTTCACGTCCCGTGGTAGCTGAAACCTGTTTGATTTTCCTAAAAAAATTTTTTTTTATGATAATCTAGGCTACAAACTACATTTTTTCTCAGTTTCATCCAAATCGGCTTTGTAGTTATGGCATGTTTAAACAACAAACATCTAAGCAAAATATCGTTTCGCTTTTGCGTTGATAGGATGGTCGAGAAGAAGTTAAAGTTGCACTTTTCAGTTGCTTCTACCAGTATAGCCAGGTTCTTACTTCAATGTAGTAGTCCTTAAGTCCGTATTACTTCTCACAACAGGGTAGCTCGCGGGTGCATAGATAGTGGTTCTGAAGATTGCCTTCTGAGCCGGTTCATCGTAGCATGGAAAGGCGCGACGGGCGAATGTGGGCTGCAGTTGAGATGTCACTAGGCTCCTGAGAAGGCAAGATTAAAAAAGTATATTATAAAAACACGTATGTATTCAATCAGTATTCTGTACCCGAAGTCAGAATTTTGATATTATCACATTTCGTCTACAAAATGTTGTTTTCGTGTGAGCACGTTTCTCTTTCTTTTGTATTGAAAATTAATGTGACAAAAACTCGTTTCGATCGTTTCTACATAACGTATTTTTGCTGTCTCATCTTTTCCCCATACAATAAAGAGAGAAACAAATAGGCGAAACGTAAGACAACATTTCGTGACGAAATGTTGTAAATGAAGTGGGACTTGCCCTTCTGGGGCCTAATTCTCGGGCTGATCTCGATCATTTTGCAATTTTATCTTATTGTTTCTTTTCGAAGAGAGAATGGCAGATTTCCTTGAGTAATACATCAACGACCTCATTGTAGAAGCCTCGACAGCTACGATTTAAGGAAAACGTAGAAAAAGTGCCATAAAATAAAATTGCAAAATGATCCGAGATCGGCCCGAGAATTAGGCCCCTGATCTACAGCTTTGCTTTGAATGACGCGAGATGAGCTTTGTGAAGTGAACTTAAAGATTAAACACTGTACTAAATCTATATGACTGGCTTCTAAGCCCAGTTGGTAGCAGCTCTAACTTCTGCGTCGTAGGTCGTGGGTTCGATCCTCACCGAGACCAAATATTTGTGTGGTGAACACAGATGTTTGTTCTATGCCTGGGTGTCATATTGTATTTGAAGTATGTGTTTGTTAAAAAATAATGTTTTCAAGTATTGTATCTGCTATCTGGTTCCCATCATGCCAGCTCTGCTTAGTTTGGGTTAGATAGTGTTGTGTGAATTGTCCACATTATTTATTCATCTTCATGCTTTCTGAGAAAGCATGGAAAAGCAGCTTCAAACTTCATGGAAAAGCAGCAGGAAGAGGATCATGCTTCCTGGAATTATATGGAAGAGGGTTATGTTGATGATGACTTAAAAAAATATGGGTAGAGATCAACCAATCTTAAACTGCACGTCCCATTACTCCAGTCAGTCAAAGTAAATTGTTCCTTATCACTTACAACACAAGGATCATTTTGAATTACTATACTGTGAGTCAACGTCAAGAAAACGTGGTGGAGGGGCGTGCATTTTTAGACTGGTTTATTTATACTTACCGCACTACATTATTTTCTTCGTATTTAGATACATAAACGCCGAACATGTTTTCAGCGTACTGTCCAACATAGCTGATTTTGAGAACATACGGCTGCAAAGGCTGAAGAGCCTCAGTGGTTTCAATCGTTAGAAGATGAGAATCATCAGTAGCCAGACTATGATTCTGGTATAGATTTGTTGTCTGATTAATTTGCGGGTAGATCTCAATACTCTCCAATGTTAGCTCCATAGCATGGAGAACAATTCTGTTAGTCTCAATAAAAGAAGCTATCGTGATAGACACATCTCCGAAGAAGGAAGACTCGTTGTCGGGGTCAAAGAACAGCCTAATGTCGTAGAAGGTGGGGAAGGTTTCGGTTGGTAGAACGTATGGGCCGAGGTCTCTGGTTGAGGGTTCTTCGACTGACGGGGTTAGGGGCACGGCAAATGCTGTGCCTAGGACTGCTAGGCATACCAGAAATATCATGGCTGGAACAAAAAATAGATAGATGGATAACTCTTTATTGATTACCATGACACATAGAAATACAGTATTTAGCTTAGAAATAAATATGCACAGTAAAACAATGGGCGGCCTTATCGCTAACAGCTATCTCTACCAGGCTACCTAAAATATCAAGAACAGCTACTGATGTTCGGGTGGTCCCAACATATACTAGGATCCCTTTCGAAACCTACCATGGAAGATGTATAGTGGTGGAATGAAAATGTTCGTTAATTTTCCACTTAATTTGTTCAACGTATCACAATCACATACTACCTTTTGAAACTGAATAGACAGAATACACCGATAAGATAACGTCACAAATTATGTCAAAATGTGTTCATGATCAAGGCACTGGTGCAAGCGAAAACCGACTCTAAGGTGACGAACATTTTCATACCGCGACTGTACTAAAGCGTTGCCACAGAACATAAGCCTTGCACAAATCTAGATTGCCCACGATGGTGATCAGTGTTTCGCTGTCAAATATCGCACTGTTAAAGTTCGCGGCAGTGTGTGCGGATGTATGTAAAATCCTATGCTAAACCTGATCGCCATAGCTGACCGCAGTTAATCACCTAAATGTGCACAAGGCAAAGCACATCTAGGCGATAGCGATGGCGGTCAGTGTAACGCTGTCAAATGTCACTGTCATATTTTGAAGCGTTTCACTGATTGCCATCGCTGATCGCTTAGATGTGCACAAGACTCAAGGGAACCCATCAGAGGATGGGCAGCAGGATTTCATAAAATATTTCTAATACGAATACTGTGGTTTTCAATCCATCCGGTGTATTGCGTTCACATAATCAGCGTTACATTAAAAAATATGATTACTGTTTTCAGTTCTCGAATGTTATATGAATCAAGCTGTTTTGAACTCTATGCAATATGCTCATAGCTTACAATCATCTAAATTCATTTTTAATCCTTATTTACCTTTTTTTTCTATGGTTCCCTGGTTTTTGCGATTCTTGTCGATCTTTAAACGTAGGAGCCAATTCGCATTTTTATACTTCATATATGATTTCCATTTTTTTAATAGAACTAAATAAATATCACTAAGCTCCTGAAATATCAGAAAATGCTTGACTTACCTAAGTTCAGACCCTTAATTTGTTATTATATTCTGACGCGTTTAGTCAAGCATATTAATATTAAATGACCATATTCGGAAGCAGTTACTATTAGACAACGCTGATTTGAAATCAAAAAGATTAATTTAGTGTTCAATCAGTAGACATGCCAATGTACCTACTTAATGTCAATCTATAGGTACCTGTGTTATGTCGAAATTTTTAAGTTTTATAGAAGACGGTTTAACTTATGAAGTAAATACGAGTATTTGTTATGTGTTCATTCGAAACTGTTACGACGACTTGATGTACAAAACCCAACACAAGCTCTCGGACTACAAGGCCAGCAGAGGTCGGAAAATGTGGGTTCCGGTCCCAATTTCCGTTCTCAAGCTTCCGCCTCCGACTTTCAACGGAAAAGTTGTTAGCAATTCTAAAACAACCACAATTGTACTGTTTCCTTTGAATTGCGTTAGATTAGATGCAAAGAAAGAAATATTTTTTAGACTATTGAATGTATTATTTTATATGTTTTATTTTCATAAGTTTTTTTATTATTAACTCTTGTGGCAATGTAATTTTGAAAAAAAAACTTTGAGCCAAAGACAAAGTATAGGCATTTAATTGTAGTTAAATCAGCGTTATTCTAATGACTTATTAGTTACTGATACCCAGTATGGTTAACAGTAGTAGTAGAGCTCATTGTGAAGAGCTCGTCCGGGGAAGTACTACCATCATGCCTATTTCTGCCGTGAAGCAGCATTGCTGTTTTTCGGTTTGAAAGGTGTTGGTGCCGGTGAAATTAATGGCACATGAGGCTGAGCATCTGTATGCCTCAAGTTGATGGATGGAACAGTGCATCGTAGGGCATGTTCCTAACGTGCGTGACCTACGAGACAGTGCTTTTTTATAGGCGACGGTTACCACTTAACATCAGCAGGGCTACCACGAGCTCCATATGGTTATGACAAACAAATTGTGTATAGGCTGACCCACACATTCATTTTCTTCTTGGGTTTGAATGTGTTGACACAATTTTGACAGCCATAACCATAACCATATGAAGCTCATGGTAAGCCAGCAGGTGGGCCATAAGCTTGTTCCATCCACAAGTTGAGTAAAAAACCCCCTCACCCTTAAAACCGAAACACAGCAATGCTGCTTCACGGCAGTAAAGGCATGGTGGTAGTACTTCCCTGGATAATAATATATGGTTATTCTAGTTTTATATACCTTTTATATGCTTGAATGTTTATTTATCAGCGTAAATATGATCTGCAACAGTCTCACGAAGATAACGCGATTGGCGGCATACGTATACCCACTTTATCAATAACTTTATCTACAAGATATGTGTACGGCAATCCACTTGACACGAGAAAAATTGCCCAATATTCGTACTTATGAACGGAATCGAGAATATGTGCTGATAACATTTTTGGGACGTCTCGTATTGAGTTCTCACTAAATTAAGTAATCGAAATAAATGAAAAAGTATAAAATAAAATAAATGAATTCTTTGTGTTTTTTATACTAGTCTTATTGTTTTCTAACTTAAGACCTGCGCACATCTAGGCGATGGCGATGGAGATCAGCTGTAAAGCTGTCGAATATGATAGCAATATTTGACAGAATTTCAGCTAATCGCCAGCGCCATCGCCTAGATGTGGGCTTGCCTTGTCAAATATGACAGCGTTTCGTCAAATATGACAGTGTTTCAGCTAATCGCCATCGCCATTTCATAGATAGTCATTGATTAAAATATTTTTTTAAATATATTTTTGTGAATAAACGGTCAAAGTATTCATATAAATAAATCACAAGGATCATTTTGAAACGTTTTAAAGCTAAATAGATAGGCCATACTTATAACCCCATACTTATTGCACACCACTTAAGATTAACACAAGGAATCGTTCTAATAAGAGTAAAATTGTTTCATTTTTACCTTACTCTTATTAAATTATTAAAGGTTAGTTAAAAGTAAAAGTTTTAAAACTCGATCCGTAAGATAAAAATATTTTCGTCTCTACTTTAGTTTTTTCAAAAATAAAGGAAGCAATCTGACTAATACCAATACTCTGTTATGCTTAAACCAGCCCTTAGTCATTTAGTTATCCTTATTTTCGTTTTGGTAGTGCCATTATAAAAATACAACCAAATTGAGAACTTCTCCTTTTTAGAAGGCGGTTAAAGATAAAAAATACATGAAAGTGTAATTATTCTCACCTGCGTATTTACTTGAGCAGCACTTTATATGAACTGGATTATTTTGGATTAGAAATTATTCGATACATCATCGATTATTATTTTTATCTAAATTATAGATTATACCTATCAGTCTATCTTTACGACTAAATTTGCGTCATAGCTAAAGAGGCATGGTTTGATCGATGTAAACTAAATAGGTACAAAAACTAAGATATATTATTTAAACATTCAGCAGTGCAATTTTTATGCGTACATGCTATTTAGAATTTTTGAAAATACTGTCCTGTTTAGCGCCCAAATAAAATACATAGTAAACACCCTGCCGCGTAATTTAAAAATGGAACGATCTTGTACACCGTAACATGGCAACCAAAGAGGTATCTTATTCAAGGTTTTATTTAAATTTCGAACTGGGCTGGCAAAATCAAATGCCATAAAATGAAAACGGGATTTTTTTTCTTTTTATTAAAAGTGCTCTACAAATCTTGGCCACAACTAGGTCGAACGTGTACGTTAAGTCTAAAGTGTATATTACTGTAGTTGTTCTAAGTTGCCTATTAAAAAGAAATAACCTGATGACTTTGTTGCATAAAATAAAATATAAGTGAGCAATCAAGCAAAAGTAGGTGACAGCCTACTTAGTCATTATGAATACTATCATATTATAAATACTTTAATCACCAGATAATCAATAGTTCTAGTGTTATCGCAATTCAGTAGGCCTACCACAAGCTCTGTCTGGCTCTGTCTTTGGATCTAATTTTGAGTCTGTGTGAATGCTCATCAGTGTATTATACTGTGTGTGACGTTTCGACGTAGGATTTATTTAGTCAACACTCACACAGACTCAAAACCAGACCCAGAATCAGAGCCAGACAGAGCTTCTGGTAGGCCTACAGATACAAAAGAGACTCTTGAAATAGTTTTTTTTAAGTATGTCGCTAGCATTTACTTTGCAGTCTAGTTCTCTTCGTGATACTAGTTCTTTTGAAACAGTGTGGTGAAAGGATTTTAAGTGCACCTTAAAGAGGATCCTTTTGTGCACTGAAGTTATTGATTCGAGGAGTATTCGATTGTAAAAGGATCATATAAAAAACAGTAGGAACCAAGCCGTAGTTTGTTGCCTGTTCTTCTAGGCTTGGTCGCGTGGAACTGGCACCTAGACTCATAGTTTTAAGACGTTTCAAAGTGATCCTTGTGATACTACTGAATAAATATACTTTTGATTCTTCAATTTCAATTTAAAGTGTCATTTGATGAAAGAAAACGATGTTTATTAACAAACACTAGTGGCCGCCCGCGGCTTCGCTCGCCCGTTCCCGTAACACCCCGTTCCCGTTACTTTTTCGGGATAAAAAGTCCTAATATCCTATGTCCTTCTCCCGGTTCTAAGCTACCTCCCCACTAATTTTCTGCAAAATCGGTTCCGCCGTTCTTGAGTTATAAATAGTGTAACTAACACGACTTTCTTTTATAAATATAAAATTATACCATTAAAATCTTACCTTAAATAAGTTGAGTCAGTCATCTTCAAATCTTGGTCCATCGTTCTAATGTAGAAGGTTGATGAAAACCTGTAACAAGCAAATAAATGAAGAAAATCGATATTTATTTTTTTGTAATAGTGTAAGTACACTATGTTTTATAACCTAAATTAAATAAATGAATACACTTTACACAAAACACTGTCTAGCCCCAAACTAAGCAGAGCTTGTACTATAGGAACCAGATAGCTGATTTATTATTTACACACATTATTTTTGTAAATACAAACTTAGAATACAACGCACATCTATGTTCAACACACAAATATTAGTTCTCGGTGGGGATCGAACCCACGACCTACGGCGCAGAAGGCAGAGCTACTACCAACTGAGCTGAGAGGCCAGTCGTATAAGTAATCAAGTTCATTTACATAGGGTATGTTCGAGCTCTGAGAATACGCTATACAGGGTGTGTTGTACAGTTGTAAGCACGTATATACTATACAGGGTGTTGGGCATGAGTTGATTTAGTTCTCATGCACCGATGCGACTGCAAACAGTACAGTACAGAAGCTCAATATTTGCGTTTGGAATGCTGGGTACTCTGACATTCTGCAATGCAGGCTTTGAGGAAACATAGTTATGGAATAGGAGTTTGTTTGTTTATAATAAAAAAGCAGCCAAGTGCGTGTCGGACTCACCCATGAAGGGTTCCGTAGCACGACGAACTACAAGAACCTTTATATATGTTACTTGATGTAACATAATAAGGTTCTTGTAGTTCGTCGAAAGGTAAATTGCGGTTTACGGTTTATGACGTATAAAAAAAAAACTACGTTCAAACCAAATATCGTTGAAAGTTTACATAGTAATGTACAACATATATTTTTTTTAGTATTATCATTCTCTTACTTTAGAAGTTAGAGGGGGGGGGACCAACTTTTTTCCACTTTGGAAGTGTCTCTCGCGCAAACTATTCAGTTTAGAAAAAAACGATATTAGAAACCTCAATATCATTTTTGAAGATCTATTCATAGATACCCCACACGTATGAGTTCGAAGAAAAAAAACTTTTTGAGTTTCAGTTTCAAGTATGGGGACCCCCGAAATTTATAGTTTTTTTTTATTTTTATGTAAAAATCTTAATGCGTTTTACAGAATACATGTACTCGCCAAGTTTCATCAGTCTAGCTCTTACGGTTTCGGAGATAAATGGCTGTGACATACGGACAGACGGACAGACAGACAGACAGACAGACAGACAGACAGACAGACATGACGAATCTATAAGGGTTCCGTTTTTGCCATTTGGCTACGGAACCCTAAAAAGGAATGACGTTCAATGTTTCATGTTTTAAACTCAATTTAATTATTTAACAAGAAATACACGTTTTAAAATTTTGAGAAACTGACTTGGCTAAGCTGCGAAACCGAGTTAGATGAAATTTTTATGGGACCAATCTGGAAGGACCTATCAGATATATTTTATTCAAATCGGCTCAAAAGTTGAATTTTGAATTCATGCGATAACAAACATAAAAATATTTTTTTTTTGAAGTCGTTAAAAGGTGAGACAGAAAAACAAATAAGTTTTATTCTAAAAACGGATGGCAGGTGGGCCATTAAGCGGCCATCTTTGCCTATAACAAATACTATACTAACATACCCTTTAAAAAGTTTACAACAATAATCTGCGTTGAGACGTAAAACAGTTTATATCAGCATCTGGTTCCCTGGTTGTACAAGCTCTGCTTAGTTTGGGGCTAGATAGTGTTGTGTAAATTGTCTATCTATGTAATATTATTTATAATGATTGTTAAAATTCCTTTTATTGCAATGGCCCCAGCCCTCTTCAAACCATAACAGCCATGCTAGTAGAGCACTTTGTGTGTGTCTCGTCCGGGGAAGTACTACCACCATGCCTATTTCTCCCGTGAAGCAGCATCGCTGTGTTTCGATTAGAAGGGTGTGGGTGTCGGTGAAATTACTAGCACATGAGGATGAACATCTGTATGCCTCAAGTTGATGGACGCAGGGAAGTTCCTGACGTGCGTGACCTTCGAGGCAATGCTTTTTTATAGCCGATGGTTACCACTTAACATCAGGTGGGCTACATGGTGGTTCCATCAACTAGTTGTATAAAAAAAATTGCTTTTAAAAAAGGTAAAAATAGGCAAGCTAAAAATGTCAAGCCAAAACAGAAACATTTTGTCTTTAGCTCGACTCAAAAGCGAGCTTAAAATCTTAAAGCAACATTACCGAGCTTAGCAGGTATTCATGGACCGCTCCATTCATATCAGTGGATTGAGGTCAGCCGGGCTTTTTGTGAGGGGAAGTCTTCATTGGGGACTCAACTGTGAAAACGAAAAGCGATGGGGACTTGTCAACTGTACAGTCGACGGTTTAAGTAAATGATAATTTGATAATAGATAGATTTAAAAACTTATTTACACGAAGAAACTTACAATAAAATAAATATTTACAAAATGTAAAAAATACACAAGAAACAGTTACAGTAGAAACAGCAACTGATGATATATTTAATAGATAACTTTTAACTAATTACAATGACACACTGGGAAATTATGATACAGTTTTTAACTTAAAAATATAATACAATGGGCAGTCTTATCGCTAAAAGCAATCTCTACCAGGCAACTTTAATAATGTTTTACTTGATTTTTTTTTAATCGTGCACTAAACATTTGTGAAGATTTAAAATCACTGGACTGTATTTAGTAATAGTAAAGTAGAGCTCTTTGTGTGTAGCTGTTCCGGAGAAATACTATATTACCCTACCATTGCTGTGTGGCACGTGAGGCTGAACATCTTGTACCTCAAGTTGATAGATGCAGGGCATTGCATCTTAGGGCACATTCCTGACGTGCGCGATCTACAAGGCAATGTTTTGTTATAGCGATGGCTACCACTTAACATCAGGTGGGCAAGCATTAGCCATATGCTTGTCAACTAGTGCATAAAAAAAATCGGTTGTCTGTAAAGTCGGTTTACTGACGATAGTTGAACGTGACAACGTCATACAGCTGTCCACGCGGACGCATCGCTCACTCAAGTAGGAGAGAAACAGATGTTGAACGCTGCAGAACGCGGAGGCCGATTGTGCCTCTTTGTCGCTTGTTCCGCGCTTTCGCTTGCACTTCAAGCCTTAAATGAAACGCCTCAGAGCGAGGTAACGCTGCATGAGTCATGTTTTTTCGTGCGTGCAGCCGGCTCCATCAAATTATAAGACGTTGTCACGTCAAATTTTTTTTATTAGTTTTCATTCAAACATACGGTAGCTAAATTTGTGTTTAATAAAACTAATAGATTGGTTTTATTGCGCTCAACAACCAGCAAAACCCCGTTTTAATACTAATTACAAAAACCCGTTTTAATACCAATTATTATGCATACAAAATTATCGAAAACACATTTGCGCTTTCGAGTGTGGCACACTAATGGATGGATAAAGCGTTATCTGTCACACTCTTGAAACAAATAATACTTTCTTTAGTGGTTTTAGGTTTTAGAAATAGAACTTTATGGTTTTCTCATGATAATGGTTAAATAGTACCTATTAGTTTATTTTTAATTTCGTTCAATATTTTTGTAATTAAATTTTTAAAATAATAAACAGTAATTTTTATTTACAACAGAATATACATTATTTACAAAAACTATTATGAAATAATTAAAAAGAAAATATAAAAATTACATTTTAAATAAAATAAATTTATAACATATTTTATATATACAAAATACCTATGAAACAGTTGAGCTATCTGCAGAACGTTACAAACGATCTTTATATAGCTCAACTGATACAAATCAGTGCCAGACGGAAGCGTCCCCAAGACGCTGGCGGCATTGTTTATTTTTAATTTCATGCTATATTTTTGTCATTTACAAGTATATTGTTTGCAAAAATTTATCAGTCAGATAAATATTATATCTTTTTTTAGTTTGTCAAAACAAGCCAATAACGGCTGACTTCTCTATTGACGGACTTGACTAAAAAATATTTTATTTATGTCATATAATCTCACTTGCCATTGGCAAAATTGTCCGAAAGTACCGTTGCTTTTCATTAAGAAGAAATAGATGACAACAATGTATTTAACTTTTGAAACTATCATGGTTTTTAACACTATTTTTATGAAACAAGGAGATATTTACCATGATTAAATTTTGAGTTTTGTCTTCCAATATTTAGTTGCATGCACCATGATCACGGTTTAACTGAACAAGTCAAAACTCAAAGTTTAATCATGGCAAATAACTCATTGTTTCATAAAAATATGTGAACAAATGGTTTATCCCCGAATACCAACATCGAAGTACTTATAAACCCACAATACAGATCCAAAAAGGACATTCGCAATTATATTTTTTATTTCACGTTCACATTGTACAGCGTCGACGCGTTCATATTCGCTACAATTTGGGCGGAGGCTGTTTGACCGGCAAACCGGAAGGATTTAATTAGCAATACTTATTGGAGCGGCGTGGTGCCATTAACAACCTTCGTTTTGTTTACTTTTAAAGGGTTGTCGAGCGTGGAAATAAAAAAAAACGGATATGTGACGTAGACGTGGTAGATTCACTAAAGCATGATCAAAATAATGTAATAATGCAATGTGTATTATTAAATAACCGTGAGTACTTGGAGTAACTCATTTTTTATGAGAAAAAGGGATGTTTTTTTTTAATTCTGTATCTCTCATTTATAAGTCCAACCAACATTACGTATAATGGAGCGACAACATTAAATAATAAATAAATATTGCGGAAAATCCACACAACACTATCTAGCCCCAAACTAAGCAGAGCTTGTATTATGGAAACCAGGTAGCTGATATTATACGTAAATGCTTTTTTTTGTAAATACATACATAGAATACATATAACACCCAGACAGAGAACAAACATCTATGTTAACCACACAAATGTTTGTTCTCGGTGTGGATCGAACCCACGACCTACGACGCAGAAGGCAGAGCTACTGCCAATTGAGCTGAGAAGCCAGTCAAATATATCGTAAAATATATCGCGAGAAGTGGGTGGATGGAGAGGCTGAAAATAGTTTTAATTAACTAAAACAAAGCTTTATTTCGATCTTTTGCTACTTTTTAAGGGTCTTATTAATAATCCTGGCGTAGCGTTGGACTAGTTGATCTGTGTTTTGTCTCTTGCATTGACATGCAGTTGTCAACTCGAACAAATGTGACAAAACACGATTGAACTACTCCAGCGTTGCGCCAGGATTATTAATAACACCCTAAAGTATAAGAACTAAAACATTATGAAATCAATAGATTTTATCGTCAACTCATTTAGCTGAAGCTTTTTGCTGGCTTTAGAGTTAGCTACTTTATTAATCTCAAAACACGCAGAAAATTCACAAACTAACCCGAACATCACGAACGCTGATAACCTTCGCTATAAGGATAAACTTTAAACTCTATTCGATGTTGAACATGCACCAAACTTAAGCAAAACCATAAAATATTAAGAAAATATTGTCTAGAAACGCAACTATTTACGCCAAACTTGAGCTTGAAACCGAATAAATAAAATATTGGTTGAGTAGTATAGACTATTAGATAATCGATGATAGGTAACTATTATCGATTATCTATTTTAGATTCTTATTATAGGTTATTTTATATTATACAGTTATTAGATACACATAACAATTATATACGGAAATACATAATTTTTCTGTGTCTATTCTGAAGCACGGCTAAACGCCCCTAGTATTGGAGAGTCTGGTAACGTAATACAAAATTCCACTTAAAACCTATCATTATCGGGGTGAAACACCACAAACTATAATTTTTGAGTCAGTAAACAAGACTCAAAAGTTGTCACTCTAAAATACTCATTATTTCTTCTAAGGTGCATCAATACAATTTTTGTCATCTATATTTATAAAAGAAAGTCGTGTTAGTTACACTATTTATAACTCAAGAACGGCGGAACCGATTTGGCTAAAAATTAGTGGGAAAGTAGCTTAAAACCGGGAGAAGGACATAGGATACTTTTTATCCCAAAAAAGCAACGGGAACGGGGTGTTACGGGAACGGGCGAGCGAAGTCGCGGGTGGCCACTAGTATGTAATAGATGCAATTCACCTCAAATAATCCTGTTGCTTTATATGTATACTGTGTAATTTTCTTATGAATTATGCTATTTATCCAATTATTTTCTAAGCTCTCCTCGAGTTTCATCTCTACTCGGTTTACTGTTGTGCCTGTTGCGTCGTAGCACCGTAGCACGACTACGGCGTAGCTTCGCTTCGTAGCCAGTAATCTCGCACAACCCAGACTTTCCACCCGCGTCGCGCCTGTATACAGCTAACCTACTTTTCATACGTCAGTTTGAAGTGTTCAAAAAAAAGAGTTCCATTTTTAAATGAGGACTTCTCAGTGGCCAGTTTGAATAATGAATTGTTTTGGAAGTTTTTTGTTGAATAGGTGAGTTTGAAATAAAATTGTTAGTAATTATCAATTATGGTTTAGTGACATTATTGCATATCTTACTGTACTTTAAGTAAGTTAGTGCTATAGAAAGTAAGGACATAGAGGTACAGTAAGATATGCAATAATGTAGAGTTTTGCCGAAACGTGGATGATAATTAATAATTATGCATATATATTTTGGGTCATTAGTACACTTACCTACAAAGAATTTAATTAGGAAGGATTTAATACTACACTAAATCATCAAAATTAATCTCTACTCAAAACATAGGGTATAATTTAAAATCTAAATCATAATTCTTAGACATTTTCAAATCTGTTAATTAATTTGCAAAGATACGCTGGTTTTTTTTAAATTGTTTGTCTATTTTTAAAAATTATAAAGGCCTGCGCACATGCTATGACCATGGCGATGTCGAATATTGCTGTCATATTTGACAGCGTTTCAGCTGATCGCCATCGCCATCGCCTAGATGTGCGCAGGCCTCATTACCAATTGGCGTGAATAAATTAATCTAGATTTTTTTGTGATTTAGATTTTTTACTGACGCCTGTACCTTTGCCGGCGTAGTGGTTATTGTTAACATTAATATTTTAACGACTTTTCTTGTTTGTTCTCTTTATCCACGACCCGTTATTTAATTGGGATAAAAAATATCGAATATTACCAGGAGCTATTAATTATTATTTATCCCATCATCATCATAATCCCACTTTATGTGGGGTTGACGCAATAGAAGAACTCTATTCTCTCTTCTCTTCTTTTCTCTAGAACGAATACGCACATCTAAGTGTTCTGCGGTGGCGATCAGTGAATCGCTGTCAAATATGACAGCGATATTTGACAGAATTTCACCGACGCTTAGATGTGCGCAAAGCTTAATTCTATTCTACGTTTCATCAAATAAATCTGCTCATACGTAAATCATGTGAAAGTAATAAGTTTGTTGATTATTGAATATTTCGTACGTCACGTACGAAAACCTATTGAACTAAAGCGACCTAAACCGTTCCGTTTGAACGTCAAACTCTTTAGATCTCAGCGTACTTGTTTCTCTGAAATCGAGGATAGTAAAACGAATCTTTAAAGGCCTGCCCAAACCTAGGTCATTGGCGATGGCAATCAATGAAACACTGTCAAATATCGCTGTCAAATTTGACGGCGTTTCACTGATCGCCATCGCCAGCGACCTAGGTATGTGGACAGGTCTTAAAACACTACGGGCACGGGGCCAGCCAAAAACTATGGCAGGATGATATCAACACTTTTGACAGGAGATGGTAGGAGGAGGCTCGTAAAAGAGATAAATGGAAGTCTTCAGGGAGACCTTTGCTCTGCAGTGGGATAAAATAAAAAAAAACGTGGTCGCAGGAACGCAGATTTAAGTTCTTGCTTGACGGCTTGGCTGCAAGGAAGTATAGTCTAGATACGCCTAGCTAGACAGACTTCCTCTTCTCCCTCATTAGCTCTGACCTATCTGTGGGAATTATGAAACAAAACTAAAAGAGATTACGCTCATAACCCCCACTGCGTTGTCTATGATCGCGCGGTGGGGGATATGAGACGCTTTTATCAGCATTTTTTTTTAAATCAATGCGTCTAAGAACCATAGACATGAAGAGTGTGGTTTTATAACCCTAGAAATACGAGGCTTCCGTCAATTGGGACCGCAAGGTATTGAGACCGCGGTCTCATTCGCCGGATTGATTTAATTTTATTATTTTTCTTCCGGGAATGGGACCACTCCCGAAATAATAAAAAAACCTATTGTTCGAGGCAAATAAAGTACAGTCAAAGGCAAAAGTAGGAATAGAAAGTAATAAAACCAAAGAAACAAACTCTTCAATTAAACACATTTTTTTAGTTTAAATAATAATAACTAGAAGTCATGGGGATTTCATCTGAGTGGAATAGTGTCTTTAAAACGCTATCAATCAGATAATAATATTTCCATCTCTATTAGCGGAAATACATTTACATTTTTGAACAGAAAAACTCGATTGAAGTTGAAATGTCAAATGGTAGCCATGACCAATAACAAAGGTTACGCAGGGCAGTGTATACGATACACTGCCCTGCGTTCATCAACTTAAGAGGCCGGCGGCGGGCGAATTTTCATACAAACGTAATACCAAAATTATAACTAGTTTAAGCAGATTTTCACTATGTTATTGTAATAACGGTATTCGTATAGTATTTATCTAGGTTCCTGAACAGTTTTTATTTTAAATTACTTACCTCAAAATGAAATAAACACCAATCGCATTTTACACATTTTTTTCATTGTAAAATGTGATTGGCGTTAATTTCATTTGAGGTAAGTAATTTAAAATAAAAAATGTTCAAGAACCTAGATAAATACTATACAGATACAATTATTACAATAATATAGTGAAAATCTGCTTAAATTAGTAGTCATTTTGGTATAACGTTTGTATGAAAATTCGCTCTCCGCCGGCCTCTTATGTTAAGCCTCACGTGCCAGTAAGACGAATTAAAAAAATCTAAAGTGTATTTATTCAGTAAAATCGTAAGGGTCACTTTGAAACGTCTTAAAGCTAGGTGAATCTAGGTGCCAGTTCCACGCGACCATATAACAGCAGTACTCTTAGTTATAATGCCAAAATTATTATTGGAAAAAATCTACGAGTAATATAACTGCAACAACAAAAAACAGAACGCAGCAAAAGTTCATTCTCTTAATAGCGCAGCGCGCGGCCGAGTTAATATTGTTCATGTTCAAGTTTCCTTTGTCTCTGTACCGAGTATTTTCACTTCAATTTTTAATTAAAACTTACCTAGCAACAGACTTATTGAACTAATTGGAAACAAAGATTTTTTGTAATGTCCCAAATGTTAAGAGCCGAGCGGGATAAACTTTTGGGGCATTATAAAAAATCTTTGTGATTTCCCTAAGTTTAGTAAGCACTATAAAATCAATTAAAAATTAATTGGTAACATTTTAGAGCCATAATCTATATTTTCTGGAGAAATCTATATTATAGAAAGCTCATAAGAATAATAACTGTTACATTATATTTTGAGTATAAACTGGGCTTTAGGTGTGTGCCTAGCCTTACTAAAGTTAAGGCATCCCCCAGAGAGGGATGTAGTTTGATTGTTTTTCAATCGGTAATGTCAAATGTTGTCGACTTCAATGACGTAACTATAAGCTTCGCCCCAATTTACATGCATGATTTTTTATAATCATGGATAATAAATAAAAAATATAAAAAAAACCCGATATACATAAATTTTTCTATTCTATTATGTGTCCAGAATAGTCCAGATAGAGCACTGGTGGTCTAGTGGTAGCGGCCCGCCTTCCGAACCGAAGGTCATGGGTTTGAATCCATTCGTGTACCAATGAGTTTTTCTGTCGAAAAAATGTATGTGCACTATGCCAGTACTCTCAAAACAGTGAAGAAAAACAACGCGAGTCCGTATTAAAAAATGTCCGTAAAAACAGACGCCGGCAAGGAGTTGGCTGTCCGCAACATAAAAGTAGTGGTTTGTGGATAGGCCACAATATTTATGTATTACTATTTAAATTTATCTACAATTCATTCCTATACCTTCCAAGTTCTTATATATTATCAAAAGACCAAGCGAAGCTAATAATTCGGTCGAACGGTAAAAGCGTTATTTCCATTAATATTTTACGAGTCAAGTGGCAATCTGTTGGCGTGACGTCGTTAATTTATTAATCGGCTAAACGTAGGATTTGGGTGGATTAATGGCACTAAAACTTGAGGCTTCTAAATGCGAGCGCCGGCACTTTTTTAATATCGGTTTTTAGGATTACGATCGTAATTTTTTAAGCCTGAAATTACTGGCGCGTGAGGCTGAATATCTGTATGCTTCAAGTTAATGGGCGCAGGGCAGTGCATAGGGAAAATTATGCTTTGTTATAGGCGAGGCTCGTATCATCAAATAAAAAAAATGTTTAAACAAAAAAAAAACCTTGCGCAAATCTAAGCGATGCGTGAAATGCGATGATGTTGGCGATCAGTGAAAGGCTGTAAAATATGAGGGCGATATTTGACAGCGTTTCAATTATCGTCACCGCAGAACGCTTTAATGTGCGCAAGGCTCTAAGGAAAAGTTGATACATTCTTAGTATTTTGATTATAAGTTGGATAGGAGATTGTCGAACTAATGAGCTTTTTTGTTCCAATAGTTACTCTACTAAGGAATTGCTGAGACGAAAAGGCTCAATAGTTCCTTTTACTAGAAAAGGAAATTCTTAGACTGAGATTCATAGACCGCACTTTGCTTTACAGCAAAGCAGTCTTCGCAAAGTAAGCTTTGTTTATCGAAGTTTCCTATCAATATTTTGAATAAAGAAGAGCTTGACAGAACTATGAAATATAATTTTGGTTGAAAGTTGAACTTTCCATCAAAGTAAAGTCAAAGTTCGGTCTATGAATTTCGGCCTTAGAGCGAACGGGTTAAAATTGGGTAAAGCAAACAGGTGAATTTTGTCATTGCTTCTACCATACTTCTAGGTGTGTGCGTGCTGAAAAAATCTTGGTTTGAGAAGCAAAAACGGAAGAATTTAGATTTGAGGTTCTGGTGCCTGTACTATAGCAACGTTTGACGTTGACTTGCCGCAAAATGAGGCCACATTTGATGCACATTCCGCGTTGAGCAGCTCATATCATGGTCGATACTGAAACTGGTCCGGCATCCAGCTTCCGGCAAGTGACCTATATCTCACGTTGATTATCTGCGTCCAGTTGAAACGTCAATCACAGGCCAATAGCCCGAGGCCGTGCGGTGCTTAGGAAGCTAGTTTTAGGTCAATTTTTGCCTTTTTATCCGACCGAGGTTTTCAATTCAGCTGTATTTTTTTTATGTTTAGCAAACATAACTTCGTCATTTATGAACTGCTGGCCTACCATGAGCTTCATATGGTTATCGTTATGGGTGTCAAAATTGTGTCAACAGGGTCAACACATTCAAACCCAAGAAGAGAATGAATGAATGTGTGGGTCAGCCTATCTATACACAATTTGACAGCCATGGCCATAACCATATGGAGCTCGTGGTACCCCTGCTGATTTGAAAAATTCTTTTTTATCCAAAATTTTCAGATCCGACCCACAGATTTAGTTCGGCTATGAAATCAGACTTGGAGTTATAAAATTAGAAATTCATATTTTTTAGGGTGGATAGAAAAGGCTTTAACTCGTGCTTTGAGAAAAGGGAAGGCCTTTTTCATTTTGAATAATTTAAAAGCTCGATCTCCTTTTTATTATTTTTGTAATCATTGCGTTGCTTTTAGTTGTATTTCTATCAATAAAAAACGAAGAAAACGCTTGTTCCTATCAGATAACCGGCGTCAAATAACTGGTGATCTGTGAAGACTTTTTTCCTCCTAGATAACTGGTTATTTAAAGGCATTTTTTTCTTTTACGTGGTGTTTATCGCGTCGCTATTGAGTCTGGTATCAATACAGAAATTCTAAACCTAACCTAAGGTTTTTTATAAAAAGCAGTATATTCGCAAAATGAAAATTAAAGCTTTAATTTTAAATGTCCAGTCGAGTATTCGAGTCCACACCTCACACTAGCTCGACTAGCCCAGAGCCACACAAGTCGTTAAAAATGAACGGGTATATTACGTGCTATACCTCCATATTTAATGAATTTGGCTGACCACAGCGTGCAGTGTACGGCAAAGTTTGCAAATAGCAACACTCAGCTTTAATGGAACAAGTTGGTTAGTTGCATGTAGAGGTGCTTATTAGTACATAATCTGTTTTAATGTAGGTGTATATGACTGGACGAACGGAGATTAACAAAACAGACGCATCAGGCGAGCGTGAATGGAACTGCTGGAAGGGGAAGACCTCGGCGCATGTATTTCGATCAAATAACAGACGTTTGAGAGAAAGGCCTGGTGAGGAAAACCCTAAATCAACAAAGTCAAAGTCAAAGTCAAAGTCAATATTTTTTTATTCAGTACGATGCAAGAATCACTTTGAAACGTCTTTAAGCTAGGTGAGTCTAGGTGCCAGTTCCACGCGACCAAGCGTAGAAGAACAGACAACAAACTACGTCTCGGTTCCTACCGTTTTTTTTATATGATCCTTTCCAACGAATATGTATGAACTAACTAGCTGATGGAACAAGCATATGACCCGCCTGATGTTAAGTGGTAACCATATATATGTACTACATACAAGCCCGTACTATCAAATGGTGAAAGAAAACCTCGTGAAGATACTGGCCTGTCGTAGAAACTAAAAGAAAACATGTGTCTAGTGTACAAAAGAAGCCTCTCTAAGGCGCACTTAAAATCCTCTTACCGCACATGGTTTAAAAAAACTAGTCACATGACAAGAAGAACTAGATCGCCATCGCTGACTATTCATTATTCATGAGAGCACTGGTGGTCTAGTGGTAGCAGCCCTGCTTTCCGATCCTAAGGTCATGGGTTCAAATCCAGTCGTGTACCAATGACTTTTACTATTAAAAAAGTTATGTACACAATAGTGCTCTCAAACGGTAAAGGAAAACATCGTGAGGAAACCCGCGGCTTAGTCAGCTCCGCACGTATTGACCATGTCTTTCCTGTGGATTAGGCCAACTAAGCTGTCAGCTGGCCTACCATGAGCTTCATATGGTTATGGTTATGGCTGTCAAAATTGTGTCAACAGTGTCAACACATTCAAACCCAAGAAGAAAATGAATGAGTGGGTAAGCCTATCTATACGCAATTTGACAGCCATAGCCATAACCATATGGAGCTCGTGGTAGCCCTGGTAGAATGGTATAGGTGCTGGGCAAGCCTATTCCATCTAAAATCCTGTCCCAGGCACTATAGCGTCCCGTAAGTAGGGGCATGAGTAATCAGCAGTTGCCGCTGACGCTATATAAATCATCTACAATAGATGCAAATGCCTGTTTACTTTTTGACTATTCAATAAGTTCCCGATACCCATAGCCTATTTATTCACGTCAACTATTGTACATTGTCGTATAAATAAGGGGGCGAGGCCGTCGGCAAATTTAGTATGTTTGAAAAGGGTTGAAACCAAATATCCGCGTCTTGGTAAAAAGATAGCGCTGAAGAGAGACAATGACAAACTACCGCCGTTGAGCGCTGCTTTTATAGAAAACCAGGTTATCGGTGCTTGTTTCCAAAATAAAATAACACTTCACCATCATCATCAGCATGAAAAAGTCCACTGCTGGGCATAAGCCTCCCCTACACATTTCCAGGAAGAACGATGCTGAGCCCTTTCCATCCATCGACTTTCCGCGATCTTAACAATGTCGTCGGTCCATCTTATGTGGGTGTCCTACGTTTCGTGTTTGTAAATAGCAATTTACTTATTATTAATATTAATGTTTATAATAATATACATACTAAAGTAACTCTTTCTGTCTGTCTGTCGCGCTTTTACGTCAAATCTAGGGAACCGTTTAAATTAAATTTGGTCCATAGATAACGGATTTTAATGCGAAAAAATTAAAGGGTTGGGGGGATGAAAAGTAAATTGCATGGAAGTATCGTCATTTTTAGAGCTAGAAGCATGAAACTTATTTTTAGGCGTGTTGTTTCGATATAAATTGTTTCATCCTTGGCTCAAGATTTAATTTATTCACTTGTAGTAGTCTCGCCTACGCTTCAACTCACTCGCACGTATTTCAGCTCCATAAGAAAGAAAGAGATAGCATACGCCATGCTACCCTGGTTCCATAAGCTTCATTCGTTTTCGTGCGCGCACGACTACCGCACGTAGTACTTGACTAAAAATATATATACTCCGTATCTACTTATGATTTTCATCGTCATGTCTAGATGGAATACAGTGAGTGATAAAGAAGAAAGGTGTCGTAAAAAGGTGTGACATGTGAAATTAAGTGAATTCAACGGATTTTCTCAAGATGTACCCGCCTGAACGGAATTGTATTTTCTCAGATCTAATACGTGATATTAGACCGTAGAATTTTGAATGCTTCGAGTCAATACGAGATATTGACCAATAGCTATTTATGAAATGAGTTAATACGAGATATTGACCAATAGCTATTTATGAAATGAGTTAATACGGGATATTAACCCTTCTTTTTTTATTATCCTGGCTCCCGTCACCACCGGCACGATCGCTAGCACCTGTCATGAAAACAACGTGCATTCCCTTGGAAGCCCAAACACGATCCGTCTGGCCACGACAACACCACCTGTGGTGACAAGTCTAGTTCAACCAGATGCCCAGCGCCCAGTGCGACAAATACAGTGACGGTAGTAGCCTAAGAGGCTAATGCTTTGCCTTTTGCTTTGTCAGAGCTTTCGCTTGCCTTCAAAACCTTTGAGGTCTAGACAAACGAGTGGGGTCCTATGATAACATAGAAACGATGAACCTTATGAGGGAACCTTCTACGGGATGGACTCAAAAAGAGGTAAAAGAACATTTATTCAAGGAATACCTATTTCACGAAAACTGCCTTTCGAGAAATAAACTCAATGTTAACAATTGATGTTAAAGAGTCTGCTCAAAAATCCCATGAGCCTCAAAAATCCTCATAAAGCAAAATTGGCTATTATGCCTGCTTGCTGTGCTTGATAAATGCTTTTGATACTTTTTCGATGCAACAAAAGTTGGAACATGTTTTCATTGATTGATGACCAACTGAGCTATCTCATTAAATCTGCGTAGTAAACAGAAGATATTAAAACTTATATACATTCTTGAGTTTCTTCTGCAAGTAATTCAAACTCCAAAAGCGCCTGTCAGCCAATTATTGAGTAACCGTGGTTCATGACACTGGAACCACGCGGTGACGGCGGCCGGCGGCAGGGCGGTGCGCCCCGCCTGGTGCCGTATTGTCGCCGACCGATTGCATACCAGCCTTTATCCACCCGTGGGCAGCAAGCGTTGGTGGTTGGTGGCGTTGGTGCGTTGGACGCATCGGTACAAGCAGTCGGGGATATCGAAGCAAAAGCAGTAACCTCACAGGTACATGCAGTCACATGAAATATTTTCTAGTTTTTTCTAGAAGTACTTATAATTATCTGATGAGAAAATTTCTTATTAAGAAATTTCTAACATTTTATTCTGAGATCTTCGTCTTCAAAAAATGATGTTTATTATTTTAATTAAAAAGTAATAGCTCTATTAAATACCTACTTTAGGCTATCCCTATGAAAACCGTTGGGGAGCCAAAGGAGCCAAAAGTAACGGTGGTGGCTTAAGCTGCGCAAAGCATGTTTAAAGCAGCAATTAAATTTTTTAAGCTTCCTGAGTAAAAAAAAAAAAAAAAACGCTTTGTCCATTTTGAGCATTTTAACTGCAGACTGTTCTGCTGTTGTCAAGGCTGGGCTTACACAACATCCTTGGAGTGCGTTTGTGTAGCGCTTTGCGTTATTACGTACCTTTATTACCAAAACTAAACTAATCCATGTGTATGCAATAAATATAATATTATTGAGTATTGAGTATTACGATTCAAAAATAAACGTTACCATTTTATATACACGATGGTATTTTTTGTCGTCGGTAAATATTATTCTGACAACAGATTATTCTTACAGAAATTAAATTAGTTTTGCTATTCCTATCGATTTCGATCTTGAAATATACCGATTTTATTCTATTGCCCAAGGCGCAACTTGTAAAAGAGAAAAAATCGTTATCAAATATCTATAACACGTCTATTTGGAACTTCTGGCAGCTGTAACCTGAACGGAATTGTATTTTCTCAGATCTAATACGTGATATTATTAGACCGTAGAATTTTGAATGCTTCGAGTCAATACGAGATATTGACCAATAGCTATTTATGAAATGAGTTAATACGAGATATTGTCGTCTATTTGGAACTTCTGGCAGCTGTAACAGCACTACAACTGCAGTTGCTGGCGCATACATATATCAGCAATACAGCAGCTACTGCCTTGCCTTAGTGATAAAATTATAACTCGAAAGATTTCGTAACATTTATTTGTTCGTTACTTTTCTACAAATTTTGATTTTGAATGCAATGCATTAAAAGCTTTAATAACAATAAACACAAATCAGAGATAGATCTATTCGCTTTGAGGGTAAAAGACAAAGTCCTTAATATGTATATTCAAATATGTCAAAAGATAAACAATGCCTTAACTATTGCCATCTTACAAAATTAAATGAATGATGACAAACAGTGACATAGCTAATTTACAAGTATTTAAAAATTTGCGTTTATTACTATGGCAGTAGTAATAGTAATCTTTCGAAAAAGAGATCCTACTGTGTACAACGTGTATGCATTTACAGTCAAGGGACCTGTATTTTTTATTTTTTATATATATGCTTTTTTCATGTATACGCAAAATTAAGGGTGTTACATAATTATGTTTTATCTAATCAGGTTACTGAAATAGTCTTGTTCCTTCATGCTTCTTATCTGATCTCATTCCGCCTGATGGTTTTATTTTTTTCGCTTGTCTATAATGTTCTACCCTCTTCACCGACGTTTTTTCCCTGGTGCCGAAGGTGTTACCCAGCAAGCCTTGGCTAGACAACAATTCCCTATACAGCAATGATTACGATTCTTGCATCTTTGTTCAATAGTACTTACTAAGTCTCAATATACCTTTAGCTTTAAACCATGGGGGGTACTGTGGTACTTAGCGTATAGGTTCATACCATATCAGGGTACTATATCAAGGTCTTGTGACTTACTTAACTTCCTATCAGTTTTTACGGAAAAGATCTTCGTATGGCTCGATAAATAATGATTTTTCCGCTTTATCCCTTATTTACTGAAATAAAGTAGTACAACATGAACGAGTTCGAACGTTTGTGGCGCTTGCAAAAAGTTTCAGTAATTCCAATAGTCCTTTCGTCAACCGGTGTCATTTCAAAACAGCTGTTTCTATCCTTGTCCCATTTAGATTTACCAAAAAATATGTACCTCATAAATAAAAAAAATAAAAAAATATGCCTTATTACTAAACAAAAGGCGGCAATTTTTAATACGTGCAAAATTGACAAAAAATTCTGCTAACTGGGATCCTCCATGAGTTGCACTTATGACATGAGCTTAGGGTTGTGTACTTCAGTTAACACCGTTGTTTTTTTTTCAGACACCGAGTAGTTAAAAAATTCCCCAATTGTAATAATAGATTTTGTGGATAGCCCCACAACACTATCTTGCCCCAAATTAAGCAGAGCTAGTATTATGGAAACCAGATAGCGGATATTTCGTATGATTGAGTTCCTTCAAAATTAAACCCAGCTTTCATGACAATGACTCCACGTGTAGCACAAGTGATGTGCTGATTACCAGGCCAACGTAGACCCAAACTTGTTGTAACTCCTGAGTTCCCTGACTCACGAAAAACCTAGTCGTTTTGTTGGCTGTTCCGTGGTTTTGTTTGGTCAAAGATGCCAACCATTATCATTGACTAGAATGAAACATATTAGGATAGTGGATGAATTGTAATGTATGTATATGCGTAGTGTTTAGGTAAGCTCAACCGAAGCTGATATTTAACTATAGCGCCCTTGCATTCGTTCTGTAAGTACACTGGTGTCCTTTATGCATAGCTATGATTTCGATGGATCAAGTAACAATGCAGGCCACATTGACGGTTAAAAAAAAAAAAAAAAAAACCTCCAAGCAAGATACAACCATCCTGCTTGATCACAAACTTTAGGCGGTTGAATAAAAGAAATGCTAGCAAGTCGATGCCTCATCGACACTATCAGTGTGTTTAGTGCACATAATACTCGTTACACAAATACTTCTGCTGCACAACGAACAGAAGGCGCCCGAGTAGATGTTATTATAAAAACTACTGCTACTGCTCATTTCATTAGCAGACCATTAATTATGAATTTGATTCCAGCTTTACAAACTAAATTTACTTTGATTAATTTTATTTTTGTCTACTAAAAAAAAAAAAAAAAATTAATTGTTTTGTTTTTGAAAGAAATATTTTATTTATTGTTTATTTCTAATATTCTAGTATCAACACTAGATTAAAAAAAAAAAAAAAAAAAAATCAATTTTTCATAATATTTTACATTTTATTTGATTTATTTTTCTCCAACATTTTTTCATTTTCTCTGAACATCCTACAAGTGAATAAATTAAATCTTGAGCCAAGGATGAAACAATTAAGTGATCAAACTAACTTACCAAGTGACGTTCGATCATAATTGTTTCATCCTTGGCGAAGAGATTTAAGGTCCCTCCCATCCCTTAGGATACCCCAATGTGCAATGTTGGAGACCCTGTACGTGCTTATTCTCTGAACTAAATGAAGCTTATGGAACCAGGGTAGCATGGCGTATGCTATCTCTTTCTTTCTTATGGAGCTGAAATACGTGCGAGTGAGTTGAAGCGTAGGCGAGACTACTACAAGTGAATAAATTAAATCTCTTCGCCAAGGATGAAACAATTATGATCGAACGTCACTTGGTAAGTTAGTTTGATCACTTAATAAAAATTGTAAAAGTTATGCCAAATTTTTCTGATGTTTAAAATTAATCGAATTAAATTTAGTAAAAATATATGGCTAGCCTGTTTTCCAAATGAAAACAGTCTGTGGAAGCTGATATATCCGATAGTAAATCTAACACGTGTCGCATTATTTCATGTTGGATTTTTTAGATCTATTATCCAAATAAATCACGTTTCCTTAGCATATTCAAATATGGTTCAAAGCTGTGTTTGATGCTGAAAATTGTAGGCCGTCTTATGTTCACATTTTTGAAGAAATCACTGAATGTTTATCCAAAATTGCAAATAGGGTAGGATAGGATAAAGAAGAATGGAAGAGAAGAACATGTTGTGCCGACCCCGCATAAAGTTGGATAAGGGCAGGAATAAGAAGAAGTTTGTCATCGTATAACTTCGTCATATAGGAGCTGATTTAAATAGCCATGTTTCCAGATTGATGATGGTGACTTCCAGATAGATCCCATAGAAATATCATCAAAATCAGTTCAGCAGTTTGGCCATGACGTCAGTTTCTTAAACTTAAGAACTTCACATGTTTATCTAAAATTGACCCTTGTCACACTGGCACCGGCATAATAGCCAAAGCTCTTATCAAATTGAATACTCTGATAGGCAAACAGAAACTCAACTTAACTAATAAGTTTCCGCAAAACATTTAGCAGGTTTAATCGACTTTAATGAAGTTTAGCTCAGATTATATCCGCAAACTCTTGTTTGACAAGACTCAAGTACAACTTAAGTTTGTTAAACTTGAAGATAGCTTGCAGTGGTAGAAACCAAATACAATTTCCTGTTAGATGCTAAAGAGGGTAGAATAGGTAGAATAAAGGTTACGTCTATAAATTGTTTTGTGCAAACGTTTTTGTCTATTTCACGTTCTGCTACGTAGGCAATATTATAAGCAGGTACACCTTTGTTAGCTGATTTGATACGTTGACAGTAAGAGTATTCCAAAACTGATTTTGTTGTTTGCACAATTTTTACGGGACGATAAACTAAATAAGATTTTGCAAATAGGGTACGTATGAGTGTTATTAAGGAGAGGAAAGAATGGAGACTTTTGAAGGAGATTTATACCTGCCGAGGGGTTCTTTAGTTAGTTTTAATAATATAAAGGTATAAATTACTTAAATAAGAAATAAGGCTTTACAAAGGCTTTTTCATTTTTGTTTTGTTGGTATTTATATTATTTTATTTATGAGTTAGTGGCCTCGGCCGCTATACAAAAAATCATAAATAAAATAGATACACGTTCTTGTTTACTGAAGTATTATCCTTAGTAGAACATATCGTACTAAATACCAGTAGACTTTCAATATAAAGATAATCAGAATTTCAGCCAAACACTAAACATTTCCGTAACAGTGCTGTAATCATAAAATCGAGCATCTGAATTTACGTAAAAATGTTTTCCGATTTTATTGCAGAACATAAAAATGTGAACGGTGGAGACAGGTGCGCCCAAGATATGAATGCTTTTGATCTGCATACTGTAGTAGGCAGGCACAGATTATTTTATACCCATTGGGTCCATTTGGTGACCCTTTGAAGCTGTCTTGAAAATATCAGCCAATTTTTTACAGTACTTCGCCTAACTTTAAAACACATACAGGCTTACCATGAGCTCTGTCTGGCTTTGTCTCTGGTTCTGATTTTGAGTCTGTGTGAGTGTTGACTTAATAAATCCTACGTCAAAGCCTCACACAACACACAGTATAATGCACTGGTGAGCACTCACACAGACTCAAAACCAAAGCCAGAGAAAGAGCCAGACAGAGCTCATGGTAGGCCTACAGGACTCTACCAACCTCAGACTAAGGTTTTACTAAGGATAAACATACTATCAATACAAAGATACCTAGAAGGTATATTTCTGTCTCCAAGAATTCATTTAAATCAACCTAAAATTCGAACTTGTAATTTCTATGAGTAGAGTCCTCTTACATCCATGTCAGACGACTCTTAGAAATTTCGAGTCAAAACTAAATTAAATAGATAGAAGTAAGTAATAATGAATTTGATACCTCTCTATCCACATTTTCTCGTGATATTAACAATGTCATCGGCCCATGGGGTCCTTCGTCCTTCATCTTTCAGTTCGTGTTCACCATTCGAGAACCTTATTTCGCGATGGTTGTCGGTTCTGGTAAACAGTGCCGGTTTCATGGATTACTAATCGACAAATAAATATGACAGTTGTTTATCTAAAAAAATTCAAGCCAAAAGTTAAACAACTGTCAATTATTTTAATTATCGATTAGCAATTCATGAAACCAGCCCCAAGTTTGCAGCTAAATTGCCTTCAGTTAATTGAGGGAACGAAATTAGTTGGAACTAATCAGTGATGGATCAGTTTCAGAACTATGTTGAAACGTACTTGCGTTTCAACATAGTTCATCATAATCAATTTATAGTATGCTTAGAATCATAATCAATTTATAATATACTTGACAGATGGGGAAAACATTATTTGTAGGTTATTTGGCAATAGAGGAATAATGACGGTATTATGGACATTAAATTCTCAAACAAAACTCTCAGACTTTTACCCCCGAATACTGAAACGCAACTCAGATTTAAGCACGTCTCAAGCGACGAATATTTGACAGTTTTCAATGAAAATCTGTCAAATATTCGTCGCTTGAGACGTGCTTAAATCTGAGTTGCGTTTCAGTATTCGGGGGTTAATCACGCAAAAGTTGAGATAAGCAACTGTCAAATATTTGATCGGTTGATTAGTAATCCGTGAAATTGGCCATATGTAAGTAAACAGGCCTTTGCATCTATTGTAGATGATTTATATAGCGTCAGGGGCAACTGGTGATTACACAAGCCCTATTTGCGGACGCTATAGTGCCTGGGACAGGATTTTAGATGGAATAGGCTTGCCCAGCACCTATACCATCCTGACAGCTCAGTCAGCCCAATCCACAGGAAAGACATGGTCAATACGTGCGGAGCTGACTATGCCGCGGGTTTCCTCACGATGTTTTCCTTCACCGTTTGAGAGCACTAGCATTGTGTACATAAATTTTTCAACAGAAAAACTCATTGGTACACGACTGGATTCGAACCCACGACCTTAGGATCGGAAGGCGGGGCCGCTACCACTAGACC
This sequence comes from Thera britannica, assembly GCA_939531255.2. Classification (NCBI taxonomy): domain Eukaryota; kingdom Metazoa; phylum Arthropoda; class Insecta; order Lepidoptera; family Geometridae; genus Thera; species Thera britannica. Next base: position 25,031,408 of record OW618036.2, read on the forward strand.
ACCAGTGCTCTTACAAATGTCATCTCTCTCACAGTGGCCACATGTAATGGTAATATTATGCGCAGACTCCAAAACGAGCTGGATTATCCCACGCTGGGGCTCCAGTGGTGGGCCGTGACTTGAATCTTAACTTTGAATAATTTTCTTTTAGTGCTTGTACGCAACCAAGTTTCATAACAGTTATGTAGAAGGAACTTATTTTCTTCGTTCACAACATTATGACGCACGTGTTGTGCTTCGTAACCCGGTTACGAACTAAGAATTTAGGTAATTACAGAACTTTAAAGAATTGAATCACAGAAGATTTTTCTTAGTTCGTAACCGAGTTACGAAGCAAGACAAGAACACGTGCATCTTGCCCTCATTCACTATTAGTTACAAACAAGAAAAGTCATGTTCTGAATAATTTTGCCGATATTGGTAATGGAGACTTTTGAAGTTTGGTAAAGTATTTACATTCTTACCAATCTTTCAAACCCTTAAAACTTTATTAATAGGGTAGTAGAGATCAAAAGATCTTAACCAATTTAAATTCAAAAGTTTATTATTCAGTTGTATCACAAGGATCACTCTAAAACCTCTTAAAGCTTACACCAATAGCTAAATATACCTAAATAAATAAAAAAACTAATAATAAATAAAATAAAACCTATCTACCTATTTAAATAAAAGCTTTGTTACCCTGACGGCAATTGATTGAAAATTATTTCTTTTCCATTCTCTTCCATCTCCAAATAAGAGTCTCCATCTGATTAGATTATGACATTTTTACTGTAGTAAAACAAATTATTACGGTCACCAATCCAATTTGTAATTAAATTATAGAAACATTACAAGGATTTCGCGCCATAGTAATTTAAACCGAGGTTTACCGAGGTTTTAGTTCCAATTTCAAAAATAAAATGTCTTCTTTTATTACGAAACTGCGTGGAATATGAATAAAGACTTTTTCGTTTTGTAGCCTCGTTGGTAGACACCAATTTAAAAAAATGCTTTTTTGTCCCCGCTCTGTAGTACTTTCGATACAATTTCGAACTTTTTGAGAAAGAGTAGTGAAAAGACTCTATTTAGCATCGAGTTCTTATTTACTAGATCAACCAATGTTTATAAAAAAATATTTCAATTCATTTGATTTCAAGACAATAAAGACACAATCGGTGAAAACATTAATTATCGCAGTGTTTCATTATCTTTAGTGCCATAGACAAAAGAAGCCGAAGCACAGACAATAGAATTTATCTTGTTAATTAAAACGTCTGGAGCTGATGGTAGAATATTTGAGGCATCACGTCGAAGGGCTAAAACAAACCAGAGGAGGGCACAGCCAATTCCAATTTCAAACATTTTTACCTCAGAACACAGTCGAACGTCTATGTGGCAAGAAAAGTGTCGCCAAAATGCATGAGCATAATTATGCTTTTTATCCATACAAAATCGACAGTTTTTTCGGGAGTTGTATAAATCTAAAAAGTTGTAAAATAAATAAGGAGTCAAGTGACAAGTTACAACAAAATAATACTTTCTTTACATCCTCCTTCCTTCTTTTTTCATAGAATACTCATATTTAGTGATATTTTAAAAAGAATAGTGGAAATTTAAAACTGGTGACAACGGCGCGCACACGCTTGGCAGTTTTCCGTCACTTCTCTCACACCGCTGCTCTTCTGGCGCATTC